>BLBF01000017.1:16388892-16404666 GCA_015471245.1 Laticauda colubrina | reverse complement strand
GGGGGGGGGGGAAAGCATACAATAGAGTTAGGTTTCTATTTCTCGCTTAGCTTTCTTTTCTCTGCGCAACTGCAACCCGTTATCAAAATATGCCAAGGTCAACGGACAGAGGCCTCATCATCACCTGAAGATGCCCACATGATCCTATTCACAACTTCTAATTGGAAGTGTCATCTGAACTATTGGGGGTGGGAACATTTCCATCACTTTGTATATGTGAATTGCGCGCCTAATTTCTCAGATTCAGAATTCTTTCGTTGCTACCACTTCACTTTCAGTAAAAGATATCTTTTCTCTAAACTAAAGAGTCTAAGTATTTCTTTCCTGGATTTTGAATGGAGCTCCGCCTGACACTTCCATCCTTCTGAGGTCAGTAAAATGAGGACCCAGATTGTTGGGGCAATATGCTGACATACTGCTTCGAGAGGGCTGTAAAAGCACTGTGAAGCAGTATATAAGTCTAAGTGCTGTTGCCTTTTACTTATTTACAACAGTTTGTTTTCTGATTACTCCAGTGGATACCAGGTGGCCATGTCTGATAGACATTAAAGTTTCTGCAGAATAATCTGTAGCAAAAAAAATATCTCTGTTCCTTATTGGTACAGAACAAAGTCTAAGGATGGATAGCAAGTTAGATCAGGTAGAATTCTACAAGTAAAGAAAGGAAGTAACATTTTTATTAATACATTATTTTTATATATTTCTAAAAAAAAGTTACCCAAATCAATTCAGCAATCTTTGATTTGTTTTTTTTTGTCTGAGCAAAAGAAAATCTGTCCAATCTAGATTAAACATTGATTTGTTTTCCTTCACCACATCCATGATTAATAGCAGCTTCTGTTTAGTACTTCTCCAGCTCCCTTGAATTTTTACTGGTAAGAGTTTTAATCAATGGCTTGTTCTATGAAAAAGAAGAACTGCAGCATCAATTCCTCTCAAATTCATGCTTATCTGTCTAGTAGAAAATGCCACTCACGGTGTTCAGTCATCAAAACTGGAATCGCTGTTGTTGCTATTGTTGTTGTGGCACAAAATGTGCAGTTCCAAAAACAGGCATGCAGTTCCAAAGGTATTTGGGCAATATAAATGCAAGTAGTGCAAATGTTGCATTACTTTAGAGGAAAACAGTAAGCATAAACTAAACTCCAAACCCCACACAACAGTCCTCATTTTTCCCCATTCTCATAGGAGAAGATGGACCTTTCATATACAAGTGTTGTTTCTAAGAAAGCCCAAATGTTTCCAGGATGAAGGAAAGTGTGGCACTTGCAGAATAGAGAATAATAAAGTTATTGATCCTTTAGCCCAACTCCCTGCTATCGGGAAAGTGGCTGTCCAGCATCTTCTTAAAAGTCTCCAATGATGAAGGCTTCTGAAACCATTCCACTGGTTAGTTGTTCTCCCTGTTGGGAAATTTCTCCTTAGTTCTAGGTTGCTTCTCTCCTTAATTTCCATCCATTGCTTCTTGTCTTGCCTTCTGGTATTTTGGAAGCTAGTTTTAAATGGTCAGAAAATGCCAGTTTTAACTCCTGGCCTCTCCAGGTGCCTGGGGTGGAGGGTTCCATTGTGAAATGTTGGCCGTGGCTGCCAGTTCAGTTCATAGTACTGAACTAAATGGACCAATAGTTTGACTTTTCTAGACTACAAAAGGTTTTTTTCCTGACAAAAGCAAGTGAGGTTTTGCCATGACAAGCATGTCAGCAAAAACAAACCAGCATATTCTTAGGACCACTGTAGTGCCTCTTTTCCTGAAGCAGGATTCTCAAGAACAAAGCATACCTATAAGGAAAAGGAACAGATGTGGTGCGAGATGCATGCTGTGTACACAATTTATAATTTCACTTTACTCTGCAGTTTTGTCTTTGTCCCCAAATAAAAACACTGGATGCTCCTGCAAAACATGACTCTAAAGGTGGAATGCAGCAGGATCTGACAAAAGAAAAAATTGAAATCAGTGAGGAAAGTATCAAAGTAGTTAAGATAACAATGGACCACAACAACTAATCAGCAAAAGACAAAGGGGTGTACTCCACATAGCTAGTTATAATATGACCATGTGAACAAACAAGGCATTTCTGTATATTTGCTGCATATTTTAGCCTATCATTACCAAAACCTGAGCAGAATAAGTAGATCTGCCTGAATTTATGTATTTATTCACTTACACATGGGCATACACATATACACAAATACAAATTGAATGTTGCCTGACTCGAAATGACTCCAAGTAGTTGATCCTTTAAAAAGCAAGAAGTGGAGGAAGAAGGCAGAGCCTCCTTGCTGACAGAACATAGATTGCGGCTATCTGCGGCTATGGTCCGTGCTCTTTCATTGGAGAGCCCCGATCATTGTGATTAGGGGCTGAAGCTGCTTGGAGGGGCGGTGGAGTAAGGGGAAGCCACAAGCCAGGTTGAGGGAGCTGCATCTCCTGCCCTGGGATTGGTCTTTTTCCCCCCAAAGACAACTGCAGCGGTGGTTTAAAATGGCCACCCTGAGGAGGCGGACTCAGCTGAATTAAGATTTGTGCTGGAGGGAAGAAAGAGTGGATAACATCTGAACTGGGACAACTGGATGATACAACTAAACAAAAGTACCCTGGGTTTAAGGTAACATGGAATTTTTAAGAAAAGAAAAGTGAGCAGCAAAATTACAAAGGGACAGTAAAAAAAATAAGAAAATATTTTTGACAGCTAAGCGGGGCTCCAAACCAGGAAGGGAAAAAGCCGGAACTAAAGATTTAACTAAATTGGACTAAAATATTTTGGCAATAAACAGGCATAAAATAAAGCTGGACTTAAGATTGTTAAAAATAATAATAATAAAGTTTACAAATTGGAGACTGGACTGTGCTGGAATATTGAGGTTCAAAAAATCCTAAATAAAAAAATAGGGGGAAAAGGTGAAGACTTTGTACAATGGAGAGTGCCACCTTTTGACAAAAACTTGAACTCAAACAAAAGGGAAAGCATCCTGTTTCTGAATGAACTTGTGTGGATATAACATTAAAGAAATATTGAGACAAAGGAAGAATCTTAGGAAGTGAAAGTAGAACCAGAAGAAAGAAAAAAAGCAAGGAAAGACTGACTGTGGGATTGATTGATGTTTTTGGTAAAGACCCTCAGCTGGAATAACTGAGAACTTTAGAAAATTGAAAGAAGAAAGAAGGAAAGTAAAAGTGTTTTTTTGTGTGTGTGTGGACTTTAACGATCATAAAATATAAGAGTGTGTAATGATGGTATCTCTTCGGGAATTAAAAATGGAACTTAAAAATGTGAGAGAATTACTATAGGAAAGAGGCGAATCATTTTGCTCTGTGTTAGAAAAAATGGAAATGGCGATTGAAGAACAAGAAGAAAGAGCTTCAGAGGAGGAGGAGGAGGAGGAGGAGGAGGAGGAGTTGACTCAAGGAGAAGACATTTTAAATAGACAATTAACACAAAGAACAGGAAAGAAGGAAGGTTAAAAAGTTGAGATTTAAGAAGGCAATCAAAAGGGGGAATACCTGTGAAGTCGGGAAAGGCAGAAAGACCCAGAAGAAAAGGGGAAAGGAAGATATTAAGAAAGAGAGGGATATAAGCTGGAATGAGAAAAGATATGGGGAAAAGAGGGGGAGGAGAAGCAGTAAGAAACAGGTGCAGGAAATAAAGAAATACGGAAATAGTAAAATGTTGAAAAGAAATTGTTTTTTCAGAGATTATGGTTGATGAATTAAAAAGGGGATTCTTCAGGGTGACAAGGGGTAATAAGAATATTTCTGCAATATTTTTTTTTTAGAAAATAGGGTAATATAGATCATGATAACTTTTATTAAAAATTAAGGGGGGAAAATATGCTGTGGAATCCAAATGAAAAGATATAATGATTATTATTGTAATTTCTTAAAAATAATAGTTTATTGGGAATCAAGATGAGGGAATAAAGGTATATTTTAATCATTGAGGTGTCACACTCAAAGCAGTAAAAAGGGGGAAACCTATACTTGTTTTTTTTTCTTTAGTGTTAAAATTTGTGTTCTGTATAAATAATAGTAGACTCCAAATACCTCATTCTGATTGGTTAACAAAAACCAAATGGGATTGGTTCAATAGGAACCAATCCTCGAAGCCACCAAAGGCGGTAAAATCAAATTATTGTCATTGGCTACAAGCCGGCAGACAGAAAGGTATAAAAGGGCTGTCGCAGCTTGAGCCAATGTTCCGTTTCCTTACTGTGTTAAGCAAATAAAGACTTTGTTGTTGGAACCCGGTCTACCTCACGTTTTTTCGGACAGAACACTGGCGACGAGGATGGGATCGTCCTAAACACGAGACCGAGCATGCAGCGATAATAAATCCAGATGAAAACACAATGGCTGGAAACAACGCGCCGCCCGCACCTTTCAATCCCAAAGAAGAGGATTGGGAATCCTATGTAGACCGTTTCCAGATGTACTTGGAAAGAAGTGAGATGGAAGAGATCTCAGATCAGCATAAGAGGGCTGTGTTCTTGACACACTGCGGACCCACAGTCTTCAAGATGGCCAAGGCTCTAGCGAAGCCCCGAGATGTAAAACAATTGACGTGGCCAGAACTCCAACGAATGCTTAAGGCTCACTACGCTCTGATGGTGTCAAACCTTATCAAGCGGCATGAGTTTTACTGAAGAGACCAGAGAGAAGGTGAGACCATCACTGATTTTGTAGCAGCCCTCCGACAAATAGGGGGAGAGTGCGAGTTCCTAAATTTAGATGAAGCAATGAGGGACCGAGTAGTGTTGGGTTTAAGAGACTCAAACGCACAGAGCAAGCTACTAAATAAACCCAACATAACCGTAGCTGAAGCCATCACGGAAGCCACAGCCGCTGAAGCCGCGAAAAAATCGGCTGTCAAAATGAAGCAAATGAACGCGAACGGCGATGAAACGAGCCTGGCCAGAGGGAAAAAACAGTCTCCCACCACCACTCACCATGAAGATTTTGACGAGACGTCAGAATCAGGAGAGCAAGACGAGGTCCACTGCCTGTACGCCAACAAGAAAGAGCGCGAAAAAAGAAATTGGCGGGAATGTGCTGGCTGCGGAGGAAACCATTCTCGAGCCGAGTGCAGGTTTCTCGATGCCATTTGCAGAGCTTGCAAGAAACGAGGGCATATCAAGAAAGTCTGCAGGAACAAAAAGAATTACAGCCCGAATAGACACAGCAATTCCCCCGCACAAGCTGAGCCAAAACGAACTGAGAGAAAGTGGCAGCGAAACAAGCGAGCCACTAACCGAGAGAATACACATCAGACTTTCACTATAGGAAGCGCTCAGACGGAAAGCGGGAAGAAAGTAAAAATAATTGTAAAATTAGAAGGGAAACCCTGCGAAATGGAAGTAGACTCTGGATCTTTCCTATCGATGGTATCATGGGACACCATCAAACAACTAGTCCCAGATATCAAACCTAAAGAACTCCAGAGACAAAAATTAACCCTCAAAGACTACCAGGGAAACCGAATTCCTGTAGTTAGCCTGGGACACTTCCGAGTCACCTACAAACAACATGTTGAAGTGCTACCACTGACCATAGTCGACCAAGACCGACCAAGCCTCCTGGGCATCGAATGGTTCACACCATTGGGCATCGGGATGACCGGGATAGATCGGGTGGCCGCAACCGACTGGGAAGAAAACCTGATCCAAGAGTTCCAGGACGTTTTTGACAGCTCACTTGGCAAGTATCGGGGAACCCCTATTTCCTTTAGCCTAGACCCCCAAGTAACCCCAAGGAGACTAAAGGCCAGACGAGTTCCTTTTGCTCTAAAAGCAAAGATAGAGGAACAACTAAAAAAATTAATAGCCCAAGGGGTATTAGAACCTGTGGACCATGCCAAGTGGGAAACGCCTATAGTAACACCAATTAAACCAGATGGGTCGGTTTGAATCTGTGGTGACTACAATGCTACCCTGAACCACGCATTCCAACAAAGCGCATACCCGTTGCCAGTCGTACAACATTTATTACATTCTCTTGGGAGAGGAAAAGTTTTCGCTAAACTCGATCTGGCGCAAGCTTATCAACAGCTCCCAGTAGACCCCTCAACAGCTGAAGCACAAACCATAGTTACTCACAAAGGGGCCTTCAAATGTAACAGACTCCAATTTGGAGTGAGTGTAGCCCCAGGTGTCTTCCAGAGCCTAATGGAACGCCTTCTGAATGGTATACAAGGAGTCGTACCATACTTTGACGACGTCCTAATCTCGGCCAAAGATGCGACCCAGCTTAAAAAAAGACTTAAAGAAGTACTAACCAAATTCAGAGAATCTGGCCTCAAAGTAAAAAAAGAAAAGTGCTGTTTAATGACGGATAGCGTCGAATTCCTGGGCTATTTAATAGACGGAGAAGGTATACATCCTACCGACAAAAAAATTAAAGCTATTAAAGACGCACCAGAACCAAGAAACAAAACTGAACTACAGGCATTTCTAGGACTGATAAATTTTTATAATGTATTCCTACCCCACAAGGCGACAATAGCGGAACCATTGCACCGACTACTGGACAAAAAAGCAATTTGGACTTGGGGTTATAGAGAGAAGAAAGCCTTCCAAAAAATAAAAAACTTGTTAACATCGAACACCGTTCTTATTCAATTTAGCAACACCATTGAGGGTGACCTGCGATGCCTCGCCATTCGGAGTCGGTGCCATCCTGAGCCACCAATTGCCTGATGGGAGAGAGGCACCCGTTACATACTATTCAAAGACCCTGTCCAAAACCGAGCGTAATTACAATCAGTTGGACAGGGAAGCTCTAGCAATTGTCGCCGGAGTGAAACGCTTCCACGAGTACCTATATGGAAGAACATTTCAAATCGTAATGGATCACAAACCGCTACTAGGAATTTTGGCGGGAAACAAGCCCACACCGAATATTCTGTCCCCACGGATGACTAGATGGTCAGAGTTCCTAGCAGCCTATTCCTATACTCTGACACATCGCCCTGGGAAACAAATTTCCCATGCAGACGCTTTGAGCAGAGCACCACTGCCGTCCACAGAAGAAGACCCGGCACCAACGATGACAGCATTGCAGATAGAGACTTGTCCCGATCTACCCAAATCTGCGAATGATGTCGCCAGAGCCACCACAAAAGACCCATTGACTGCCCGCGTACTCAACTGGGTAGGTAAAGGCTGGCCGGAAAACCAAAAAACTGAGAACTTTAAACCTTTCCGGACCAGACAAACTGAACTCTCAATCCAGAAAGGTTGTTTATTGTGGGGTGATCGGGTAGTTATTCCTAACAAATTACAAGCCAAGGTACTGGGTATGCTTCACGAAGGCCACCCAGGAATAGTTAAAATGAAAAGCCTTGCTAGAAGCTATGTCTGGTGGCCGGGTATAGATAGGGACATCGAATACTGGGTAAACTCGTGCAACAAATGCCAAAGAATCAGGCCTTCCCCGCCAAAAGCACCCATAAGGGACTGGGAAACCCCAAGAGGCCCCTGGTCACGAATCCACATTGATTTTGCGGGTCCTACCAAGGGGCATACGTTCCTGATTGTCGTAGATGCATACTCGAATTGGCTGGAGGTGAAAATTATGCCATCTACGACAACAGAAACTGTTATAAAACAACTCGACAAACTATTTGCAACCCATGGCCTACCAGACGTCCTAGTGTCCAACAATGGGCCACAATTAACCAGTCTCCAATTTGAGCAATACCTAGCCTCCCTAGGTATAAGACATGCCCTAACCGCGCTGGCCCACCCGGCTGCAAATGGTAGGGCAGAGAGAATGGTTGGGTTTACCAAGGAGGGTTTAGAAAAAATGGACACTGGGGATGTCCAAATAAAATAAATCGATTACTCACCCTCCAACATATCACACCCAGTACTACAACTAACAAAACCCCAGCAGAATTACTTATGGGAAGGAAACTAAGGTCGCAACTAGACAGATTGCACCCAAGCTTTACACCAGAAAACCCCCCCCGACTCCTCCACCCGATTCAGGACTTTTGAAATAGGCGACCTAGTTTATGCAAAAAAATTTACCAGGGACCCATTATGGCTACCCGGACAAATCACACAAATAACAGGCCCCAGGTCCTACCGACTAACAGTAGACGATGGCAGGGAATGGAAGCGGCACATAGACCAGCTTCGGTCTGGAAACATAGAAAGAAATGCAAACACACAACCACAAGTAGAAAAACACGACAAAATTCAAACCAAGGGGGGGGGGGGAAATGCGAGAAATCAATAAAGAACCGTTTAAATTAAACTCCGAAAATAATAACAATCAAAAAGAGCAAATAAAAGACTCACTGTTTGAAGAAAGTTGCGAGAAGAGTCCATCTGAAGGGGCCAGCCAGGCCAGCTCGACCTGCCCGGAGGAAACGGGAGGGAGCGGCAAAACCGCCGGCCTAAGAATCTCAGGCGGCAGTAAAATGGCTGACTTACCCTTCCAGACGGTTCCATGGAGAAAGACTGAAGACACAGCAACCCCATCCGAACCGGTCGAAGTCTCCAACAGAAATGAACCGCGCAAGTCCAGTCGAGTCAAAAGAAGCCCCACCTACCTGCGTGACTACATCACCATGTAGGACCGAACTAAGAGGGGAGGGGTGTTCTGTATAAATAATAGCAGACTCCAAATACCTCATTCTGATTGGTTAACAAAAACCAAATGGGATTGGTTCAATAGGAACCAATCCTCGAAGCCGCCAAAGGCGGTAAAATCAAATGATTGTCATTGGCTACAAGCCAGCAGACAGAAAGGTATAAAAGGGCTGTCGCAGCTTGAGCCAATGTTCCGTTTTCTTACTGTGTTCAGCAAATAAAGACTTTGTTGTTGGAACCCAGTCTACCTCACGTTTTTCCGGATGGAACAATTTGTATTAATCCAGAATTTATAAAAAGAATGTGTAATGGAAAGGGAATATGACAGACTAAAGAACCAACTAAATTAATAAGTTAACATAGACTATTAAAAGCAAGGAGAGACATTGGTAACCATTATTATTATTACTATTATTATTAGTATTAGTATTATTCATGTTATTATTGTTGTTATTGTTACAATTATTATTGGCAAACACATATTGTTTATCTTTATTTTTAAAATAAATATTAAAAGATTATATTTGAAATAATTGAAATGAAACAAAAAGATGTTTTGATTGAGATTAATGAAAGAGGCTAGAATTAATGTGTTTGTTTATCTCCTTACTGAAAATTTGGAATGGAAAAGGTAATAATAGAATTAAGTATGCATATATGAATGTATGTATAATTGCTGTCATATTTGTATGTAAAGGTGATGACCTGGAAATATGTTGTCCACTAAAAAGAGATTTTTGTTTTTAATGTGAAAAACTGAATAAAATTTGTTTAAAAAAAACAAACAAGAAGTATCACTGTTGCAACTTATATAGAAGCAATCTTCTTGATCAATGAATGGCAATAATAATTGGCATTAATAATAAAACACCAAACCACAGTATATTCAAAATATGAAGTAGCAGCAAACCACAGAATGATGATGTATTAAACGTGTATGCTATCCAACTCTCGGTTATATTGATGAATAAAACATTGTAATAGATGGCTGTACTGAAGTCCAGAAATATAGATGAACTAAGAAATGGCTGGTTGGATGGTCAGATGGTCTCAAGTCAATATCCTAATTGTTTGGATGATGGGAAAATGTACTGAACTATGAAAAGGGCAGATCAGCTTGCAATACAGAAAAGAAGTTAGGCAGACATGGTTTCATTAAGAGGTGGTTACCTTGAACATAAGAACTCAACAGATTTTGCAGTAGACCCCCCCCCCCTATTTAGCAGACCTTGATTTAGCAGTCTTCAGATGCAATGATGTTTCCCATTTGGAGCTGGCATAAAATCCCATTCCCATTTTATGCATCTGCAAAGTGCATATAAGACATAAAACATGTGATGCATAACCTAACCATTTACCATTAAATTTATGTATTTATATATCAAACGTATAAGGTCACCTATCCAACCATGTATGAAATCCCATTCAAATATAATGAATATTTGAGCCGAAAGGACATATTTCCCATTAGTTTGCTAAATCCACCATTTAGTGCCATAAAATACAGTAAAGAGAATAGTGACAATATTTCATCCCAGAGGGATATGCTATGAGAAAACACAGCCTGCTCATTTCTCACCTAAGAACTTTAGAGTCACCAGTTTTTTTCACCACTTACCTGCCAACAGTCTCCATCTCTTACTATCATTGCTATATGGAATGTTCTTTAAGTTTGGGTAGCCTTCACTGAGCCCATGCAAATGTGCAGGAACTCTTTGGGAATTTTAATATCTTTTACAATTATGATAATTCTTTTTAGCTGTCCTGAATCATACCTATAGACCAGAACTATGAAATACACACTTTAATGGTTTTTATATTTAGTTTTGATTGTATGTGTTCATGCCATGCTGGGCTAGTGGCTTTTATGTGTTAAATGTCTTTCCTATTTATTTATTTGTTTTGGTAAAGTTTTATTGATTTTTAAGGACAAACAAAACATAAAAACATTCAACTTTCTTCCATAAGTGTACAAACAGTATGTCGGTTGGTTTACAAATTTTTTGTGCATCGATTTCATCGTCTCAATTACAGTTACATTACATAATAACTCATATTATCAGAAATTGAATATCCTAGTATTATTATTAATCAATCATTTGACTATAATTTTGTTCATTCATACTTTGTGAGATAGCTATACTTTACTTAGTTTATTTTATAACAATTCATATAGACCTTCCAAATCTATCCTAAAAACATTTTATATATGTAATAATAATTTCAAATGTCAATCTACTCGTTTCAGCACATTCCACTATTTTCTTGATAATTTCCTCCTGCAATGGTATTTTCTCATTTTTCTAATTTTTAGCAAATACAATCCTAGCTGCCATTAATACATTTACAATCAAATATTTTAAATCTTTGCTGTATGTATCAGGTAGAATTCCCAATAAAAATATCTCTGGTTTTAAATCTATATGCTTTTTAGTCATTTTTCCAACCACATGTGGATTTTAGTCCAATATTTCTTTGCATCTGCACACGTCCACCACATATGGTAATATGAGCCAGGTATCTGATGACATTTCCAACATCTTTCAGATTTATTCTTGAACATTCTTGCTATTCTTGTCGGGGGAAAATGCCACCTGTAAAACATCTTATACAAATTTTCTTTAAATGCTGTTGACATTGTCATTTTATAATTTTGAGACCACAATTTTTGCCATTTCTCTAAATCAATCCCATATCCAAAATTCTTCCCCCAAGCAATCATAGTTTCCTTAACTTGTTCTTTTTCAAGTTTAATTTCTAATAAATATTCATACAATTTTTTAATCACCTTTTCATCAGTGCTTGTCAAAATCTTATCTAAATCAGTCAATTTATTATAGAAACCTTCAGTTTTAAAGTCTTTTTCATACCTTGAATGTATTTGTGCATAAGAAAACCAATTCATTTTTATACCTTGTTCCTCTAGTTTTTGCATCGATTTAAGTTCACCCTTTTCATTCAAACTTTCCCCATATCTAACTGTTTGTTCCTTCTTATATGTTATAGGATAAGGAAATGCTTCAATAGTCGATAACCAGACTGGAATTTTCAAATAATGTTGTCTTTTAATCTTCTCCCAATTTAACCACAGAGACTCCCATATATGATGTCTTCTAAAATAACCCTGTATTTTAGTTCCCTTATACCATAAAAAGGCATGCCACTCCAACAACAAATCATATCCTTCTATTGTCAACAATCTTGTATTTCTTAATGTTATCCATTCCTTAACCCATGTCAAGTTTGTAGCTTGGCAGTACAACTCTCAATTAGGCAGACCAAATCCTCCTCTAATTCTAGCATCTTGTCAGAGTTTTAACTTTATTTTCGCTTTCTTACCTTGCCATATATATTTCAACACAATTTTGTTTAAATCTTCAAAGTAGCCCTTTCCAAGCCTAATTGGTATTGTTTGAAACAAATATAGAATTCTGGGTAAAATATTCATTTTGATTGTTGAAATTCTCCCTATTAGTGACAACTGTAGGTTTTCCCATTTCATCAAGTCTAGTGCTATCTGTTGTTTAAGTTTAATGTAATTGTTCTCTTTTAATGTACTACATCGTGCTGTCAAATGTATCCCCAAGTACTTAACCTTATTCGTGACTTGAATTTTCAATACATCTGCCAATTCTTCTTTTTGTCTTAGTAACATATTCTTTGTCAAAATCCTTTTTTAAAATGATAGATGAAATAAATTTAAAAGATATATGGAGAGAAAGAAATGTTAAAACCAAACAATACACTTTTTACTCAAATAGACATTTAACATGGTCCAGAATAGATATGATTTGGACTTCAACAGAATTAATATCTAATAGTCAAGAAACAAATTTCAAAACAAGTACTTGGGCAGACCACAATCCAGTGACAATTAAATGGAAGGACAAAAAAGAAGATCGAGATGGACATTAAATAATACTATTCTAAAGGAGAAGGATTTTATACAGCGGATGGAGAAAGAATTGGTTTTTTTCTTTTGAGAAAATAAAAAAGAAGATACTTCAATCCAGAACATATGGGACACAGTGAAGGCATATGCTAGAGGCTTGATAATAGACTACACAAGGAAAAGGAACATGAGGAAAAGGCAAGCCACGGAAGCTTTAGAAGATGAGTATAAAAGACTCGAAAAAGAACTACAGAAAACACCACAGAAAAAAGACATTTAGCTAAAACTGGATACAATTAAAAATAAAATGAGTTTAATAGAGAAAGAAGAATTAGCACAGAAAATTAGAAGTGCTAAACAGAATTATTTTGAGGATGCAAACAAACTGGGTAGATGGTTAGCATACAAATTGAGAAAGGAAAAAGAATCAAGGAAAATACCGCAGTTAATAGATGATTAAGGTCAAGTTTGCCACGGCAATAAAGAGAAGAAGGAAATCATTTGAGACTTTTATGGGAAATTATATGAGCAAGAGAATATTGATGAGGAAAGAGTTAAACAGTATTTACAGAATGCTAATCTACCTAAGATACCTAAAGAGACTGAAAAAATGTTAGAAAGCAATATAACCATGATGGAGTTAACCGAAGCACTTAAGAAACAAAATAATGGGAAGGCACCAGACCCAGATGGACTTCCGGCAGAATTCTATAAAACATTACAAGAATCGCTGAACCTTCCATTGCTAGATGTCATGAATAAATTTATGTTAAAGAAGAAGATACCTAAAACATGGTCAGAAGCCTACATTACACTTATTCCAAAAGAAGAGACTGATCCATTACAAATTAAGAATTATAGACCCATTTCTTTATTAAATGCAGATTATAAAATCTTCGCTTCAATATTGGCAGAGAGACTCAAAAAATACTTAAATAATTTTATTCATTCTGACCAAAATGGATTTCTGCCAAAGAGACAAATTAAAGATAATATGAGAGTAATATTGGACACTTTGGAATATTATGAGGCTCACCCCGAAAAACAAATGGCATTGATATTTTTAGATGTACAAAAGGCATTTGATAATGTGAACTGGAGATTCATGTTATTATTATTGGAACAGATGGGCTTTGACAGAAAATTTATTCAAGCAATACAAGCCATATATTATAAGCAAATGGCAAAGGTAATGATAGAGGGAGAATTAACAGATTCTATCAATATAAGAAAAGGTACAAGACAAGGTTGCCCACTATCACCTTTGCTATTCATATTAACTCTGGAAGTGTTAAATAGAAACATTAGAGACAAAAAGAGTATAAAAGGAATGAAAATTAAAAAGGAAGAATTTAAATTGCAAGCTTTTGCAGATGACTTGGCCTTTATTTTAGAAAACCCTCTAGAAACAGCACCAAAACTATTGGAAAAGATAGAGGCACATAGCAAGGTGGCCGGCCTGAAAATAAACAAAGATAAGTCTTTCCTATTTATTTAGCTATTTTATTTACTATTTTCCTTTTCTAAGTAACTGTTTAGTTTATCTACAGACCTTCAGTAATTGGGCAGGTTGTAATAACAATCTTTTTTTATCAATAAAATGAGAAGCAAGTGCAAAAACGTAATGTAAATATATGTACTGAAAGCCAATCTGGGTTTGTTTGTTTATTTATTCAATTTATACCTCCCACTCCCCCCAAAAAGCCAGGGAATTTCATAGTGAAGGCACAAGATATATTTTAGCGAATGCCTGCAGAGAAATAGCAGTAGTATGTTAGATATTTGAAAAATAATAAACTACTATTAAATACTGCAAGAAAATCAAGATATAGTTGCATGTTTGCATAAAAGAATAAATGAGTACATTTTTCATTCCTAAGAGAGTGTTTTGTTTGTACACATGCATGCATAAAATTAAATAAAAATTAGGTCTTGCTGTGTTGTGATTCATTCCTGGAATGCAGGAGAAATCAGTGTTAACAAAAATACAAACCTACACAAACCTAGTGAGAAATAAAAGTCATTTAATTCAAAGAATTTTACTCATGAAAAAATACAAACAAGACAGAAGCCCAAATTCATTGATTACTTGGAAAGAAAAACAGCAGGAATTATGAACCTGTGCTCTCCAAAATTTCATGAGGTGAAATTTTAACTTTCATTTTAACAGAAACCAAGAAGTCATAATAATGGTAATCATATATGGTAATCATATACTAGAAAGCTACTGTAGAAGGCTGCAAAGAAATGCATTAAATAAATATTGATAACTTGATTGCATAGGCATAAGCCTGTTGAAAAATGCAGAAACAAATAAAATTACTTTTATCTGCAGAGTATGACCAAGCAATGAAAAATACAAGAAAAACTTAAGGATATTAAAGGAACAAAACAAAGGATATTCAAAATTTAAACAAGATAGAAAATAGATTGTATGAATTAATTTTAAAAAAAACATGAAAATTGCTTTGTGGTACAGTATTAAAATGAATGAAAATGCAAATAAACTTACAATGGAATAAAAATGAAAGAAAAAACAATAAAGTCCAAATAAATCTTTTTGTGAACCTGTACAAGCTGATCTAAAGACTTTCTGTTTTCATGAGGTAGTAAACCATCTAAAAAGTTTTTCATGGACTTAAGTTTGATGAAGAATATATCTACTTGTGTATCTTAATAAAAACTATTTTAAAATCTACATTATCAACAGCTTTATCTTCACAAGACATAATTAATCATCATATGGTGTTCCCCCGGGGTGGGATCTGACAGGGTTAACTACCAGTTCGGTCATTTATGAGGTTCAGTGATTTACGATGTGCTTCCCTGCACTGCTGCCAGAGGGCTCCTGTAAATCGTCATCAGCACGCTGAGTGCAGAAAAGCAGTCTTTCAAAAAGCCCTTTTTTCCTGCTTTTTTAATTACAGCTATGCCTCACACAGCAGCTGAAGTTGAAAAATCAGGAAATAAAGGTCAGGTAAGAGCCCAGGTGGGCAGGTGGGCAAAAACATCAGCAGACGTAGAACCGGTTCTATGTCTGCTGCTCTTCAGAGCTACCGGTTCTACAAAGGTGGACAGAACCGGTAGAAACCCACCCCTGTGTTCCCCTAAAAATTACCAGCTAATAAGAAATATGAAAATAAATTGCTAATTTAGTCTAGTGGTTATGGCCTTGTACTTATGGCACACGTGCCAGAAGTGGCACTCAGAGCCATCTCTCTGGGCATGCCAGGCGTTGCCTGTTGCTCTTCTGGGTTCTGACGCATGCACGTACACCAGCCAGCTGGTTT
>BLBF01000017.1:16336392-16388882 GCA_015471245.1 Laticauda colubrina | reverse complement strand
TGCATGTTGGGAAACTGAGTGTCTAGTTTCTGGCATGCACATGCATGTCAGCCAGCTGGTCTTTGTACGCACATGTGCACCAGAAACCAGAAGACCAGATGGCCAGAAGCTCAGCTTCCCAGCGTGCACATTCGTGCAGGGGAGCTGCTCTTCTGGTTTCTGGTGCTCCCCTGTACACGTGCATGCTCCCATTTAGGTACTCAGTGCCGAAAAGGTTTACCAGCACTGGGTTAAGGCATCAGGCTAGAAAGCAGGAGTCTGCAAGTTCTAGTCCTGGCTTAGGCATTAAAACCAGTTGGGTGACTTTGAACTAGTCACTCTCTGCCCAAACCACTTCACAGGTTTATTGTTACTGCCTTGAATTAGTTATAAAAAAAGGCAGGATGTAAATAAATAAAATATTTAGAAAAACAAATTGAAAATCAGAAATAATTAAACTTGACAAACAAATAGCATAATCTTTACAGAGATTATAACCACAACAAACCATACCAACATTTGTCAACCTTAACAGCTTTAAGATATGTGGACTCCAACTCCCACAACTGATGACTAGAGAGTTATGGGAGTTGAAGTCCATATATTTTAAAGTTGTCAAAGTTAAGAAATACTGAACTACAGTAAAGGGTAGCTATTAGGAACTGCTGAATAAAAAACATTCAAACCATTTAAAGTATTTAGTAAAGCTTTTAATTATTTGATGGAGTTGCTTTTCCTTTTGGGAAAATACAGTAATTCAAATATAGTTTGGATCATTTATATTCTTTTTCTTTAACACAGTAATAGAACCCTGTTTGTCTGAACATAAGGAAATTACACAGCCAGGATGCAATAATACACACTCAGCTAACAGCAAATCTATCTGAGCATCCCTGCAGGCCATATAAGATCTGCATTCTGCAGATCATTGAAAGCTGGTCGCACTTTCTAATTTTGCATTTGTTCAAAGGCAGTTTATAGAATTGATCTACAGAGGAATCATGCCCATTTCCAAATGCAGGGGATTGCTTTTGTGTCATATTATTATTATTTTTAGTTAAAATTGTTAATCAGAAGATACAGTACCTATTAGTGTGGTTTGTTGCATATATTGATTGTATAAACTTTTGTTTGATGTGCACTGGTTGATCAATGCTTCCTGTGAATAAAAGGACTTGATAGCCACCTAAAGTTACTCCACTATGGATCTCACAATTAAGATATTTGGAGCCCACTGGAAGTGTTTGTTGTGGCCTCCAGAACCCCTCCAAAGTTGCTACCTAATTTAAATGCTTAATGTCAGGGATCGATTCTATGAAAAGGGGAGGTGTTAGTTTTTCATTTGAACTTGTTTGTGAGCAAAAGTAAAATGGGAAAATCCCATTGCCAGTGAAAATTAAAGTAGGATTAGAGTTAGGGTTACAATGAGGGCAATGGTGGAATTCAAGTTTTTTTACTACCAGTTCTGTGGGCATGGCTTGGTGGGCATGGCAGGGAAAGGATGCTGTAAAATCTCCAGTCAGAGGTGGTATTTGCCGGTTATCCAAACTACTCAAAATTTCCACTACCGGTTCTCCAGAACTGGTCAGAACCTGCTGAATACCACCTCTGAATTAGGGTTAGGGTTAGGTCTCTTGGACTTGGGGCTGAACACTGATGTCAAGGATAGATTCTTAGAGGCTTTCTTAGTAAAGGTGAGGTGACAGCATTTCATTCAGACTTGTTTGTGGACCAGAATAAACTACAAGAGAAAATCCCATTGCCAATGCAAATTAAAGTACAGATTGGATTAGGGCTAGGAATAGGTCTCCTTAGAGTCAGGGATGAAAGCTGATTCTAAGAAATCCTCCAAAGAAAAGGAAAGTGACACTTTTTTCTTCGGAACTGTTGGTGCCCTACAAGTAAAATCCATGGGAAAATCCCATTCCCAGTGAAAATTAAAGTGGGGTTAGGATTAGGGTTAGGTCTGCTTGGACTCAGAGCCAAATACTGATATGAAGGACAGATTCATAGTCATTTTCTAAGGAAAGTGGAAGTGACAGCTTTTTGTTTGGACTTATTTATGGACCACAGTAAAATGCATGAGAAAATCTAATTGAGAATAAAAAATAAAGTAGGGACAAAATAAGGGTTAGGATTCGGGTTAGGCCTAATTAAACTTAGGACTGAAAACTGATGTCAGAGATAGATTCTAAGAGGTCCTTTAAGGAAAGGGACACTTATTTCTTTGGACTTGTTTGTGGACCACAGTAAAACTCATGGGAAAATCCCATTGGCAGTGAAAATCAAAGGAGGATTAGGATTAGGATTACAGGACTACTTTCACTTTAGGTTCCCCCCCCCCCATTTCTTTCCTTCTATGACCATTTTCCCATGATCCACTCTTGATACTGTGATTATATTATATTATATTCAGAAACGTATCATTCCTGCTTTTTCTCTATTTTCTATAAATTTCTCATCATACACAGTAAGGTAATCATACTTTTAGATTTAGATTCCTTCTACTCACTCAAAAAAAATTGCAGACCTTTTCTGAAGCAATGCTCTTTAAACAATCACCAGTCATATTCATTCTTTGAACAGGACATTTTTGTGATGTGTCTTCTTTTTCTATCTATTCACTCATTCATCTTTCCTAACATATCTTTTTCCCTAATTGTAGGGAACATTTAAGAAAGAGCTAGGTTTTCATGGTCTTCCAGAAGACAAAAAGGGTAGCCCCATAAATGTCAGGTAGGACTATTCCAAAGAGTTGGGGTAGTTTCAGAGAAGGAAAGCTTCTGAGGTCTCATCAGATGACAACATCTGATCAGATGACAGGGGACCTGGATTGTGTATCATAGCTGATCTTTTGAGGAAGGCATATACCCATGAAGGGGCACAATCCCATGAATAATCTGGCACTGTGTTTGTGGTGTCTTCAAAGAGCTCGTATTTAGAATGAAGAAAATAATTACATCTTTTTAAACAAAATATAATTAATAAGGTACATGAGTTGGAAAAGCCTACATATTTATTGACAACTAACTTGTTCATATATATTGAATAATATATGAAACCCTGAAGGCAAAGGTAAAAAGTCAAATGAGCAGTTAACCAAAACAGCATTTGCCTGTAGTGTTCTATTTAAGAAATAACTTTTGAATATGCTAAGAGGAGAGAAAACTGGGGGAATTGGAGAACTAATAACATTCACATGATTTTCCTCCTCCTTTATGTATTTCAGAGTGAATAAGTGAGAGAATAAGACTAAAAGCTGGACTCATTTGCCCTTAAAACTGTAGTACACATGACATTGGTAGAGACAATAACATTATGCTTAGGCCAGAACTCTACTTACATATAAACTAGGGAGAGATCATGAGTTTCAAACTTTTGAGATTAAGAAGGCAGGAAATCTTCTTCCTCATAAAATATCACAGTAGCAGGCTGCCATTCCTCACTGAGTAACACAGTTGGGAGCTCTAATCTTCTGGAGGATAAATGAGAATTATCACCAGCTTCTCCCAAAAAACAAGGAATAAATTCTGCACTTGCAATATCCTATCTGAGCTAAGATCCAGAGGTTGTTTGCAACAATCTGAAATTTTCCTTCAAGAGGAAGACACTGCTGAAGAGCTGAAGAAATTTTATCTCTGAATTACACATTCTCATGTAGCTGGAAAAGATTCTTCACTCTTACCTGGGATCAAAAACAACAACACCATGGACTCAGCTGTAAGCACATCTCAAACATTTCTCTTTCTGCAGACACTCATGAACTCAGTGATGTGTCAATGCTGCTGCTGTGGAAGCTCTCTTCATTATTGCTGGTTAGCTGAATAGGCAAGTACCTGCTGAGAAGAGCAGTTTTCCAGTTATGAACAGTTCTTGAATGTTAAAATTACTATCTGTAGCTTCAAGATCTGAAGCCACAGAAGAAGGCCTGTCATACTTTTGCTCTCGTAAATGGAATTTGGCATCTCAAAGTTTAAGTTCCATGAACAAAAGGGGTTCTGTTCTGTATTACTAGTACAGCTGTTTACTTCAGTAGCACTAGCTCCATATGAAATGTTTTTGCATGACAGCATGACTTGTTTGAAGCCTTTTATGAAGCCACAATCAAAGTCACAGATTGTGGACTCAAGGCTTGCTCTTAGAAAAGGTGCCAAAAACCATAAAGTTGCCCTCTTCTTTAATCTTTTCTGATCACCTCTGTCCAGGGGTGGGATTCAACCGATGTTTCTACCAGTTCTATGACTACTTTTTAATTAAAAAAAAAAAATCCATGATTGAGGAGATAGGTTTTTTGCAAATCTCTTTGTTTGCATGGTCCAAGTAGTTTGATTTCTCTATATGATTTTCACTTATCTGAAGAAATCTACTAAGAAATGGGTCATTTATGGTTGTTCCACACTGAAGCATATTTTCTTTTCAAAGCAACAGCTTCTGAGCTTTTGCTGTTTTCAACTTCTGCCTATGTTCTTTAATTTTTTGTCAGCATTTCCAAATATCAAGATAGCTGCCATACCGGCACAGAAGTCTAGTGTCAGCCTCCATAGGGTCATACCAAATAATCTTACAAGAAAAAAATATTAGTAGTTATTTAATACCATCAATGTTTGCAAAAAAAAAAAATGCACATAATGCCAAGACATATAGACTACACTTAGCAGTTATGGTTATGTCCCTGATCATCATTGAAAGAAATTCACCTTTTATTTTTTATATGTTAGCAAATCTGAGCACATGACTATACATAAATTGAACATGTTTTTTTTAAAAAAAACTGAGAATTAAAATTATAATTACCATTTGATTCACTAATATTGAGGAAAGCTAAAAATATTTGGATATGATTTTTGAATTGGTTGTTCAGGATTCCAAAAGCATACTGATTGTCTCCCCAAAAACTAACATCATATCCAAGAAGCTCAAAAACCAGGGCCAAGCTGACAAAAGGAAAGACTCAATATACTGTTAACTGAAACTATTCCAATTTTATGTTTCATCACCTTAAAGAAAAGATTCCTAACATCCTGGACATAAACTGTTTCAACTCCTACCCTCCGAACAACACTATAGAGCACTGCACAACTAGACACAAGGACAGTTTTTCCCCGAACGCCATCACTCTGCTAAACAAATAATTCCCTCAATACTGTCCAACTATTTACAAAGTCTGCACTATTACTATTAATCTTCTCATCACTCCTTATCATCCATCCCCTCCCACTTGTGGCTGTATGACTGTAACTTTGTTGCTTGTATCCTTCCAATTTATATTGACTGTTTCCTAATATGATTTGATTGCTTACTGTACCCTATGACTATTATAAGTGTTGTACCTTATAATTCTTGACTCTTGATAAATATATCTTTTCTTTTATGTACACTGAGAGCATTTGCAACAAGACAAATTCCTTGTGTGTTCAATCACACTTGGCCAATAAAGAATTCTATTCTATTCTATTCTATTCTATTCTATTCTATTCTATTCTATTCTATTCTATTCTATTCTGTTCAAGAAAAGATCAATAATACACTACCCACGAAAGTTTATATTAGGATTTTACCACTCCAATGTCTTTACATAGCCAATCTTTCGAACTGACCTAGAAGTTACAACTGACTTTTGCCACAGTAACAAGACTTTGGGAAAACTTTATGAGGTTAGAATCATACTGAGCCTGAAGTAACTGCAATCTTGATGGTAAATTTCTGACTCCAAATCAAACTTAATTAGCCTAAAGTCCTGCAGGACATATTAAGCAGCATCTTATCTGACTTGAATCCATCAGTCATTGAGATCCCTGCCCTTCCTCAAAGGGTACTAGGGCAGTGGACCTCAAATATCAGGCCTCCTCAGTGGTACCCCACTTTATGAAACATTCTCACCCTCAACATACAGATGGCCTCTATCCAATATAATCTATTGGGCGTCTGTGAGATTTTCATTGTCTACTTCTAAAATATTTCTACATTGCATTTTAATAACTTGGTTGTACTCTGCCCAGTCCTTGTTCTTTGGGAAGAATATAAATATCACAAATAAATATTAAATAAATGAAGACCATAGTAGCCAATCAGGTTCTACTTGGATTACTTTTAGATGGAAGTCATGTAGATTTTTGCAGCCTGAATTAAATGGCCATACATAACATGATCATAAAAGGGAAAATGCTATTTTCTAACGGTATTATAAAAATATTGTGATACATATGGATTCACTCAGAAAGAAACCCTAAAACTCACAGGTTAGTAAAATAAAGAACCAGCCTGAAAACAATGAAACTCAAACAGAGAAGAAACAGGCCAAAAGTTTCTTCCTGGGTATGGTAATAAGTATGATCAACTTGTTGTTTTAGTTTAAAGCTATTTTGTTACTTCCTTTAAGCAAAATTATGCATGTTTTATGAAAAGATTTTCTTTTTAGTCTTAAGGTATAGCATTGGCTTTGTGTTTTGTTGCTTGTTTCAAAAGAATTCTAATGAAGTCCTCCAAACCTCTGAAAAAACCAAACACGTTTATTAGAGCAGCCACTTTGGCAGACAAGTGTCCCCTTCCAATAAGAACAGTGCTCTTAATACAGAGCTCCCAACTTGCTGGGACAATTCATGATGTTCACCTGAAACTCAGCTTTTCAGGAACAAGGTGTTGCTATTGCAGCTGCTCAGTTTGAAAACTATCCATGCAACTCTTTTTGTGTCTGCATGTGATGTCTCGCGCCTGCAGAAGGCATTTATAACCCTGGAAGATGTTCCATATATATAAATCTGGGAATTCCTCCAAGGCACACAGCCCTAGTTAGCCACCTTTCAGATGTGTTTGTCAGTGCACTCCTTCAATAATAACAGTTTGACCAAGGCATGGTGGCAGTGGTGGGATTTAAAATTTTTTACTACCAGTTCTGTGGCTGTGGCTTAGTGGGTGTGATGTGGCTTGGTGGGTGTGGCAGGGGAAAGTTACCGTAAAATCTCCATTCCCATCCCACTCCAAGGGAAGGATACTGTAAAATCTCAATTTCCTCCCACCCCACTAAACTGCTTTCCAGCTCCATTCTCCAGTACAAGGCAACAAAAGAAGACCCAGCCAATCAGTTGGGACTCAGGAGGCAGAGAATAGATGGGGCAGGGCCAGTCAGAGGTGGTATTTGCTGGTTCTCCAAACTACTCAAAACTTTCCCTACCGGATCTCCATAACTGGTCAGAACCGGCTGAATACCACTTCTGCCTGCTGGCTGTGGGGTGGAGTACTGCAATCCATCTTATTCTGTGGAGAGTATTTAAAGACTTCTTGGTTGGATTGTGAGGAACTCACTGACACATAGTAATCAGCAACAGCAGCATCCAGAAGGCAAAGGAACGAAGTGAGGCAGAATGATGAATGTAGGATCGCTCTCTTAGAAGAAGCCCAGCTATTTTTTCTGTGTATTGTGACATCACACACATACAAAAGAGGCATTGTGATCCTGCAGAAAAGTCTACAAGTGGCTATACTGAACATGCACATGACAGTACATTTAATATATTTAGTTTTGACTTGACTATGTTGCTCACTTGCTGTATGAATGCAACTGCTATTTTTTTATTAATCAAAGTGTGACTTGTAGGATATGTGAATCCAGTCAATGAGTTTTATGGCTTTGGATAATTTAAACCTTCAGGTTTTATTCAATTGACACCTATGCCAACATTTCAGTTATGACAAGCAGTCACAGTACAACCATTCTTGCTCTCTGGCTTCTGGAAAGACAGCCAATTTTCTCCTGTTCAGCAGAAAATGCTTCCAAGTGTGCATAAACAGAGCTTGTTGTAAAGGCCATGTCACACTGCCCAACGGATGCAAAAAGGACACAACGGACGAGCAAAATGTTCCATCCGTTGTTATCCGCTCTCAAAAGGGGCAAAAATTTGCATAAGCAGAGTGGATAACACGGAAAGGAACGGATGTGGGGAGGACGCAGAGCGGATGTATAGAGGATGCAGAGCGGATGTATAGAGGATGCGTAGAGGATGCATAGAGGATGCAGAGCGGATGCAGAGCGGATGTGTAGAGGATGCGTAGAGGATGCAGAGCGGATGCAGAGCGGATGCAGAGCGGATGAGCTGCATCCACTTTCATCCTTTCTCCATCTGTGCTACTAACGCTGCGCGTCCGTTCTGCTTCCTCCCTGCGTCCGTTTACCGCTGGAACAGATTTTAGTTGTGCGGATGCACAGCGGATGCCTAGCGGATATAGCAGATGCGTAATGGATGCAGAATGGATGTCCCCCGTATGCCTAGAGGATGCAGAACGGATGCATTGGATACATTTTCCGCTCAAAAGTTTTGGGCAGCTCAAAACTTTCTGAGCGGATGAAACGTCAATAAACAGATGCTGGACAGATAGAGAGGAAGCAAAACAGAGGCAGTGAGTACATCGCGTTAACCAACGGATGGCAAGCTTTTTTGTCCATTTTACATCCTCTTTGCATCCGTTGGTGCAGTGTGACAGGGGCTTAACCTTCTGATAGTCCTCATGAAAATGATATGATTTAACAAATTCTTGCATCATATGTTTTGCTATTTTACTCTCTTCATCCCCAATCTAAGATAACATTTTATGAATTTTAACATGTGAAAATCGGTCTGTCAAACCTTAGGCTGACATAACAACATTTTTCAGCTGCTGAACATATTTGGAATTTTTAAAACTTACTGTTGGTATTCTTACAAAATAGCTCTGTCACTGGGCTTTACTGAGTCAGGTCAATGACAAAGCATACATTTAAAAACAGGCAAACAAAAGAGATTAATTACTACTTTAGCTCTTTTTTCAGGAAGGCTTCTTACAATCAACTTCATTTCCCAAAACTAAAAGTTCTTAGTAGCAAACTATGAGACTGTGTTTTGAAGTCTGTGGATACCTAGACACATTTTTGTAGATGAAATGATGCTAGAGGCTGGCAATTTTCTTTGCATCATTACAACTTCCATGATTATTATTTTTAATTAAAAGTGCCTTTCAAAAAATGGGGAGTGAATACTGGGAAGTGCCAGAGGGAGGTGTATAGGCTTGTCATTTATTTAATCTTAAAATAAAACATTATTTTTAAAAAAAAATAAATGTCCAGATCTCAGGAAGTTGACAAATCTCAGTTAATTGGAATAACTGTGGGAATCCTGACACTCAGAATGCATTGGGACAAAACATCTAAATCTTGCTAATTTTCAGCATTCTTACAGATTTTGGGAATCTTCTGGATCTGGTTTTCTTTCAAGATGTTGCACGGAGTATCTTAAATAAATGCTGAATGTTGTGAAGTGTTGAACATTGTCAATATCCTCTTTAAAATTCCAGAATGTAGTTCAATGTTTTAAATGAGCAAGTATTTGATCATTTGAAACCTGTTCCATTGTTTGAATTAATCATACTATGAAGCAAAATAGGGTCTAATATATCCCAGAATTTCTTCTTAAAAGCTTCTAGTGTTGGAGCATTCACAACTTCTGGTGGCAAGTTGTTCCACTTAATAATTGTTCTGTAATGAAATCTTTGCTTAGTTCTAGATTGCTTCTCTCCTTCATTTGTTTCCATCCATTGCTTCTTGTCCTGCTCTCAAGTGCTTTGGAAAATAGCTTGACTCTCTTTGTGGTAGCCCCTGAGATATGGAAATACTGCTATCATGTCACCCCGAGTCCTTCTTTTCATTAAAGGAGACATACCGTATATACTCGCATATAAGCCAACTTTAGAATGCTTTTTTTTTTTCCCAAATTTGAGGGTCGGCTTATACGCGCATAAATCTGATTTATAGGTGGCCGTGCCTCGATTTGCGCTGGAGCAGCGACTTAGCATGGCGGCTTCGCGCGATGAGAGTCTTGGCTCTCATCGCATGAAGTCGGGCAGCGACTTCGCGCAATGAGAGTCTTGGCTCTCGCACTCCTTGTCAGCTGGCCCTTTGCAGCCCTCACCTGGACCTTTGCAGCCCTCGCCTGGACCTTTGCAGCCTTTCTCCCTGGATGGACGAAGAGCCGCAACTTTTGCCCTGCCGACTTTTCCTTCTGTATTTTTCCCTCTATATGCGAGTTTTTGCAAAATTCCTCATTTTGGGGCAGTTTTTTAAGGGTCGGCTTATATGCGAGATCGGCTTATATGCGAGTATATACGGTACTCAATTACAGCAACTGTTCTTCATATGGTTAAGCCTCCGGTTCCCTAATGATTTGTGGTCCTTCTCTGCACTCTTTATAGATCATGGATGTCAAACTTGGCACATCATGTTGCCATCATGTGATGTATTGTGATGGTTTTTTCCTTCGCCAAGCTGGGGTGGGCATGTAACGCATCTGGCCTGTGGGCCACCAGTTTGACATTCCTGTTATAGAGTCTCAACATATTTTTTTTTAAGTCATTGAGCTTTTTCAAATAGAGGCATGTTAAATTAACATAATAACCCTTCACTATGCTATTTTCATCATCACTGAGCAATTTGCTCCATGTATGGGCATTTTTTTCGGCAGTCTAGAAGTTTTGATCAAATTATATTCAAATAAGTTCTGCTGTAACAGTATGATAGTATTGAGTGGGATGTCCTATATAGTCATTGAAGATAGCAATAGCACTTATACATATACTGCTTTATAGTGCTTTTGCAGCCCTCTCTAAGTGGTTTACAGAGTCATCATATTTTTCCCAACAATTTCAGTCCTCATTTTACCCACCTCAGAAGGATGGAAGGCTGAGTCAATTTTGAGCCTAGTGAGATTCAAACTGCCAAATTTCAGGCAACTAACTGTCAGCAGAAATGCCTGCATTACTGCACTCTAACCACTGCGCCATTGAGGCTTCTTATGCTGCCCTTCCCACATCTCAGCATCTAAATATGGGGGTGGGAGCGGGAAGGTGGTGGTCAAATGTCAAACTGTCATGCCAGGGGATATGGCCTAATGAATAGACACAGGTCTTATAATTGCCTTTTGGGGAAGGGAATTATCTTGGCACAAAATTTAGGAGGTGTGAGGCTTCTTAAACTGTTGGTCATGGCCTACTTGGGGGGTCACAAACAAATTTAATGAGTTGAAGCATTGGGGAAAGAGTTGAACATGTAGGTCAGAATTAGTTTTATAACTCATTCCCATTCTACTATAACAGCTCCATTGGTCTTGCAAAGACCCACTCTATGGCCATGGCCAGAACATTTACAAGGGGACATACATGCACGTGTTTGTGAATACAAGGGATAGTGTGAGACTGAGCTTTCTAAACTCATGGGTTGTATCGGAATTATACAGGTCTGGATAACCTCAAAACACTTGCATCAGCTTTGCTACTCATCACTAGCTCTTTTGTTTGCAGGACTCTAGATTTTTATTCTGATTAAGGACAACAAAAGAATTTGGCTCCAACAACTTTGCCTCAAGGGAAATATTCTACTCTGTGGATCAAAAACAACTTAATCTTCTCCATTCGTTGTATGTACTCTTGTCTGAGGGATTATGTTCACCCTTCTCCAATTAGTTGAGCTTTCTCTTATTTGATTTGGAAAACAAGGACCTTTATTGAAAGTTACTTAGAAGCTTCACACTGTGCTATGCATCATTCAGTAACAAAGAAAGAAATTTATACCTTGTTGGATGCATTATACAGAATCAATTATTGATTGACTTCCACGACAAGATTGCTTGGTAAATTCAAATCCTCCAAGAGAAGATATAATTTCCTTCAAAAATATGCCTCTCTTGTGGATAAGCACTAGTGTAGTACTGTT
The DNA here is from genome assembly GCA_015471245.1 of Laticauda colubrina. Classification (NCBI taxonomy): domain Eukaryota; kingdom Metazoa; phylum Chordata; class Lepidosauria; order Squamata; family Elapidae; genus Laticauda; species Laticauda colubrina. Next base: position 16,377,169 of record BLBF01000017.1, on the reverse strand, counting down.
TTCAGTTGAGAAGCAGAATAAATTATTGAAAGAATATAAGTCATATTTTTATGTAGAAACAAATGATTATTTTCTGTTGAGATGCACACATACTCGCTCCAGATTAAACCAAATGGAATGTCTAATCCAGCATGAATGATTTTGTTGTTTTAAAGTACTTCTGTTTGACCTGAATTTCCCTATTTTCAACCACATTGCAGAACCATATTGTTAGTTTTCTTGGTATTATAAATTGTTTTGTAAAGTTTTATTGTGTCCTTACTCATTTTTAACTTAAACTATGCAAACACAATCATTGTCTGCTTTTTTACATTGCTTACAATTGCCAAATCCAAAATTGCTTTTTGGAGCCATAGGATCAGTTTAAAATCTACTGATTTAATTTCAGGTTCTGCTGAACAGGTATAGACTTCTGGTGGTAAGGCAAGGATGAACAGAGGTGAAGAAGCCTGTCCGTGATTTTACTTTATCGCTTTTTGCAGTTGGTGCAATCCTTTCATCCTTTGCGAACCCCCCTGCAGCGAAGAGGAGCCCTCCAGAGCCCAACAAGCAAGAAACAGCCACCTATCGATGTCAGCTCCGAAGTCCGGACTGCCACCGATGTAAAGAAGCGAGTGAGTGACAGTTTGTAGGATTACTGGTGAAGAGTGTGGCAGAGAAAATTAGTGGCGGAGAGGATGATTGGAATGTGATAGACTTTTATAAAGCTGTTACAAGTGTCTGTCCGGAGCCCTAAAAGGAAGCGGTCAAAAAGCGGATGTGAGGCAAATGAAAATTAAGGGGCTTGGCAGACAGAAGAAAGATAGAGGACAATAACAAGTAAAAAGGGAAGTTTACAAGGTCGGGAGATATACCACACTGATAATAATAGAAGGGAACCTTGCGGCTGGAAGGTGACTGGAAGATGTGGAGGATTTGGACTATTTCATTTGATTTTTATGCTGAAAGACTTTATTAAATCGGAGACGTGAAGAAGATCGGAGCTGACGGAACAGAGACAGTGCAATGCCACAGGCGATAGTTAGAAACTCTGAAGTTATCACAACAATAAAATTGATATAAACCACTTAACTGCCCTTCAGGTAGTATACTGATCTAACTGAGGAGGTGGTTCCATCTGAAGAAAATCAGGAAAATTGAACTTTAGAACGCTAAGACAAAAAGTAAAAGTGGAAGCTCCCGAATGTGTGGAGATACTGTGTAATTACAGTCACTACTCAGCATTTCTTACCTCCCCACTTCCAGTGCGTTTGGAATGTAAGCTCTTAAACTTTGAGACGGAAAGCTAAAAACTTACTTTAAAATTCCTTTTTCCCCTTCTTTACTCCCTTTTTCCTGTATATATTTGCTCATTTTTTCTTTATTCCCCCACCATCCTGTGCTATGATGAACTATCTCTCCTTCTTCAATCTCTCTTTATAATGATTATAAATATGTATACTGGGGAAAGGAAAATTGATTGTTGTAATTGATTGTTAAATAATTGAATTAACTGATTTAATTGATTTATTAATAATAGTGATAGTTATACTTTGATTAGGTATATAGGGAAAATAGTAAGAACATTAAGTATTATTTAATTAATAACTATAGGAATTTATATATTAATATTATAATTCATTGTGTGAGCACAATTAATCTACTTGGGAATGAATGTAATACTGTTTGTGTTTAAAAATATTTAAAATAAGGTTAGATAATACATATATTTATTTATAATATTTAAATATAGTTGGATTTGGATACAATATTTACATATATATTTTTATTACATGATGTTATTTATAGAGGCTGAGCATTGAGACCTTACAAAATTATTTATGTGATTTAGAATTTGGATTTAAAATAATACAGTGATAATATTTTTATCTATAAGAACTTATACTCCAGTAATTAGCTAAGAGTACAGCAATCCAGCAGATAGATAAGACTAAATAATTAGATACCGGTCAATCCTAATATAGAGATTCTATTACTGAATGTTAATTTGGGATAATATAATTAATATATTACAACAACAGAAACAAATCTTAAAAGAAATGACTTCCACAACAACTACACCTCTGAAAAATGGAAGAAAGGTCACCCCGACGTTAACTACGTCAGCAACAGCTTCGCCCATGGCACAAAAAACCATTGAAGAAACATTGCCAGTGGAGAAACAAGCTAACATCTCGAATGCCAACATCCAATCAATTCTGCTGACTTTACAGGAATCGATGATGAAGCTGCAAGAAACAATGAGGAAAAACCATAATGAGACAAGAGCAGATATCAATGAACTAAAAGAGGAGATGGGGAAATTAAAAGTAGAATTGAAAGTGGATATCACCAAAGCAGAGGACAACGTTGGATTATTACAGCAGGCCTTGGAGAAAAATGAAGCAACAATAAAAGAGGTAGAGAAAAGGACAGAACGAATTGAAAGGAAATTAGAAAGGGTAGATGAAGAATTAAAGAATGTGAATAAAGAAATGGAGGACTCACTGGTCTACCTAGAGATGGATAAGGCTGCTACATACTTGAGATTCCAAAATGTAGTGGAATCCAAAGAAGAAGACTTGGAACAACTAATGGCAGGAATATTGGCTGGACTATTGGAAAAGGATAAAGATGACATCTTGAGGGAGTTTGAGGAAGTTTACAGGGTTAGCACTAATTATGCAAGATGCCACAAATGCCCAAGAGAAGTCCATATACAATTTGCGAGAAGGAGTGTCCGGGATATCATATATAGGATGTCAAGAGATGAAACAGTCACGTATCAAGGCAAAGAAATATTGGTTCTCAAACAAATACCAAGAAGTGTAAGAGAACAAAGACGAGATTATAAATTCTTAGCAGCTCACCTAAATCAGAAAAGAATCGTATTTAAACAGCTAATCCAAGAGGGGATGTTAGTTTCATAGGATGAAAGGCAAATCAAAATAGACTCCATTGAAAAGGCTGGGGAATTTTATGAGTGATTAGTAGGCCCAGAAGACCAGAGCAGTAAGGATGAACTGGAAACAAACTCCCAGGAAGATCAAGGCTATCATAAGAACAGAGATGGAACTTTAGGAAATCAAGGAAATACTCAATTACAACAGGAGAGAGAAGAAAGTAGGACACATCTTCAGGCACAAGGAGAGACCGGAGCCTTTACAAGACAAAGAGCGAAACAGAACTAATTAAATGGGAGAAGAAAAGGAACTACTATCAATATAAATGGTTTAAACTCGATGATAAAAAGGAAAAGGATAATAGCCAAACTAATCAAACAAAATGCTGATATAATATGTCTACAAGAAACTCATATAAAGAGATCAGATGAAAAATACTAAGAATGTCCGAAATTAGGGAAGCTATTCACTGCACCAGCAGACGCGGGGAAAAAGAAAAGGATTACAGTATATGTTAAAGAGGATTTGAAAGCAGATTTAATATGGTCGGATTCTGAGGGAAGAACACTGGTTTTGCAGATCTGGATTAATGCCATCCCAATTCTCTTAGTGGTAATCTATGTCCCGAATAGAGATCAGAAAGAGTTTTTTAAGCATCTTTATGGAAAAATAATACAGTTGGAAAAAAGAAATATTTGCATTATAGGGGACTTTAATTCTATTGCTGATTATCAAAAAGACCACAGTAACGAAGCTGCGATCTCGGGGCTCTGAGATCTCAGCTGATATTTTTGCCTCTGGTCGGTTCTAACGGACCTAAACCGTCCCGTAGAGACGGGGATTGTGAAGGGCATAGTCCCAGGATCCCAGAGACAGCGCAAAATCTCTGGTTTGATCCGGGAGAAGCCTTTTTGCTGGAAGCAGAAAGACAGCCTCTAAAGCTGCTGAAGTCGGGACAACTCCGGAAAGAAAGGGATTTAAATGAGCGTGTATCGGTTGGGTGAGAAATTCTTTTGCATTATAAATTGATTAAGACTTGAAAGGACATCCTGAACAAAGAAGAAATCTGTGGCTTTATTTTTCTTTTGACTGAACCTGGGTTGAGCGGCGTTTAAGTGATGTCAAATTGAGACTTGGATTATTATTATTTTTTTTTATTTTCTTTGAGGACTTTAAGGTGACTTTGTAGGTAACCGGATTGAATTTTCTCTTATATATATTTTTATTTTTCACTTGATTTTTATTTTTTATCTTTTTAACTTTCATTTTAGGATAGAGGCTCCCTTTGACTATCTTTTTCTTCTGTTTGAGTTCTTTATAAACATTTTTTCTTCTGGCTGGGGGGGGAAAGAGTATTTAGAGATGCTGTAACACTGCCATCTAGAGGCTTGAAAATATTTTATTTGAATTGGGGAGAAAAGCACTTCTTTTCAAGGACATTTTAATGTGATAAGATAGAGGGAGAATACAGTAAAATATTATTACAGGTGCTCTCTTGGACTCTTATCAATATCTCAACATTTGAGGTTTGGCTTTGAACCTGCTGGAGAAGACAGTCATAATAAGAGCCTTGGATAAAGAAATAAAGTGCAGTGTACAGTGCATATATATATATATATATATACTTTTGAAATACCTACTTGCCAGTCTTTTTGGTTAATTTTAATTCTAGCATTTTTGCTTTTTATTTCAAAGGGAAAGCCTCAGAGTTTTTTCTTTTTTCTTCTCTTTCTTTGCTTCTTCCATCTATTTTAATTGGATTAGGGTCTAGAAGAACCTGAAGACCTTTCTTTTTCCTTTTTCCTTTTTTCTTTTTTGGCTTTGGGCTTTTAATATTGGATTTTCTCTTTTTCTTTTTGATTTTTTGGACTATATTTGGTTACTATACCAGCTGGATTTAAAGTCAAAGAGAGCTTGAAGACTTGGAAATATTAAAATGAGCAGGAAGCCAAAATCATTCGCCGTTTTTGCTTCTACCTCTGCTTCCCCACCACTTGAAGGACAACTTTCAATTCAGACAACGTTGAAGCAAGATAAGGAACAAGAAAAAGTAAATTTACAGATGATTATGCAAGGAATTCAAGATATTAAGATAAAAATAGATACCATGGACAAAAAAATAGAGAAATCTGATGAAAATTTTAAACAAATGATGGGAAAATATGAGGAGAGATTCCAAAAAATTGAGGAAGAAGGAAAACAAAGAGAGGAGAAGATTGGAAATATTGACACTAGATTAACAGTGATAGAACAAGAAAAAAATGGGATGTTGAGGTGGGAGATGGAAAGATCAGAATTTTATCTTAGATTTCAAAATATAGAAGAGGAAAAAGGAGAAAACTTGGCTGTGATAATGATAGAAATATTGGCAGATCTTCTGGAAATTACTGAGGAAAAAATGATGGACGGAGTAGATGAGATATACCGAGTTTATACAAGATATGCGATGAGAAATAAACTACCAAAGGAAGTACATATTAGATTTACTAAAAAATCCATCAGAACACAAATACTACAAGTGGCAAGAGAAAAAGTATTGAAATATAAAAACAAAGAGATTGTAGTTTTAAAACAAATACCTAGAAGAGTGAGAGAGATGAGAAGAGAATATCGATTTTTGACCAAAATGCTACTGGAAAATGAAGTGAACTACAGATGGCTGATACCAGAAGGACTAATTTTTACGTGGCAAGAACAGAGACATAGAATTGACTCGATTGAAAAAGCAGAATTTTTTTATGCAGAATTTTTTGGAAGAAAAAAAGAGGAGGCAGAGAAAGAGATCTCATTAATTGAGCTTCTGGAGGAACAACCGGAGACTGAAAAAGAGAAAGGAGTTGTAGGTGGACAGGTAGACAGTAAAGAACAACGTGAAGTGAGAGCTACGAGAGTTGTTAGACCTAAATATAAAGCATAATCATGGAAGAAAAAAAACTGATTACAATGAATATAAATGGACTTAATTCAGCTGTTAAAAGAAGGAAAACTTTTCACAAATTAGAGAAATTAAAATTTGATATAATTTGCTTACAAGAAGTTCATATTAAAAAGCAACATGAGCATTTGTTAGTACAGCCAAAATTAGGGAAAATATTTACTTCTTTGATTCAATGTAAGAAAAGAGGAGTGGTTCTCTACATTAAAGAAGATATTCCAGCAAAACTGATCTACACGGATGAAGATGGAAGAGTATTAATGGTGGAAATAATGGATAATAATAAAAAAATACTCTTGATTGCAATTTATGCTCCGAATGATAAACAAGAAGAGTTTTATAAAAAACTACATATGGAAATAATTAGACTGGACTATGTTAACATAATCATGATGGGAGACTTTAATGGAATTGTGGACAATAAATTGGACTATATAACAACAACAACAAAACAAAATAGAAAGATTCTCCCTAAATCTTTTTTTAAAATGACAGATGAATTAACCTTAAAAGATATTTGGAGGGAAAGAAATGTTAAAACTAAACAATATACTTTTTATTCTAATAGACATTTATCATGGTCCAGGTTAGATATGATTTGGATCTCAACAGAATTAATATCTACTATTCAAGAAACAAATATTGAAATAAGTACTTGGGCAGATCATAGTCCAATGACAATTAAATGGAAGGGACAAAAAAAAAAGATCGAGATGGACATTAAACAATACCATTTTAAAGGAGAAAGATTTTATACAATGGATGGAGAAGGAATTGGTCTTTTTTTTTTAAAGAAAATAAAAAAGAAGATACCTCAATACAGAATGTTTGGGATACAATGAAGGCATATGTAAGAGGTTTGATAATAGACTATACAAGAAAAAAGAATATTAGGAAAAGACAAACCTCTAAGGCCTTGGAAGATGAATATATAAGACTTGAAAAAGAATTACAGAAAATACCACAGAAAAAAGATATTAAATTGAAACTGGATGTAATTAAGCATAAAATGGAATTAATAGAGAAAGAAGAACTGGCACAGAAAATTAGAAATTCTAAACAGAATTATTTTGAAGATGCAAATAAACCAGGTAGATGGCTAGCATATAAACTGAGAAAGGAGAAGGAATCAAGAAAAATACTGAAACTAATAGATGATCAAGGTCAAGTTTGTTGTGGTAATAAGGAGAAAAAGGAAATTATTCGAGATTATTATGGACAACTATATAAACAAGAGAATATTGATGAGAAAAAAATTAAACAGTATTTACAGAATGCTAACTTACCGAAGATACCTAAAGAGACTGAAGAAATGTTAGAAAGCAATATAACAATGATGGAACTAAATGAAGCATTTAAAAGACAAAATAATGGGAAAGCACCAGGTCCAGATGGGCTTCCGGCAGAATTCTATAAAAAATTTCAAGAATCATTGAACACTCCATTGTTAGAAATTATGAATGAAGTTATGTTAAAAAAGATGACACCCAAAACATGGTCAGAGGCTTATATTACACTTATTTTAAAGGAAGAGGCTGACCCGTTGCAAATTAAGAATTATAGACCTATTTCCTTATTGAATGCAGATTATAAAATCTTTGCTTCAATCTTAGCAGAAAGACTGAAAAAATATTTAAATAATTTTATCCATCCAGATCAAAATGGATTTCTACCAAAGAGACAAATTAGAGACAACATGAGAGTAATTTTGGATACCTTGGAATATTATGAGGCTCATCCTGAAAAACAAATGGCTTTGATATTCCTAGATGCTCAAAAAGCATTTGACAACGTGAACTGGAGATTTATGTTATTATTATTGGAACAGATGGGCTTTGCCAGAAAATTTATTCAAGCAATAGAAGCCATATATAATAAACAGACAGCAAAGGTAATGATGGAGGGAGAATTTACAGATCTTATTAATATAAGAAGAGGTACAAGACAAGGATGTCCCCTATCTCCTTTGTTATTCGTATTGACTTTGGAAGTGTTGAATAGAAATATTAGAGATGACAAAAATATAAAAGGAATGAAAATTAAAAAGGAAGAATTTAAACTACAAGCTTTTGCTGACGATTTAGCTTTTATTCTGGAAGACCCGTTAGAAACCGCTCCAAAGTTATTGGAAAAGGTAGAGACATATGGTGAGATGGCTGGCTTGAAAATAAATAAAGATAAAACAAAGATTTTGACAAAAAATATGTTGTTGAGACAAAGAGAAGAACTGACAGATCTTTTGAAAATTCAAATTACAAACAAGGTTAAGTATTTGGGGATATATTTGACAGCAAGATGTAGCACATTAAAAGAGAATAATTATATTAAACTTAAACAACAGATAATTACAGATTTGAAGAAATGGGAAAACTTACAATTGTCATTAATAGGGAGAATTTCAACAATTAAGATGAATATTTTACCTAGAATTTTATTTCTCTTTCAAACAATACCAATTAGACTTGGAAAAGACTATTTTGAAGATTTAAATAAAACTATGTTGAAGTTTATATGGCAAGGTAAAAAAGCGAGAATAAAGCTAAAACTTTTGCAAGATGCTAGAAATAGAGGAGGTTTTGGTCTGCCTAATTGGGAATTGTATTATCAAGCTGCAAGTTTGATGTGGGTCAAAGAATGGATAACATTAAGAAAACATAGATTGTTGACATTAGAAGGACATGACTTACTGTTGGGCTGGCATGCTTTTTTATGGTACAAGGGAACTAAAACACAGGGGTATTTCAGAAGACATTATATACGGGAGTCTTTGTGGTTAAATTGGGAGAAGATAAAAAAACAATGTTATTTGAAAATTCCAATTTGGTTATCGACTATTGAAGCATTTTCCTATCCTATGATTTATAAAAAGGAACAAACAGTTAGATATGGGGAACTGTTGGATGAAAAGGGTGGACTTAAAACGATCCAAAATTTAGAGGAACAAGGTATAAGGATGAATTGGTTTTCATATGCGCAAATACACTCAAGATATCTTGAAGATTTTAAAACGGAAGGATTCTATGATAAACAGACTGATTTAGATAAGATATTGATGGGTACTGATGAGAAAGTGATTAAAAAGTTATATGGTTATTTATTGGGAATTAAGCTAGAGGAAGAACAAGTTAAAGAAACTATGATTGCATGGGGGAAGAATTTTGGATATGGAATTGATTTAGAACAATGGCAAAAATTGTGGTCTCAAAATTATAAAATGACAATGTCAATAGCATATAAAGAAAATTTGTATAAGATGTTTTACAGGTGGCACCTTCCCCCGACAAGAATAGCAAGAATGTTCAAGAATAAATCTGAAAAATGTTGGAAATGTCATCAGATACCTGGCTCATACTATCATATGTGGTGGACTTGTGAGAATGCTAGAAAATATTGGACTAAAATTCACATGTGGTTGGAAAAAATGACAAAGAAACACATAGACTTGAAGCCAGAGATCTTTTTATTGGGAATTTTACCTGATATATATAATAAAGACTTGAAATATTTGATTGTAAATGTATTAACAGCGGCTAGGATTGTATTTGCTAAAAACTGGAAGAATGAGAAAATGCCATTGCAGGAAGAAATTATTGAGAAAATATTGGAATGTGCTGAGATGAGTAGATTGACATTTGAAATTAGAGAACAAGAAGATAAACAATTTTATGCAATTTGGGGTTTTTTTTATCAATGGTTAGATGATAAAATACAATAATAGAACATTAATACTATATATATGAAGAGTTTTTTAGGATTGATTTGTTATGATTATACGACAAATTATAGAATAATTTGTTTGAAGTATTGTTATCTCGCAAAGCATGAATGATTAAAAGTATAGTCAGAAAAAAGATTTTTTTATTTTTATTTTTTTCTTTAGTAATATTAGAATATGGATTGACAATATGAGTGGTTATGCAATATAATTGTAATTGACACTATAAAATGAATGCACAAAACTGATGAACCAACCGATACACCGGAAGTATATATGAGAATAGATGTTTTTAATGTTTTGTATGTTTGTTTGTTTGTAGAAAATTAATAAAAACTTTAATAATAAAAAAAAAAAAAGACCACAGTAACGGGAAGGAACAAAGGGGAAAAAAGAGAGCTTCCCAAAATATGCATGGAAATGATGAAGGAGTTAAATTTGATTGACATATGGAGAAGATTACATCCTGAGGAAAAACAATTTACATTCTATTCAAATCCTCATCAGATATGGACACAAATTGATATGGCATGGATGAATGGGGAAATAGCAAATGAGATAAAAGGGATTGAAATTCTACCCAATGAATGGGCAGATCACAATCCAATTCAGATAATATGGAAGGGTAGGGAAAAACCCAAGAAAAGATGGACGTTAAATACTCAGTTAATAAGAGAAAAAGAATATACCAACAAACTCAAGGAGGAACTAAACTATTTTTTAAAGGAAAATGATAATGGAGCAACTACGAAACAAAACATTTGGGATACAGTGAAGGCAGTAATAAGAGGTATAACAATCTCTTATAACACCAAGAGGAATAAGGAAAAATACACCCAGCAAAACAAATTACAACAAAAAGTTAAGGAATTAGAAACTCAATTACAGAATACCCCAAAGGATTCAAAATTGCAAAATCAGATAACAATAACTAAACATAAATTGAATTTAATTGAACAAGAGAGAATGATTATACATATGAATACAACTAGACAAACTTATTTTGAGCATGCCAATAAACCAGGGAGATGGCTATCATACAGACTTTAAAAAAGGAAAGAAAAAAGATTGATATGCCAGCTAACAGATGGAAAGGGGGATATACAACAGGCGATAGAACAGAAAAAAGAAATTGTCCATAAGAATTTTGAAGAGTTATATAAAAAGGAAGAAGTTAACAAAGATAGGATAAGAAACTATTTAGATGAAGTGAGTGATAAAGCAACTGGGGAAAAAATGGAAGAATTATTAAACCAAGACATTACTTGGTTTGAATTGAAATCAGCAATAGAGAACCAGAAAAATAACGAATCCCCAGGACCAGATGTGATCCCGGTGGAGCTGTACAAGGCAATAGCAGAACAAATAGGACTCTTATGGGGGAAGGTTTTAATGACGTCTTATTGGTAGCCAGGATGCCGGATTCATGGAGGAGGTCATTGATTTCGCTGATCCCGAAGGAGGATTCGGATTCCCAATATATACAAAATTATAGGCCGATTTCATTGTTAAATACTGATTACAAAATATTTACTTCTATTATAGCAAGTAGACTAAAAAGAATGTTAAATGAGCATATACATGAAGACTAAAATGGATTTCTCCCGATCAGACAAATCAGGAATAACTTAAGAACAGTATTAGATGTTTTAGAATTTTATGAAGCCCACCCCGAAAAAGAAATTGCACTTATGTTTTTAGATGCAGAGAAGACCTTCGAGAATTTAAATTGGCAATTTTTAATCCAAAAAAATTATAATATGAATTTAGGCACCAGATTTGAAAATATTATAACAACCATTTATGATATACAACAGGCGAATATTATAATAAATGGGGAATATACCCGCCCAATAAAAATAGAAAAAGGAGTCCAACAGGGCTGCCCACTCTCACCCCTGCTCTTCATATTATCACTAGAAGCATTATTAACGCGAATTAGACAGAACCCAGACATAAAAGAATTAAAGGTTAAGAAAGAAGAATATAAGTTGCAAGCGTTTGCAGATATGATTTTTTTCATTGAAGAACCAATAGAAAGAGGACAAAAACTGATGAATGAATTAGAACAATTTGGAGCAGTAGCAGGACTAAAAATTAAGAGGAAGAAAACAAAATTAATGACCAAAAATGTAACAGAAAAACAGAAATTAGAACTAGAAGAAGTTATGGGAATACAAGTGATAAAGAAAGTTAAATACTTAGGAATATGGTTGACAGCACATTGTGAGACACTTAAGGAAAATAATTATGATAAATTGTGCAACAGGTAAAGAAGGATTTAGAAACATGGGGCAAGCTGCAACTTTCATTATTAGGCAGGATTGCTGCTATTAAAATGAATATACTTCCAAAATTCCTCTATATATTTCAGACGATCCCAATCAAAGTACACAAAATTTGTTTTGAAGAACTTAATAAAATAACTGTAAAATTCATCTGGCAAGGGAAAAAATCTAGAATAAACTTAAAGGCAATGCAGGATATAAAGAGCAGGGGAGGGATGGCACTTCCAAATTGTGCAGCCTCTCTAGTATGGTTGAAGGAATGGGTGAATTTAACCAATAAGAGAATAATATTCTTAGAAGGCCATGATTTACAGATGGGGTGGCATACTTTTTTTATGGGATGTTGGGAAAACTAGACAGAAATATTTTCACAGACACCTAATCAGAGATTCATTATTGACGAATTGGAAGAAAATACAGAAAAAACACTATTTAAAAATACCAATTTGGATCTCAACAATGGAGGCGATGATTCACCCAAATAATCTGGATATTACTAAAATGATTAAATATAAGGACCTATTGGATACACAAGGAAATCTGAAATCATGGCAAGAACTTCAAGATTGGGGATTAAAAATTGATCAGTGAGCATATCTTCAAATTCAAAGTAGATATGAACAGGACAAGAAAGAATTTGGAATTAACAATAAACTCCAGCAATTCGATAAAATGTTATTAGGATCAGGCAAAAAAATATAACAAAATTGTATAATTATTTATTAAAAGTAGAATTAGAAGAAGAAATTGGAAAAGGGAATATGATAGCCTGGAGCAGGAATATAGGATGTAGTATCACCTTAACAGAATAGGAAAAGGTCTGGGGTAGAAATAATAAAATTACAAAATTAGTAGCATACAAAGAAAATGCCGATAAAATGTTGGAAATTAGAAAAGGGAACATGATAGCCTGGAATAGGAATATAGGACGTAGTATCACCATAACAGAATGGGAAAAGGTCTGGGATAAAAATAATAAAATTACAAAATCGGTAGCATACAAAGAAAATGCAAATAAAATGTTTTATAGATGGCACCTTCCTCCTTTGAGATTAGTGAAGATGAACCCCAATATGAGTCTGAATTGCTGGAAATGCAAAAAAAAAAAAAGAAAGAGGGAACTTTCTTCCATATGTGGTGGTCCTGTATAGAAGCTCAAAAATATTGGCAGAAAATTAGAAATTGGCTGGAGGAAATGACAAGAGAACAGATCGAATTCAAACCAGAGTAGTTTCTATTAGGGATCTTTGATAAACAAATACCAACCGAGAGGAACAGCCCGAGATGAATCAGAAGGAAGGCATGTTGGAGCAGCTCCTGATAGGGAATGAAGAGGAAGAGTCTTGGCTCGACCCCAAGCAGCGTCATAGGGAGAAATGCGAGCAGCAACGTAGGAGGAGTGGGAGGGTCAGAGAGTGAACTGAGTCACTGAGCCACACCCCACAGGGGATAAAAGTAGGTGTGCTTTCTCCTTAAACTTTGTACGGGACAAAGTTTAATTTACTTTAGACTTTATTTGTGACTATGTTGGAAGAACGATTGTTTTGTGGACTGCCTTGTGTTTTGTGAAATAAAAGACCCATTTCCCTCTGTGTGAGTAAGACTTTGATTTACAATTGCTGCCAGTTTGGACTTGGCAGACGGGATGTAGTGGGATTCCAAGAATGTTATCAGTTACAGAGGATTTGCTCTGCGGAAATTCGAGCCAGCTTGGCTGTCTGTGTTTGTGTCTGTGGGTAATCCCTTACCTTTTGAGGGAAAGGGAAGGGGAGACAGAACAGATACCCATGGGCTGCCAGACTTCTGAATGGAAAATCACTTCATGTCAACATAGTATGACAGGCTTGCGGGGCCGATATGTTGTGCAACAAAGTCACATTGTGTAATAAGATTTGGACTGGGTTAGGGACTTCTGTCCTCACTGAGTTGTATGGTGTGTGTGTTTGTGTGCATGAAGGAAGGCTCAGCCAATCTCATTGTACACATATTGTACTCTGACAATAAAGGTAATAATAATGAGGGCAAGTACCGGCAGTATGCCTGGGAGCAGATTCCCTTACCTTTTTGGCAGGTCAGAACTAAAGGTGAAATTACAATGCATGTGATCAAACAAACATCTGTCTGCTAGAGCTTGCAAAACCACAACATTATCTCAATTACGTTTTTAAAAGGACCAGTCTTTACTGTAGGAAAAGTTAATATATAATGATACCATTTAAACAGTCAATGCTAAATAAAGCGGATTACTTGCACTTCAAAAATGTGTGTGTGTGTACATATAATTTAACCCTCTAATTGTTAGTGCAAACTAATCCCGAGCAGCACATTGAAAGCACGCACAGCGTTTTCCTTGGAGTGCAGTTCAACATGGAAGTTTTGGTAGGTATCCTAACGTGCGCGTCAAAGGGGCAGGGAGGAAACTCTACCCCCCCCCACCTCAAAAAAAGACTGAGCGCTTTTTCGAGGGATAGATGTCATCGCGTTTATTTAATCGGCAAACCGAGGCCGACTCACCCGTGTTGTTTTGTTTTTCCAGAGAGAGCACCTCCCACCACCCACACGGCAGCGGAGCGAACCGTACTCCGAAGAGGCCGGAACGCTTCAGCGAAGCTGCTGAGGGATGGGGAGGAGGTGGAGGGGGGGGGGGGAGAAGGGAGGCAGAACCGGAGCAGCTGTGAGAAACGACTCCGGCGGACTTCTCGCGAGAAACTTGTCGTCGGCCATTTTGCCATTGATTGGCGCAGACGGTGTGAGGGCGCCTTGGCTGAGTGGAAGGGTAGGGGACGGGCAATAGAGGGAGAAGACGGTTACAAGAGAAAAACGGAGGGAGGAACATGAGGATGTCTCTCCCGCGACACCGCTCGCCGCCTTCTCCCTCCACCACCTCTTCCTCCTCCGGAGGCTCTTCTTGCTGACGACGACTCCCCGCACGAGTCCCCCCCCCCGCCGGCCCCAAGCTGGCTGCGCCACTGGCCATGGTGCCCAGCGAAGACAACCAGCTGGTCCCTAAAGAGGTGAGCGCTCCTTTCGCGCACGCTTCTTCGGACAGGGCCAAAACGCCTGCGGGCGGCGAAAGAGGAGAGGCCAAGCGACGCCTCTGCCTGCCTGTGCTGGAGAAGCCGGTGGGAGCGCGAAGAGGCGGACGGCGAAGGCCTCCTTGGCGGTGGGTGGGGGTTCGGAGAAAGGGAGCACCAGGCGGAGGCGAATCCCTCGCTGCAAGCGAGCTGGCCGTGGTTGAAGACGGTCTTGGTGCAAAGCCCGGCAGGTCGGTCGGTGTGAGAAGCGGGTAGTTTCCAGCGAGCGACGTCTTTAGGGAACGGCCTAACCTCTTTGAAAGGCCCTGCGGCAGAGACGCTTGGAAAGGACGATTTAAGAAAGTCTCGGCGACGGCGGCGGGCCGGAGGGTTTAAGGATCAGGGTGGCGGGTGATGGGAGAAGAGTTGTCAGTCGCGGGAAGCCTGGGGGTAAGCAGAGATTTGAAGGGTTGTCATTCAGGCTAAGTTGGGGCGAGGGTTAAGGAAGACCTTTGGGAAATCCCCCCCCCCCATTTTTTTTTCTCCTCAAGGCGCAGCTTTGATAGGGATAGAGCAGTTATTAGACGCAGAATCTTTTTGCAGGTTTTGGCTTCGGCCCCCAAAGAGATCGAAAACATCCTTGAGAAGGAAGGGCTATGATGTTTACTAAGAACTCCGGGGGGAAAATATAAAAATAAATAAAGCCTGCTCTCTTTGCACGCAGGTGGTTTGCAGGCGTGGATAAAAGTTGAAGGGCTGCTGGAAAGAGGAAGTTCTTTTCGGTTAGTTTTCAAAACTGAGTTTTGTGAATTAGAGCCGATAGGATTTTTTATGTATATTTTTTAAAATATAGGGTTATAATTTTGCGATTGCTACCACGTCTATTAAAATGAGTTTTCTTGCTGGCGTTCCCTCGCTAGGGCAGGGTCCTTGAAATGAGCTTTAAGCTATTTTAATGGACTTATAAATTGCACTTATTTTGTGAGTGTTTATTATCTGCTAAGGTTATTGATTTTATATCATGGATAGTTTTATTGACAATTGGATGATGTAGTATATAGTAATAGGATTGGAGTCAGATTGGTGTAGTTGTGGTTAAGGTGGTGACTTAGAAGTTCAGAGACCAGGGAAGCCTTGAGTTTTCCTCCTGCTTTAGACACCGAAGCCAACTTGATAATCTTTGAGCCTTAGGAAAAAGATACTGGCAAGCCATTTCTGATAATGTTGCCAGAAAAAAACTGCATGGACTTATTCCTGCAGTCACTGGGAATCAGACTTGATAGACCATAACAACAGAACTGTAGTAGTAGAAGCCATGGGCAACCGCAGCAGCCTTCCAGGTAGAACTGTAGCTGTCAAATTTTATCTTTTGAAGGAATCTTATCTGTTCAACTTGTTTGCCATAGAATCACCTATGCACAGTAAAAGATACTGTGATCTTTTCTGTGGCCTATAGAATATATGCTTAGGCTTAGTGGTTCGCATACTTGTCCCTTGTGATTTGAAAGTTCATTTGAGAAGACAACTGATATTTATTATTGTACGCAACAGTGATATGCAACAATGTGAAATCACATTTCTAAGAACTCCAGGGGGGGGGAAATATAAAAATAAATAAAGCCTGCTCTCTTTGCACGCAGGTGGTTTGCAGGCGTGGATAAAAGTTGAAGGACTGCTGGAAAGAGGAAGTTCTTTTCGGTTAGTTTTCAAAACTGAATTTTGTGAATTAGAGCCGATAGGATTTTCACAGCTGCCAGTTCTTTAGCCATCGTTGGCTTTAAATTCACATTGAATTCTTCTCAGGAACCTAAAATGTCGTAATGTACTGACCTAATATATATGCAGTTCCAAGCCATGTGACCTTTGGTAATTGAATTATGGAAATTTTTTCAGTGCACAGATTTTGTAAGATTTTTTTGATATGGCACTTAGTTGCTGATAACCACTGTAATTACCACCACTGCCAATGTATGCCGTAATCTTTCAAATTTGATTTTCAGATCTTGATACTTTGTGATCTTCTCCAATTCTCTCTCCGCCATTCTACATCATCTGGTATTATCCACACTTTCTTCTTTTCAACCACAATTAAATTTACTGCGTTATGCTCTGAGACCTTATCATTTTGTATTTGATATGTAATACTATTATGATGAGATAGTTAGATAGTGTCATTGAGACAACATGAATTTGGGAAAACTGGAAGACAGTGGAGGACAAGGGAGCCTGGAATGCTATGATCCATGAAGTTGCAAAGAGTTGGACATGACTTGAATAACATTTGAATTACATTTATTGATGTACATTTATTATTAGATTTTTGAATAACATTATTAGATTTTTATCTTTTTGATATATAATATATTAGATCATCTCAAAGTGACAAACGTACCTAAATTCCTTGCCTATTTTCTACACATAACTCTGTAAAGTGTGTTGAACGGAGAGAGAATGATTGACCCAAAGTTACCCAGAAGGTTTGTATACCAAAGGGAGGCCTATAGCTCATAATCCCCTAGGCCAGCACCTTAACCACTACATCAAACTGACTCTCAGCTTACTTTCCCTCTCCATCTTTATCATATAGACAGTATAGACAAATGTAATTCTCAGGAAAGCTGATTTATCCTGATTTAATCTTTTTATTTGTAAACTACCCAGATTCATTTAGGTGAGATGTGTGGAGTGGAAATTTGATAAATCTTGTTATTCATAAGTTCTGGTTCTCCTAAGCAAATTTCAGATTGGTAGATGTGTTAATAAAGAAAATTGTGCATTTTAAAGTTTTAATAATCTATAGATATCACTGATACACTAGACTAAATATGTTACCACTCAAAAGAAGATATAAATTAAGTATACACTGTCAATTCCCTTGCACGGTAGCATATTGCGTCAAATATGCAAAATGCTTACGTTGGGTTTTGATACAGATATGTGGCAGCTTAATAAGTGAATTTTACTGTAAAAATAGTGTCATGTTTAATTATTTTATACCAGAGAGAAATGGGGAGGGGACTTTAATATTTGGGTAGTGACACAGCATATAATCACAATTCATTGCTGTCCTGGAATCCTAATTCTAAATTTACTAACATATGCAGTATAATACACCTGTTTTATGGCATTAATGTAAATACTTAACTTCATAAAAAGCACATAAATTGCTGTTTCTGTAAATAGTATGTTCCTGTTATTCTACCCTATCCACCATTATATTGCTACATCTTGTTTATCTGGATGTTGCAGTATTATGTATTTCTTAAATCCTAGCCAGCATTATTAAAGCATTTTTCTACTTTAAACCTTAATACAATGCATTGGTATTAAATCAATCTTTTCCTACGTTTGATTCATTCCAAGTGTGTACACTTCAGTTTCTGGAATTTTCAGCAGTGACTATGCTAGCTAGGGACTTCAGAGAATTGAAATCCACCCACCTGGAAAATGTCCAACTTGGGCAATGGTGTACTAAATGATAGCAAGGACATTATTTTGGCAACAGTTTTATTTTTAAAAGTAATTGACAGGTCTGCCTATAAAGTTTTGAACCCTAATAATATGTAATGGTTATGTAGACATGCATAGATCACAGATATTTACTGAATGAGAGTGAAAAGAATAATAGTTCAGCATTACTTGGTGACCAAGAAGCAAAGGGAGTGTTTGGCAGTAATTATAGATAACTAGCCTAGGCTGGAATGATTAATGGCAGTCTGGCTGTTATCATTGTATTTCTAGTTATAAAAGATAGCATTTAGACTAGCAATTTAAACAGCATGAGCCATGAGGATTTAAAATTCTTTCCCTTTTTGTGAAAAGGATTCTGGGGAAAACAGGAAATAATAATTTTCCCAAATCATATATTTTGAAGAAATCAGTTACTTATATCTATCTATAAATAATATAAAGAAAGAAATAGTTTATAGTGTTGACATAATTTTATCTTTCTGGTTTTCTTAATTTGAGGTAATCTTGCTTTAAAATTAATATAATGTTTGTTTATTGAGAAATAGCATCTGAATTTATGAATTCATTGCCAAATTATAAAAACATTTTTAAATTCAGCAGAGTTTATTTTTCAAGTATGTGTGTTTATGAATGCAACCTAGTGTTAAAAGTATTTATATATATTGGAAAATAGAAAAAAAGAAAGAAAAATACTATTCCATATTTGTGTAATGATGGCAAGAAAAACATGGAGCAAGTTACCTTTTTCCCTTTAATGACTGCTTAAGAAACTTGGTAAAAAACGTTATAACAACCAAGAATGCTTTTAATACATTCATATGTAATAAATTCCTAAGCATTCATTCAGAGTCCATGTATTAAACTTTGAATGCTTGTTCCACAACGTGAATGAAAGCAAATTACTGATTTCTTTTTGAAGCTTAACAAATTCTGAGAAGAAATACCACTATATATTAAAAAAAAGAGAGACCTTGATATAACAAGTATCAATCATATATTGTAGTGGGATTCATCTATGAAAGCACCAGGGAGGAATAGAATTGTCCTCAGTGCCTTATGCATTTATACATAAGATAAGGTGAGATGAGACTAGTATGAGTGTCTGCAAAATAGACCTTGGAGAAGCACATTATTTGTTGTTTACTGTGTCATAGGAACATTATCTCTCTGGGTAGGGAATCTTCCTATATCATGACCTTGAAGGACAGCTGAAGGGAGAGCATGACATCATGCCAGGGTAAAGGCCCTCCAGTGGTTAAATATTTTGAGTTAAGTATATCATGGGGAGGCAAAGTATCTGTTGGATTCACTGGCAATAAAGTTTGAAAGGTGTCTATATTTAATTGCTATTGTGAATTGTTTAATGACACAATCACATCCCAATCATCCCATGTTGAGTAGAACACCTGGATTATCAGATAAAGAGTACACCCACACAGTAGCTTCCACTTTCATGAGGTCTATCTCTAGTATGTGAGAGGCATTATTAACCTTTTTGGGCTTGAAGAACCAGTCTTAGACATTTGGATTGAACAAATAGTGCAAAGTAGAAGAAGAGGCCATAAAGAAGTTATGTAGTTGGCTTGGCTTGAAATAGTATGAGTGCCGCAGGTATATATCTTAAGGAATTTTAAGGATGACAGATTAAATATATTACTGCATCATCTGCATAGAGTAGAACAGAGATGTGTCTTCCAGTTTTGGGGAATGAAAGTTTGTGTTGAGATAACTTACCATGAAGTTAATATTAGCAATAGCTCTCTGCAGTTTACAGAGTCAGCATATCACCCCCAAAAATCTGGGTCCTCATTTTACTGACCTTGGAAGGATGGAATGCTGAGTCACCCTTGAGCCAATGGGAATCAGACTCTGGCAGTCAGCAAAATTAGCCTACAAAATGATTCTAACCATTGAGACACCACTGTTAATATAAACATTTAACTTAATATAAAAATGGAATAAGAGTAGGACCAATATGCAGCTTTGCTTAATGATCAGGACGCAGTTGCTTTTAATATGATCACAGAGGTCACTTATGTAGAGTATGAAGAGAGTTGGTCCAAAAACACTGCCTTGAGGGACACCACTGTTGACAGATACAGAATTGGATAGGACGTTCCTAATTTTGACCATTTGTTGTCTGTTTGACAGGAATGCTTCTATCTAGTTGTGCAGGTGTCCAGAGATACCATAAGATTTTAATTGTAGGAGTAGTTTGTCGTGTACCACTGAATCAAAGGCTTTACAGAAGTCTATGTAGATTGCGTCTATTACTTTGCCCTGATCGAGTTGTGTAGTCCATATGTTTTTGCAGTGTAAGAGTTGCAGATTATAGGATAGTTTTTTTCTGAAACCAAATTGTTTTTTAGAGAATAGGTTGTTTCTCTCTAAGTGGAGGATAATGGATTGGTTAATAATTGATTCCATGACTTTACAGGTAACGTAGCATAAAGAGATTGGTCTGTAATTTTCAACTAGGCTGGGGTCTCCCTTTTTGAAGATGGGGATGACCGTGGTTTGTGACCATAGTTTTGGCAAGGAGCTGGTCCTGAAAGATTTTTTGAAGATTATGCTTAGAGGTTCAGCTGTGGCAGTGGATAGCTTTTTTAAGAAGTAGGCACATACTCCAATAGATAGCATATGTATTAGATATAAAAGCACCTGACATTGAAGGTTTCCCCAGTTTTTCCCATAGTTTAGTTCAGAATACAAAATCAAAAGCTACTACTTTAAAACTGTGTGAAGGCAACATAAAGAGACATATTGCAGTAGGATATCAAGCAGATGTAGGGATACTAGGCAGTAATAAATGGTTGATTGGCCTTCTCTAAAGCTGGCTTGCTCTTCTGTAACTATGTTTTCCTTTCCCAGCCAGTCCTGGAATTTCCATTGTAAGTCTCTTGCATAGACCTATGTGTTGAGGAGGCTGGTCCATTTATAATATTTATTTAATTAATTTATATTGCTGCCTATTCACCCATGGTGACTTACAGAATATAAAACCACATTAAAAACATTAAAAACTAACAAAAAGAATCAAATAAATTAATATAGTACAATATAACAAAATCATCCCCCACTTCCCACCCTCTGCCCAGGCGACAGTAGATCACACGAGCTATTTAATGGTCTCCATGCCACTCTGGGTACCCCAGGCCCACTGGCAGAACCAGGTCTGCAGTGCCTTCTGGAAGAATATTAGAATGGGGGCCGTTCTAATCTCTGGGGGAATGATGTTCCAGAGAGAGGGAGCCACCACGGAGAATGCCCTTCTTCTGGGTCCCACCAGGTGTATCTCCCTCGGGGATGGGCCCCACAATATTCCCTGCCTCCCCACTCTGATGGGTTGGGTAGATGGGATTAGCAAAAGACTGTCTATCAGAAA
The DNA here is from genome assembly GCA_015471245.1 of Laticauda colubrina. NCBI lineage: Eukaryota > Metazoa > Chordata > Lepidosauria > Squamata > Elapidae > Laticauda > Laticauda colubrina. The sequence continues at coordinate 16,355,479 of BLBF01000017.1, read as the reverse complement.
ACCTAATGATAACCTCAGAGAATTAGCAGGATCATGCTTTTACCTTTTATAGATAGATAAATGATTAAAAGTCCCCAACTGTTGGGGATTCAGCCATCGATGTTGATGCAGGTAAAAAGTGAAGCCAGGGTGGGGTAGAACCCCAAATTGCTTTTAATGGATTCTGAACTGATTAGATCTTCTAAGATCTTTTCTACTCTTAGTTAAGCAACAAGATTCTTGATTTCTGTCATTGTCACTGGTGCCTATATTGGCAAATTTTCTTAGTTTGGTTAGGATGTCTACTTCCAGCAAAGATACCATGAAAATATATTTCTTGAAAATATACCTTCCACGTCCCGCAGAGGTGATGTGACAGTCCACCATAGAATGATCATTTCTTTGGAAGCTTGATGTGATATGCCAAACTGAGGATGAGTTATTGGATTTGACTGCTCAAATGAGTTGGGTCCTATTATTTTTTATTGCTTCTTTTTTGTTGTATGCCAGAAGTTGCTTGTAAGTATCTTTTCTTCTGGAGAAGGTGCACTGCAATTGTCAACATAATATTGGATAAATAAACCTATAATGTTAGCAAGAGCTTTTTTGGTATTAACACAGTCATCAAACCATGGCTTGAGTAGTGCTATTTTTGCTTCAAGGCCACTGACCTTGTGTTTATCACCGAAATCAGGATAGAACCAAAATTAGAGGTTCCCTTTTCTGAGATATGCCCTGTTAGGTTTGGGATGTGGAATCAGCTGAGACCCTAGGATAGGGGTGATGCAGTGGCAGTGCTCATCCAAAATACTTGAGAGACATCCAGGGACACTATCCAATAGATTACTGTGTGTAAAACCCTATTTATTAGGTTGAGCTCTAGGGTTTAGTTGGGATTACTATTCTCCCAGTTTCCTTGCTGTGTGGCAATCTTCCTTTATGATCTCCTTGACTCCAGGTTAGTGGTGGAGTTCTTCAGACTTACGGTCTTGAGGGGCTTCACCTTGCCATCTATAGATGTGGACTTGGAAGGTCATGGCTACTGTGACAGCCATGGCCTGGAGCAAGTCATCCATGGCCAATGTATAATATGGTCATACATGTGACCTTTTATTTATGTCTGAATAGTAGCAAGGTGTTGAGGATTTGAGGGAGATACTGATTTCTCTCCTATCATAGTCAGATCACAGTTCTGAATTTGCAGTTCTCAGTGTTGCCCACCCCTCCCTACAGGGAGGCTGGAGTTATTATATTAGTCCACTCCAGACAACTAGTGGATCTGGTTGGATTCCAGAGGGAACTGAAGGTTATTCCAGAAGGTCTGCTGAAGCAGTTGACTTGTTTAGTGATCATTCAGTTATGATGGTGGTGACAAATTAATTACTACTTCTGTATTGTTCAGAAAGCTATCCAAACTCTTTCAAATGTATAAAATACTCGGCTTGATAGTACATTTGGGATTTTCCTGACCCATTTTGGGGAGACACATAAAATACTTAAGTAACCTACCCTATTACATTACAATTTTTCTTCTTTTATATATATTAAATATTCATTTGTGTGAGAAAACAAATATTTTCATTGACTAAAAGTTAGCTTCTTTAAAAGCTGAATTTTTAAGTTAACATTTGATAGCATAATCATACTATTTTGTGTTTATATATCTTAGGAGATGCTTTGGAGATGCAGACAGAATATATTTGATGAAATGAAGAAGAAATTTTCACAGGTAGTTAGTTAAAGTGAATGTTTAAAACAATTCAGTTTTGATAGCATGAAATTAGTGCTGTGCACAAGTAAATAAAATAGTTTGCAAATGCACTAGAGTACTAATTTTTAATATATTTCTAAGAGTGCAAGATGATTTGGTATCTTATATGAAACTCTAAGCCTTAATTTTAATGACTACAAAAATCAAAAGCATGGTTTTGAAAATTCTAATGAATAATAATTTGCATGACTTCAACTTTGAAACTTATAGTTTCAAAACCTACACTAACTTAAGGTATTCTGGATAATTTAAAAATTTCCACTGTTTTCAATTAATTTAGCAAAGGTACTACTCTAATTTTTGGAATTCTACCATTGGTACTACCATTTTTGGAATTCTAGTTAAAACAGCTTGCTTTATTTTTTTATATTGAGTTGTATTTCAGTTAGCTGATGAATGTGAAGTATGAAATAGTTGATTAAAGTACCTTGTGTATTTTATTTCAACTTTTCCCAAAAGTTACAGTGCTCACACTTACATTTTGGTACACAAATACTTCTGCTCTTTCCATTGGATGCGGGACTTTTCTACCAGTAGAATAGACATGGTATATATATTTAAAAGTAAAAGAGCAGTTCTCTTACTTATTAGTTTTTTCAACTTCTTCTGTGCTATTTTTTTATGGTTGAAATATTTTAAAGATAGTTCTCACTTCACAATCACAATTGGGAGTAGCAACTCTTTCGTTAAGCAAAGTGGTTGCTAAGTGAAATTGCGACTGCTTATGATCTCATTTCAACTTTGCTTTGTAGAGTTTGTAAATGTGAGGAATGATTGTAAAGTTACTATTTCATCGATATCATAACTGAACAGTTGCTAAACAAAGACTACTCGTAATGAGATGTTGTTACTGAAGAGTAATAGCTTTAATGTGTCATAGCATAGTATTTCAAATTAGAAAAAATTAGAAAAAAACAAAGTATGACAATGAACATAATTCTGAAATTGCCCATTCTGAAAGGTAACCCTGTGATCAGTTTTTAATAAATGCATGTTTTAATTTTTAATTCCCTCTTTTTTTGTGTGTAATTCAGTTTCATTCTAGTTGCAATGTGGCCTTTCCTAAGCAGAAAGAACAAAATAGAAAGGGGCCTAGGAGAGAGTACCGTTTTTTTTCAAAGTGAGCAAGTCTCTGTATGTATCTTTGATTTCAAACTAAATATTTTGATAATCTTCTAATTACATGAATAGCGTTATTAGACTCTCAGAGAGAACCTTTGAACCCTCTTACTTAATCATTATAAAACAACATGGAATTTCAGGCAAAAATGGCTTTTTTCTAGACGATGTGTTCCTTTTTTTTTTTTTTTTTTGAAAGAGCATAGGAATGTTAAGACTCAGTTAATTTTTTTTGTTTCTAAGCCCAGTGAAGATACATTATTTGACTTACTTAGAAGTACACTTGCTTAGTTCTGTAGGATCTAAAAACCTTGCCTTTTGGTTTCTCACTGTCTAGTTTTCTGTTCTGATTTTGAATAATTAGTTTCTCATGCTGTTTTTAGTTATTGACAAATAACATTTTTATTGTAAGCACTATTCATTTCTGCAAAAAAAAGGCACTTTTAAAGTGGTTCTCCTTATAAATTCTTTGGAATCTCCAAGAAGGTTTGGGGAATTTCCCAGTGATTTAGTGAACAGTTTGATAATGTACCTGGTCAACCTCTGAAGAACATTGCCTCCAAATGGTCTCTGCATTCATTGATCTTGGCTTACTCCTTGATAAAATGAGTAGCTCCTAGATATGAAACAACAAAATAAATGCCTGGAATGATACTACCAGAGAAAAAGAATAAACACAAATGAATATGAAATAAATCCAGATTTGTGCCTACAAATGGTGGTTAGGGCAGAAGAACATTGTTATTACTCAATCCTTATTACATCTGCAGGCTACTGCCCAGCAGCTTTGTTCAAAACAACCTGTGTTTTGATGAAATAGGGTTCTCAGTGTGATAGCCTACCTTGAGTGAGTTGCATACTTGCCCGCATTAGCTCAACCAGAGAAGACACAAATGGATTCAAGAGATGGTGAATTTCTCTCAAATGGAACATTTTCAAAGAGGCAGTGGTATATTCCTTTCTTAAGAGGCTCCCACTCCATCCAGTCATCTTGAACAACTTCTACCTTATCTTTCCTTTTTAGAAAAGGTATTAAAAGAAAGTGATCTTCTTTCTTCAGAATTACATAGATGCAAAGTACTTAGATTCATTCATGATTTAGTATTTGAGCATGGGTGGGAAATTGGTAGGTTCTTGAGATTTCAGCATTGGTTAGAGGTTAGAAGTGCTTTTCTGTAGGGTTCTACACCTTGGTCATTGAGCAGTTTTGCAGAAGGTAAGATGGGAATGAGAGATGAAATCATTGGCCATTTCATTGTGGTGGGCTCTTAGTTCCACCCCCTCCCTTATATTGATATCTGTATGAAGCTTATGGAAGCTTTCATTGGCATATGTAAGGTATCAAAATGTAGATTATCTCCTATATCTATCTCCCTGAGTAAAAAATGTTGACTGGGTGGTTTAGAGGCTTCAAGGACTAGATGTGGAAAAACCTCATTCCAGTGAGATGGAATGGCAGTTGGTCGAGACACTTTCTCATCCCAGCACAGTTCACCCATATTGCAAATCAGCTTCTGCACGAGAGGGAAATCATTTCCATTGCAACCTAAGACTTCTCCCCTTCTTCTCGTCCTGTAGTTCCTGCTACAGTGGCAGGTGGAAGTTGTTCCAAGAGATGCACTACTCTTGGAATGAAATGAATTAGGTATGCTTATTTAGGCTCCTGTTACCTGTTGGTTGCATTTTTGCAATTCTTTCTACATGAACTGCCTTTGAAGACATCTTTAAAACTTCATGTGGCACAAAATGCATCTCCCTGCTTGAAAGTGAGACCCATTTCAACCGGATTATATTATTGCAGCAACTTTATGGCTGCCACTTTGTTGGCAGATACAACTCAAGATATTGGATATTATCTATAAAACTATATATGATTTGAATCTTGGATATTTTTGAGACATGTATCCGTATAGAATGTGCCTGCTTAATACAGACAGCAGAAAGGGCAGGCTGCATGTCCTGTCCCCACTCATTGGGAGATAGATGGAATGGAGACCTCTAAGATAAACTCTAATACATTGTTAGTACAATACTGTTAATATAGAGAGTATATAATCATGTGATAAATGATTTTTTTACCTCCTCAATTGTAAACAAAGATTATTGTAATTCCTAACCCTATAAAATTTTCCAACAAATTTTTACTTCTCTTTTAAAGCCCCTGTCACACAGCATCAATGGATGGAAAGAGGATGTAAAACGGAGAAAAACACTTGCCATCCGTTGGTTTATGCGATGCTTCCGTTGTGTACTCACTGCGTCCGTTTTTCATCCTCTCTATCTGTCCAGCATCCGTCGAGTGACATTTCATCCGCTCAAAAAGTTTTGAGCTGCACAAAACTTTTTGAGCGGAAAATGTATCCAACGTGTCCATTCTGCATCCGCAACACAAACGGGAAACATCCGTTCTACATCCGTCGTCATCCGTTACGCGGCCGCTATATCCGCTAGGCATCCACTGCGCATCCGCACAACTCAAATCCGCTCCAGTGGAAAATGGACACAGGGAGGAAGCGAATCGGACACGGAACGGACATGCAGTGTTAGTAGCACGGACGTAGAAAGGATAAAAGCAGATGCAGCTCGCATACAAAGCATTAAAACGGAAAAAATGTTCGCAGAGGGGATGTATCTCGGATATTTAGGATGTCTGCAGGATGCCTAGAGGATGCAAAAGGACACCCAGTGGAAAATCTATATTTCCCCAAAAAAGGGGGAGGAACTCACCTGGATCTCACTTTCAGTCCAGCAGCCCTGCGGTGCAGACCTCTTCAGCCTCCATCTGGCTCTTGCTCTTCCACAGCACCCAGTCATCTCCACCATGGATCATCACACACTCCTTTTGGTAGCCACCATCGTTCTGCAACAGTGCGAAGCCATCTACAGGCTCTTTCACCTGTTCTACGCGAAAAATAGGAGGCAGCCAAGAAGTGTCTGGGTCCAAAGATGGATCGCCAGAAGAGCCGAGTACGGACTGTATAACAAGCTGATGGTGGAGCTGAGGAACGAAGACCCTCGTGCATTCCAGAACTTCATGAGGATGCCGCCAGCCATGTTTGATGAAGTTGTGGAGCGGCTGAGACCCAGGTTGACCAAGCAGAGCACCAACTTCCGGCCCAGCCTGGACCCTGGGCTCAAGGTGACACTGACTCTGCGCCACCTGGCCTCCAGGATCACATACAGGAGCATGCAGTACAGCTGGAGGGTGCCACACAACACCGTCAGCATTGTGGTCAGAGAAGTGGTGCAGGCCATCATCGAAGAATACCTGGAGGAGCTCCTCCAGTGCCCCTCCACTGAAGAAGGCTGGAAGAAAGTTGCAGAGCAGTGGTATCAGAAGTGGAACTTCCCCCACACCATTGGAGCCATAGATGGCAAGCACGTGGCCTGCAAAGCTCCAGCCAAGTCAGGGTCCACTTATTTCAACTACAAGGGCTTCTTCAGCATCATCCTCTTCGCCATGGTCGATGCTGACTACAAGTTCACGTACATCGATGCTTCAGGCAACGGGTCAGCTTAAGATGCCCAGGTATACAACGCCAGTCACCTCAAGGAGGGGCTGGAACGCAACCTCATCGTGGGCTTCCCAAATCCAGACCCCCTGCCCAATGACACACAAGATGTGCCCTACTTCATCATGGGGGATGATGCCTTCTCCCTCAGAACCGACCTCATGAAGCCCTACACTTCCAGATGCCTCACCCGTGAAGAGAGGATCTTCAACTAGGCTGTCCAGGGCAAGGCGGGTGGTGGAGAACGCCTTTGGCATCCTGGCCAACAGGTTCCAGGTACTTCTCACCACCATGCAGCATCGCCCAGAGACCGTGAAGAGGATCGTGGAAGCTTGCTGCATCCTGCACAATCTCATGCGCACCTGCTACCCAGGCTCGTGGACCTCCAACAAGGGAATGGGGACATGGAGCCTGGTGAATGGAGGCAAGGGCGAAACCTGATAGACACTTTGGATGTGCAAGGCCCCAACAGAGCTTCACGTGAAGGGAAGAAGCAGCGCAACCTCCTGAAACACTGGTGCAACTCCCCAGCTGGAGCAGTGGAGTGGCAAGACAGGATGATAGATGCTTAATGGATGCTTCCTTGAGCCTGTCTCATCACACTGATGAGATTGGGCCATGTATGTTGAGTGGCCCTACAATGAACAGGGCATTTAATAAAGAGTTGTGTTTATGTTGAAATGTGTGGATGATTGATTACATTGTTATTGATAATAAAGGGCCAAAGGTGTGGCACCTGGGAGGGTGGACCATACAGTCCCACTATGCTTGCACTGGAGATTTATCTATCCCACAGCTATTACCCATCCCACAGGTATCCTAACCCATCCCACAGCTATTACCCATCCCACAGCTATTGCCCATCCCAAAGGTATCCCTGCCCATCCCACAACTATTGCCCATCCCACAACTATTACCCATCCCAAAGGTATCCCTGCCCATCCCACTGCTATCCTTACCCATCCCACAAGCATGCAAAGGCTTAAACCATTTCTAAAAGTTTCCACCAAGACTTTATTTACTAAAATAAATGAAGCAAGCATGTGAAGCAAAGATAATCTTTATTAATAACAAGCTGTAAAAGCAAAATGACCCAAGTGTTCCAAGCAAAGGTAAAGTCAACAGGTAGTCACCCAGTCTCTGGCACTCTTCTTCGGCACTCTGAGGCATGCCCAGTCTCGGGTGAAGGGTCCATGTGCTGTGGAGGTGGCTGCTGCTGGAGTGCTGGTCTGAGGTGTCATTGGGGTGCCTGGCCCCGAGAGGACAACAAGGGACGGTGTGTGGAGGAAGCTCTCAGAGAGCTGGCTCAGTCCTGTGATGTTGAGAGCCCCTTCCTCCAGGACATGGGGTGTCAGCCCCAATACCAATGACAGATGTTCTGAGGCCGGGCTTGGCTGTGGGGTGGAGGAAGGAGCAGTGTAGTGGGGCTGTCTGGTCTGCAGGTCAGCAAGGTGCGTGGGTGGCATCTGTGGTGTGGGTGGCACCGGTGGCATACGATGTACCTATGCCTGGACTGGGAAGGGCTGCCTGTGCTGCTGGAGCTCCTGGTAGCCATAACCTTGGTAGGTGAGGGCCAGTGGAAAGCCTTGGAAGGGCAGTGACATCACCTGGGGTGGAGGAGCAGACCTGGACTGGGTGGGAGCAGGTTCAGCTGGGTCTGGAGGGTTGTGAAGAAGAGCGGTGATCCTGTCCTTGATCACGTGGTACTGTGATTCGGACATGTTCATGAGGGTCTGGTTGACGTAGGTGAGGAAGGGCTTGCGGTTGGAGGATGGGATGTCGGTGTGTACCAGCTGAGAGAGGAGATCTACGCTGGTTCTGATGGTGTCCCTGATCTCCAGCAGGACAGTGTGGCTCTGCCTCTCCGGTCTGGCTCTCTGCCTGCTTTCTGTGGAGGTGGAGCTGAGGGTGGATGTGGGTTGGTCTCTGGTGGCAGTGCCCTCTCCTTGCTCCCCCTGCATCAGGGGGTCCTCCACACGCTCCGCCATGGGGAGTGCAGCTGTCGGGGGGGGGGTCTCTGTCGTGGCACGCTCCACAGATACCTGCCTGGACACAGGAGCTGACTCTTGGCCAGAAGAGGACTGGCTCTCTGCGGGCTGCCTGAGAGAGAGGGTTGTCAGAGGGGCTACTCCTCGGTGGCGGATCTCACCCTCCAAAAACTGCACTTGGCCATCACGTAGGTCTCTCGGTCCGTCAGCTTGACCGTGGCCTGGCCAGATTTCTTGAGGTGCAGCTTCCCGTACCAGGTGTGCATGTGCTTCCACCAGCCGAGGAGCACCTCCGAAGTATAGCCCAGGCTCTCCGCCTTCTCTCTCCAAGCAGCCTGCTTCCTTTTGGTGTCTCGATAGAGCCTGTGTCCCTTCCGCCAAAGATACTCGTTCTCCCTCAGCCATTCCAGCACTTCATCCTCATGTTCCTCTTCGATGGAACTTTCTCGTTCTTCGATTTCCTTTCTCGTTCTCGCGTATGTCTCTTCCTCCCTCTGGCAGGGCCATCTGGGCCCTCATCAGAGGGGCTTCAAGGTTGTAGGGGCTGCTCCTCCACACCACCACCACCAGCAGCAGCAAGAACAACAGTAGCAGCAAAAGCAGGACCAGCAGCACCAGCAGGACCAGGATCATTAGCAGCAGAGTAAGTGCCAGCAGCACCAGCAGGACGAGGATCAGCAGCAGCAGAGTAAGCACCAGGAGCACCAGCAGGACCAGGAGCAGTGCCAGCAGAGTAAGCACCAGCAGAAGCACCAGCACCAGGAGCAGCGCCAGCAGAGTAAGCACCAGCAGAAGCCCCAGCACCAGGAGCAGCGCCAGCAGAAGCTCCAGCACCAGAAGAGTCAGCCCCAGCAGCAGAAACCCCAGCAGAAGCAGAGTCAGGGCAAGGGGGTGGGATGGCAGCCCTGTCCCTCTTGCCAGGGCTGGCAGCAGATGGCAGAGGCTTTCTCTTCTTCCCCATGGTTGTTGGCTGGCTGGCTGGTTGGAGCTGTGTCTGGCAGCAGGTCTTTCCTCTGAATGATGACCTGCTTGCGAGCTGCTTCCCTTTATATCCGCGGGGCTGATGCAATGCATCCTCCCCGCATGCGCAGTGAACGCTTTGCTTCCGCTCTGCATCCGCTTCATTCGTTCGGCATCTGCTCTGCATCCGCTCTTTCCGCTGCGCGTCCGCTTCGCTGTACTCCCCCGGAAGCCCCGCGGATGTGCCATCCGCTCCCATCCACTTCCGCTAGGCTTCCATGGAGCATCCGTTTTACATCCTCCCCCCTTCCGTTCCTTTCCGTTGTTTTCCGCTCTGCTTATGCAAATTCAGGGCACTTTTGAGAGCGGATAACAACGGATGGAACATTTTCTCATCCGCTGTGTCCTTTTTACAAACGTTTTGCATCCGTCGGCCAATGTGACAGGCCCTTAAAGGTTTTAATTTTCTCCCATGAGCTGTTCAGAGCATCCAGAAGCAGGAGGTGCTTCAGTCTCTTCTGGAAAGTCTGGGTTAAAACTCCAGGACGCTCCTCCTCCTCCATGGGACATCTCCTCGCAGGCAGTCTGAGATGGCTGCTTCAGGCAATTAGCCTATCTAATTCAACTAATTGGTAACTTGGTTAATTTAGATCAAGATGTCATTTCTAATCATTTTTGTAAATTTGGCCATATTTGGACCTAATCTATGAACCATCAATAACATTACTTCTTTGAATTTGTATAAAATATATTTAACAAGGAATACAAATCTGATCTGTCTTTTATCATTTTTTTCTTTTCTCTTTGTTGTGGAATAATTAATAATAGTTATAAGAAATATTCTTATATTTAAAATTAAAAAGTTTAGAAATAAGGAGAGAAAAATATTTGTTGATTTTTATCTCTAGGGCATATGAGTCTTGGGATATCCAAGCTACCTCAAGCAGTTTTTGGAGTAACAAAATATTAAGAAATAAAGTAAGGCTTGTGAAGTTTTGACCCATAGTCTATAATGCTGTCAGTTTCAGATAGGCTGTAGAACCAGAAATTCTATTGGCATAGAATAATCAGGCAATAATAAAAATATTATTGGACTGTAATTAGATAGCAAATATTAATATTAAGGGACTGTAATTAGATAGAAAATCTAGTGTTTCGATTGGTTTAAACTGCAGGCCTAGTTTATTTTAAAAGATTTGTGATACTGGTAAGTTTTGATATTGCATAGAGTTGCTTAGACAACAATATGAGTGGCATATTAAGTTAAATAAATATGACTATCTCAAGTTCATTTACACTATTTCAGAATGTGGTTATGCTAAAAAAATGGATCAGAATGGTTGTATTTTTTAAACTGTTACAAGTCATAAATGCAGTTGCTAAATTAACAAAAAAAAATCTAAAAAAATACATTGCTTTGTAAGCAATTAATTTAAATAATTAAATTGGTTTAAAAAAAGCAACAAAACAGTTTTTTAGAACACGGGCATAGCAATTACAAAATATTTTCCACTGTCACAACTACTATGGTTTTGGAACTTATGCAATATCTTTCTTTGAATTAGAAGCTTAATCCAGCATGGTGTTTTAATTTAGAATGTCTGTGCTAATTTGGACATGTCATAGTCATGAACTCGGTTTTTGCTTGGATCTTTGTGCCAGCAGGCATGACTCTGTACTTTGTTCAGCATTGATTTCTGGCTTGTGTCTTTTTAATATATATTTTATATGCTTCCCCTATATTAATTCTGTGTGTGGAAAAAACTGCTTAAAAGAATTCATTTACATTTTCATTTGCATCTAGATATGTTTTGATAGTAAGCTATGCAGATTCTATGAAATAATGTCTACGTTTAATAAGCATTTAAGCAGCTGCATACTGTTCCAGTCAACATTTCCTGTCTTTGAATATAATCAAATAAAAAAATTAGGTTTTATAGGAATTTATAGTATAAAATTGGTTAACATATTCTGATTGAAGCTCTAAAGTTTGGATGATATAATTTTAACAAGGACAACTAGGACAAAATAGTTGTATTCAAGGGAATCTGTTGATGTTCTATTTTTGAAAAATGTTCATATATTTTGTTTAAATTTCTTAAATTTCAGTGTTCCGTCTATGTTAAAAAATTAATTGCATGACTTTCTAAAATTGAACATACTTTTGTAATCTCTTTGTTCCTTTCATTTCAGATTGAAAATGCTGCTGATGAACTTCGAGTGCTTTGTATAATACAAGATACTACCAGTGCTAAGACAGTGAATGAGCACATCACATTGAATTTGCCAGCTTCCACACCAGTAAAAAAGCTGTTCGAAGATATAGCCTCCAAAGTGGGCTATGTTAATGGAACATTTGATTTAATTTGGGGAAATGGAGTCAATGTTGCTAATACGGTAAAAACAAATACCTACCAGTTTAATAGAATACTTTTAAATGGCTGATGTACAATATTTTTGTTCATTATTGTGGTATTTCTCATATTAGCACTTGTTTTCCCTTAATAATCCTTTTTTTTGTTCAAGATTGTCCACTTATTTTCTCTGCTTGGATGTGATGTGGAAAGTTTTTCATAAAGTAATATATAAAAATAACACAACAGATAAAATATCTATTTTCAATTATTTCTTTAATTTATTTTTATTTTCTGACTTACTGTTTTCTGAAGATAATATCACCTAATTTTTTTCTGACATCTTAAAAACATAATGCTTTGCATTAATGTGATTATAAACACAACTAATGTTTAATAATCCTGTAGTAGTTTGGGGTGAAGAAGCAAACGGTGCTGTTCGTTAGATTTTTTTTTTAAATCAAGACATTAAAAATAGTCAAACTCTATGGAAAACATCTGTCTTTTAAAATGGGTTTCTGCCAATTATCTTCTTAAATTCAGCTGTTGAATACCCTGAGTCAAATCTATAATATAAAGCCTGCAACATCTTTTATGAACTTTAAAAAAAAATAAAGATTTATTTATTCATTAATTCATTTTTATCTTTCTGTTTTTAATAAGATCAAATCAATGTACAAAGTTAAAGCATAAAATAATTAGAAATTGATGAGTTAAATGCTCTGGCCTGTAGTTTTATTCTTTTACCTTCTCGTTAAAGGTCTTCGATATCCTTCACTTTTTACGGTAATACCTGTGAAATTTATTTTTAGTATTTAAATTCCAGTATGTTAGCACTTAGGCCATTAGGAGATTTATTAAATAATCATTATAAATTAAATGGCAGGCAAGCATATATTGTAATAAATGTTTAAGTTGTTATTAAATTTTGGCAGAATCTTGAGAAATATGAATTTTCTTTTTATCTGTCTCATTTATGCTTAACATAAAATGTGTTCATTGATATTTTAGTATATTTATATTACTTCTATAGGGTTAAAGGAAATATGCAGCTATTCTTCTTATGCCTGAATTTGGAAAATGTATAATTACAATTCTATTAAATAAACAATTTTATTTGATTTACTGTAGACACCCCTGGATTATTTGAGTGATAAATCTGTTGTTGGTGCTGGTTTTGAGCCTGGGAAAAAGAATTTTCTGCATTTGACAGATAAAAATGGAGAACAACCTCAAGTGGTATTGGTAACGACATATTAATTTGCTGCTTCTCTGTTTTATCACATGAAGTTTTTTTGTTCTGAGTGTTCTAATGCTTGATTTTCATAGTCACTAAGTAAATCTTTTCTAAGAAACAAAACCAATCTGATTTTCAAACATGCACTGCAGAGCACGCATTTCTAATACAGTTGGAACAGCATAACATGATTTCAGATTGAACTCATTAAATAGGAGCTGCTTGTTCTGATCTTGAAACAGAAGTTCCCAGGGTTGGGTTATTCAAGAATTGCAATATTTTGCACATTTTGGCTATGTACTGCATTTTATGAAGAACCTAATGAGCTAGACCAAGAATGTGCAATTCTGTTGGTACTCTCATGGTATCTATTTTGGCTCTTGAAATATTAAGCCTAATCATTCTATTTAAAAAATACCAAAATGTTTATCTCATGTGTTAGGAGTTCTATAGATAGGAAAAGTAGCATAGGCACTTCTTGCAATCCTTACTTAGATTAACTCTACACTCAGTTCCCCATCTGCTTCTGTAACTCATTTCCTTTTTTTGTTTGTGTCTTTGTTTGAAACTACCTGTAATGCCAAGGACGGAATTCCTAATGTGAAATGTCTTGTAAGAACATGGACTTTCTTTAATAGGCTTTTTTTCATGAGTTAATTATAAACTTGAAAGATACATTAATAGATGTACCCAATGTTTTAGGAGGAGTCTGGTGGATCAGATGACCACAATCCTGATAGATTTATAGGTCCTCTACCAAGAGAAGGTTCAGTAGGCTGTTCCAGTGATTACGTCAGTCAGAATTATTCTTATTCATCAATTTTGAGCAAATCAGAAACAGGTATGGAGATGTCTTTTGTCCTTTTCCACTGGATATAGCAATACTATAATACTATCTTTAAACAACTTATAATATTGTCTTAGAACAATTTAAGTATAGGAGAACAGGTTGTAAATCCGACTCTTCGTGTTATATTTTGAATGAGGAATAAGGGTTGTAGAACTGCTGGTACTATAGTTGCTGTCAAGTTTCAACTCATAATGCTTGTTTTGAGTTGCCATAAGTGGGGGGGGGGGGAGTCTGAAGGAGCAGTACTCCTTATGCAGACGCATAAGGACAAGTGTCAGAACAAGTCCTAGGCAGAGATGTGGTTTATTTTTTTCCTCCTATAGATTGTTACAGGTAATCTTTGATTTAATGACCATTTAAAGCTATGATAGGCTTTTAAAAAGTTAATATCTACTCCCCACTGCATCATCACCACCCCATAATTACATAATTGCATTTGGGTGCTGAACAAGCAACAACTAATTGCTGTGCTCAACAGTCATATGACCATGATTTGCAATTTGCCACTTTCCAGCATTATTTGCTGATTGGATTTGCTTAACAACTTGTGATTTGCTTTATGATCACTGACTTTTACCTCTAAAAATCTAATCCTGATTGTAACTACTAGGAATTTTTTATTATTAAACAGGAAAAACCCCTCATTCCAGTGGTGGGATTCAAATTTTTTTACTACTGGTTCTGTGGGCGTGGCTTGGTGCACGTGGCAGGGGAAGGATACTGTAAAATTTCCAGTCAGAAGTGGTATTTGCCAGTTTTCTGAATTACTCACAATTTCCGCTACTAGTTCCCCAGAACTGGTCAGAACCTGCTGAATACCACCACTGCCTCACTCTTAGTCATAGGTAAAGCTTTCATTTTGTTCCATTTAATGAAATGCAGATGTTTATTTCTGATAAGAACAATTGAGCACAAAATTATTTTTCAATATTTAACTAATAGAGTAATCATTCTTACTTAGAAGCAATCCATTTTCATACTCCCCTATGCAGTTCACATTTACTGTGGTGAAAATCTAATAATTAGATTCAAATAACTAATCCTCTAAAATGCAATCATACTAGAAGGAAATGAAATTTGCTAGTATGTAGTATTTTTTCTAAATTGTTGTTTGCAGGGCAAATAAAGATAAGTAATTAATTAGCATTGAAGTGATACGTCACACTGCTAAATTACAAGGTGTTTAATATGTTATGCTAACCGAATATTGTAGTTGATTCAGAAGTTCTGTTTAAGCCATGTTTTTACTACTGATATGTACCGTATTTTTCGGACTATAACACTGTAGTATAAGAGGGACCCAGCTTTTGGGGAGGAAAAGAAGAAAAAAAATCTGTCTCTACCTCCTAGCAATTTGTCTCCTTGCAGAAAACAGCCTGGCCAGCTTCAGTACAGTCTGATTTAGCACAAGCAGCTGATTGTTAGTTGGATCTACCTCCTGACGATCAGCTGTTTCAGGCTGCAGGGATTGCCTATTGCCACCTCCACGCGTCCCATTTTTGGCCTGTTCCAGGCAGCGGGGATCAGAACAGGCTGAAAATGGGGTGCGTGGAGACGGCAATAGGCGATGGTGATCGCTGCAGCCTGAAACAGCTGATTGTTGGGAGGCAGATCCAATCGACAACCAGCTGTTTGTGCTAAATCAGGCTGTGCTGAAGTTGACCAAGCTGTTTGCTGTTTGTTGCAAGGAGGCAAATTGCTGGGAGGCAGAGGCCGAAGGTGGGGGCCGTCGGGTGGGCTTTGGCAACATTTGCTGTATAAGACACAGACATTTCCACCCACTGTTGGGGGCGGGGAAAAGTGCTTCTTATATACCGAAAAATATCGTATTTCAGAATTCTGAAGAGATTTATTTTTTGACTATCCAATAAAGCTTTAAAGTACTGTTGTTCTGATTATTAGCAAAAAAATTGATTTTGAAAATCTGCAATAAAATTATAATAAATATGTTCAATAATGTTATATTAATTCTTAAATCTTAGTTATTCTTTTTAAGATGAGCATTATTACTAATGTTATACTATTTTTTAGGATATGTGGGTCTAGTAAATCAGGCAATGACCTGTTATTTGAACAGTCTTCTACAAACACTTTATATGACTCCTGAATTTAGAAATGCATTATATAGGTAAGTAGATTTCATTAATTTTGCTATTGCCTTTTCTTGGGTGATGAAAATCTTGTTAAACACTTAAGAAACTGCTGCAATTAACAAATTATTTCACCTATTTACATAATTGTTTACAATCAGTCAGTGTTCTAATGTTGACTATTGTTGTTGAGAATAGCTTCATAGATATACTTCTGAACTTAATCAATACTCTCGAAAGCAAAGTATGACATAACCATCATTAATTTTCAAGGCAAGGATTTCCTGGAACATACTTGTAAAAGTATTTGACATGTCATTAGTTGTCGCACAGATGCAGTGATTGATAAGGAGACTTCTTCTGCAGTCTTTTTTCCCCCTTAAGCTTAAATGTGGATTCATAGAGTTTAGAATTCAGAGAAATAATAAAAATGGTTCATAACAAATATTTATTAAAACTAAAATCTTGGTTGTTATAAAAGCATTTTAAAGGACTATCTACAGTCCTATTGTAAATATTTCCTCTAAGTACAGTTAAAATTGGGATAGGTTCTTACTTGTTGTCCACTATATGGTTGTGTACTTATTTTGGAATATAAGTATGGGGGTATGTTTATGGAGTTTCTCTGTCATCCAGGCCATGGCTGTCCTAAAGGTACTTTTTCAAAAGGCTACTGACTTTGTTTTTCCAAAATTGTTTTTTGAAAAAGCACCTTTGGGAATGTAGATATTATTAGCTTTTGCAAGATTATCTCTTAAGAGTTCAGTATGATTTGATGAATGATGACATGTCATAGTATTTATACTAGAAAATGTTCTGATTATGGAATACTTGAATATTCAAGCATAGGAGTTATCTCTTCTAAAAAGTTTTAATATCAGGCTGTAAAGATCATATATTTAGCTTTTTTTTTCCAAATTGTATCTTGAAGAAATATTTCCATATCAACTTTCCTTTCAGATATCGCTTTTTACTACAAATGAATGTTAGGAACATTTCATTTTCAACAGGATGCTCTAAAATAATTTATTTTGTCTGTTGGTATTAATGTTTTTTTTTTTTTTTTAATAGATGGGAATTTGAAGACTCTGAAGAAGATCCAGTGACAAGCATCCCTTACCAACTTCAAAGATTGTTTGTTTTATTGCAGACCAGCAAAAAGAGAGCAATTGAAACTACAGATGTTACACGAAGCTTTGGATGGGATAGTAGTGAGGGTAATGATAATTAAATATTTGGTTAAATTATAATTATATTAGGACATATGTTGTCTGATATTGTCTGTGTCCTGAATATCAGTTATGTACTTGATCAGGATACGAATGACTTTTACTTGGTCATATATTGAACAATCCCTTAGCATTCCTGAATAACTGAAGAAAGAAAAAAGCCACAGTTATGACATGCTGTCATATCTCAAATATCTCTAATTAATGGCATTCAAAAAGTAAGGGTATTCGTAGGCTAAAATTGGCTTCTGCATTTATATTTATTTACATAGCTGTTGAGAATTTACCAATTGAACAAAGTTTGATAACCTATTCTTATTACAAAGCATTAACCAAAATTCACAGTTCATAATAACAGAACAATAAAAGTATAAGAAGATAATTTACAGTTCAATATTAGAAAAAAATTACTTGATAGTAAGAATTGTCTAAGAATAAACCAATTTGTCTGTTACGATGGTGGATTTTTATTTTCTCCAAGAAGGTTGGGAGACATTTCTTTGAAGGTGGTTTAATATGTTTTCCTGCACTAAGCAGAACTGATGGCCTAATTTATTGGTTCTATTATTTAGTTTACTTAAAGTTCAGTATATCATGAAAAAGATGTTATACTACAGTTATGAATTCCTGTATTTTTTTAAAATGTTTGGAAATAATTGTGAGGATGGGCAAAATGAGAAAGGTAGAGAACTTTCAGTTCTAAAACTGGCAGTAAAATAAATTTAGTGTAATGTGCTTTTGTAACTGGGCTAACGAATTGCTGTGATGGGATGTATGCCTGTTTTAATTAAATAAGATCACTTTTGTTTTATAATAGCATGGCAGCAGCATGATGTGCAGGAACTCTGTAGAGTCATGTTTGATGCTTTGGAACAAAAATGGAAACAAACTGAGCAGGTATAATATTTTTTGGGTGGTTCTTGTGGTAATGAGATAACAAGAAATAACAAATAATTAGAAAAGTTAATAAAACAGGATAAAACTTATCCTAGATTTAAAGGCTAGTTTTAAACATTGGGATGAGATGGAAAAATTGTACATTGTTTATACAGAACCGTTGAAATTTGAGGAATTCATTCTGTATGCATTTTATATGAAATCTCATTATTTTGCAATATAATACTCTTGGAGGCATCTTTAAGTGGATTGTAGTCTCTTTCCATCAAGCAAGAGTTATGTGATCCTTCTAGAATTTCTATCTTACTTCATTTCTTCAAGTTGGAGTCTCCTGGTAAAATCCCCTTTGTTCAGGAGCCATCCTAATTCTTTTGAGCTTATCTTTTTTCCCCCTCACAACCTTTAAAATTCAGTCTATCTTGTAAATACACACACACACACACACACACACACACTGTTCAGCTTCGTTCGGCTATTATCCCACGTCATTGTAGTTGTGCTTTTAAAAAACTACAATGACCTGGATAATACCCAAATGAAGCTGAACAGCATACATGTACCCGCAAAAACTTAAGAAAACAAATATACACACACACACACACACACACACACACACGTATGTATGTTTTTTTAAGTTTTCGCGGTTACTTACATGTGTGCTGTTCAGCTTCCTTCGGGTATTATCCCACGTCATTGTAGTGCTTTTAAAGTTGTAGCAACGTTTCAGCAGAATCTCATCTGCCATCATCAGGATTCTGTATTGAGTTTGTGGGTCAAGCTATCACAGCCGTTAGTTTTAAATTTGAGGCTTTCCTACTGCTGTGCCAGGATGGTTTTTTTTTACATCCTGATTGGTTGGGAGTCTTGGTCTGTGTTTATTGTTCTTGGAGTTTGTTTGATTGGTGTTTCTGGTTTCTTCTGTCTGTTTTGTGGCTTTGATTGGCTGGACACAGCAACACTGTGTTCCTGTTTTGGAGGCTTTCAGTGCAGCTTGGCTTCGTGTGAAAGGACGGCTATTATCTATTAGGAAGCTAGGTTTCATCTGGGTGCCTGGTTGGGGTGTGTTTGAGCTGGAGGTATCAGAGGGAGTCTGTTTGTGCC
>BLBF01000017.1:16270885-16331392 GCA_015471245.1 Laticauda colubrina | reverse complement strand
ATCTACAAAAGAACAGATGGCACACTGGGACACACCATATACCAGAAGAAAACACACACCAACCGCTACCTCAACGCCCAATCCCACCACCACCCAGCACAGATAAATTCTGTGGCTAAAACACGAATCACCAGAACCAAACGCCTGGCAGATAAGACACATACAAAGACTGAACTATGCATCCTGACTGAAGTATTGACAGCCAATGGCTTCCAAAAAAACAAAATCACCAACCTGATCCACAAAAACACACCAAGACATAACAGAGACCTAGAAGACCAACAGACCTATGGAACAGCTGTCTTGCCCTACATAAGCGGTACTACAGATAAAATCAGTAAGATACTACACAGACATCACATCAAGACTGCCTTCAAAACAGACAAAAAAATAGCAGCCATCCTGAGGAACCCCAAAGACAACATTGACCTGGAAAACCAAGGCATATACGAAATTCCCTGTACATCATGCCCGGCCACATACATTGGACAGACCAATAGAAGAATAAGTACCCGCCTAGATGAACACAAAAATGCAGTAAAAAAGCTGGAACACACCTCCTCACTAGTCCAACACATGAAAACCACAGGTCACAACATCAACTTCAATGGCACTAAAACCCTAGCCACTATAGAAAACCCCAACCACAGAATCATTAGAGAAGCCATAGAGATTGAAAAAAGACCTGACAGCATGAATAGAAAAGATGATTCCACCAGACTGTCAATCATTTGGAAGCCTGCACTCTCAAATAGAAAGATCCCCACACCACAAGCCAGGCAAACACCTGGGCAAAAACAGACTCCCTCTGATAGCTCCAACTCAAATACCCCCCCACCAGGCACCCAGGTGAAACCCAGCTTGCTAATGAATAGCAGCTTGCTAATGAAGAGCAGCCATCCTTTCACACAGAGCCAAGCTGCACTGAAAGCCTCCAACACCAGAACAGAGTGTTGCCAGCCAATCAAAGCCACAAAACAGACAGAAGAAACCAGAAACACCAATCAATCAAACTCCAAGTCCAATGAACACAGACCCAGGATCCTAGCCAATCAGAATGGGCCAGCCTCAAATTTGAAACCAGGAACTAACTCTATACAGAAGCCTGAGGATGGCAGATGAGATTCTGCTGAAACGTTGCTACAACTTTAACAGAACTACAATGACGTGGGATAATACCCGAAGGAAGCTGAACAGCACACATGTAAGTACCCGCGAAAGCCTAAAAAAACATATATATACACATATACATATACATATACATACATACATACACACACACACACACACACATATATATATAAAATAAAAAGAACTTAGTTATTCCTTTTTACTTGTTTTTGCCAAAAGCTACAACTTGCTGCTTCCAGTGAGTCTCATAGTACTTCTGTATATACATGCCTTAAAGTAATTAGAAACGACCCCCATCCCTATGAATATGTTGATTGTTACCACTACCATCAGTTTTCAGGAAAAGCAGTCTCAATACTCTAATGTGAAAGCAAATATTAGTGCTGGAGGAAACAATTGATAACATTACTCAAATTAAGCACTAATGGGCAATTCAATTCAGTTGTGACATTGCTCACAGAAAGCTTTGGTGGCTAGGCCCGTGATGGCAAACCTATGGCACGCATGCCAGAAGTGGCACGTAGAGCGATCTCTGCCCGCACACGAGCTGTCACCCCAGCTCAGTTCTACTGCGCATGTACGTACACCTGCCACCAGCCAACTGATTTTTGGGTATCTGCCATGCATGCACAGGGGGGCGGGCGCATGCAGGAGAGGTATGCGCAGGGGGCAGGGATGTTGAATTTACATTACATTATGGGTGTATTTTCAGCACACGATGACAAAAAGGTTAGCCATCCACTGGTCTAGGCTATTCAGCATTGATTCCATCATGTTGTGTTTCAAATGGATGGTTTCCATTTAACGTATTTACACTTCTACAAATGCAAAATAGTGCCGTAGCTGTTGTCTAAAGGAGATCTCACAATATCTCCTGCAATATTTTCTACCTTATCTTAATCATGATACAGAGCCCTTGCACAAAGACGTCTTTGCTCTTTAAGGGTGTCTGAACTAGTCAGTAGACGGATATTTGGCTATTACCCACAAATTTCTTAAAAAGCTGTTACTTGTGAGTCCTTTATATTCTTTAAATCTGTATATGGGTAGTCCTTGACATACAACCATTTGTTTAGTTATCATTCAAAGCTACCACAGTACTAAAAAAAGTGACTGGAGATGGGCCTAGCTTTCTTGTGGCAATTCAGCATTGAATCTATCACATGGCTCCTGCTTTTCCCTTTCTTGTATACAGTATATTCATTACTGTACTAATTGTTCACTGTTTCTTGTCCAGTTCAAGAATGTACCCAAAAATATTTTGAAATCTATATATTTGATTAAATATATCTGCATAAGAAAAAGAACATTAAAATCATTTTATATATCAATATGGCTGTAAAAAAACTTAAAATGTGAAAACCATATGCATTTATAAATATATATGAAATTGATATGGGCTTTCAGTAGAATTAGGCATATATACTTTAATCAGAATAGAAATAAGCAGAATTGTCATTAAACCTGACTAAGACAAATTGGATAAATATCTGCCATGAATTTAGATTCAATTCTATTTTCACTTTAAAAAGTAACTGAAAACAGGCTGACATAATGAATAGCCAGAGCAATAGCAATGAATTTTAAATATATTCTATCTGTCTGTCTGTCTGTCTGTCTTTCTGTCTATCTATTTTAAAGAATGCTATCAATTAGCTTAAGGAAGAAAGGCAGAATTTAGAATATATATTGTAAAGTATTCTTTGCAGTTTAGAATATGTAAGCCAATTCTTCAGGAAATAACCCTTCATAAAGGTAAACAAATTTGTTTTTGGAATATTGAATTTTTTTTTCCTCAAATGCAGGCTGATCTCATAAATCAGCTCTACCAAGGAAAGCTGAAGGACTATGTAAGATGCCTGGAATGTGGCTATGAGAGCTGGAGAATTGATACTTACCTGGATATTCCATTGGTTATTCGACCTTATGGCGCCAATCAGGCCTTTGCTAGTGTGGTGTGTATGTTAAACTGAATGCTACTGTGTCTCTATATAATAATGCCACAGTACTGTCACTTCTTTAAAGGTAAGCATCATCCTGGAAGCTCCATCTTGGGTTGTCCGTCTTTGTGTAGTAGACCAGCTAGCAAGCTTTAGAAGACCCTTCGATGAGTCCTACTAGTGCATGTTTGAGAAAAGAAAAAGCAGTCAAGTTAACATGTGAAATCTTAACATTGCAGATGCAATAAAACAACACATGTTCTGCCTTTCTTATAGAAAAACATATGTTTGAAACAATATGGGCTTTCGGTGAATTAATTCTGAAACTTGGTAAATATTACAGCAAATAGGAAAGGAATTCATATTGCTGTAATATTTACCAATAGTTTCAAAATAATTAATTCCAATAATTAATGAAATTAATAATTAATTACAATTCCCAAATAGGAAAGGAATTCCTATTTGGAATTCCAGATAGGCTTTTGGTTGGATTGGGGAACGAGAACTTTTAAGTTGACAGTATTAAGATGCTTCTGGAATATTCCCTAAAGTTCCAATAAACTATTGTACATGCAGTTTGATACCAACTTCTGCGGTACTTATATCTCTGACTGAATCCATATTGCCAAATCAGTAATTGAGCCTCCAGCCTCTCATATTAGCAGTTTTGCTTTATTTAAGATGCTTAGAGTAGGATAACCATTGATCATCTATTTATAAGGATTGATTACATTGACTAATGTAAGTGAAACAGGAAGGATTATTCTGAACTGAAAATAGATATGCTGATCAATTTTCCTAACTCCCTTCCTATCATAGCACTATGCAAGCAACAAAGGATGGATTTTTTAAAAAATATCATGGTTCTCTGAATCAGCCCTGATTCCTGTCGAAAACATGGCCACATTCATACAGTTTTCTGTCAGTATTTTCAGAAGTTTGCCATTCCATTTTTCCTAGATCTGGGAAAGAGTGATTGGCCCAAAGTTATTAGCTGGCTTTGTCTCCAAGAGAGCTGGCGTGCTTTGCTATCTGCATTTCTGAATTGTATTTTTTTTAATGATATTCCTAAATTGATGCTTTTTACTGTGTATAACTTTAAATTTATTTGTTTTACCAATAGCGTTTGTATGGTTCCAGTTTCAAAACAAGATTTTATAAACAACTTTAAAAACAAGGGAATTATTATTTAAAATATTACACTGATTTCAGTGATGTCGCCCTCTTGAACAAATAAACCCAGAATTTAATTTCTTTGGTTGTCTGGTCTTCTGGTTGCTTTTTTTTAAAAAACAAACTAACCAGGAATGTACATTTTATAATCTCAGTTAAGATACGAGATATAGATACCTAATAATGTGTTAAAGGTTTGTGTTGCCTAGATTTTTTCCTCAATAATTTCAATCCAAGCAAATTTAGTATTTTCTTGCCCAATTAGGCTTCTGCTCCTAGCTCACTTTTGCTCATCTTGAATATTTAGAGAAAGTTAGAGGTATTTTGAAATAAAATTACTGTTTTAAAAAGCTTGTTAGGCCTAGCCAAAAAATAATGTAAAACAATCAAGCCAAAGTTCAATTCTTCATTTGCACATGCCATTTAGACATAATCTTGTTAGGCTAAACCTAAACTATTCTACTCTAATAGATATACCCTGATTCACATCGGCACATTCCATGCCAGACCACCAAGAGATAGCGAACTTGTAACTAGACAGGAAGTTGAAAAAATATCCTTGAAGAAGACAAAGGAAATCATTTTTGTATTGTTGCCAAGAAAATGACACCGACATGATAACACCAGAAGCCAAGGTCACCTTGAAATAATCTTTACTAGCTAATCAGTTGCTAGATAGCCAGTGGAGTATGATAATCTTTTTGATTTTAAATAAACAGTTTGTAGAAACTTTTATGCTTTATTAAGTTTTATATGCTATGCAACTTAGCAGAATAGCAGATAGTATATTTTTATGTATATAACATCACTATAAAATGTTCCTTATAAATGGAATATGTAGGGCCTTCATATTCTGATCAGTTTCTTGTTTTTAAATGGAAAATACTGTTGAATAATGGGAGCTAGTTGGACAAAATGCTGTGTCAGTGTTGTCTTTCTATTGGTAAAATATTAAGGGTTGCTACCTTGACAAAGAAGCAGTTTTGTATATAAATAACATAGGATTCCCCCCCAGACACACAATATTCTAACTAAGGGGAAATTGCCTGATATCAAATACCTTTCAGATAGTCCTTGACTTATGACCATTTAAAGTTTTTGTGATGATAAATGAAAGGCCTTAAAGTAGGTCCATGAACTGCAGTACTCTGCAGGAGATCAAAATTTGGGCACTTTGCAGTTATAGTCATGGGGCCATATATTTTCTCCCCACCTTTTGGTTGCTTAAAGTCTGCTGCCCTAGTCAGCCTTCACCATTTTCTTGCTGCCTCTGCTGACCAAAAATGTCTGACTTGGCCCTTTGTAAGGTATCTGCTGACTGCACAAGGTTGTGCATGGCTGTTTTCTCATAAGACCTGGGGAAGATAGCCTCGTGTGGTCAACAGTTGCCTCACGAAGAGCCAGGCTGGCCATACCTTGTCAGAATTGGGAGCAAGAAGATGGCTAAGATCAACTTGGGCTTTTCTACTTGCTGCCCCACAAGACAAGGAGTAGGGTAGACAAAGGAACATAGATGGGAGAGATAGGCAGGTGGCAGAGGAGACACTTAACCAAGGCTCAGGACTGGGAAGAACCAAGACCAAAATACCTTCCATTGGGGTGGGTACTCACTTAATGACCCACAATTCTCAGTTAATGATGGCAGCCAGGAATAGTGGGATTTCTGTTACTAAGCAGTGTGGTCACATGACATCGCACTTTATGACAGCATTGCTTAGTGGCAGAAATGCCACTCCCAATTGGGGTTATGAATTGAGTAGTACCTGTATTATTTCTGTTCAGTTCTTATTTAGTTCAAAGAGTATTGTCTATTTTCCTTACGATTATCCAAACATGAGACTCAGTATTATGTGCTGATTTATCTACTGTATTAATAATCTATTCATCTGATCCTCTAATTAGAAAAATATTTTAGTTATAGTTTTCAGTATTTGGGAACTATGGAGGATACTTTCTTTTGGAGAAAAGTCACCTATTTCTAAATGGAATTCTCTGAAGGTGGTATCCTCCATTGATCCTCCATTAAAAAGGGTAAATAAGAATTTGACTCAGAATGAAATAATCATAATGGGATCAATACATGCGCTAATAGGGCTTGTGGAAGGGAATATAAAGCTCTTTTGATCTTGCTAGTGTGTTTCTGAGGGGACTTGCCACAGACATCACAATCCAAACTAGAGAATCTATGGAGGATACTACCTTGAAAGAATTTTAGTTAGAGGTAAGTGCTTTTCTATTTTTTTTAAATATAAAGAATGTAACTAATATTTGTTGTTCCTACCCAAAAGTCAATCTGGTCATTGTTTCTGATTGTCACCACAAATATTTACAATTTCTAATAGTAGTTTAAAGGAAATTTTTTATAATGAATTTCATTTAGATATATTTAGTTATTTCCTGCTGACTCTTCAAAATCAGATCTTGAGGGTTTTTTTTAACTATGATGCTCAAGGGCCCACTTACTCATAAAATGGAATATTTTGATACTTGTTTTTAAGACTGCTGACAAGATAATTAAAAAAAACCTAGACTCAAGGCTCTTTGCAGCCTCTGAATTGCTGCTTTGTAGTTAAAAAAATGTAAACAATGACATAAACCACAAAACTCATCCTTGGTCCCCCTGAGATCATTAGAAACCACACTTGAATTATTTTGGAGTTTTACCCAAAATTCCAAATGTGATGTCTGAAAATACATTCTGCTATATGAAATTCCAATGAAAACAGCTCAAGAAAGAACCCATGTTACCATGATTTTTCTTTTAGTTCTAGGTTGTTTGAAAATGGTTCAACAAAGTTGAATTGGGGGGGAATTAAACCCCACACAGATGCAAGCTCAAACCTCATGTTTCCCCCATGACAGACTGCAAATTGCATTAACAATGAGAAATTGCAAAATAATATACACTAAGCCATCTTTAATGAGCTAGAACCCTTGTAAAAATATATCTGGCAGTCATTCAGCAACTCATAATTATTTTTGTCTTGAATACCTTCGCTGCAGAAGAAACACAGTAGACCTTTTATATTTTAAAATAGTAGCTCTGCTGCATTAAATATTCTTACCTACTATTTAACTTGAATATTTTATCCTTGAACTTGAAAAAATAATCTTCCAGATGTTTATAAACTTGCTCTAGGTTGCTTTAGCCTTAAATGTACATTTAATCCTAAATGTAGGATTGAAATACATTTATTTGTCATTTGCATTTAAATGCAAATTTAAATGTCATCTTAGAAAAGATAGAACCCTTTATTTAATATTTAATAATATTTAATTATTCTGATCAATAGGAGTTTGAAGTGCCCTTTTTAGATCAGTAGAAGCCATAAAAAGTCAGCTTCATAGAAGAGTATAATTCAGAAGAGTAAAAGTCCGCACAAGTCCTTTAATCATGTTGATAATATTCAGGTTAAACCAAAGTACAAATCAAGGTATATTATCATTTTAGTACTTCTTGTTTTCATGTTACATAAAATAATCAGCCCAACTGGCAAGAAATTAATCAGTTTCTGAATAAGCAACAGGAGTTATTGATCTATGATACAATAAGGTTAGCTTTGTATACAGATTTAATCTGACAGATACTAAACAATCTAATCGCTTTCCTAAAAATTTATCTAGAGCAAAGGTTACAAAAAACTTTCTAGTATTGGAAGTATATTTGTGTAAATAATTTAAAATGTTACAGTCCTTGACTTATGACCACAATTAGCACCTGAACGTCTTTCACTAAGCAATGATGTTGTTAAAACAATTGTGCTCAACTTTACAACTTTTTTTGCTGTGGTTTCTAAGAGAAACTTCGTGATTGCGAAGTAAATCTGGCTTCCCCCATTGACTTTGCTTGTTAAAAACCCTCTGTGAGGATCACAAATGGTGATCATGTGACTTTGGGAAACTGCAACTGTCATAAAAAATATGCCAGTTGCCACGTACCTGAATTTTGATCACATGATTGCAAGGATGCTGTGGAAGTTGTAAGTGGAAGAATTAGTCGTAACTCACTTTTTGCAGCACCATCATAATTTTGAACAGTTTGGTCCTAAGTCAAGAACTATTTGTAATTGCCTTAAGAACACATTGTTAAGCATATTTAGATCTAATCTAAAAGGAGACCGACTAGACTTTCAAAGTGCCATTTTGAATATCAGAAAAATGGTAGAACTAAGATGAAATTGCAAATAGCCAGAAGTAGTAAAAATTTATAACAGTGTTAAGCCAAAATTTCTAAACTTTAGCTTGTTGAACGTACGATGATTGCTTTCTTCACAATGCTTGCTTTATACTTCAACAGTATGGCTGTTTTAAAGCATTTCAAAAGGATGTTCAGAAAGACTTGTCCTGAAAGTTTTAAAATCCTCCAAAGTCACTTTACTTTTCTGTTATCTCAGCTATTTTATCTACATGCATGAATGGGAATTTGCCAGGGGGGGGGGGGGGGGGGGGGTGGGGGGGTGGGGGGGGGGGGGGAGAGAAAAAAAATTTTTTTTGAAGCAGCAATAGCTGTAGTGAGTATAAAGGAGGGTGGAGGAAAGATCAGATAATTGACATTGATCAGATAAATAACATATAAGTCCGAGCCAAGAGTGGAGATAAAAGAGGGAGGAAGAGAAGCACATTCAGACTTGTAAGGTTCTCTAACTACAGTATAACTATCCTAAGAGCAATAGGTTTAGGTCTTCATGGTGTCTGTTTCTTACTCTGCTCTAGGGCTGACACACACTGACTTTTCAGATAATACAGATACTATAACATTTTTTTTTAAAAAAAATCTCCTTGTTTCTCTCACAACAATTTCTAAGATGATCTGTTGCATTACAATAGTTTGTGTAAATTTTATTATAAGACAATAAATACTGTTAATGTTGCATTTTGCTCTTGTAATTAAATCATTATCGGTGTGAGTTGAATACTGTTTTCCATTAAGTTTTTTTTTGTATGTGGCGGGGGAGTCTTCCCTACCAATACATCTGCCACTAATTCCACTGATTTTCCAATGAGACTAATTTCAATTAATATGATCTGCAGGTGAGAGCAATACAGCACGTTGGATCTGACTGATTGCACTTGATTTGCGTATATAAATACTTGATCCTGACTGTATATTTATAGAGATAATTTCATGGACTATTAAGAATATAAAACTAAAAGAATTAAACTATATATTTTGTAATTATAAAATTACAAAGCTTCTAGAAATAAAAAAATACCAG
Source organism: Laticauda colubrina (assembly GCA_015471245.1). Classification (NCBI taxonomy): domain Eukaryota; kingdom Metazoa; phylum Chordata; class Lepidosauria; order Squamata; family Elapidae; genus Laticauda; species Laticauda colubrina. The sequence continues at coordinate 16,321,932 of BLBF01000017.1, read as the reverse complement.
AATGAAAAGATTATTAAGAACTATGTAAATATGTTTTTAAATGTGATCTGTAAAAAGATTAAAATACTTGGTTTAATTTTCTCCTTGGTAAGCAATAAAGCCATTAAATAATGCATTACCATTCATGGATTTTTATCTAGTTTTAGAATATCTTTAGGAGCATCACTTCTTTTTTTCTATATATAATATATGGTTCCTTGTTGACTTGCACATCACACAGAGCTTACATAAATTTGACATGCCTATTTTTTTCAGTCATTCATGTCATTCACTTAATTAAAAATATATAGTTTTTGCTTTGTTTATCTCAATATTTCTCAAAAAAAATAGAAAATGTTATGGTATACATAACTTCAGAATTGTAATTAGCACATTTCCTCTAAAATATGTAAGTCATACTTATAATCAAAATTTCTACAGTATGTGTAAGAAATGTGCATGCTGTCTTTAGATTTCAATATGTGTAATGTGGGGGCCAAACTTCAAATTGACATGCACTTTAGAATTTTCAGCAAAAAACCCCTTTTTGATAAAAATAATATTTTCCCCATTCCATGGTTTTTAGATAAAGTATGCATTTTCTAGATTTTTTTTTGTTTTAAAGAACAATCATAGCAAATTATAGCAGCATGTTACTTTTTTCTTCAGCCTCATTACCACTATCCCACCTCTGCTCCACCATTGGAGTTCGGAGCTTTTTTAAAAAGTATCTTCTGTTTCAGCAGTGACAGAATTCTTACCCATGTGATAAAGCGAGGGCTGTAAATGTTTTGTTTTGTTTGTTCTTAGTGCTTCTCTGAGCTCTCAGAAATGGAGGGAAAAGGGGTGAATTGGAGGCTTTTTGAAGACCTTCCCCTATCCTTGATCTCCTCCCAAAGTGGGATCCATCAAACAACATGCTTTAGATAGTAGTCTTATAAGCTGTGCACCAGTCATTTTACAATTGGTGAGTCTTCTGCCCAGCTAAGCCCCCTTTTATTTATTTAGACTCCAGAGAACAACTGTTGATGAGAAAAATTGAGTCACAGGATTTTATTTTATTTTTAAAAAATAACATTTGCCTTCAAATCTACACAGTGATAACAGGCTATTGTTGTGTCTGTTGTAACCTTTGTGGGCAAAGGTTCTTATGTAAGTTGTGAACCTGGTTTCCTATCAACTTTCACATTTATCTGGTTCAATGTCTAAATAGTTTTGAAAGTCTGAGTTTAATTTAGACCAACACTAAATTTTCTTCACCATATTCATTAGTATCTTTGATATAACTGATTACTATTCAAATTTATTTTCATTATTAAAAAGATTTGTTATGAAAAAATGGGTTATTGCATTGAAATGTAGATGGACATTTTATTAAGTGCTTTTTGCAAAGTATTCAAAATATTTCAGTCATTTTTAAGCTTTGCAAGATAGTAAATTACATATTTAAAGGATTTTTTCAAATATTTTAATATCCTTTAAGCATCCATTTTTCAGGCATTTTTATTGATAAAATGATTTTTAAAAAATACAAAAATGCTTAAAAAAAGCCACGAGTCTTCCAAACATATATTTTATAAACCTGATAAGGATAAGCAGTATTGGCCTGATACCAAAAGGAATACTTTGGTATAAAAAGGTAAGCTTTTCTATAGAGAAGCTTCTGGAAATATCTCCCCCCCCCCCCTCTCTCTCTCTCTCACACACACACACACACATTCTCTCTCTCTCCTTGGTACTCCCTGAGCAGCGCTAAGAAGGAGTGAGATTCGCTATCTATCTATATACCCTTGAATTCTCAGTGTTGATTGGGATGTTATTTTCTCCTTGATTAGACTGTTGTTTACTGCTTGTTTGGTATTAATCCTGGTGTTAATTCCTGTTTATCTGGGGTTTGATTGCTGGCAAGGAGGTGTTATGTTCTTTTTGTTTCCTTTTTAGCTTTTGCCTCCCTTGAATGGTATGCATAACTTGTTTATCTTGTTTATCTCTATGTGCTTATTCATAGCTGATTTGTCTGAACACCAGATTTCCCAGAATTCCCTAGTGTTTTTGGATTTAGCTTTGTCTAGGATGCTCAACTGCAACTATGCTTAAATTGGCCATGTGTTGTGATTTCATAATGATGTATGATTGCTAGTGTTCCTGGATGTACCCTGCTAGTCTTCTACCTGTCTGTCCAACATAATGGCACTCTTTTGATTTACTTAAAATGTTTTGGAGGGCTTTAGTTGGCTTGCATGTTACGATGCAATGTGGTTGTAAATAGTCTGTAAATAGTCTGTTGGTTGTTTCTGAGTTGTTTTTGATGTTTGGCAATGTTAATCCTTTTTATAGCTTGTATTGACTGTTGTGGTTTGAGTGGTCGCACTCTACTTGATAAAGTTTCATGGCTATCCATTTTCTTGAAAGATGTTGCATAGGCACTCTTTTTCCTTTTCTAGTGTTCTAGGTTGCTACAGTGCATTTGTGCTTGTCCCACAGCTCCTCTTGTGGAAGATTGGGTTGTTACTTTGGTATTTGAGCACTTTGATAGTGTGGATGATTTTTTTGATAGACTTCTGTTTCTAATCTGCCGTTATATCCTCTGCTGATAAGGATATCCAAGAAAAGTGGTTATTGTTTTCTTCTTCCCTTGTGAGTTTTATTTCTTTTAAGATTCTGTTGATTGTTTCATGCGTCTCTTCGTTCTTTTTTATTATGAAAAAATGCAATGTATAGTACATACTGGATTCATATTTTTATTGGAAATACTTTAGTTCTAGATGCTGAAGTTTCTATTATGAGTCCTGTGAGTGGTAATTCTATTGGTGTTTTTCTGATTTGTTGTCTATGTTTGTCCATAAAATTGAAAATAGGTGGTGAAACAGAGGTTGATGAAGTCCATGATCCTGGCTATTTCAAACTTAATGTATTTGCTTAGGTTGGGTGTGTTTTGGAGTGCTGCTGCCATGGATTTTTATCACTAGTTCTGTGTCTCTGAATGTAAAATGTTCTGTGACATCAACTGAAACCATAATCTTGACTTGTTCTATATTAGACCTTTGATTTTCTGAAGATAGTATAATGGGGAGTTGAAAGAATATTTCTTTCCCTGCCTCATCACAGATAGTATGGATGTTCTAAAGGTGACATTAGGAGAAAATGACATGCTAAACAGACCTGTACGTGTAGCTGAGTTTCAAGCCAGGTAGGGTTTTATAGAAAAGTACTAAGACCTTGAATTGATTTTAGTAAAGCATAAGAAATGAGTCAAGTTCTTTTGGTAAGAGCAAGATATATTCTCAAGTCATATTTTATAGGGAAATCAGTTGTACTTAATGAAATGTGTACAGAAAAATACATTCAGAACTTAAAGGTTAAGTTTTCAGATTAATGTGGAAATATTTTCTAGAGCAGATAGAATTTTAGTAATTAAAAATTACTAAATATCATAAAGAACTTGTTCCCATTAAAATAAAGCCAGCTTTAAATCAAGCGGCTGAGGATATGGAACTGATGGATAGATTACTGCCTATGCCACTGCCATTTAATGTGATGTGCAAGATAACATATTTTGCTTTCAATCATTTATATTACAATATCTAGACATCGGAACCATCAATTATTTAATAAATAATATTTTATGGATTACGATTTGGCTGCTTACTGAAGGGAAAATATAAAATAACTTGACACTTGTTAGATACTTTTCTTCACTGGCTTGTGTTATAATTCAAGAATCTTTGATGTCAAGTGATTAAATATTGCATAGTGTATAAAGCTGGTCTTTTAAAAATTTCTGATTAGGAGGAAGCTTTACATGCTTTTATTCAGCCTGAGATCCTTGATGGTGCCAATCAATATTTCTGTGAACGATGCAAAAAGAAATGTGATGCAAGAAAGGTAAACACATTTTAACCTAAATAATAAAGTGGGTGTATTAACATATATGAAATACAATTAATCATTGACAATTGGTTTCCCTTTGTATCTTGCAGGGATTGCGATTCTTGCATTTTCCTTATTTGTTGACCTTACAGTTAAAAAGATTTGATTTTGATTATACCACTATGCATAGGATAAAACTTAATGACCGTATGACATTTCCTGAAGAGCTAGATATGGGCTCATTCATTGATATTGAAGATGAGGTAATAATCAGTATTTACTTGGATTATGTTTTAAAAAATACCTTAATTGTCTCTAAATTACAAACTTATTTCATATCAGATTAATTTGAAATTTATTTATAGAATAGGATCAACTGTTGTGGTATTGCCTTTTCTTTCCCCTTTCAAACTTCTTAAATGTAAAACCTAGACTTTGTTTGTGACTGCTACACATACAGACAGACACACATGCAATAGTGCAAGGTACCAAGCAATAAGGAGAAGACGCAGGCCTTTATATTTCCTGAAGTGGTCTGCATTCTTGCTGTGTATTTGTAAAATATGGTCATCTCTAAGTATTAGTGTGTAGTAAGAGAGAACATATGAATCCATTCATAGATGAACTAAATAAGTCTGTAGCATACTTTTACAAAGGAATATAATTATGTTGTATACAGATATGCAGTGTTGACTCTGCTTTACAATTTCAGTTATTTTGTAAGACAATTTTGTCTTTAATTAGATAATTATTGTAAATCCTTGTTTATAAGCTAATACTTATGACTTGTTTTAAGAAGTCTCCTCAAACAGAGAGCTGCACTGATAGTGGAGCAGAGAATGAAGGCAGTTGTCACAGTGATCAGATGAGTAATGACTTTTCTAATGACGATGGCATTGATGAAGGAATATGTCTTGAAAACAATAGTGCTGCTGAAAGAATTTCAAAAGTTGTCAGTGAAAAGGTACCTTATATAATTTTATGCTATTTCAATATGCCTTTCAAAGGTAACATTATTGCATTGTTACATTTTTAAGATTATTACTATGTATTATACAAAGTAACATAAAATATTGTTTGCCTTACCAAAACTTTTCAGTAAATTGATAGTGCAACGTTAACTGATTTTTCCAGTTAATTGCAAAATAATCTGAAGGGAGGCTATTAATGCTAAAAAAACAACCCCATGGCCACATTCAGGTAATTCTCGACTTACAACAGTTCATTTAGTGACCATTCAAAGTTACAACAGCACAGTTTTTTCCTGAAAGCCATCACTCTGCTAAACAAAGAATTCCCTCAATCCTGTTCAACTATTACAGAGTCTGCACTACTATTAGTGTTAATCTTGTCATCACTCCTTATCACCATCCCCTCCCACTTGCGACTGTATGACTGTAACTTTGTCGCTTGTATCCTTACAATCTATATTGACTGTTTGCTAGTATGATTTGATTGCTTATTGTACCTTATGACTATCATTAAGTGTCGTACCGTATGATTCTCGACTCTTGACAAATGTATTTTTTTCTTTTATGTATATTGAGAGTATTTACACCAAGACAAATTCTTTGTGTGTCCAATCACACTTAGCCAATAAAGTATTCTATCTATCTATTTTACACACCTATGACCGTTACAACTTCCCTATGACCACATGATCAAAATTCAAATGCTTGGCAGTTGGTTCATATTTATGATGGTTGCAGGGTCCCAGAATCATTTGATCATCTTTTGTGACAAAGTCAGTGGGGAAGCCAAATTCACATCACAACTGCATTATTAAACAAATGCAAGTATTCACTTAACAACTCTGGCAAGAAAAGCCATTAAATGGGGCAAACTCACTTAAGAAATGTGTCATTTAGCAATCATAAATTTTGGGGTCAATTGTGGTCGTGACTCAAGAACTACCTGTAGTAGAGATAGCTTTATGTCAATTGTCTGTCTGTCTTACAGACAACTAGCTATCTTACAAGAGACATTTTACCAGTACCATAATGAGAACATGAATTACATGATTTTAAAATAATGAATGTCAATAGCTGTTCTCATTGCTAGGAAAATTTTCTAATATAGCAGCAGTTATTTTGCCTAATTGCAGGAAAAGGAAAATAGTGTCAGCTAATAATTCCCAGCAAGGGAAAAAACAAGCATAATATGGAACGTTGGTTTTCATAGCCATATCCAACTTGCTGAAATACATTCTGTGGCCAATTGCTGTTGGTGATATTACCATAGCAAGATGCTGCTTAAAATACAAAAGAGATGGCAAGAAATAAAAATGAACAGATATTATAAGAAGTAATAATATAAATAATAAATGAGCAGGAAATATTAGAATTAGAGTGATTAGAGGGATCTCTCTCTCTCTCGTGTCGCAACACTTTTCCCAGGTTGGTGTAGCGTGGTAGAAGGATTCGCAGGTAAACAGATACCTGACGGGCCACGACGTGAACGCTCCTTCCATGGCCCCCATTAGAGGGATAATTTAACATTTAATTTTTATAAAAGTTGTTACTTACATATTCTTATAAATGTTCAGATTTGTTCTGTTTGTTTTGCTTCTTGCTGGGAGCTAGTTATTTCACAAAATGTGAATGCAATGAATATGCTCTAATAAATAGGACAAGGAACAAGATATCCTTTTAAATGTTAGTATTAACATTTGCAGGTTTAGGTATAAAACAAAAGGTATGAGATATGAATAGTATGAAAAATAAAATACTTAGTAAGAATTAAAAAATAATAATAATTTGAATGATACAAATATTTTCTGACCAATCTGTATTTCCTATTTTCTCTGTTGTACAGAATTCATTACTATATGAATTATTTTCTGTTATGGTTCATTCGGGAAGTGCAGCTGGCGGTCACTATTATGCATGCATAAAATCCTTTAGTGATGATCAGTGGTACAGTTTCAATGATCAACATGTTAGCAAGGTAAGTAATTATAGTGATCCCAACAAGGGTCTTGAATGCCTGTAATGAAATAAAACAGCATATAGATTTAAATCTAAGCTGTATGCAGATTTTAAAAATGGCATCAACATGTCAATGTAGGCCAGGTCAGGAAACAGATTTCTTGATAACGGCTGAAAATCAGCTTTTATTGAAATAGGCTGTAATAACAGAGTTTTGAAAGCCTAACTAGATGTTCCTTTTCCTCTGTCTTATACTCCAGGGAGCTTAAAGTCAGTTTGTATTTCTTCCTTATGTTTTCTTTATTTGAGGGCGGAGGGAGGTAAATACATATTTTTGTTATAGTCACTGCATGGTTTTCCAGGCTCATCTCTCTGGCTTTAACATGGCTAAAGGAAGGGAGAAAAAAATAAGCAGGCAGATTGAGAACAAAACATGTTAATTACCTTGTGAAGGAAAGGAAGGGGGAAATGGAATATTCTTCAGAGAGGAAACTTTGCTGATTAGTATATATTATAATGGTTGCACATATAATGTCTTGCTTATTTTATATAAAGCTTCCACTTTGTCCTAACCTACATAGTATATTGCTGTTTTATTTAATAACTACATACTTCTAAAGGATTCCATGTTACTCTTCTATCACTCAGGAAATGGAAGAAGGTAGTAGTTGTAATGTAGATGGCATGACTTTAAATTAAATAATAAAACTTAAAACTCTTTAAAGGTAAAATTCATGTAAAGAATTTCATGAGATTTTGCTTTTTTGTGGGAGGCTACCCATTGTTCAACATTGCAATATCTGTTTTCTTTCACTCTGCTTAGTTCACAGAGAAATATGATTTCCATGTAGATCTTGCTTATGTTTCCTGGAATATTATATAATATGCAATTTACTTAAATTAATGTGCATTACCTTAATTTTCCAATTAGATAACTCATGAAGACATTAAGAAAACTTATGGTGGATCTTCTGGAAGCCGTGGCTACTACTCCAGTGCTTTTGCAAGGTAGCTGATTGTACTTCTGTATCTGATTAACTTAATATTATTACAACTATTACAAAATAATACAATTATTTTTAGTGAATAATTAGTGGCTATATATATTGCACATTCATAAATGATTCTGGTTGATTTACAATGCAAATATATAAATCTTTAAAACCCTATATGCAGTTATTTAAAAACTTGCAGCATAAAATCCATAAATACCTTGACATTTGTTCAAAACAAGGAATAGAAAGTATCTCACATGTTGAAAGCAGTATTCAATCCATAGCACAGGGTTGGGGGAGCCTTCATTTTTGAAGACTCACAACAGATTGACAGGCTTTGAAAAAAGCAGGTATCATCCTGGCAACTCTGATCAGAATGGCAGTTGGAAGAGCTCCAGTTATACCAAATCAAGAGTGATCAGTTCTGCCTTAGGAAGTTAGCCTTAAGGAGCAGATATATTGTAGCCAAAACTAGTCCAGCTGCATTTATAAGTAGCCTGGTGTAGCACCTATAAATGCGCTTCTGTTTTCATTATCTAACATTATCCTTGATTATTTAGCACTTTTGAAATGGCAACTGTGCTTTTATCATACTGTGAAAAGTGAGGCTCCAGATCTTCTGCCTTGACAAATGCATTGTAACTCATTTAAAGCAGAGGACTCTTGTACCTTTAAGACGTATTCTTTGAGGTTTATAGAAATGCTTCTGGATTTGTATGTATTTTAACATGCAAGATATAAATACTGTTTTTTGTTTGTTTTATATCACTCCAAAGCTCGACAAATGCATATATGCTTATATATAGACTAAAGGATACAACTAGAAATGCAAGTAAGTACGCATTCCATTATTTACAGGTTGATTATGGTTTTAATGATATTTCTGATGTGATTGAATCACCTCATTTCTATAAAATCTAGCTGGATTGCTTTTCTTTTCTTCAATTCATGAGAGGAGAAAAGTTAATCAAATTAATGGGAGGCATATAGTTTTTTTTCTCTGAATTTGTTGGCATGCTGCAGGAAATAGTTTTTTGAACGTGGATTTGGAATGCTGGTAAAATGACTGTTGGAAGTATTGGTTCAGATTAGCTGTTTCTGAAGAAAGAGTAAAGCAGTGTTTTGTTTACTAAACCTCATGCACTGAACTAAAAATGTTATTGTTTGATATGTGAGGGGCATATTTTTACAAGTAAGTAGTTAATGTGCATGAAAATGCATATTATGTAGACTTCATAAAGTGTGTGTGTATGTGTATAAGTAAAAGGGAATAAGTGGGTCCATTTTAGCAGTGGATCAATTTCATAAATACTCCTAGACAACATTCCTTAAGGCAGGGGGTCCCCCAAATTTTGGTTCTGTGGTGGCTGCTGCTGTGGCGAAGGGGAATAGTTTCATTCATGCAACCTAAATGCTGCACATTCACAAATTAAGGTTGCCCACTGCTTTGACAGATCATTTCCCAACAGGTCGTGGCCCAGTTGCAGTCCTTATGTGTTATTTAAAGTAAGATTAAGTTACAAAAATAACAAAATACTGCAAAACCAAGTATTTTTTTTTAAAAAAAACCTCTCATTCTTATTGCATTATTGCATTGGTAGAGTTCTTAGAAGTCAATGAATATCCAGAGCATATTAAGCAACTAGTAGAAAAAGAAAAGGAACTGGAAGAACAAGAAAAGAGGCAGCGTGAAATAGAACGTAATACTTGCAAGGTATGTTTTGGCACATTCTACCTCAAAAAACATTTGCTTCGAGCATATTGATAGATGGAGAAAGCTGTTTATTAAACAAGATTTATTCTAAGCTTTATGGAGAATATGAAGTTTCTGACTTTCAGCAATGGTTCAGTTTATGATTATAAGTTGCTTTGGCATAACACAGTAAACCAGTATTCTTTCATATAATATTTCACTTGATATGGATTAAAATTTAAAAATATTTTTTCTTTTATACTTTTTGATGTAGTTTTGAAATTTTGAAAATACTTGGTAAAGTAACAATATATATTCTTGGAATTTTGCTGATCTAATACTGTGCTTCATTTCTTCATGTCACCTTTTGAACAGAATCATGTGTATTGTTTATTCATTGATATAGTATTAACTGTGAGATACAATTTGTTGTATTTTGGAGAGTCTTTGAAATGTAAAAGCATATAAGATGATTATGTTTTCCATATCTTTTTTCTTTTAATTGTTGAATATCTCTTTTCTTATAAAAGTGTTCATGCACAAAACATTGTAATTATTTTATTAAATTAGAGCTACTATGTACACTGAAAAATAAGTTTGATATTTTTTCTGTTAATGGCAATTACAGATAAAATTATTCTGTATGCATCCTGTAAAACAAATAATAATGGAAAATAAACTGGAAGTTCATAAAGATAAGACTCTGAAGGAAGCTGTGGAGCTAGCTTATAAGGTACACTATTTTATAGAGTAATTTCTAAATTGATCAAGCTCTCAAAGGCTACGTGAAACTCCATTGTATACATGGGGTTCTTTGATTGTCATTTGTCTGCTTATTGTTGGTTTTCTGTTTGCATTGGACAATAATAGAATGATTATTTGTTATTAATGGAAAGATATTGGTTATTTGAGTTACAAACCAAGTTATAAAAATCATTAAATAAATGTTTTTTAAGTATTTAATCTTACTGTAGCTGCTGTTGATATTCTTTATTAACTGAAAGCCATAACAAACACATTGTAATGAAAGTGTTGGATTAGTATTTGAACCAGAGGGAAGGGAGGATACAAATATAACAAAATTATTACATTTGTGGCAATTGTACCAAAGAATCTTTCCAGATGATATATTAATGGACAGTAAAGATAATGTGGGTATTATTTTTGAATTAGTGGTCATGCATGTAGTTCTTCGATTTTATTTTTTATTTATTAATGAACATGACATGTCTGGAGTTGAAATTAGAATGTTTTGCTGTAATTTGGACTGAACACTTCAACAGCATTTCAATAACAATATTTTTCACTTTTGTATGGGTTATAGATAATGGATTTAGAAGAGGCAGTTCCTTTGAATTGCTGTCGTCTTGTTAAATATGATGAGTTCCATGATTATTTGGAACGATCTTATGAAGGAGAAGATGACACTGCAATGGGAATCTTGCTTGGTGGTGTTAAATCAACCTACATGTTTGATCTTCTTCTGGAAACCAGACAACCTGATCAGTCTTTCCAATGTTACAAACCTGGTGGTAAATGATACTTTATAAAATTGTGATTTTATTAATGCAAAACAAAATTATTTTTGATAATTGTATATTATCTTTAAACTGAGTATTTATGAGGCAAGTGTTCTTTTTAACATTTTTTGCCATTTGTGATATCTTCTTCGTGATTTATATTTATTATTTTGGCAGAAGTCATGGTAAAGATTCATGTTGTTGACCTAAAACAGGACACAGTGGCTCCTCCAATTAGTGTCCGTGCTTATTTGAACCAAACAGTTACAGAATTCAAGTACCTAATTTCAAAGGTAAATATCTTACACTTTACTCTTTTTTTTCTGAGTTTTTCTTTAGAGTATTAAAAGCACTCATTTTATCTTCCTTTTCCTGTTACTGTAGGCTGTACATTTACCTGCTGAAACAATGCGTGTTGTTTTGGAACGTTGCTATAATGATTTGCGTCTTCTCAATGTGGCTAACAAAACACTTAAAGCTGAAGGCTTTTTTAGGAGCAATAAAGTAAGATATTTTTTCTTTAGTTTTCTTTCAAAGTATAAATAGAAATATATTAATTTCAGATTTTCTGCAAAAACATAATTATTTTTACAAAATAATTTTCAGTAATAAGTTTACTATATGTCAGAGAGATAATAGAGTTAATATAATTTATTTGTTCAGTCAATTTCTTGATTTACAGATAAGTCACAATTATCTGTAGTTTATCTGCTAAAGATTTTTTCTCATAGATTTACTTTTTTTTTACATTTTAGGTATTCATTGAAAGTTCAGATTCTCAAGATAGACAGCTGCCATTTACAGATTCACAGTTATGGAAACTCCTAGATCGCCATGCAAATACAATCAGACTGTATGTTTCATTACCAGAACAGTCTCCTGGATTACTGTTCAGAAGGACAATATTTCAAAAGGCGAGTGGAGATTCAGGCAATTTAGATGCAAATTGTGAAGCAGGGAAAGGATTTTTATCTAATACAAAATCTGTAGAAGCTATCCTAGAAGAGAGCACTGAAAAACTTAAAACCTTGTCCTTACAGCAACAGCAGCAGGAAGGAGATAATGGTGACAGCAGCAGGAGCACAGAGGCCAGTGACTTTGAAAATATTGAATCTCCTTCCAATGAGGCAGATTCATCAGCATCAACAGAAAACCAGGAACTTGAAAACCAAATACAGGTTTCTGATACAGATAATTTCCAGTCAGAGGAACGGTCAGATTCTGATTTGAACAATGACAGGAGCACAAGTTCAGTGGACAGTGATATTCTTAGTTCCAGCCACAGTAGTGACACGTTATGCAATGTTGATAATGCCGCTATATCTTTGGCGAATGGACTTGATTCACACAGCATAACAAGCAGTAGGCGATCCAAAGCCAATGAAGGGAAAAAGGAAACATGGGATACGGCTGAAGAGGACTCTGGAACCGACAGTGAATATGATGAAAGTGGGAAAAGCAGAGCAGAAGCTCAATTTATGTACTTCAAAGCAGAGCCTTACATTGCAGAAGAAGGTTCAGGAGAGGGGCAGAAATGTATGTATGAAATACGGTAATGTGCAAGATGTTTTTCTAGAAACACAGATTGCTTGTTTATTTATTTATTTATATCTATATATGTTGTATACATTCCCGCAAAATAGGTTTATACATGCAGGCTTGCTGTTTGTTTGCATAAAATGAAAGGTGGTTCTAGATGCTTAGATGCAGATACTCCTTGATTTACCACCACAACTGGGGCTGGAATTTAAAGTACTAAGTGATGCAGTTATTAATTAAATAATGTGGTGGTTAAATGAATCAGTTTATTAAGTGAATCATCCAGTCAGTAAACAAATACTGCTTCTCCCATTGAGTTTACTTGCTGGAAGCTGAATGGAAAGGTTACAGATCATGATCACATGACCACAGGTTGCTGCAACCTTTGTAAATGTGAGCTGGTCGCCAAACACCCAAGTTTTGATCATGTGACTGCGAGGATGATGAATTTCAGGTCATAACTTCAAGGACAGGATGTAAGTTACAGATTAACTCACTTTTTTCAGCACCATCGTAACTTATGTTTGGTACATCATTTAACCATTGTTAAACTAATGGCCATAAGTTGAAGACTACCTATACTATTAGACATGCACATACATTTAACAAATTGGAGTAGAATCCAAGAAAAAGAAAATACATCATTTTTCAGTAGAGAATGCTGTGATATTGAGGCTTTAATTTATGGCTTCCTCTGTTGATTAGAAACATTTTGGGGAATACTGCCAGAAAGAAGCTGCTGCATCCATCTGATCCACAATCAGAGAATAAGTCCGATCATTTTTTTTAAATGAGCAGAGGAAGCTATAAAAAAATGGAGGAAACAGTTCTGTACATACTACTTTGGGGAACTAAATGAAATGCAGTATCTAAATCAATAAACTTTAAGAGAAGAATATTTAATTCTTCAAAGTTTAGCAATATATTTGTTTTGGGAGAAGATTGATTTTTGTCTATAAATTGTTAAAAAGACCATTATGCATCTGTGACACCATGTGCACTTGCTAAAAATGACACTTTCTGAAAATTTATAACCGCACTGAATATAAACTGAAGGTTAAAAAGAAGGCAATTTCAAGATGCAATGAAAGCATGAATAGAAGAGATGATTCCACCAGACTGTCAATCATTTGGAAGCCTGCACTCTCAAACAAAAAAATCTCCACACCACAAGCCAGGCTAACACCTGGGCACAAACAGACTCCCCCTGATACCTCCAAATCAAACACACCCCAACCAAGCACCCAGATGAAACCTAGCTTCCTAACAAATGATAGCTATCTATTTACTCGGAGCCAAGCTGCACTAAAAGCCTCCAATACAGGAACGCAATGTTGCCAGCCAATCAAGACACAAAAAAAGCCACAAAGCAGACAGAAGATATTAGAAACACCAATCAAGCAGAACACAGCAAACTCCAAGACCAATAAACAAAGACCAAGACTCCCAACCAATCAGGATGAAGAAAAAACCATTCTGGTACAGCAATAGGCCAGCCCCAAATTTAAAACTGAAACAAATGTAAGATTCTGACTCACAGGCGAACACGATACAGAAGCCTGATGATGGCAGATGAGATTCTGCTGAAACGTTGCTACAACTTTAACAGAACTACAATGACGTGGGATAATACCTGAAGGAAGCTAAACAGCATATATGTTTTATATTTATATATATATATCAAATATATATATATATATATTTGTTTTCTTAAGTTTTCGCAGGTACTTACATATATGCTGTTCAACTTTGCTCGGGTATTTTCCCATGTCCTTGTAGATGTGCTTTTAAAGTTGTAGCAAAGTTTCGGCAGAATCTCATTCTGTGGCTGGGGTTTTCTATAGTGGCTAGAGTTTTGGTGCCATTGAAGTCGATGCTATGACCTGTGGCTTTCATGTGTTGGACTAGTCAGGAAGTTTGTTCCAGCTTTTTTACTGAATTTTTTGGTTCATCCAGGCGGGTACTTATTCTTCTGTTGGTCTGTCCAATGTATGTGGCCGGGCATGATGCACAGGGGACTTCGTATATGCCTTGGTTTTCCAGGTCAATTTTATCTTTGGGGTTTCTAAGGATGGCTGCTATTTTTCTGTCTGTTTTGAAGGCAGTCTTGATGTGATGCCTGTGTAGTATCCTACTGATTTTGTCTGTAGTACCACTTTTGTAGGGCAGGACAGCTGTTCCATAGGTCTGTTGATCTTCTAGGTCTCTATTATGTTTTAGTGTGTTTTTGTGGATCATGCTGGTGATTTTGGCCACGGAAGTTTATCTGTGCTGGGTGGTAGTGGGATTGGGCGTTGAGGTAGCGGTTGGTGTGTGTTTTCTTCAGGTATATGGTGTGTCCTAGTGTGCCATCTGTTCTTTTGTAGATTAGTACATCTAGGAATGGTAGTTGTTTGTTTGTTTCCATTTGCATGGTGAACTTGATTTTGGGGTGTGTGCTGTGTAAGTGTGTTAGGAAATTGTTTAGGTTTTCTTTTCCATGCGGCCAAATCACAAATGTGTCATCGATGTATCTTAGCCATAGTTTGGGTTTGTGGGTGGCATTAGCCAGGGCTTTGGATTCGAATTCTTCCATGAACAGGTTTGCAATAATGGGTGACAGTGGTGATCCCATAGGGGCTCCTTCAATTTGCTTGTATCTTTGTCCTTTGTATATGAAATATGTGTTGGTTAAGCAGTATTCCGTTAGTTCCATGAGGTGTTTATCTGGTTGGTATTTATTTTTGATGATTTCAAGAGTTTCTTTTATCGGGACTTGAGTGAATAGTGAAACCACGTCAAAACTTACAAGCAGATCTTCTTGTTCTACGTGTAGATCTTTGATCATTTCCAAGAAGTGGAATGAGTTTTGTACATGTGAAGCTGCGGTTTCAGCATGGGGCTGTAGTTGTTTTGCTAGGTGTTTAGCTAGGTTTTGTAGTGGTACTCCTTTGGAACTGACTATGGGTCTGAGAGGTATACCTTCTTTGTGTATTTTTGGGAGGCCGTATAGTTTGGAGCATCTGGAAGATTTTTCTCTTGGGATGATTGTCTGTTGGATCTCTTTGTTCATGTTGCCGGTTATAATTTTATTCTTGGTTAATTTTTCCAGACATGTGGTTGGATCTGTGTTTATAGGTTTGTATGTGGAGTCTTGGAGTAGGTCTGTCAATTTTGTTTCGTAGTCTTTTCCATCCATTACTACTGTGGCATTCCCTTTGTCTGCTGGAAGTATGATTATCCTGTTATCTTTTTTTAGGGCTTGTAGCGCTTTGAGTTCTTTGTGCAAGTTGCTTTTGGGTGGTTTGCTTGTGCATAGGATGTTAGTAACTTGGTGCCTTACTCTGTCAGCTTCGTCTGTATTTAGTTAGGCTGGATTCTACTGCACATATGATGGATTCTGTGGGGATTTTTTTGGCTGCTATAGCATAATTGAATCCTTTGGTTAGGACATCCGTTTCTGTTTTGGTGAGTTCTCTGTTGGAAACGTTACATACTAATTGTTTCAAGTGTTGTTGTGAGTTGTTGGGGGCTTTCTTGTCATGGTCTAATTTCTTTAGTTTCTTCAAGTTTGTCATTTCTTTAGTTTGTCATTTTTGTAAGTGGTTACAGTTTCAGCTCTCCCAAGTTGTAAGTTGTTTTATCTTATCCCAAAGTAGAGGGTTTTGCTGCTCAATTCCAGGTGTAGTGCTTGCAAATCTTTGTTTAACTGATCCAATTGGAATCTCTTTCTGTGGAGCTCGTTCCTGAGTAGAGCCATTTCAGTTCTTTTCAGGATACGTTTAGTAGCTGCTGTGCTGTGATGAAACGTTAATTTTAAGCAGGTTGGTGTTACATTGTTGTCTCTGCAGCTGCGTAGGAATTTCAGATCATATAGTATTCCTGCTCTTTTAACTTCCAGCTTCTCATAGTTTTTGGTCTGGCTGTTTATTTCCTCCCCGTAGAGGTCTGATATTTGTTTTCTTAAATATCTTTCTATTCTTAAGTTTTCGCAGGTACTTACATGTATGCTGTTCAGCTTTGTTCGGGTATTTTCCCATGTCATTGTAGTTGTGCTTTTAAAGTTGTAGCAACGTCTCGGCAGAATCTCTCATCTGCCATCATCAGGCCTCTGTATAGTGTTCGTCTGTGAGTCAGACATTCAGAGCCGTTTCTGTTTTAAATGATGAGATTCTGCTGAAACGTTGCTACAACTTTAAAAGCACTACAATGACGTGGGATAATACCAAAGATCCATATATGTATGTATGTATGTATGTATGTATGTATGTATGTATGTGTGCTGTTCAGCTTCCTTCGGGTATTATCCCACGTCATCATAGTGCTTTTAAAGTTGTAGCAACGTTTCAGCAGAATCTCATCTGCCATCATCAGGCTTCTGTATTGAGTTTGTATGACACATACGAACTCAATACAGAAGCCTGATGTTGGCAGATGAGATTCTACTGAAACGTTGCTACAACTTTAAAAGCACAACTACAGTGACGTGGGATAATACCTGAAGGAAGCTGAACAGCACACACACACACACACACACACACACACACACACACACACATTATATAAACTATATATAATTTTACACATGCCGTAATCACCTGCTGTATAATTTCCCTACATAGAAAACAGAATGGATGTGATACCTGGCTCTGATCACTTGAAGTCTTATAACTTGAAACTAAGGAAGAAAACGGAATATGTGTTTCTATTAATAAAATTGTATTGGTATACATGAGGCATAAGAACTGAGTTTGTTTTTCAAGTTAATCTGTTTTCTTGATTTAGGGTTGTTGATTCATGTTGATAAAAGAATTACACTCTCTGCCTTCAAACAACTCTTGGAGCCATTTGTTGGAGTTCCATCTTCTCAATTTAAAGTCTTTCGAATTTATGCCAGCAGTCAGGAATTCGAGAGTGTCCGGTTGAATGAGACTCTTTCATCCTTCTCAGATGATAACAAGGTTAGCAAAATGTGCTATTGTATACTAGTGGAAAAATTTTAGAATGTAATGATTGGCTCAATTATTTCTCAGGAAAATCTTTTGTTGTTTTAATATAGTGAGGTGGTATTTATCTTTTAAAAAATCTTACCAAGTACAACTCAATATCTAACATTTTGTATACAAGGCAGTTCTTATTTAACATCCACTCATTCAATGATTTTCAAAATCACAATGGCGCTAAACGAGGGTACTTATGATGAATCCTTTTAGTTGCAGCTTTCACAGCTTCCCCATGGTCATGTGATTGTGGTTTGGGCAGTTGGTAACTGGCTCACAATTACAACAGTTGCATTGTCCCACAGTCCCATGATCACCATTTGTGATCTTCACTGCCAGTTTCTGACAAGCAAATTCAATAGGGAAGCCAGCAGGAGATTACAAATAGCAATCGTGATGATGGGACACTGAAACCATGCAGGATTCACCTAACGGACTGCCAGAAGTGCTGTTGTTAGTGTTAGCAAAGGTCCCAGTGGTAAGTGAGACCTACTTGTATATTTATTAAATCTTCCCAGTGCACTGCAGTTACAAAATACTTATTGCAGAGTTTAAATTGTTCTTTGTTATTATAGTTGGATCATGGAAAGATGAATGGATAATTAAAAAAACCTCATATCCCACATCAACGAGAGGCCAGTAGATGTGACTTTCATAATCCCTGCAATTTGAATTGCCTCTTTTGAAATTTATTCCGTAGCCGTGCTGTTCAACTATTTGAATTTGGAGATGGTTGTGGGGTTTTGGTTTTTTTTCCTTTTTAGTCAAACAAAAATACAGTCTCACTGGTTTCTCACCTATATCTACATGCACACCCTATTATTCACCTTCCACTGGATCTCTTGACACTGAAGGAACTTTAAGAGATTTGTGAAATTATAGAGGGATGGTGGGAAGATGGTTAAAAGTAATATTGCATTAATTTAGTTAATGCCTGCCTGCATCTCATTCTTTTTCCCATAAAGTTTTTGTCTTCATTCAAGAGTAATCCAATATTTTTATAGGAACAAGTGTAAAATGCTTATGCTCACAATTTCTGAGATGGTTATCCACGAGGCATCCAGTTTTCTCAAATTTGATTATTGAATTTTGAAGTTCAATAACACAAACATTTAATGGTTGTTTAACTGCCAGCATTCTGTATAAAGGATAAGAGACAGGTAATATCGTGCAAGCTTTTTCTTTTTTCTTTTTTAATTTAAAGATAACTATCAGGTTTGGAAGAGCACTAAAGAAAGGGGAATACAGAGTCAAGGTTTACCAACTTTTGGTGAATGATCCAGAGGTAAGTAAAATGTGAAACTCTTAAAACATCTTGAACAACATAACTGTTAAAAAGTGAATCTCCTACATCCAATGTAGCCAATAGCTGAGAAGTAAGATTTAACAAAAGCTACACAGCTCCAATGGGCATTATATTACTAGCAAGTTTTAGAAGCAATTAACAAAATAGATTCTCTGGGAAATATACTCTTACACTCTAATTCACAATTTTTCCAATATGTATCCATATTGTTCTGATAGGACATGACTCTTTAGAAAAGCAGAAAACCATTGTATTATGAGTTGCCAAAAGATAACTTCTGACATTTTCATCTGATTTCATGAGGAGGACATTCTGATATTCCAGTTAAAGACTTTTAAGTTCTCCTCACTTCCTTGCGGGGATATTTAAAGAATTCTATGGGCAAGAATAGGAGTGAAATGTTAATTAAAGCAGTAATTGGAAAGCATTTTTAAGTAAAAAAAAAAGGTTGCATTCATGTGTTTGCATGAATTCAAACCTAAAGGTAGTTGCTAGAATAAAATGTTTGTAAAATAATTATTTTTAACTAAATTATCAGAATAAAATGTATTTTAAAGAAAGGAAGTTGCAGTTACTTGAATCATAAAGCATCCAGGCTATCAGATTTTTTTTGGTATCTGGTATAGGTACCAGGTCTCCCTGTTAATATTTTCTAGCTACACAAAATAATAATATCCAGTTTCTTTTCATTGTTAAAGGATCATGGACATATATGTCTGATGCACAGGAGTACTGAACCTTTAGTGGAAGGTTGAGATGCACTATTAATAACATGTTATACATAATATTGGCACATAAAATATTTTGCATATTTTTTGTCTATGTAGCAACTCTTTTACTCCTCCTTAGACAAGCCATAATTAAAATTAAAAGCTTTTTTGATTACTAACTTCTAAACCATCAAACCAGGGTCTGTGGCCAGAAGAACCTTTTAGCTGGTGCACCAGTTGTGGCCTTACCGAGGACAGGGCACTCTGAATGGATATTCTTGCCTATTTCATGTCATGTCTGTATTTCTGAGATCTGGTGTACATGGGGTTGTTCTTGAAAAACACCTGAACACCTCAGCCTGATACATTCTGAGGACAATTTAAGACTTTTCAGATTATTTGGAAGTCTTATATGGCTCAATACCTGGGTATTTTGAAGGGTGCTCATATAAACTATATCCTGTTCCTCAGTCTGTATAAATAGGGAGCGCCTCTTGAAGTGTGATACTAGGGAATGCAGAGGTAGGCATTCTTGGTAGATGCTCCCCTCTTTTGAAACAGTTTATCACAAGAAAAGAATGCCTTCCCCAGTCTCAGCGCCTTCCGGAGAATAATGAAATAATTAAAAACAAGAGCTTTTTTTCAAGAAGGCCTTTGAAAACGCAATAACTAGAAAAATATCCACACTATTATGGCTTCAGTTTTGAATGGTTTTTTATTATATTTTATGATATTGTGTGCTGTACTTGTACTGTCTTTACCTAGGCAATCTGGAATGAGCTCATTTATAAATCAAATAAGTAATCCATACTTACTACTTTTTTATGTCCTAATACTCTTTGTATATATATCCTCCTTTCCTTTTCAAGTACACGCGGACACCACAAAATTCACTGCTGCTGGCAAGCAAAAAATCTTTATTGATATATTTTGTGCAAAAAGAAAGTAGGGATACTTACAGTGTGAAAGCTCTCTAACAAGTTACCTATTTAAAATGTGTTTTCGCAGCCCTGCAAGTTTCTTATAGATTCAGTTTTTGCTAAGGGAATGACTGTGCGGCAATCAAAAGAGGAGTTACTTCCTCAGCTCAGGGAGCAATGTGGGCTGAATTTGACTGTTGACAGGTAAACATCATTAAAGTGACTCTCAAACTTCTTACTTTGACAATTGAAAAAGGTTCTGGAATAAGAACTGTTGACCTTATCATGTTTAAAAAAATAGTCATACATTTATTTTGTTTTGGTCTTTTGCTACAAATAAATCATTACACTCATGTTTTATTTTATTGTTATTACTGTGTTTTGTTTCATAACTGAAATGAATCAGCATTTATTGACACTTTCTAAGATGTAGCACACCAGCGTAATCTTCGCACCACCTTTAAAAAACCAATACTTTGTAGATTTTCTCAGAAAAAAATTCTTTTGGTTTTTTTTTTTCCTTATAAAATGAAGGAACCTGACTGAAAATTTTAATTTGCTGCTTTTAGCTCTGGCTTCTTAGGTTCTTCTGATAAAAACATGTCCTGTGCCGATTTCGGGAAAGCACTATATCTAAATTAAATGTGGTTATAAGTATATGTTATATATTAGTTTATAAACTTATAATAATACTTTCAACTACTTTTTCTTCTTCAATAGATACCGCCTAAGAAAGAAGACTTGGAAAAACCCAGGAACTGTATTTCTGGATTATCATGTCTATGAAGAAGATATTAATATTTCAAGTAACTGGGAGGTTTTCCTAGAAATACTTGAAGGTATCAATACTTTGAAGTCAATTATTTTAATTAAGCTTCACAATGTTTTTAAATTATATAAAAGTTAGCCGTGTTATCTTAAAAGTAAACTTTAAAAATATGAGAATGCAATTCCATATACATGTAGTGAAAAATAAATCCAGCTAAAGCCTGTTGACAAATATTAGAGTTAGATTTAGTGAAGCAACAGAGTGTGTTTCTAAAATTTTATTGCAGCTCAGAATGTAAAGTTGAGAGGCTTTAGGAAAGCATTTGGCTGCATGTAGAATGTATTAAACTAGGGATATGAATCGAATAAAAAATATAGCATTATCCAAGATGTGAAGAAAATTTCTAGACTTTAAACATTCATTTCTATAAAATATCAATTCAGATTTTCTAATCTGCATTAAGGTCCATTTTCTCCTAGACAGTTATATTTTTAATGGATCTCCAGCAGTGGTGGAATTCAAATTTTTTTTTACAACTGATTCTGTGATCGTGACTTGCTGGGCGTTGCAGGGAAGGATACTGTAAAATCTCCAGACAGAGGTAGCATTTGCTGGTTCTCTGAACTATTCAAAATTTCCACTACTGGTTCTCCAGAACTGGTCAGAACCTGCTGAATATCACCTCTGATTTCTAGTCCCAAATTGCTGGAAATTGGGATACTACTTATTTGTCTTGGAACTTGCCCAAGAAATGGAGTTTCATCCCTCCCATGAGAGAAAAAGCAAACTAAATCAAGTTGAAGCTATCCTTTTCTTCATTTAAAAGCATACTTTCTCTCTCATGGTTGGATCTTGATCCCATATTTAGTGGATAACCTCTTTTTGCTACATAGTGAAAGATCAGATTGGCTTTCCTTCAACTCTTTAATATCTCAAACTTTGGAGTTGAGATTTCTCCCCATTTAGTATAGATAACAACAGGTTTTTTAATGTAGTACCTGAAAACTCAGTCGCAGTACAAATGCCCAATTTATACAAAACAAAAAAAACAAGCAGCAGACTTTTTTTCTTATTCAAATTAGTTCTGAATCTTTCCCTCATTCTCATCCTCCTTAGTTTTATTAGTCATGGAAGCAGATATTGGATCTCATGCTTGCAATTTTATTAAATAATGAAAAGTAAATCATTGTTTACTTTTCAACCTTCCATTTGAAGTTCAACTATTTATCTTTTCTTTAAAAAAAAAACAACATTGACTCAAAAAGGTTGGTGGTGGAATATTTTAAAACATGATTTTAAAAATGCTACATTTATACTCCAGAACTTCAGGTGGAATATTTTAAAACATATGATAGAAAATGCTACATTTACACTCTGAAACTTCAATTGTTTGTTCTAAGCTTGAAGCAGTCAGACTAGCTATTTTGAATTTAAAATATACACTCAGCTTAGAATGAAATACCCAGATCATGAGCATCACAGTTATTTATTGTCAAATAAATTTAATAAATAAAATTTATGGACGTTTACTGGATTAAGGGTTCAAATTTGAAACAAAATTTAAAAAAAACATAATATTTTGGGCAAGACTATGCTACCCAAACTTTTGATTTTTCTGCAAAGACTTATTTTTATTTTTTTTCAATTATTCAATTGATACAATCACATGACAATCTGTACTCTTAAAGAAAATGCTGTAAATAAACATTTAAACATCGCTTCCTGAAATATTTTACTGAATCCCTTTACATCCCATATGACTTTTAGAAGCAGAAAAAATGAAATCTATGTCACAACTTGCTGTTCTGTCAAGAAGATGGAGGCCATCAGAGATGAAACTGGATCCTTTTCAAGAAATAGTTTTAGAGAGCAGCAGTGTTGATGAATTAAAAGAAAAGGTAAATTAACCTCATTTATACAAATACCCCTCTTACAGAATTCATAGTTACTTTCTTTTGGGAAACTCTACGAGCTTCTAAACAGTCACAGTGATCATTAAAATAATATTTTGGGGTTTTACTGACAAATTCAGACACAATGCTGGCCCATAGTGTAGCAAGAGTTATACAATATGCAAAACCAACTTTCCCTAGAATTTAAGCAAAAATAGCAAAGCTGTTATCTCAAATTATCAAACTCTTTAATAATCTATATAAGTTAAATAAAATGTTGCTTACTCTTAAGAGATTTCTGATAGGAATGTAAGTCAGAGAGGATTTGGAAGCCATCTAGTCCAAGCCCCTACTCAGTTCAAAATCTGCTAAAGCATCTATTCCTTATTCTTTAAGCACATAAATTGGGAAACAGCAAGAATATATGAAACTTCATATATCTTATCTTTTGGAAATAAACTCATTTTGATATATATTTTTCACAGCTTAGCGCACTAAGTGGAATCGTCTCAGAAAATATTGAATTTGCAAAGGTAAGTTATTTATTTCTTCAAGCTGCTGAATGTGATTCAGATTTCCTACCAGCTGAACTTTGTTCAGAAAATGCTTATCAAATACTAATGGGTATCCCCTTTTTCTGCTATAATACCTGAATTCTCTGAAGGAGATAATGGTGAAATTGGGCAGGGGGAGAAGAAAATACATTCTCTCCTATCAGTGCTTGTCTTTTTAATATATGAGCAGTTAAAATACCCATCAATTGGCTAGGTCATTTGATTTAATTTTTTATTTCATATAGCATTGGAAAATGTAATGAAGTCCTTGCTAATCACATACATCTCTTTGAAGTTCAAGCCTGCATTCTTTCACAGTACATACAGAAGCCTGACTGAATGGAGAAGTGACAAATTGGCTTTTCCTGGGAGGACTGAGGGAGATTGGGGAATGGATTTATTACACTAAAAAATTTGACACTGAAAAATGTGATCAAGTCATGAATTTGAGAAAGGATTGATTTGGAAATAGAGACATAAATGAAAAATAATATTGATTATGGTCATAGCACACCTATATCTTGAGTATGTATACTTGTGTTGGGCCATAACATACATAGGTATGATTATTATATGCCACCCAGAGTTGCCTTTAGCGAGATGGGTAGCTGTATAAATCAAATATATAAATATGTATAAATACATATTTTACTAAGATACTCTGTTTCTCCTTTCCAGGGTAGAGGGACATTTCCATGTGAGATCTCCATTCTAGAAATACATCAAGATTTGGACTGGAATCCGAAGGTTTCCACACTGAATGTATGGCCTCTCTACATTTGTGACGATGGAGCAGTAATATTTTATAGGTATATTCATTTATGTCATTACCTCCTATATATTGAAAAACTGCAAAAATTTCCAATATGAAAAAACAATAGTTGTAGAAAAGTATTTTAAATAAATCAGAATTAGAAATTCCTCAGAAAGGAATCATATATTGTTCATTTTCTGACTGCATTGATTTGAATCTTTTTATGATATTGTCAGAATTTTGCATTTCAACTGCTTACTTAGGTAAACAGAGTATAAACATTTTACTCTTTAGGAGTGAAATTTTTAAGAATAAAACATTTTACTCACGTTTTCAAGATACATATAGCTGTAGGCTAGCATAGTCTAAAATAATTTGGAGTTTATGCTTGTTACTGGATTTGAGGCTAAGCAAAGGTAATACAGAAATAATATTTGATATAAATTCAAGTATTCAAGAGATATGTATGTGCTGCTTCACTGCAAGGGTCCTGGTAAATGCTATACGCTCAGAGAAGGAATTCTTAACAAGCCTCATAGCTTTTACTGGACAAGAAGACTCAGTTCAGTGCAGTTGTTCTCAAAGGTATCCAGAGTCTGACTTGTGGTCCGCCAGTAGTTTGCAGAGACAGCAGCAGAATCGAACAGTGGGGAAGAACATTGGCAAGTCTGGGGAGGACTCAGATGGGAGTCCTGCGTCCAATACAGAGATGGGGCCAGGGCCATCTGGAAGTTATGTGCTGGCTTTGGAGCCTCCAGAATCTGACAGCAGCAAGGCAGAGGAACAAGGGGAGTCTACTCCCAGTGTGCGTGTGCACAGAGCTGCCAGAAGGCAAGAGCAGCTAAGACAAGGGACAACTCGGGAGTAAGGCTTTGAGGTGATTGCTCCTCCCATAAGATTATAAAGGAAGTGCAAAGAGACAGAAATCTTTGCATGAAGCAACATCATTTGTTCTATTCGGATTAAACTGTGTGAAGCTGTGTGTGGACTTTGTACTTCATTTAGTTATAGTTAATTTGGCACTTTAGTTGTTGGCAGCAATTCAAAGGAGGTAAAGGTGAGTGCTTATCTCAAGACTGTTTGAGTTGTTTGGACTAAGCGTGTGCTTAATTACCGTCTCAGGAAGCCTTGGTCAGAACATGACTCTTAGAGGTTTTCAAGGTGATAAACACTATGTTTAATTTACCCAGAAACAGATTGGCAGCCAAGTTGGCTCCTG
This sequence comes from Laticauda colubrina, assembly GCA_015471245.1. Classification (NCBI taxonomy): domain Eukaryota; kingdom Metazoa; phylum Chordata; class Lepidosauria; order Squamata; family Elapidae; genus Laticauda; species Laticauda colubrina. Next base: position 16,296,306 of record BLBF01000017.1, on the reverse strand, counting down.
TTGTACTGGTATCACATGGGCAAATATAGGCGTTAATTATCCTAGGCGCCATATGTGGTAGCAGCTGAAGCCTTCAAATAGTATTCAGCAGGAGCCCCACTGAATAATGAACTGCAACAGGCCAACCACAATGTGATGGGGGCATTGGTGATTGTGTACAATGCTCCCTAATCCAGGAATAGTACTTTATATAAAATTATACAAAGGTCCTACTAGCCGTGGCCTCCATGTGCTGTTCAAGCAGGAGCTGTGAAACCTAGGCCTCCAGGTTATAAGCCAGCTATACTGAAATAATATTAAGTTTGCTTTGTTTTTTCAAATACACGCAATTATATAGCATTTGTGGAATTGCCAAGAATGTAGTTTAGAAAATGACCAGTTTCCGGTTTGCTAACTTACTCCTTTTGGATCTTTGGATAGCAAATGTCTTTTCTAATTTTCCATCTTTTCTCTGAACTGGCTGTTCAGTACTGCATTGTCATTAAGAGCTGTAAGGTTTTGGCTCTGTCCCAAAATTAAGTGAAACATGGGTGATTTTATCTTGTCCAAAAGGTGTTTTATGTGTTAGGACAAAAAAATGTACACCGTCTAGTTAAAAATGTGTAAATTTTGTGTTTTTTTGTTGAATTTAAATCCTTTTTTTTTTTTTAATATAAGGGATAAAACCGAAGAAATGGTGGAACTAACTGAAGACCAGAGAAATGAACTCATGAAAAAAGAAAGCAGTAGACTTCAGAAAACTGGACATCGTGTGACCTACTCCCCTCGTAAAGAAAAAGCACTAAAAATATATCTTGATGGAGCACCAAATAAAGATTTGACTCAAGACTGATATTTATTTCAGCATTTTCCCTGGGAAATTTTTCTTAATTATGAAAAAGGTACACAACTACTGTGTAGTGCCATTATGGCAGGACATTAGGTATAAAGAAGAGGCATCAGCACTGATTGGTAAAGGACAGCGCAGTCCAGTTCAGTGCCCAGTCAAGTCCCCGTTTGACTTGGAATCATGTTGTGCACTATAGTCAAATGTACTGTAAAGAGAAAAGGGATGTGCAAATAAAAACTCAGAAAAGCATAATGGGGGAGGGTAATCGGCAAAAAATTGGAGATAAATGTGCACATAGCAGTAGCTAGTCAACTAGCCACAGACGGGATACTCATAGCTTAATAAAAGCTGTGCAAAGGCCATGAATGATTTTGGTTTTTTTTTTCACTGATACACACATTACCTCACAGATGATTTCTGAAGTCAATGTGACAGTGGTTTTTATAAAAACAAAGATGTGGAAATGGACTAGAAATACAATGAAATTGGCAAACTCATCCCTTAAAGCTTACAGGTTTAACTTAAGCCTCATTAGACTCATCTTCCATGAAGCAAAGACACCTGGAGAAAAAGTATTTTCTAGTAAAAACTTACCATTGCCAGCAGGTGGTGTTTATTTTGCAGAAGTGTTGTAACTGATTTTTTGTTAGGTTATGAATAATGGCGATGTCACTATTCTGTTCAGTGTGTAAATACTGTTTATGCTCTCCTGAGTTACCAGAAATACATTTCAACTGCTTACTATGGTATTTTTTTCCACATATCAATATTCACTGTGTACATTTAAGAGTATAGCTGGCTATTTAAATTTGTATCCCTTTTGTTTTTGAGGGCAATGTTGGGTACTTAGATTTGTAATGTTTCCTTGTTAATGAGTTTCAGGGCTTTTTGTTTGGTTAGCTACTTATTTTTGTACATTTTTGGACTGGGATTCTTTTGAGCTTGCTTTTTCTAGCATCATTGCAAATCACATTTTTTTCATGAGAGTTGATTCATAGTTTTTACATGTAGTTTTAAATGAATGGCCTTCATTTAACACCTCCCAATATAGTTTGCAGTAGTTCAAAATGTGGTACAGATTGATGCATAAAATGTAATTTCATGGCAAAGCATATATGAGATTTAATTTGCTACATAAGAGCAATTACAATATCCTAGAGGGGTTTCTTTTTCTTTTCGAAAATGCTATCTAATTTATATCAGTCAAAGCTTTTGGTAAATTTTTTCCATGCCAGATGCTGTTTACAACCACGAACATGCAAATAAAACATTTGTTCATTCTATTGGTAATGACACTTTGAATTTTATTGTAATAGTCAAAATACAGAATTGTTTTACAAGAAATTCTTATGTAGACAGAAGAAAAGCCTTTTGAATTGACTTCCAAATGTTTGTTTGCTGGTGGATCTTAAATTGCCATGAATACTTGCAGCTAATTGTGGAAAGATGTCACAGGTATTTGAATATGTGAAGCTTTATATATAAAAGAGCCTCTGGAGCAGTGGTCAGAGTGCAATACTGCAAGCTACTTCTGCAGCCAGCTGCCTACCATTTGGCAGTTCAAATCCCACCAGGCTCAAGGTTAACTCAGCCTTCCAAGATGGGTAAAATGAGGACTCAAATTGTTGGGGGCAATATACTGACTCTGTAAACCACTTTGAGGGCTGTAAAGCACTATAAGGTGGCATATAAGTCTAAGTGCTATTGCTATGCTATTTATTCTGCACAGGTGCCAGTGCTGCACAAAATCTGACTAGTTTGTGTTTAATTTCTTTTAATTCATGAGGGATCTGGAACTGAGGTATATACATATTCAGAGAAAACATGAATACAGTTCCTAGTGAGACCTCTGTGATAACCAAAGATTGGAGAATATAGACAGATGTTGTAGATAAGGCCAGTATTCATTCCTACAATGTTTGAAACTGTCACTCAGACAAAAATTTGACCAGAACTCCAATATATCTTTAAGGACTAGACAATGCTGCTAAAAATATAAGGGTTGGAAATAATATTTCTATGGCATAGTAAGATGGTTATTTAAAAGAAAATCAAGAAAAGCTCTACTTTTCCAATATTCAGATACTCCAAAACAAAAAAACATCACTCTATAATTGCATTTTCCTGTTCATGGAACTGTGAGGATTTGAGGAAACTACGTAGCTATGGCTGACTGGAGCTGTACTGTGGAAAAGGTATACATCCTAAAGCACTCAAATGATCAGCTTTTTATGTGTATGTGTTTAGAGAGAGAGAGAAAGAAAGAGCGTGGCTGGGGTTCAATCTCACTGGCTCAAGGTTGACTCATCCTTCCATGAACAGTAAAATGAGGGCCCATATTGTTGGGGGCAATATGCTGACTAAATCGCTTAAGAGGGCTGTAAAGCACTGTGAAGTGGTATGTAAGTCTAAGTGCTATTTATAAATACCTGTAGATACACGTTTTACATGTCTTGCCATGAAGAGTGTTCAGTTTTATTGCAGTACTTGTACTATTGCAGTACAACCCATCCAATTTCAGCCATACTGTCATTCAGGAAATACTCATTCCAAACCAAGATGTGAAGCTACCACTTCTATCCGGTGTAATCAATATAACTAAAACAGTTATCCTATGCATATACACCAAGTTCCTATAGGTTCTGATCACAAAGTACATAGCATCCTTTAGTATCATCGAGCTTTCAAGGAGAAAATACCTAGAATCTCTTTTAAAGAAGCAATTTATACAGGAAATACGTAATTCAAACCACCTTAAATTAATTCAATCCTAACTTAACCAGCTCAAAACAGTCCTTTTTGTAGAGATCTTTACAAAAGGTAGAGATCTCTACCCATTATACAGTATTTAGCTTGAGTTTTAGAAGAATTTATTTTCATTAATCTATTTAAGTGGACTTAACTGTATTTCTATGCAGCAGAGAAGAGGTGCAGGTATACCATGTGTGTATAATAACTCTTGAAACAGATAATAGTGTATTAACTTGTTGGACTTATATTTCCTCTCCAAAAAGATCACTAGCCATAGCTAATTTTTCTGGATCAGTCACTCCATCTTCCAGTTCTTTCTGCACTTCTTTGATCAGTCTCTCTTCATATTCACCAGGAATATCTTGAGTTGCAAAATCCAGAAGTGATAATTCATCTGCTAGTAGTTGTTTTTTGTCCTCACTTTGAGTCTTGTTCAGTGATAATTCACAAAGAGAATCGCTACTATAACTGGAAAAAACAAATTCCAGGTTTCAGCATTGTACATTCGTATTAGTTGCACTAAATATGTATATGGTTAAAAATTACATGTTTCAATGTACATACATTTAAACATTCTAACAACATTTAAACTGGTTTTATGTCCCTTAAATGTTCTTTTTACAGTTTAGACACAAACTTTTAAGCATGAGTACATGTCAGTGTAACCTGAACATGGCTTAACAATTGGACTGGTTATGCTGTGATTTAACAGAAAGGAAAACACCACAGAGATCTTGGCTTTTGGAATTCTTTCCAGCCACTTAATAAAAGCTCTGCTTCGCTTCTTGTAACTAAGGTGGAGTTGGGTGTCTAACAATATTCTGACCATGTGCTTCTCTCTAAAAGATGAATTTGGGGATTTCCATTTTATTTTCTCACTGGGCAGCTTTTAGTCTTACATGGCAGAGGGTCTCAGTCATTCAAGAGTCGCGTCCACAACCACCTTCTGCAGATTGTATAGTATATTATTTATTAGGCCCCACTTTTTTCTTTTTGTCATTATTCTTCTCTTAAGCTGCTGTGAACCCTTGATTAGGCCAGGAGGTTGTCATGTATAGTGCACAGCATTGTATGCATGATCTTGATACTTAGTGTCAACGCCTTGTGGACTATTGTTCACAATAGCATAAAAGAAAAGAAAAAACAAAGAAAATGGCCCACTCAATCCCTACCTTGACAACCCATATCTGCAAACAATAACCCATACTGAAAATCTGAGTTGCGTGACAAAAGCTACCAAAATGGAAACTGCATTCGTTACAGCTCTTTTTAAATTTCAGTGCAGCAACTCAGAACTGATCTGTTTACCTTACAGGATAACAGGCAATGCCTCATTTTTCACAGGAAGGAGAGGAGGGAGAAGTCTCCAGTCTCTGTAACACCTCTTCTTGAAACATTCTTGTTTTACATGTTCCCACAAATTACATACTCCTTAGGATCAACAGAGATTCAATTGCATTTTCATGATACCTGTTGATATCAGGATGAGGTAATGCAGGCTAGTATGTTGGTTTCTTGGAAGTTTTGTTCTCTAGCAAATAAATGGACTTGGGAATTAAATCATAGGAAAGTTTTGAAGTTATTTTACATCAGTAAATAATTCATTCCCGCTACATTTGATGTGAAGATAATTCTTGAAGTTTAACTTGATAAAATGTAGACAACATAATGAGCAATATAGAAAACCTAATAATACAGTGAATTAACCATGTTAAGAGAAGGAATCCTCTTTACAATCAATGGCTATGGCCTTCAAGTGGAGTTATACTAATTTAAAAGTGCCATGGCAGTCACATACTAATGCCGTGATGACAAACCTATGGCACGCATGGCAGAGGTGGCATGCAGAGCCTTCTCTGCGGGTACGCAAGCTGTCGCCCCAGCTTAGCTCTGCCATACATGTGTGCACACCTCCCATTGGCCAGCTGGTCTTTGGATCTTTGCCACGGATGTGCGGGGAGGGCGCATCCAGGCAACACGCACACATGTGGGGTGAAGGGTACATGCAAGAGGGCTGGGGTGCACACACAGGATATTTTGGGGGTTTGTGCACGTGCTTTGAGCACTTGGTGTTGAAAAGGTTAGCCATCACTACTAATGCTTCCAAGCAACATGATGTGATCTTTATGACCTTTGTGGACAGTGATGCAAGTGACAGTAGTGATCTTCCATCTGGGATTGATGGCATATTTAGGAATTTTGTACCAGTAGAATAAAATTACATCTCTTAGCAATCACTACCTTTGACTCAGTTTGAAAACTTAGGGCTATGAACCTTAGTCTGATTTGTAACCCAGTAATATTAATAATTCCCTGCTGGACTACTTTCAGCCTGCCATGTCATGAAATGAATCCAGGCCTATCTATCGGCCTAAACCATGCAGTACATCTCCCCGTCAGTTCCCCAAGGGTATTCAGTACAGACGTAACTACAGGAACAGGCTAATAGTGCTAATCCCCATGTTACAAAATGCTTCCACATTCCTGAACTATGATGAACCAGGTATCGACTACCTTTCAATGAAATATTTGTATAGTTCCTAAGCAAAGCAAGCTGGTTTGGTGTAGTGGTTAAAGGCATATAACTAGAAACTAGGAGAGTGAGTTCTAGCCTCATGTTGGAGCCAGCTACGTGACCTTGGCCAGTCAGTCACTGTCAGTTCTAGGAAGACGGTGAGTGATAAACCAATTCTAAAAAGCCTTACCAAGAAAAATGGATTAGTTCACAAAAAATAAAAATGAACCCTGAGTAATGATCACATTGTATTGTGGCAGCCCTTAAACCACTTTGACCATCCTTCACTATCGGACTATGACAAATGTGTGAACCTCTGTTACATAAGAACAATTTAAGCAGGTACATATGTATATAGACTATGTACATAGAAAAAGAGTATTTTCCTTTTATTGTCCCCATTTTGCTGACTCATAAAAGTAAGTCAGGAAAGTCAGCTAAAGCATTTAGTACAGATGGCTCTCCAACCTCTGAAAATCTACATGAGGCAACCTATTTCTCTGGTTACATCTCTCATCATTGGAAACTACTAGTATTTAACCAGAGTGTGTTTGTATTTATGATTATGATGCTCCTGAAAATCAACAGTAATGGAAACTTTGCTTGAAATACACAGCAGCCTTAGAAAGTGGCAAGATGTCTTTCTTCTATCTTCTATCTCAAACTACACAAAATTGCTCTTGATTACTGCTAGTTACACGTTTGTGTGCCCATTGTATTCTTCCAAAATCTAAGACAGCCTTAATTCTTGTGGTTGGAAACAATGATTTTGGTTAGGAGCTATGAACTGAAACCCTTAAGGAAACACTTCAAATAACTATTTCATATGAATGTTTCCCTTGTTTTTTGAGTAATTCACCTTCATTAATTTCCTATAATATTCTAATTGTTTTATATTTACATTTACAGATAGTAAGAAGTTAATCTGATTTCTGCTTTGCCGTGATTGCAAGCTTCCAACACACTTGTGCAGTAATGCTAATTTAATAGGCGCTAGTGTGCTCCTCGAAACTGAAATATTTAGCCTGATCTTAATTTTCCAATGAAGTTCTGAGGAGAGTTTAATTCTATCTAATCTGAAATTGTACCTCTGCTTCTGACAAATCAACCCATGAGCACATGGGCACCGATCAAAAGCTCCATCTGGTTCCAGCTCCCAAGTAATTAGGTTGAGAAGCCCATCTGAAGGATTACGGCAAGGTTCTCTCTCACCAGGGAAGGGGTTGCATATGGGGAACAGAAGATCTGTTGAGAAAATGTGAAAAGTCTGTTTATTTTTATTGTATGCAAAAGCTGAATTATTTATATTATTAATGTTACTTAATTTGGGCCACCCTTCAGGGTTCAAGCTGTCTCTCCAAACTGGCTTACAAGATGACTCAAATACTAGTATTTGTTATCTCCCCTAATAACATTCTGTCCAAAATGCTAAGCATCAAAAATAGTATTATGAAGGATAGCTCAAAAGAATGTTACCAAAAGCCATTATTTAAGGATTTCTTAACTATAATAATGATCCTTAAAGACTTGCTCCTGAAGCACTGGGAGAAGAATGCTTCTAATTTCCTCCATTTTGCATGAAGGAAGATTATGTATGTATGTGTTTATGTGTGTGAGTACTGATAAGGTATTTTCTTTTTTATTATATCACTTTTAAAATTACATCATAACAAGTTATAACCACAAATTAATGGGAGATGTTTTATCCAACTATTACTAATTTCAGAAAAAGGGGTTGAGTTTACTTGAGCTAGACATAATATAGTAGTTACAACAAGGAAGCCCAAAGGAAAACTTGTCCTGATGATTGATACATACACATATTTAGCTTCACAACTGCCATACAGCCTTTTTTTTTTTTATACATGCTATTATGAACAAGAGTCCACAAGGCGTGACACTTATATATACCAATATACCTTATATACCAATATACCTTATATACCAATTATGTTCCTATTACAAATTTAACTGAATCAGAGAATTGGAAACTGCTATTTAAACCATTAAATTCAATCCCTGATTAGTGCGGGAATCTTTTAAGCTTCTGTTTGAACATTCCAATGAAATAGTGCCAACCACTGCCTGTGTTCCTTCATCAAATTCCCACTCTTCAGATCTGCAATTAACTACTAATACAAGATCTTTTTTATAGGTCTCCATCCTATACTGTATAATCATTTTTTAAGTTTTATTAGGGAAGAACTTTGCACTTATATCTGTTAATTTTCATTCAGTTCCTCATAACATGTTGCTCCAAGCTATTGGGAACATTTTGAATTTATTCATCTACAATATTCACTATGCCATCAAATTCAGTATTATCTGTAAATTGGATAAGCATTTTTATTACTTCTTCATGTAAATCTTAATAAACATACCAAAGCATAAGGGATCCAAGGGCGATCTTTATGGCACTTATTTGCTATGTCTGTCCAGTTTGATAATGATCCAGTGATAAGCACTCAGTGAATACAGATAGTCCTCGACTTACAACTGGTTGCTTAATGACTGTTTGAAGTTACAATAGACTTCCCAAAAGATATTTATCATCTGGTTTCAAAGTTTATGACTACTGTAGTGCCCCCCAATCTTTATTCACACTTATGATCCAATTTCAGGGATGATGCAGCCCCTATATTCCCCCCAGCCATCCTGCCTGCTCCCAACCTGACCATGAAGCTATACAAGGGAGCCTACAGCTGGTCAGCAGAAACTATCAGCATATGGAAGAGTTACATTCTATAGAAGTGGCCCCCAACCTTTTGGACATCAGGGACCAGTTCCATGGAGAGAGGTTTTTCCATTGACCAGAGAGGATGTGGTTTCACATGCTGCTTGCATCCTGCAGATGAGGCATCATTTATTTGCATGGCCCTGTTCTGGCATGCTGCATGATGAGGTAATTCCCCATGAGGAGAATGAGCGCATACAGGGAGACGTATTTGGGAGAAGTGTTTGAATAATACACACAAAGTATACAGATACACTGTACAGTAAATGTAGGTTTTTACTTCCAGAAAGGTTTACTGACACCAGCTTCACTATGCCGGCCTATGTGACTTGCTTTGTGATCTTTCTGTTTTCAAGTTTCACTAAGCTTTCTTCCTTCTTTAGGAATTTCCATCTGCTTGTTGTTGCTTTTTAGGGCCAAGATTATGTTTGACTACAATCAGTTTCTTCTTCCTTCTTTCCTTCCTTCTCCTTTGAAATATCTGCAACATGTGTTCACCTTGGTTGGACAGATTTATAAGATTGTCAAATTAATTCATTTAGACTTCTTAGCAGGGATGGATATTCAAACGTGCAATACAACTCTTTGCTAAATGACCATCTATTCAGTGACCATTAAAAATTATCACCAGCACTGAATAGACTTATGATCCATGTCCAAAGTTACAATTGCTGCAGCACTCATACATACACACACACCATTATCACATGATTGCAATCTGAGTGCTCGGCAACGCTTCATAGGTACAATAGATTGCCAGGAGTCCTGTAATCATGTGATTGCCATTTGCAATCTTCCTTGTCTGTTTCTTCTGGTAGGCAAAGTTGTAAGCCACAGCTATCTGGCTGGTTCCTGGAGTTGGCTGGAGAAGGTCCACCCTGAAACTCAAGTTTGATTTTTTTTGCTTGGATTTCAGGCAGATCTTTTTCAGCCAGCCTCTTTGAGAGTGAAAGAGCTGCTTAGCAGAGAGATTCCACCCTGCACAGGACGAAATCACTCTAAAAGGCTGTCAAATAGCCTGGCTAAAAGGGTCCTTCTTTGCACACAGAGCATAGAGAGAAGACGCCAGCTCTAGGCCAACTAAACTTGGATCCCAAAGATCCAATCCCCGTTCAGCTTGTCAATGCAAGGGGTTCCCTTCTGTGCAGGAAAGAAAGACCTGACCTCTTTTGGCAGGCAGCTCTTTCACTCCATTTCCTTAATGATTCGTGTGGTTGCTTAACAACTACAACCAAGGGAGCTGGGATTGTTAAATGAAGTGGTGATGTGGATATCTTTCTTAAGGACTGCAACAACTTTCAACCAAAATTCAAGGCTCAGTTGTGATCAATAAGCAAAGACTAGCTGTTGACACAATCTGCTTACTGGGGTTTCTTTCTGGACATCTTCAACAGACTGGAAGGATGGTAAGCAGTTGTCAATATCCTAATTTTCTCCCAAGAACTCTAGACTAATGTAGTTGTACCTTTTTCTTTGCAGTATCACTTGTCCTCACATTTGTCAGCAGGGAAAAATAACTGTCACTAGACTTGATAAGATCTCAAAAATATTCTATCTATGCCTTTATTCTTGCTCTGGCAGACACCAATTTCACAAGCCAATGATCCCAGTTGCCATACAATTTCTTACAACAGTAAATCACCAGCTATCACAACTCTTGGCCTTTATCTTCTTTTAGGACATAGCTATCCTTTGGAGATTTATGATCATCTCTTTCTGTTGTCTTTTTCTTCCTCTGAACATTCAGAGCCTATTTCATCTAAGATGGTCTGAAAACCATTCCTGACATCAAATAGTGAAGAATATACCATATGTCTCTTGCTTCTGCCTGTTATTTTCATTTATTGCACTTGCAGCTTTAATTATCTGCCTTTTTAAAATGAAGAAATGCTTCCATAATATATATTTCTGCCACGTAACTTTTCTTTGAACTGATAAATCCACTTCAAATTTTTACCAGTGAAATATAATCACTCATCAATCCAATTTTCAAGGAAAGCAACAAGCACAATCTGATGCAAATATATTTCAGGAGATTTTTCTTCAGGCAGCAAAATATGCTATGTTGGTCAAAACAGAATTTCGGTCCATTCATCTTCACTTCTTAAGACTCTAGTAGCTGTATACTGTTTGTTCTTGTCCTTTTCTCAGGTTAAGCACAAAGTCTTGATTGTTATGGAATCCCCCTTAAATTTCCCTGCTGAACTCCCCAAGCAAATGCACTAGTTCTCTTTGTTTATTCACTCAGTTTCTCTGTAAGGAATCTGTTCTTCACTGAAATGAAATGTTAGAAGATATAAAAACATGCTCATTTGAAACAAGATGCTTACTTGTGAAGAATATTACATTAGACCATTTCTCTTTTATACAGAGTATTTAAATATTAACAACATTTAATATCTTAACAAAAATACTCATATATGCAGATATTGTAACTTGTTCTGTTAATTATCCAGAAGAGACAAGAGGAACATTTTTTTTTAAATATAAAAGTGACTGACCTTTTGTAAATGCACAGCACAAACCTGGATTGCAGTCATGTTGATTTTCACAAATTGTTCCATTTTCTCCTTTTGAGATAGCTTGTATGCACTGACCCCATACACAGAGCTGTTGTCCGCAACACTCCACATCCCGAGAACAGTGCTTAAAAATAAGAAAATAAAAAAAGAAGAAAACATCCACAGGAACAATTTATTGCAAGCATTATGATCTGATCTAAGACTTAGATCTACAGTGAGGTTTAGAAAAATGGAGCTGTGTCTTTCACTGTCTAGCATGACATAACCTGTTGGTTTTTTTCTCCTGACCTCCCACCCCAAAAAAAGAAATGAAACTGACAGGCAAACAGATGTAACAGCAATACATGTCAAATCTCAAAAAAGTCTGGAAATTTTAAAAATGATTATAATATTATTGTTTTAGAACAGCACATGATGAAATTTGCAGTGACACAATGTTAATGCAGCGATACAGAGGCAAAATATTCAAGCCTTCATCTGACAATCTGTTTTTGGAAGAAAAAAAAATGTTCATAAAATGGGAAGCAAGTTATTTTTGAAGAATTTTAAGCAAACAAGAATAAAGAGTAGTAGTTGTGACAGGAAATATTGAGTTTTCTATTCTAGATCTTCCAAAATATATTCTTCCAAATATCCAAATACCTTCCAAAAATATCTTCCAAGATATTTTTCAGACTATTTCACTGCAATTTGAACTATCATTCTTATATAGATTCAAGAACATTTTGTGTACACATTTTATAATTGTCAATAAGACTAACAAGATATTTTCATGACTCATATTCCAAAGTAATCATCATTTTAGGCCAATTCAACTAAAAAAATCAAAAAGGACTCAAACTGTGGTCTGGGGAAACCATTTCATGAAAACCACAAAGTCAAATAAATAAATAAAATATTTTAAAACTTCTTAGCTTTAATTTCTAATATAAAAAGTATCATTAAGCATAATCCAGATAAATCTTTGGGGCCCCCAATCACTTTTTAATAATATAAAATAAAATATTGCAGCCAAAATATTTGAGAACTGCTGATCTAGAAGGTGTTTTTTTTTTTAATATTTCACATTTTATAGAAATGGGTAATAAAGTACATGTATTCAGAAGCCATTTTATCCATGCTCTTCCAAGTGTTAGAAACTGCTTTGTGAACAAAATCAAGTCCTGGAGCCTTCAGATGAGTCATTATGGATAAGCATAATGCAACAAACATAGCTCAATATTCAATCTTTTAACAATTTAACCCTAACTTATCAACTTAGAGATAGAAAAAGAAAGTGGATAAAAATGAAATGCTCACTCCATGTTGAGGTTTGCAAATGTGACAGTTGTACGCCAAATCAGAGAATGTACAGTATTTTCCAATTTCACAGTCTTCATCTATAATGCACTCCTGAGAAGAAGAATAACAAGTCTTCAGTAAAAGTGTGGTTAATCAGTAAAACTGCAGGCAACCAAAGATCCATTTTTACTCCCAAAGCACCTAGGATAGCAGAGTCACAATACTGTATATTATATAAAAACAGAAATAAAACAATTGTGATTTCCCAAAATGAATTTATTTTATTTTATTTAGAAAATGTATTGGATGCCCATTTTACCGTAGGGTAACTCTGGGCAGCTTACAATTATATTTTAGTTAAAACATAAAATGTTAAAATCAAACCTTACAGCCAAAGACACATGGGGAGAACTGGAGTGGAAGGGGGAGATCTGTTCAGCCAACCACCTCCAAAATGGCTCTCCTCTGCCGGCATGAGTGGTATATACAGTGTTTATATACAGAGTTCCATCAGTCCAACTAGTCCTAATGTTGCAAAAGTACTTTAGACTATCTTTTTATGAGTTTTCTTCAAATTATATGCCCCAGACTACAGACCAAATACATAGGAAGCACACAACTAACATCAAAACAAGAAAAACTGGTCTGTGCATATGGCTCCCCCTGACTGATTGCCGAACCCTGTACTGGATTAATTTATTTAATCATATAAAATCAAACATTCCAACAATACAAAGGGGTCCAACAGTTTGTAATACCTTTTTCAATGCAGATATCAAGTACAAAATACAGGTAGCCTAACAACTGGTCGAAGTTACAGACACTTTTAAAAAAGCTACTTACAACCCATCCTAAAAGTTACGACTGCTAACGCATTTCAGGCACCAGGCAACTGACTCACATTTAGAGTGTGGTTACATAATTATGATTTGCAATGCGAAACATGCCCATTCAGATAATTGATTTAACGACCAAGTGATTTATGTAATGCCTGTGAAGTCTTGCTTTATGATCATCTCAAAACTGATCGTAGAATGAAGTCCAATCAGGTGCCTGAACTTATTGTTGCAACAACTTAGACCAAAATTCCAGGTTCCACTTTGGTCATATGTTAAGAATTACCTGCACTTAGCAAATACATTTCATAGTAACTTATTGTACTGAAAGCAAACCAGTTTTCTCTCGCACTGAAAAATACATTTAATTATTAAACTTCCCAATTATGCCAAGCAAGTGAAACAATTTCTAGAATAGAATAGAGCTGGAAGGGACCTTGGAGGTCTTCTAGTCCAACCGCCTGCTCAAGCAGGAGACCCTATACCAGGGGTTCCCAACCTGGGGTGCTCGCACCCCCTAGGGGTGCGAGATGATATTCCAGGGGGTGCGAGAAAAGTCCAGGTAAATAATAGGATATTGGCTATATGTTGGCATTTTTATTTTCTTTTGCAATGGACTAACTTTGTTTTCATTTTAAAGTTAAGTATCATTATTTAGTGGCCGTCACATGCATAGCTGAAAAGATTCAATCCTACCATATATTTAATAATTAAATAATTCAATCCTACCATATATTTACCATATATTTCAGGGGGTGCGAGGTTTGAGTGAAATTTCTTTAGGGGTTTGGGGTGAAAAAAAGGTTGGGAACCACTGCCCTATACCATTTTCAGACAAGTGGATATTATTAATTCAAAGCTATTTATTGTTGCACATATTGAACTAATGACTGAACCCTCAGGACAAACCAAGGAAATAATAGATTTGCCCGACTTAAGGTGTTCTTGGATTGTATTAAATGAAAGAGTGGACCCCCTCCACCCACTTCCTGCATCCTTACTACGAACATACTCAGTCAGGCTGTACAAATAAGTTTCCATTTGACAATCCCTGTGGCAAAGTGGTGGTACCGGAACTGACCTCCCCAACAGTTCTGGATAGAACAAGACTTTACCCGACTGAACAGTAGCTCCCTTGTGCAGACTTTTGGCTCTCCTTTTAACTTCTACTCCTGTATTAGCCTTACTTAGGCATGTTTGAATATCTGGGGCTTTCCTAGCCATCCAGCCACAAAGTAATAGTTACTTCCAAATTCCCTCCTCCCATAAAGTCTGATTTATATTCCTGATGCACTCATGCTCAGGTCAACATTCATGCTGTCAGTCTCAATAGCAATCTCTTTTCAGACATGAGAAAAGCAATCACGTCAGTCCCTTTGACCAAAAGTCTCCTGCTGCTAGCTGTTAAATTTTCCACTCATTCTGCTTGACCCATCTGAACGCTAAATTTCTTCACGGTAACTTAAAAGTGTTTTTTTCCTGCCTTTCCTTCTCTGATTTATTTATTTTTTTGCACTGTCTTGAATATTTGGAAATATGCTGTGTTTCATGTAAGAATCAAAAGTTTTTTAGCTGCAAGATCTTTTCAAGAAAGGTAGGGTTTCAGCAAATCTCCATGGAGAAATCTATGAATTATGTAATGAGTATAAAATGGTCATGGTGCAAAACTGTTGCAAAATGTATTAAGAACTACATACATGGATAAAAATCAAATGTGTTCATTAAAAGAAACAAATGTAAATATCCTAAATATCAAGCTTACCTCCTCAAGATGCCATCCACAGAACAGATTAACCACAGCCTTCTTCTAAAAGATTTCTAGAACTTCCCAGATTGGCTAACCCACTAAAATTCTTGGCATCCTTCAACTGCTAACCAGGGCTGATTTCTATTTAGTTCCTAAGATCATCTGAGCTCAAGTAGAAGTTGCCACTTGCTGTGGCAGTATAGTTGCTTGTAATGATCAAATTACAAGTGCAATTACTGTGGCTTGATCCTGGAAGGATGGATGGATGGACAAAACAAACATGATAATCACAATCTAGAAACCAATAAAAACCTGGTCTCCTATCAACTATGCTCAATTCAAAACAGTTCCATAAGTGAGACACAACTATGTTAATGATTGTAATCCAATTGTGTGCTATATCCCTTTCAGAAAAGGAAAGCTATGAAAATGAAGGCTTTTTAAAAAAAAAATTTTTCTGAACTTTTTAGCTTCTGCTTAAAAATAAGAAGTTGACTTTTTAGATCCTTGCAATGTTACATTCCCTGAAATATAGAACATGAAGAATATTTGTGTATTTTATGACTTTTTTTTTTTGTTCAATTGCTGGGCTGCATAAACATGTTGCTCATTATGTTGATTGTATCAATAGCAGCATGTCACCAGGAGTGAGATTCAAAAATCCCAGCAACCGATTCGTTGCCCGGTTGCTAGGTAGGTGGGGCCTACTGGAACTTTCTCTTTCCAGCTTCCAGTGGACCTTCAGAGGCCTCAGGGAGGGTGAAAACAGCCTCCATTGGCTCTGAAGGCCCACCGGAAGCCAAAAATAGGCCCGTTTTGCCACTTCCGGTTTTTCCAGGAAGGCTGTTTTTCACCCTCCCAAGGATCCAGAGGCCTCCCCTGGGCCTTTGAGAGGGTGAAAACAGCCTCCCCCAGCCTTTGCAGGTCCTCAGGAAGCCAGAAACAAGCCAGAGCCTCCTGCACTTACCTCCATCGAAAATGGGCCACGTGGAGACTCTTGGGAGGGGATGGGCCAGCCAGTTGTTTGAAATACTGGTTCGAAGAACCAGTTGTAATTTTAACATCCAATTTGCCCAAACCAGTAGAATCCTACCCCTGCATGTCACATAATCCAGACTGCCTCTTAAAATGAATAAATAATGCCTTTTTCTGTAAAGGTATATCAAAAAGTTATGTCTGATTAGCTTTGCAAATTGTGACAATAAAGCCAAATATCATTGCCCGAAAGAGACTGCCCTAAAGGCGAGGGGACAGGGGCAGCCACGCCTTGTTCCGAAGAAGCTGGGGACTGTGTCCTCAAGGGAGCTTTCGATCGGCAGATAAAAGCGGCCTCATGGCGAGGGGAGTGTGTGTGTGCACTCGCCCCAGGCTGCTTCTACCAGCCGATCGAAGTGGCTGTTGAGTGCACTTGGGGAGCTTCCATTGCCAGAAAGAGACTGCCCTAAAGGCGAGGGGACAGGGGCAGCCACGCCTCACTCCAAAGCAGCTGGGGACTGTGTCCTCAAGGGAGCTTTTGATCGGCAGATAGAAGCGGCCTCGGGGCGAGGGGAATGTGTGTGTGCGCTCGCCCCAGGCCACTTCTACCAGCCAATCGAAGTGGCTGGTGACTCTGCCTTCAAGGGAGCTTCTATCGGTTATCAGGGTATTCTAGC
Source organism: Laticauda colubrina (assembly GCA_015471245.1). Taxonomy (NCBI): domain Eukaryota; kingdom Metazoa; phylum Chordata; class Lepidosauria; order Squamata; family Elapidae; genus Laticauda; species Laticauda colubrina. Next base: position 16,279,439 of record BLBF01000017.1, on the reverse strand, counting down.
CTAGGCTACCTGCAGGGCACTCCAAAAGGCAAGTTTTCTCCCCCCTACCCCCGCCCTTCCCCCCACCCCCACCTTTCCCCCCCATTTCTCTTCATGTCATGTAGTTCTAATGAACGATGTGAGAAATGGCAGGGAAGCACATGGTTTTAATAGGCCTAAATTTAGGGAGTGGGGCTTAATTTCACCTCATGCCTAGAAATCATGCTGGGCCTTCCTTTGGTGGAGGCCGTATTTTTGAAGAAACACGGAAATAGCAGATCCTGTAGTCAATAAGAATTTAGGGCCCTCCAGAGGTATCCTTCAATGGATATAAAATAGAATCCATATGACTCAAAATTTAATCCCAGAGCATATTTACAGCAGCTGATCTAACCTTTATCTTTAAAGTGTGTGTTGTGGTTACCTGGCGGCCTGTGCAGATGGCAGTGGAACCAGTGGGGAGGAATGGGGATCAGTCAAGGAATCTGGAGAGGACTCGGACAAGAGTCTTGATGCAGAGATGGGGCCAGGATCATCTGGGACTGAGTCTGGCAGCAGCGAGGCAGAGGACCCAGGGGGAGCCTGTTCCCAGTGCACATGTGCGCAGAGCTGCTAGAAGGTGAGAGCAGCTGAAACAAAAGAGGTGACTCAGGAGAAAAGCTGGTAGGTGATTGCCCCTCTCATAAGGTATAAAGGACAGGCAAAGATGACAAAACCTTTGCAGGACACAAAGTCGTTTGTTTGGTTCAGATTCATTCTTGAAGCTCTTTGTACTTTGGTTGGTTTTTGTTCTAGTTTATTTGACACTTCTGTTATTGGCAGCACTTCACAGGAAAGAAAGGTGGGTGCATACCTCAAGGGACTGTTTGAGATTCATTACCAGCTGGGGATGAAAATAATTTCCAGCATTGCAATAAAACAAGACTTATTTTTAAAATAAGTGTGTGCATAATTACGGTCTCGCAAGCCTTGGTCAGAACAGTATGAAGACTTTTTTTTTCTAAACATGCATTACCCATGCAACCCTATTATTATGATTTATATGCTTTCCTCTGTTAAAAACCTCATTACTACATTCCAGAATTCAACACAAAAAAATCAAAGTATGGTGTTGTGATGAAAATAAAATTGAGTGATAGATTTTGCTTTTATTGAAAAGACTAATTACTAAAGGAATAGTAAGATGCATCTTTACAAAAAAGATAGGGCACAAATGCAAAAGTAACACGTAGTATGCCCACTTTATTATTTTCTTTTCTTATCATAAGATGGGGAATTAAACCATTATTAGGAGAGAGAGAAAATAAAAACAAAGACAAGCACTTTCTCAGTATTTTAGAGGGGAAAATAAGTTAAAACAGTAAAAAAAGATGAAAAAAGTTACTGAGATTTTGATTCAACAATGTCTGGAAATCACTTTAGCATAGTATTCTAATCCAAAGCTTTGTATTTTAATTAACAACTATGTGACATCCACAAATGATAAAAACTGTTCTTTTATAGAAGAACAGGACGTAATATAGCAGGCTATATTCAGTCAACAAAATACTCCTTTCAAATTCCCCCTAAGCTCTTCCAATGTAATTTGGAAAATATGAGGCTAAAAATAAGTAAAAGTGCAAAATGAAACCATATAAAAAAGATTAACTCTGACATACAAGAGGGGCAGGCAAAGATGATTCTAAACACGAGAACTAGGAATTAAGCCTAATGCAGGGAATAGGGATAATGTTCATATAAAAATGGATAATGGAACAGACTACTCAAAACTGTATGGTAAAGAAACACAGAGGAACAAAGTAGAATGTTATTTAACCCTTTTAATATACACCTTTATCATACTAAAAGTACTTTAAAAGTTTCCTGTATGGTAATGAAAGCAAGCAGGCAGACAATGATGACATGTGCATGATGATGTCATCAGAGAAATGGCATGACTTGTGAATTGCTGCCACACATTAAAAACAAACGATATAACTGGGCCACCTCCACAACAACAATAATATGCACATGCTACCAATGTGGTATCACTCTGGCTTACACTATGATGGCATCAGAATCCCTTCACTTTCATTACAGTATTTACAGTAATCAGAGGCTGATGGAATATTTGGTGCTATCTTGCAGACATTTCATTACATGACAAGGTAACCTCTTCAATGCTAGAAGGAAGTGGGGATTTGCTCTTTGTTTGTTTGCAGTAGTTTAAACACTAACTAGCAGTCAGAAGACAGGATGAAATCTCTTTATTTTCACAAAATAGGGACAGATTTAACCTTAGTTTCAACTGAGAAACTGTGAGCATCTTAAACCAAGCTAACCCTCCCCCCCCAAAAAAAAATGTTAAGGAAATGAAGTTTAGCACTGAGATGCATCATTCAAAAGAGACAATAAAAAAGCTAAAAAGAAAACAAAAAGATCTGAACAACCCCTTGCAATCAATCAGCATCCATTAAGTTGTGGTTAATAACAGACAAACAATCGAACGATAAACAATATCGTAATCAAGGAATTACCAAATGAGACAAACAATTAAGCAGTAATCAACAACCTAAAGGGCCTGTCACATTGGCCGACGGATGCAAAACGTTTGTAAAAAGGACACAGCGGACGAGAAAATGTTCCATCCATTGTTATCCGCTCTCAAAAGTGCCTCGAATTTGCATAAGCAGAGCGGACAACAACGGAAAGGAACGGACGGGGAGAGGATGTAGGGTGGATGGAAAGCAGATGCTCCACGGAAGCCTAGCGGATGGAAGCGGATGGGAGCGGATGGCACATCCGTGGGACTTCCGGGGGAGCACAGCAAAGTGGACACGCAGTGGAAAGAGCGGATGCAGAGCGGATGCAGCGGATGCAGAGCGGAAGCCTAGCGGATGCAGAGTGTTCACTGCGCATGCGGGGAGGATGCATTGCGTCAGCCCCGCGGATATAAAGGGAAGCAGCTCGCAAGCAGGTCACCATTCAGAGGAAAGACCTGCTGCCAGACACAGCTCCAGCCAGCCAGCCAACAACCATGGGAAAGAAGAGAAAGCCTCTGCCATCTGCTGCCAGCCCTGGCAAGAGGGACAGGGCCGCCATCCCACCCCCTGGCCCTGACTCTGCTTCTGCTGGGGCTTCTGCTGCTCGGGCTGACTCTTCTGGTGCTGGAGCTTCTGCTGGTGCTGCTCCTGGAGCTGGTGCTTCTGCTGGTGCTTACTCTGCTGGCGCTGCTCCTGGTGCTTCTGCTGGTGCTTATTCTGCTGGTGCTTACTCTGCTGGCGCTGCTCCTGGTGCTGGGGCTTCTGCTGGGGCTTACTCTGCTGGCGCTGCTCCTGGTGCTGGGGCTTCTGCTGGGGCTTACTCTACTGGCGTTGCTCCTGGTCCTGCTGGTGCTGCTGGTGCTCCTGGTCCTGTTGGTGCTGCTGGTGCTTACTCTGCTGCTGCTGATCCTGGTGCTGCTGGTGCTGCTGGTGCTGCTGGTGGTGGTCCTGCTTTTGCTGCTACTGTTGTTCTTGCTGCTGCTGCTGCTGCTGGTGTGGAGGAGCAGCCCTACAACCTCGAAGCCCCTCTGATGAGGGCCCAGATGGCCCTGCCAGAGGGAGGAAGAGGCATACGCGAGAACGGGAGAGGAGGCAATACTCTATCGAAGAGGAACATGAGGATGAGGTGCTGGAATGGCTGAGGGAGAACGAGTATCTTTGGCAGAAGGGACATAGGCTCTATCGAGACACCAAAAGGAAGCAGGCTGCTTGGAGAGAGAAGGCGGAGAGCCTGGGCTACACTTCGGAGGTGCTCCTCGGCTGGTGGAAGCACATGCACACCTGGTACGGGAAGCTGCACCTCAAGAAATCTGGCCAGGCCACAGTCAAGCTGACGGACCGAGAGACCTACGTGATGGCCAAGTGCAGCTTCTTGGAGGGTGAGATCCGCCACCAAGGAGTAGCCCCTCTGACAACCCTCTCTCTCAGGCAGCCCGCAGAGAGCCAGTCCTCTTCTGGCCAAGAGTCAGCTCCTGTGTCCAGGCAGGTATCTGTGGAGCGTGCCACGAAGGACAACCCCCCGACAGCTGCATTCCCCATGGTGAAGTGGGAGCAAGGAGATGGCACTGCCACCAGAGACCAACCCACATCCACCCCCAGCTCCACCTCCACAGAAAGCAGGCAGAGAGCCAGACCGGATGGGCAGAGCCACACTGTCCTGCTGGAGATCAGGGACACCATCAGAAGCAGCGTAGATCTCCTCTCTCAGCTGGTACACACCGACATCCCATCCTCCAACCGCAAGCCCTTCCTCACCTACGTCAACCAGACCCTCATGAACATGTCCGAATCACATTACCAGGTGATCAAGGACAGGATCACCGGTCTTCTTCACAACCCACCAGACCCAGTTGAACCTGCTCCCACCCAGTCCAGGTCTGCTCCTCCACCCCAGGTGATGTCACTGCCCTTCCAAGGCTTTCCACAGGCCCTCATCTACCAAGGCTATGGCTACCAGGAGCTCCAGCAGCACAGGCAGCCCTTCCCAGTCCAGGCACAGGTACATCGTACGCCACCGGTGCCACCAATGCCACTGATGCCACCAATGCCAGCCATGCCACAGATGCCAGCCATGCCACAGATGCCACCCATGTCACAGATGCCATCCATGCCTCACCTCGCTCACCTGCAGACCAGACATATCCACTACACTGCTCCTTCCTCCACCCCACAGCCAAGCCCGGCCTCAGAACATCTGTCATCAGTATTGGGGCTGACACCCCATGTCATGGAGGAAGGGGCTCTCAACATCACAGGACTGAGCCAGCTCTCTGAGAGCTTCCTCCACACACCGTCCTCTATTGTCCTCTCGGGGCCAGGCACCCCAATGACGCCTCAGACCAGCACTCCAGCAGCAGCCACCTCCACAGCACCTGGACCCTTCACCCCTGAGACTGGGCACGCCTCAGAGTGACTGAGAAGAGTGCCAGAGACTGGGTGGCTACCTGTTGACTTTATTTTTGCTTTGGACAGCTTGTTATTAATAAAGATTATCTTTGCTTCACACATTTGGTTCATTTATTTTATTAAATAAAGTCTTGGTGGAAACTTTTAGAAATGGTTTAAGCCTTTGCATGCTTGTGGGATGGGTAAGGATAGCAGTGGGATGGGTAATAGCTGTGGGATAGATAAACCTCCAGTGCAAGCATAGTGGGACTGTATGGTCCACCCTCCCAGGCCCTTCTTTATCAATAACAATGTAATCATTGATCCACACATTTCAACATAAACACAACTCTTTATTAAATGCCCTGTTCATTGTAGGGCCATTCAACATACATGGCCCAATCTCATCAGTGTGACAGGCTCAAGGAAGCATCCATTAAGCATCTATCATCCTGTCTTGCCACTCCACTGCTCCAGCTGGGGAGTTGCACCAGTGTTTCAGGAGGTTGCGCTGCTTCTTCCCTTCACGTGAAGCTCTGTTGGGGCCTTGCACATCCTCAGTGTCTATCAGGTTTCGCCCTTGCCTCCATTCACCAGACTCCATGTCCCCATTGCCTTGTTGGAGGTCCACGAGTCTGTTCTGCAACACTGGGTAGCAGGTGCGCATGAGATTGTGCAGGATGCAGCAAGCTTCCACGATGTTCCTCATGGTCTGTGGGCAATGCTGCATGGTGGTGAGAAGTACCTGGAACCTGTTGGCCAGGATGCCAAAGGCGTTCTCCACCACCCGCCTTGCCCTGGACAGCCTGTAGTTGAAGATCCTCTCTTCACGGGTGAGGCATCTGGAAGTGTAGGGCTTCATGAGGTAGGTTCTGAGGGAGAAGGCGTCATCCCCCACGATGAAGTAGGGCACATCTTGTGTGTCGTTGGGCAGGGGGTCTGGATCTGGGAAGCCCATGATGAGGTTGCGTTCCAGCCCCTCCTTGAGGTGACTGGCGTTGTATACCTGGGCATCTGAAGCTGACCCGTTGCCTGAAGCATCGATGTACATGAAGTTGTAATCAGCATCAACCATGGTGAAGAGGATGATGCTGAAGAAGCCCTTGTAGTTGAAATAAGTGGACCCTGACTTGGCTGGAGCTTTGCAGGCCACGTGCTTGCCATCTATGGCTCCAACGGTATGTGGGAAGTTCCACTTCTGATACCACTGCTCTGCAACTTTCTTCCAGTCTTCTTCAGTGGAGGGGCACTGGAGGAGCTCCTCTAGGTATTCTTCGATGATGGCCTGCACCACTTCTCTGACCACAATGCTTATGGTGTTGTGTGGCACCCTCCAGCCGTACTGTATGCTCCTGTACGTGTTCCCTGAGGCCAGGTGGCGCAGAGTGAGTGCCACCTTGAGCCCAGGGTCCAGGCTGGGCCGGAAGTTGGTGCTCTGCTTGGTCAACCTGGGTCTCAGCCGCTCCACAACTTCGTCAAACATGGCTGGCGGCATCCTCATGAAATTCTGGAATGCACAAGGGTCTTCATTCCTCAGCTCTACCATCAGCTTGTTATACAGTCTGTACTCTGCTCTTCTGGCGATCCATCTTCAGATCCAGACACTTCTTGGCCGCCTCCTTTTCTTTGCGTAGAACAGGTGAAAGAGCCTGTAGATGGCTTCGCACTGTTGTAGAATGATGGTGGCTACCAAAAGGAGTATGTGACGATCCATGGTGGAGATGACTGGATGCTGTGGAAGACCAAGAGCCAGATGAAAGCTGCAGAGGTCTGCACCGCAGGGCTGCTGGACTGAAAATGAGATCCAGGTGAGTTCCTCCCCTTTTTTATAGGAAATATAGGTTTTCCGCTAGGTGTCCTTTTGCATCCTCTAGACATCCTGCAGACATCCTAAATATCCGAGATACGTCCCCTCTGCGAATGTTTTTTCCGTTTTAATGCTTTGTATGTGAGCTGCATCCGCTTTCATCCTTTCTCTGTCCGTGCTACTAATGCTGCGTGTCCGTTCCGCATCCGTTTCACTTCCTCCCTGTGTCTTGTTTCCACTGGAGCAGATTTGAGTTGCGCGGATGCACAGCAGATGCCTAGCAGATATAGCGGACGCGTAACGGATGACGACGGATGTAGAATGGATGTTCCCCGTATGCTTTGCAGATGCAGAATGGATGTGTTGGATACATTTTCCACTCAAAAAGTTTTGTGCAGCTCAAAACCTTTTGAGTGGATGAAATGTCAGTCGACGGATGCTGGACAGATAGAGAGAATGAAAAACGGACGCAGTGAGTACAGAACGGAAGCATCACGTGAACCAACGGATGGCAAGTGTTTCTCTCCGTTTTACATCCTCTTTCCATCCGTTGGTGCTATGTGACGGGGCTTAACCAAGCAACTACCAAGGAGAAAACAATACCCCCACCAACACCATCAGGACAAACTACTGTACATAGACAGAGAACTAACACCGCTTTCTTCTAAGCACTGAAGATGTTTGGGAAATGAAATATCTTCAAGAAAACAGTCAAGCTTAGACAGCACCATGAACTCCACTGTTCAGACGTGAGCTACAGATATTCTCCTCTAGTGACAGTCAAAGGATGACACAACAGCTGTAATTATTTCTTCCATGGCAAGAATTCTGGCTTTTTATTTCTCCTCCATGCTATCCATCTTAATTACATTCAATCAAACATGCATCTTTCTAAAAAATACATGAATATATGGTTGTAATTTGCTGGTTTTAGTTTTTTCTGCTTCTATTACAGCACTGATTTGTTAAGTACTTTGAGACTATATTATAGCAGACTTGGCTTATTGTTAAAGTGAAAGCAGCAATAAAACATTATAGTGTGATAGCATTATTCTTGCTGGTCTACAGCAGCTGCAGTTTTCAAAATTGTTTATATTTGCAGATTTGAATTTGAGGTAAACAGTAAGCAATAAATGCATGGAAACATTAGTTTTAATACTATAAATAAGGCAGGGGTGAGATACTACAGGGTTAACTACCAGTTCAGGATTTAAGAGCTTCCCTGCCCAGCTGTGAGCCGCCCCCTGTAAATCATCATTAGCATGTTACTGCTGAGAAGCAGCCTTTATAACAGCCCTCTTTTCTTGTTTTTTTAACTACAGCTATGCCTCATTCAGCAGTTGAAGTTGAAAAATCAAGAAATAAAGATCAGGTAAGAGCCCGGGTGGGCAAATACATTAGCAGACATAGAACCGATTCTATGTCTGCTACTCTTCAGAGCTACCAGTTCTACAGAGGTAGACATAACCGGTAGAAACCCACCCCTGAAATAAGGTAATAGTTCCCAGGACTCCATATAACACTACACTCCTAATGATGTATTGGTGGATATTTACCTATTTATTTCAAAGAAAGATGGGCTTGAGTTTAAGATGCATCTCCCCAAGAAAGGCAGATTAGACTAAAAAAATCATTCTCATAAAATCTAGTACAAGGATATGTGTTATTCTACAACATTTTCTCTGCTTATCAGGGAACATAGAGGAAAGCTTACTAGTTATTTTGTAATCTGAAGCAAGGGGTACAAATCTAATTTCTGATCACATTTGTGTGTTGTATTAAGTTATTAGATTAATATAATTCCATATAGCTTTTGTTAGGGATAACATTGTTCACCCTAACTGTTTTAGGTGAAATACTA
>BLBF01000017.1:16179766-16270875 GCA_015471245.1 Laticauda colubrina | reverse complement strand
TGTTTAGCTTGTCTACCTAACCCTGGTTGGGGAACCCAGGCTTAACAGCTTTGAGCAATGCTCATGTTTGCATTAAGATTTCTTATCTACACAATAGGAAATTTCCAAATCAAAGCCACAAGCAAGCTAAAATCAATATTGATTACATTGCAATCTTCTCTCCAAGTTTCTTCAATCTGCAACACCAAACTTCCCAATAATGTAGAGAATTTAGTGATACTTTAAAACACATGAGAATATGCCTGGCGTGTATGCATGACAACCAGTGACAAATTACAGTCACCAGAGTAGACCATAAATATGAATAATGCATATTATAATGGACTGTCGAACAATCCTATGTTTTAGTCATGCCATATAGGTTTTGACAACTTTTATTTGTTTATTGATATATTATTTTTCAAAACAAGAATTACTTACATGATTTCTCTTTCTGTCTTCTTGTATTGATGTAATAATAGTCTCAGAATAGCTAGTAGATCCAGTTTTGTTATCCGTTACCTAAGAGAGCAAAACAGGTACACAATAAAGCAATGGTTTTGTCATTTAATAATATTCTAGTGCTGGGTTTTATTTTGTTTTTTGTTTAAATCTGTGAACAGTACTATCACTTTATAATTATGAAACAAACAATTTTGAATTATAACATGAAATTGGTGGGGTTTGGGGTTTGGGACAGGGGAATGAGATTTAATCTTAGTATCTTACAGAACCCCATCCAGGTTCCCTAAACACAATATTATATATAAAAAAATCTGAAGGAACTACATGTTAATGAAGTTACAAACATAAGCACTATTTGCAAAAGAAAAAAAAAGAAAAGAAAGAACTAATTTATCATAAAACCATTCTATGATTTCACAGTAGAGAAGCCTCTGCGACAATCCAAGACAGTTTTACTTGTTTAATATTGTTGAAAATCGGTTAATAATGCCCTCCAGATGTGCTGCTTGATGCTGGTCAACCCTTATAGGTGGTTGTTCTGTATAAAATGGTATACTCCAAACTATGCAATCTGATTGGCTAAGAAACTAAGATATTTACTAGGAACCAATCCAAAAGAAACGCTGAAAGGCGGCAAAGTTAAATAGCTGCCATTGGCTACAAGCTGGCAGGCAAGCCTGTATAAAAAGGCTGCCGCGGCTTCAGCCAATCTGTTCTGTTACTGTTGCTTACTTGAATAAAGACTTTGTTGTTGGAACCCGGTCTACCTCACGTTTTTCCGGACGGAATACTGGCGACGAGGATGGGATCATCCTAAATGTGAGACCGAGCACACGGCAGAAAGAATTCCAGACTAAAATAATGGCTGGGAATAATGCACCGCCCGCACCCTTCAATCCCAACGAGGAGGATTGGGAGTCATACGTAGACCATTTCCTGATGTTCTTAGAGAGCAATGAGATGGAAGAGATCTCAGACCAGCGGAAGAGGGCTGTCTTTTTAATGCATTGTGAACCAACTGTTTTTAAAATGGCCAAAGCATTGGCGAAGCCCAGAGACGTGAAACAAATGAATTGGTCTGAACTTCACCGAATGTTAAAGGACCACTACACACCAGTAGTGTCAAATTTCATCAAGCGGCACGAGTTCTACAAAAGGGATCAGAAGGAAGGCGAAACCATCACTGACTTCATGGCAGCTCTCCGACAACTGGGGGGAGCTTGCGAATTCCTGAACTTAGATGAAGCCATGCGTGATCGAGTTGTCCTAGGTCTGAGAGACTCTAACTTACAAAGTAAGCTACTAAATAAACCCAATATTACAGTGGCTGAAACGATCGCAGAAGCCACTGCTGCAGAAGCCGCGAAAAAGTCAGTGGCCACGATGAAACTAATGAACTCCAATACTGATGTGGTGACCCTACCCAGGGGAAAGAAGCAAGCTCCCACCACAACTCATCACGAAGAATTCGACAGTCCATCTGAAACGGAAGATGAGGATGATGAGGTCCATCGCCTGTAGCCCAAAATAAAAGGCATGAAAAAAGAAATTGCCGGGAATGCGTTGGCTGCAGGGGAAACCACCCTCGAGCTGATTGCAGATTCCTTGATGCCATATGCCGAGCTTGCAAGAAGAGGGGACACATCGAAAAAGTCTGCAGGAATCGAAAAAATAACAGCCCAAACAGATGCAGTAACTCCCCACTACCAGTGGAAGCAAAGCAAGCCAAAAAGAAATGGGAGCACAACAGACAGAACCGGCAACTGAGAAAAGACCCATCAAAATGTCACTATTGGAAGCGCCCAGACGGAAAGCAGAAGAAAAGTCAAAATTGTTGTAAAAATTGAAGGAAGCCCCTGTGAGATGGAAGTCGACTCAGGATCCTTCCTGTCAATGGTGTCTTGGAACACAATCAGACGGCTGGTTCCAAACATCAAATTAAAAGAACTTCAGAAACAAAAATTAACTCTAAAAGACTACCAAGGAAACCGAATCCCTGTGGTAGGTCTAGGACATTACCGAGTCACATACAAGCAGCACGCTGAACTCCTGCCTCTAACCATAGTTGACCGGGACCGCCCCAGCCTCCTGGGCATCGAATGGTTCATACCATTGGGCATCGGAATGACCGGGGTGAGCCGAGTAGCTGCAACTGACTGGGAAGAGAGCCTGATACAAGAGTTCCAGGACGTCTTCGACAGCACCTTAGGCAGGTATCGGGGGACCCCAATTTCCTTTAGTTTAGACCCTCAGGTAGCACCTAGAAGATTAAAAGCCAGACAAGTCCCCTTTGCTTTAAGGGCCAAAAATGATGAATAATTAAATAAATTAATTGAGCATGGGGTCATAGAACCAATTGCCCATGCTAGATGGGAGACACCAATAGTAACACCTGTTAAACCTGATGGGTTGGTACGCATCTGCGGAGACTTACAAGGCTACACTGAACCATGCATTGCAGCAAAGCGCATACCCTGTACCAATCGTGCAACATTTACTGCACTTGCTAGGGGGAGAATTTTTTTTTGCCAAGCTTGATTTAGCCCAGGCATATCAATAGTTTCCAGTAGACCCAATAACGGCCAAAGCACAGACAATAGTAACTCACAGAGGGGCATTCAAATGTAACAGACTTCAATTTGGAGTGAGCATTGCCCCAGGCGTTTTCCAAAGCCTTATGGAACGCCTACTAAATGGAATTAAAGGGGTCATGCCATATTTTGATGACATCCTAATTTCGGCTAAAAACACAACCCAATTAGAGAAAAGACTGAAAGAAGTATTTTCAAAATTTAGAGAATCCATCCTCAAAGTCAAAAAAGAAAAATGCTGTTTAATGACTGATCGCATCGAATTTTGGGGGTATTTAATTGACGGTGAGGGTGTACAGCCTACAGAAAAAAAAGTCAAGGCTATTAGAGACGCACCACAGCCCAAAAACAAAACGGAATTACAAGCATTTTTGGGTCTAATAAACTTCTATAACGTATTCCTCCCTCACAAGGCAACGATAGCTGAACCGTTACACCGTCTATTGGATAAGAAAACTAGTTGGACTTGGGGGCATAGAGAACAAAAAGCATTCCAAGGCATAAAAAACTTATTAATCTCAGACACCGTTCTTATTCAGTTTAGTAACACACTTCCATTTATGGTCACTTGTGACACCTCACCATTTGGAGTTTGTGCCATCCTGAGCCACCAACTGCCTGACGGAAGAGAGGCACCTGTCGCCTTTTACTCGAAAACACTTTCTAAAGCAGAATGCAACTATAGTCAACTAGACAGAGAAGCCCTTGCAATTGTCGTCGGAGTTAAACGTTTTCACAAGTACCTCTATGAGAGAACATTTTCAATTATTACTGACCATAAACCACTACTAGGAATTTTGGCGGGAAACAAACCCACACCGAACATTTTATCTCCTCGAATGACTAGATGGTCAGAATTCCTAGCAGCATACTCCGACACTTTAATACATCGACCCGGGAAACAGATCTCCCATGCAGATGCGCTAAGTCGAACACCACTGCCAATGACAGAGGAAGACCCAGCGCCAACAATTACCACCCTGCAGATAGAAACCTGCCCCGAGCTACCAATATCTGCACATGATGTCGCCAGAGCAACCGCTCCGGTGGTTTAAAGACCCAGTGACTGCCCACATTTTAAATTGGATAGGTAAAGGCTGGCCGGAAAACCAAAAAACTGAAAACTTTAAAACTTTCCGGACCAGACAGACTGAACTGTCAATACAAAAAGGGTGTTTATTGTGGGGTGATCGGGTGGTAATTCCTTCAAAATTACAAACAAGAGTGTTGGGTATGCTTCATGAAGGCCACCCAGGCATCGTGAAAATGAAAAGCCTGCCTAGGAGCTATGTATGGTGGCCTGGTTTAGACAGAGACATTGAGTATGGGTTGCCACATGCAATAAATGCCAGAAAACCAGGCCATCACCACCACAAGTTCCTATAAGGGATTGGGAGACCCCACGAGGCCCCTGGTCTCGGATCCATATTGATTTTGTGGGTCCGACCAGGGGGCATACTTTCTTGATTGTTGTAGATGCATACTCGAATTGGTTAGAAGTCGCAGTAATGCCATCTACAACAACCGACACCATTATAAAAAAGCTAAACAAGCTATTCATAACCCATGGGTTGCCAGACGTCCTAGTGTCCGACAATGGGCCACAACTGACCGCTATACAATTTGAACAATATCTAGCCTCCTTAGGCATACGCCACGCACTAACAGCGCTAGCCCACCCGGCGGCAAATGGTAGGGCTGAGAGAATGGTCAGGTTTACCAAGGAGGGTTTGGAGAAAATGGACCCAGGGGATGTCCAGGACAAAGTGGACCGTTTACTTACCCTCCAACATATCAGCCCAAGCACTGTGACTAACAAAAGCCCAGCAGAATTACTAATGGGGAGAAAACTTAGATCACATTTGGATAGGTTACATGCAAATTATACCTTTGAAAAAAACCCCGACTCCTCCAGCCGTTTTCGCACGTTTGAAATCAGTGACCTAGTCTATGCAAAGAACTTTACCGGGGACCCTTCATGGCTTCCAGCCACAATCATACAAATAACAGGCCCCCGGTCCTACCGTCTAACCGTGGACGATGGCAGGGAATGGAAGCGGCACATAGACCAGCTTCATTCCCGAAATATCGAACGAAATATAAACGCGCAACCTCAAGCAATAAAAATCAATGAAAATAAAACCAAAGAGAAGGGGGGAATACAAGAAAATAAAATTGAAGGAAAAAACGAACAGTTGAAATTAAACCCAGAACATCTAATCAATCAAAAAGAGCAAAAAGAACACTTACGGTTAGATGAACCTGGCAGAAATAATCCACGGGTAGAGGAACCAGTCCTGGAAGGGGCCAGCAAAGCCAGCTCGACCTGCCCAGGAGAACCAGGAGGGAGCGGCAAAACCACCGGCCTGAGCAACTCATGTGGTAGCAACCTTGCTGACTCACCCTTCCAGGAGGTTCCATGGAGAAAAGCCGGAGAGACAGCGATCCCGTCCGAACCGCTCGAAGTCTTCAGCAAGAATGAACCGCGCAAGTCGAGTCAGAAGAAGCCCCACCTACCTGCGCAACTACGTCACTCACGTAGGACTAAACTAAGGGGGGAGGGGTGTTCTGTATAAAATGGTATAATCCAAACTATGCAATCTGATTGGCTAAGAAACTAAGCATTGGATTGGTTCACTAGGAACCAATCCAAAAGAAACGCTGAAAGGCAGCAAAGTTAAATTGCTGCCATTGGCTACAAGACGGCAGGCAAGCCTGTATAAAAAGGCTGCCACGGCTTCAGCCAATCTGTTCCGTTACTGTTGCTTACTTGAATAAAGACTTTGTTGTTGGAACCCGGTCTACCTCGTTTTTCCGGATGGAACAGTGGTGGCCTGATTCAACTGAAGAGTCTTTTTTAGAACAGCCTGCAGAATCTATGCAACATCTCTAATGTACATTTTGACAGAAAAATGGCCAAGATTTAGCTGTGCAACTTTATACTGTTTTTAGAAAAAATAAAGCCGGAATCAGTACATTAAGCCTCTGACAGAAAACATTTCACTTTTGCTCTTAGAATTTGTCAAAATGCCTACAATATCCCCACTACCATCATTATTAAACCTTTCTCCTGCAGCCTTAGGAACCATGACAGCAAGTAGGAAGCATGCAGTCAGTTAAAAAAATGTTGCCCACAATTGCTTTAAAATAGTTTCTAGAGATCTCAACAGAAACTGGAGGGCCAAGCCACAAAATTTTATTAGAGCTATGCAATAGTTTAGATGTGAAGGCAAAAAAGTGCTTCAGAGTATATGATAAAATAAGACTCCAAACTGCAACTTCTTAAACCAAACGTATCTCTAAAAAGCTACAATTGGGTGAATTATGAAAATTATACTACTAATGCATCTGGTGAACACTAAGTTGAAGATAATCAGTGAAGACTGAAGGAAATATGCACATATAAAAATGCGTAAAATGAAAACATTTCACCTTATCAATTTCTTGATGTCTGTGTAATGTTTTATTTCCAACTTTTGTATCTGTGTAGGATTCATTATGGTAATTGGCAGGAAGCTTCTGAAATTCAATTCCCATTATCTTTTTAGAGCCTTCTTCCTCTGCTTCCACCTAGAAAGATTATGATTACAATTACAAATACTATGTAAACATCTACATCAGTAAATATGTATTTCCAGATAGACTCAGCTTTGCATAGAACAAGTGACTGACTTCATTATCCATGCAAAGTTATTAAATTTATAGAGCAATATACACATGCACAAAGTTCATTCAAAACTTTACTATTTGTGGTATTGTCTGACTTGTCTGAAACTGCAGAATATTTATTTTCCAATACAGAGGTTTGTTATGCAGTTTTGGTGGCAGAGGATATGGAAAATCCTTTTGAAGGTGAAAGGTGATATTTTTGGAAAGGAAGAACAAGTTGGTAGCAATAGCAAATTTCAAACCAGAAACAATTTTCTCTTAAGATTCTATTCCTAATTATTTTCTCTGGATACTGCAATTCTTCCTCAACTACTCTTGGGTGTCTATGCTGCACCCATGGTAATTATCTGATTAAACTTCAATTTCCTGAGTCTACATTACCAATTTAGTAAAATTACGCAGCTATGTTATCCTTATGAATATGAATAGATACAATCAAAAGTTGCTCGCCAGCCTTTATTCCAGAAATTAATATGGATTATAAACAAAAACATTATTTCATGTAGATATTTGGTGTAAATTCAAAAATATGAAATACATATTTATATTATTACTTTCATAATGACCATGGTAAAACTAAAAATACTGCAATTTATACTTCTCATCACAGGAGGAAAAAACATTCGATATGGAGTTAAATAAAATCTTTATTTGTGAAAGATAGCAAAGAAAAAAATATTAAGAAACAGGAAGTCTAGAATATGTTTCTTTGACAAATGATTATAAATACACCTATTTTCTTGTCATTGTTGTTATCTTATTCAATATTTGAAAAGGAACAGCTAGCAATGATTTTGCTATTTGATCTCTTGGACAAAATAGTCCACACTTTCTCTTAAATCTTGGCACCTGTCCTAATCCAAAAGAGCAAATGTACATATCGTGTTTGTCTTCAGCAAATAAACGGGAAAGCCAAGCAAGAAAAAAGAGCTGCTTAAAAGTATTCAGGAATAACTGCTTTTCATTGGGGAAAATCTGATGATTCTTCAAAAGCTACTTATTTTGAGTTATCTGAGGCAGGAACACAGCCAGATTGGTAAACCAAGGAGTTTACTATCCATCTTTAATCTATTACCAAACACTCATCTATAAAGCCCTTCATGGCTTGGCTTCTCGGTATGTCCATGACCATCTCCAATAAGGAGAACTGGTATATCCTATTTGCTCATATCCCTTTTCAAGAGATTGGGGAAAAAATGTTTTTTCACTGTGAACTAACCTATCTATCAGGAATCATTTTAAAATTTTGCAAATAAATAAATTACCACAATTTTTAATTCTCACTGTACTCACAGCTAAAGATTTACCATTTAACCAATCACAGAGGAATAGAATTCTAAGGAAGGGGAAACAAGATTGTCATAAAATTAGGGATCTATCTGAATACAAATGGCACACTCTAGGCAAGTTCTTATTGGCAGCATAGATCATTCTGTCAAATACCAGTCAAACTATTAGTAAGAGAACTGTCCCATCTTTTCCTAACTGCAGTGTTAATTTTTAATGTTGGGCTTATCCCACAGCACATTTTATGACAAGCAACGGGCAAGTCATTTTAAGGCTGTTAGGCAGTCAGTTTTCACTTTCATTTTACAATAGAGTCAAACAAAAATACTAGGCAAAAGGCTGAAAACTGTGAGCAAAATAAAAAGTTTGACTTGCTTGCACCATTAATTCAGCTATAATATTTGAACATTGCTAGGTCTATAACCGTGATGGTGAACCTATGGCATGCATGCCGGAAGTGACATGCAGAGCCATCTCTGCTGGCATGCGAGCCATCACCCCAGCACAGTTCCACTGTGCATGCGTGCGCACCTCCCGCCAACCAGCTGATTGTTGGGTATCTGCCACACATGTGTGGGGGACAGGGTGCATGTGGGAGACATGTGCACATGTGCAGAGGGTGGGGGAGCACAGGGGGTCATGCATGCATGCGCAGGGGGAGTGGGAGTGCGCACATGTATTGCATGATGGGTGAAAGCACACATACATGCACACGCACACGTAAATGCATGCTTTTGGCATGTGACAACGAAAAGGTTAACCATCACTGGTCTCTAATAATAAAAACATGAGATTATGCACTGACACGAAACTATAAGCCCAGTTCATGTGAACAGGAGTAGCATAATAATTAATTAGAAGTATAATTTCCAGAAGTTTAAATCAAACCGTTATGTTTCAATGTATATTTTAGTGAGAATGAATGCCTGTATCAATACAGAGATCCTCTTTATTATAAGTCTATCCTGTTGCTGCTTATCTTAAGGCAGAATGGAAGGTGAGAGAAGATAAATGCAATTCTAGCTTTCTACAGCAATTAAAAATTCTTAGCACATCAAATGGAAAGGGAATACATTGATTCCAGTGACATTTGTCTGAGTTGCACAATGTGCTGGTGACAGAAATCAGAAGCAAAATCACACCAAGACTGGCTGTGTCCCAGAGAAACACAAGAATGTTTATAAACAGGCTATGCTTAATCTCTAAAACAAAGTCCTGGCACCATAGTGCCTAGACAGGTCTCCTGATAGGAAGCTGACTTTGCTTCATCACAGATGAAGCCACTGTTTCCATTTACAGATGCGAGGAAACTCTGCTCTTAGTCAACAGCACTCACTGCCCACCAAACCCAAGCCTTGATTCTAGACCCAGAGGCAAACTGCAGGTCAAGTACAACATATATTTGGAAAACAGAAAATTAGGCAGAAGACTCAACTGTGAAAGTACAAAGTACAGTACTAGATCTCAGAACAAAGGAAAACACAAGAACATTTTTTCAGCCTGTCAGGAAAGCAGATTTGAAACAGCTGAATCACTTTCAACTATGGAAACAAAAGCTGGGCTACACCAAGAATATGAGGAGTACTGAAGACAGACTTAGCAGCCTTTTTGGTCAGAATGAGTATGTGAGGAGAGAGAGAATAATAAATCCATGAACAAATTATTCTTCAAAAAAAGTTGATTTTACACAGCAGGATCTTGTTTTATCTTGTCTCCGTTCCCTAAAACATGATGCTTTTCAAAATCATGAAAGTATTTTTCCCCAGGGTGTGGCCAAGGCAAGGGCAGGGAAAAAGAAAATGGATAACAGATACAAATCTGCTTTGAGATTCAGGATCATCAGAACAAATACTTCTTTTTAGAAGCCCAAGCTGATTGGCAGATAGATCATTCACAATGAAGAATGAACAAACAAGCCAGGGAAGCAGCAGGGAAGAGGAGGGAAGCATACATCATGACATTCAAAAACCGAACAGAAAAGAATGAGTTTCCTAACCCAAGTATCATAAATAGTGCACAAGTCTGTACGGGCTGACATGTCCAAGGCAGATATTTAAGCAACATCACCTCTAGCTGATTTCGAGAGAAACAAATAACAGAATTGGAAGGGACCTTGGAGGTCTTCTAATCCAACCCCTTGCTCAAGCAGGAAACCCTAAACCATTACAGACAAATGGTTGTCCAATCTCTTCTTAAAAACTTCCAGTGTTCCAGAGCTTCAGGAGCAGGGGTGGGATGCTACTGGTTCGGCCCGGTTCTTTAGTACCAGTAGCTCTGAAGAGCAGTGGTCACTGAACCGGTTCGCCCAGACTCTTTGGCTTTCCTTTACTTCCTGCTTTTTCAACCACAGCTGTTTTGCATGGCATAGTTGAGGTTGAAAAAGCAGGAAAGAAGAGGGTTTTCAAATGTTGCGCACCCTTTGTCAGCTGTCCGGGCGACATAGCGGATTTTTTTGCAGATGCTGTACACATACATGTAGTGAACCAGTAGTAACTCCAGTTTAATCTCACCCCTGTTCCAGAGGCACAATGTTCCACTGATTAATTGTGCTGACGTTCAAGAAATTTCTCCTCAGTTCTAAGTTGGTGGCTCCCCTTGATTAGTATCCATCCATTGCTTCTTGTTCTGCCTTCAGATGCTTGAGAGCAGGGGTGTCAAACTCATGGCCCCAGGGCTGGATCCGGCCCGCAGGGTGATTAGATCTGGCCCGCGGGGCCACCCTGGAAATAGTAAAGGACCCGGCCAGCAGTGCCTTTAACAGCTCAGTTTTCACTGGCAGAGGGTTGCAGGTTGTCCCAGCCGAAAACAGAGCTCAAGAGCCTGTTTTCACTGGCAAAGTGCTCAGGCCATCACAGGCATCCCCGACACATGATGTCATCCTGGCCATGCCCACCCCAGCCCCCCAAGGTCAAACACAACTCTGATGTGACCCTCAATGAAATCGAGTTTGACAGCCCTGCTTTAGAGAATAAGTTGAAACCAGTCTTCTTTATGGCAGCCAATTAGATATTGGAATACTGATATCATGATATCCATGGCGATTCTGTTTAGGCTACAATATTGTCTGGAACCAGTATAAATGCTCCTGGCAATTTCTATGTGATCTTCATTGCTTCCCAGGCTGGTTTCAATCCCAAGGCAAGGTGTTGGTTTTAACCTATAAACCCCTACTGCTTTAAAGGAATACCATTCACAAGCAGGTTAAGCCTAGAACTATCTTGATGGTCTTTTCAGTGTCAAGCAAAGGAACATTTAGGTTTTTTGGTCTTTTGAATAATGCTGTTTTAGTGCTGTGTGACATTTTAACTTCCTCAATTTATATGTCATTGTATTTGACTTTTGAAATCTAGAGGCCATATAGAGAGATCCTCTCCACAAAGATCTACCCCATATCTGTTCTTCCAAGTTCTCAATGGTGCACTCATTGTCCCTGTAATTGAGTTCAATCATCTTGTTACTGGTCCAGCTCTTCATCACTTTCCCAGCATCAAGTAGGGCATGTCAAATTTTTCAGCTTTCAACTTCCAAACATTAGAGGTGCTCAAAAGTTGTGACATGCCTTGGAGATTGTAAATATATTTTGGCATCTTTAACATAATTTAGATGTGCTTGGTAAATAACTACATACATAACTTTTTAACATTTTGATTGCTTCATTAGAACCTTACTGCCTTATTGAAGTTTTTACTAAAAAAAAGTGGTTTTATTATTTTCTCTTTTGTCTTTTTTATAGGTTTAATATACTAATTTAATATATGCTTGCAGTTATTTTTAATGTATTTGAAATGTTTGGAGTTTGTTCAAAACCACATCGAGGGGGTGGGGGGTGTTGGTTTGTTTTTAAATGAAATGTGGTATACAGAAGTTTCAAATAAATAAGAAAATCCAGAAAATCGAGGAATGACTTCTATCAGGAGAAATTATTTTGCTGTAGTTGTAACATATTTTTGAGATTCGTGTATTATGCCATCAAGGAAATGACTTAATTATTTGGGCCAATTACATAAAATATTGTTGTATAAGAATAATTGGTTGGCAAGTTGTTGAATTAATACAAAAATTACTAAAAATAAAAAAAATAATTGAATCTTGTGGGTAATGTAGGTTGCTATGAATTCAATAAAACAGTAATATCTAAACCACACTGAAGCCAGCCCTGGGCCTGTTTCAAGCTGTTGCTTCAGTTTATGCCTCAGCTGTTATTTTCTTAGTAGCAAGGCTCCAATAATTAATTCCAAGGTATAGAAGAGTAGGAGGATGTGGTACCTTGCTATTTGGACTTAATACCTTGCAAGCTGTTGCCCAAGTATCTCACTCCAGATAGAATTTTCTTAGCTGGCTAAGAGAAGCTGGCATGAGCACCTGAGAGGAGCAACTTAAGGACACCATGAGCTAAGCCCCTCCCCCCCCAGTGCTGATGAATAAGAGGTCTCGGATTCAGAAGTAAAAAAAGAAAAATCAAGCATTTAAAAAGACAGACAGTTAAGCAACATAGTTAGTTATACACTATTGTATAAAGTGTCTATTTAAGGCCCTGTCACACTGCCCAATGGATGCAAAACGTTTGTAAAAAGGACACAGCGGACGAGAAAAATGTTCCATCCGTTGTTATCCGCTCTCAAAAGGGGCAAAAATTTGCATAAGCAGAGCGGATAACACGGAAAGGAACGGACGGGGGGAGGATGCAGGGAGGATGGAAAGCGGATGCAGAACGGAAGCCTAGCGGATGAAAACGGATGGATCCTCCAGACATCCTAAATATCCGAGATACATCCCCTATACGAACGTTTTGTCCGTTTTAATGCTTTATATCCGAGCTGCATCTGCTTTCATCCTTTCTCCATCTGTGCTACTAACGCTGCGCGTCCGTTCCGCATCCATTCCGCTTCCTCCCTGTGTCCGTTTACCACTGGAGCGGATGCGAGTTGCGCAGGTGCGCAGCGGATGCCTAGTGGATATAGCGGATGTGTAACGGATGCAGAACGGATGTCCCCCATATGTCTAGCGGATGCAGAACGGACACGTTTGATACATTTTCCGCTCAAAAGTTTTGAGCAGCTCAAAACTCTCTGAGCGGATGAAATGTCAATAGACGGATGCTGGACGGATAGAGAGGAAGCAAAACGGAGGCAGTGAGTACAGAACGGAAGCATCGTGTTAAGCAACGGATGGCAAGTGTTTTTCTCCGTTTTACATCCTCTTTCCATCCGTTGGTGCAGTGTGACAGGGGCTTTAACAGGATTTACTTCTTCTAAGAGGGTTTGATATGCAGCCTATTTTTCCAAACTTGACTAATATGAAATGTACACAGCTCAAAATCAAATCAAATGGGGTTGGAAACTTACTAGCTTGATGTGCACATTGTGCTATGTCAAGTTTAGTTTATTTAGATGCAGATTATGTGAACAAACCGCTGTGCTTTGTAAACCAGGATGTGTGGTTTCCAGTCCTGTCCATCCATAGTCAATTGTAGGTTGGCAAAAAAAAAACAACACCAAAAAATCATTTCTTTCCAAAATGGCACATTCAAAATATTTGCAAAATATTCAGAATATTGGTGGGAGATATGTGTGATACAAAATATTTGACAATAAATATTTCTTATATTGTAAAAGGGGGGGGGGGGAATCAAAGGCATTTCCAAAATTCCATATGTATACGTAATTAGTCTGTAAAGCAACAAACCTACCAGTACTATTTCATGAAGCAGATGGCTTTCCTTCAACGCAGTTACTGATTTAACATTTGCCAAATTAGATGTGTCCATTATTCAATACATAAAAATGTTTAAAAACTCAACATCAATTTTTCACATCATGAAAACAGTTAATCAGGATGAGAAACAAGATCAACCTATACTCCACCTTAATGTTACCAGACTGAAAATATGTGCATGATTCCAGGGGAAGAAAAATGAAAGATAAGCTGAAAGTGATTTTTTTTTCTTTCATATAAAATAAGAGCATAGATAAGACAAGATTGCAGGCCTCCTGTATGAATGAGGAACAAAAATTAATGTCTTCTTTGTAAGGGATTTGCAAGTAAATTTCTACATAGATATGATGGATAAATCAATTCTTTGGCATGCATTTTACAGTTACAGATACTCTTTTTGCCTCATTCTCCCTACCCTTTGCCTTTGACACTTAAGTCTTTTGACAAACATAAAAATAGTTGCTGATACTGGTGATACTTAAATAAATATTCACACCCTTGATATTTCACACTCTCTGTTGCCAATTGTCTAGGGCAAGTCACCAAATTAACCTATTAGGTTGAGCAGGTAGATTCTCCATTTTATTACACGTCATTATTCTTATTACGCAGATACATACCTTTCCTTCAAGTATTCAATTAAAACGGTAGTCATTTCAGCAGCATCGGTATGTTATATTTTAATCTTGTTGTTAATCTAAAACCCTGAGCTTATAAAGTATACTGTCGTGAGATTTCCCTATCAGTTTTAAACATTAAATTCTTATTCCAACTCTCCAGACAAAAGTCTTACCTCTCTGACTGCATTGGTCAGCTTGTACTGAGTATCCTCCATCAACTCCTCGACTTCCTGGAGCATTTCATTCAGGCTAGTTTCATCCTTTGGAAAGTTTAGCAGAATCTCCTGGGGTTGCTCCTTTTTCTTACTGTCTGAAGCAGGGGCTGAAAAGACCATGCCCAGAAGAGCCGGCAAGAAAAGCAAGCCAAGCAGAAACATCCTCAGAACTGCAGTAATGATTCTCCTACAGGCAAACACCAGAAACAAACAAACAAACAAAAAAACCCTCAATCTTTTTTTTTCCCAGGGAGAAAATGTCTTAAAAGAACTTCCAAATCCTCATTACTGATATTAGATGATCGATACAGAAAGCTAAGAAGATGACTCATTCAAGTTCTAAGAATACTATTTTCTTCCAAAAGCTGGATCTTCTACTCATTACATTAACAGTAACCTTCAAAAATGCTGCAGGACTGAAATTTTCTTTTCAGAATTCCTGCTGCGACAAAGCACTCAAATTTCTTTTCACTTTCCCATCCCTCTTTTCTCACACTTGGATAAATATAATATCTACCACTGGGCTTGCCATTCAACATTAAGTTATTTTGGAGGATAGTTGCCCTATAGGTTCTTGCCTCCCCCAATCCTTTTGATGATTTCTGCAAACCAAGCCATATTATACCATCCCTTTGTATGGATACTGTAGTAGAGTTTTAAAGTTGTTGCATGAAGCAACACCTGCAGGTACTCCTTGTTTAGTGACTGGCTCATTTAATGACTCTACAGAATTTCAGAAGTGATGAAAATGAAACTTTTTGACCAGTCCTTGCCTTGCAGGTCTGCAAACAAAGGAAAGCTAAATTATAAGATCATAAACACATTTGCAGTTTTTCACTTGGCAACTGCTTTGCTTAACAACTGAGTATCCAGGCTCCACTGTAATTGCTAGTGGACTAGAGTCTGTCCAAAAGGAACCAAGGTGGACAGGTCAGTAAGAAAAATTAATGAGGACTATTTGTATGCAACCCTTCTTCTAACAACAAAGCATCTTGCTTGATTTCCCCAAGCTTCTGAGTTCCATTAACTAGAAGAGGTTTCAGCATATATTTGCACACATGCCAGTAGAATTGCCAGAGGGATTTTGGGGTGGAAATGATGTGAACTACAGAAGAACTACATCAACTCTGCAATTTGAAGTACCTTTTTGAGATAAAGTCTCACCATCTTTGAGTGAATGGTGCCATTTTGGCTACATAAGAACAAACTCACTCTTTGAGGAAATGAGTAGCTACCATGGCATAAGGCTCCAGGGTCTGATCCACAAATATAAAGGACAACTGAACTGTATTTAAGTATTCAAGATGTACCAAATGTTCTTTTTTAATTATAAATGCTTAGAAATGTTCCTCTACAGTTTTACTGCCTACTTACATTTTGTTTAGCATCTTAGTTGCTAAATGAAGACAGAAAGGGCAGAGATACTGCTCTATCCTACATATACCGTAGATTTTCTTATACATGGATATTATCCAATTTCTATTTCCATGAAAGTAACAATATGTAGAATTGGCTACAAAGGAAATAATGTGACCTTTCCAATCAGGGCAATTACAAAATATTCTAAATGTATCTGTCTTTGAATCTATGTTAGTCACATTTCTAGCTCAAGAACCATTGTCTTCCTGTGGACAATTCCCCCATACAACCATTCTCCATATATATGGCAAATTTAATTCATAGTTGAGTCTAACGTATTCTGACCCACAAGTGAAGGATTTGATTTGTCCTGAGAATCCTGGTTTCCATCTCAGTAAAAAAGTTTTGGAATATCCAAAATATATGATAATGAATGGATTCAAGGACCAACAAGCAATTCAGGGTCTGACCAGAATCATCACCTGGCTTTCATGCCTAAGATGGGACTAAAATTCTAGGGTCAACGCTTCATTACTACATCAATAAAATCATTTTTAAAAAGAGCAGCCTTAGAAAGCATAAGGCGAAAAGGCTCAAAGTTCAGGGAACAACTCTTGGCCCCAGTTGCACTGAGGTTGCAACGATGGCCTCTTTAACCATTACAACACACCTCCCAAGCAGGCAGAAAATTAATGGTCCAGCCACTCTTACAAAAAGGTCTCAAAGGTGCTTTTTTCAAAAGGCAACTGCACTTTGTTTTTTCCTTTGAGGAAGACATTTCTCTTCTCATCTAAAAATCTTCTTCAGTTCTGACTGGATGGAGTTGGGTGAGGGGGAGAAATGGAAGGATTTGTACAGATAGTCCTCGACTTACAACAGTTCATTTAGTGACCGTACAAAATTACAACGGCACTGGGAAAAAAGTGCATTTTGACCATTTTTCATATTTAACAACCTTTGCAGCATTCCCCCATCGTCACTTGATCTACGTACAAATGCTTGACAACTGGTTCGTATTTATGACAGTTGCAGTGTCCTGGGGTCACGTGATCCCCTTTTGTGACCTTCTGACAAGCAAAGTCAATGAGGAAACCAAATTCACTTAGCAACCGGGTTACTAGTTTAACAACTGCAGTGATCGAGTCACTTAACAAATGTGACAATAGCAAGGGCACTTCGACTTATATATCACTTTATAGTGCTTTACAACCCTCTCTAAGTCAGCAAAAGCCCCCCCCCCCCCCCAAAAAAAATCCGGGTCCTCATTTTATCCACCTCAGAAAGATGAAAGGCTGAGTCAACCTTGAGCCTGGTGAGATTTGAACTGCCAAATTGCAGCCAGCCAGCGATCAGCAGAAGTAGCCTGCAGGACTGCACTCTAACCACTGCACCCAAGTCGTAAAAATGGGGCAAAACTCACTGAAACAAATTTCTCCCTCAGCAACATATATTCTGGCCTCAATTGCGGTCAAAAAGTCAGGGACTATCCGTACTCCTTTACAGGGATCTGGTCGAAATCTTTCCACCCCACCATCCAGTCAGAAGTTTCTCGCATGGGAAGCGAATCATCTTCCCCAAAGGGGGCGGGGGGTACCCGAATCCAGCCGCCTCTTGGGGGCGGGGGGGGGGGGGAGAAAGCACCTTTGAGACCCCCGCGACCCGGATGACTTGAGAAACCTCCACAGATATCTTGCAAAGAGGCATCTTGCGGCGCGCGCCCTGGCCCGGAAGGCTCCCGGCTCTTCCAAAACGCGGAGCTATCCGAGAGCGGCATGAGCCGCGCGAAGAACCGAGCCGGCCGGTTCCCGAGGAAGGCGAGAAGGGAGGCAGGAACAGACTAATCCGGAGGCGCTTCCATCGGAGCCTCGAGGAAGCTTTCCCCCAATCCCAGCCCTGAGGAGAGTCGAGACCAAAAAGCTCTCCACACCGCCCTTCTCACTCCTCTCAGGCATCGCTGCAGACTCCGGGGAGGGTGGGGGGTGGGGGGCGAGGGGAGGGGACACGCGTAACAAACGAGTAAATAAATAGCATCTTTCCACCGCCCAACCCCAAGCCCGGCGTGCCTTACCCACCAGAGAAAGCCAAGAAGAAAACCGTTGTTGGTGGTGGTGGGGGTTTTTCTTTTTTTTTTTTTTTTTTGTTGTTGTTTTTTGTTTTTGCCCTCCGATCAGTTCCTGGATCTGGAAAAGGCGCGCAAAGCTCCTCCTGGGCCTGCCTCGCCGGTCTGCAACCGGTCTCCCTGGTGCGCCTGAGCGAGGGATGCGTTGGCACCTCCGCACCTCCTCCTCTCCTCCCCGACTGGCTGGGTCACCCGCCCTCGGGAGGGGACGGTGGGGGGTGGGGGGTGGGGGGTGGGGAAGGAAACGAGCCTGCGGGGAAGCTCACGTCAAACCTGGGGAAAAAAAAAAAAAAAAGCAGCACCAGCAGCTCCCGCGCGCGTTCGAGGCTACCGGCTGCCCGGGGCAAAGTGATCGAAATGGGTGGGTGGGATTAGGAAGGGGGCGCCGGTGAAGGAAAAGAGCTAAGGAAACAGCCCCTCCCTCCGAAACCTCTTCTCCCCCACCCCACCCCGCTTCCTCACTTTAATTAGCGGCCCGGGAGCGGAAGGTTGGCCTTTGTGGGGCTGCAGTCCAAACTATCTGCGACGCGACTCAAGCGGCGAGTTGTAGGCCGGCTGGACGGACTTGCGAGGTTGTGGCACCTCCGCTGCGATAAAACTACGCGCCCTTGCCGTGGTATAAAATTGGGGTTGCTTGAGAAGACGGGGAGGGGCGGGGGAAGGACTCGTTTTCTCATCCGAAAACAAACAAACACTGATTTTACCTTTGGATTCATTTTTGAGACGGCGTCTTTCTCCAAGAGGAGCTGGAATGCGACCCGACTCTGGAACAGGCGTCGTCCTGCTTTTCTCAAAGGAATTTGTGGACTTAAAGTAACATTTGATCTGTTCTACCCTTAAAAAGTGTCTTTTGCAGAGCGAGGCATTGCTGAAGCTAAAGGCAGAATGCACTTATTAGCTTTTTATTTTCTTTCTTTCTTTCTTTCTTTCTTTGTGACAGGCTAATGTGACTGAGGGTGTCAACATAATTTAAGGACATTGGTTATTTTTAGCTTTTTTTAAAATAATAACACTCCTAAAGGAGGGTTAGGGCAGGAAACTTCTTAAGTACTCGCCTAATTGAGCAAATACTCACCTTATGATCAGAATTGAACCCAACATTTATGTTGCTACGTGAGGAATGTGTTCAGTGAGTTTTGGCTCCTTTTATGATATTTCTTGTCACATTTCATTCGCTGAAGTTGTTAAACTAGGAACGGTTGTTAAGTGAATTTGATTCCCCGTTGACTTTGTTTGACCCTGAGACATTGCAACCATCATAAATGTGAGTCAATTGTCAAGCATCTGAATGTAAATCACGTGACCATAAGGATGCTGCCATGGTTCTAAGTGTGAAAAATGGTCATAAGTCACTTTTTTTCAGTGCCATTGTAACTTCAAATGGTCACTAAATGAACTTGTATCTTGAGGACTACCTGTATAGAGGAATTCCACCATTGAAGGCCTAAGACTTGAGCAATACTGCTTTATGAGAGTATACTTGGAACACTGCATCCAGTTTTATTGCTACCATGTAAAAAAGATGTTGAGATTGAAGAAAGTGCAGAGAAGAGCAACAAAGAGGATTAGGGCACTGGAGGCTAAAATATGCAAAGAAGGGGTGCAGACAATTTTTGTGATGACCCATCGTCTCTCAATATAAACCAAAACCCAAAACATATATTAAAGTCCAGTAAGGCCTTCAACTTAACTTCACTGTTTTATTTGGCAGTTTAAAATCACAAAAGTAACTAATGAGGCAAACAGAAAACCAAAACAAACCATATTGATGAGAGTTCCGAAGTAAGCCAAGATAACTAATCATAAACTCCAGGAAAATAACCGAGAAAAGTCCATGGGAAGAATGCCAACAAAGATAACCACTTTCAAGTTGAACACGAAATTGACTCCTGCAAATTCTAACTGCGCAGTTGCATACTTATATGCATAGCTCCCACCTGCAAGCCATGAGGAAGATCATGGTAATCTCTTTAGTAGACCTCGCTTTTCCCTGATCCTTTCCTCCCTGCGTGACCTAGGTTGGAGAGGTGATGGGCCTAGATCCTCTTCTGACTGCTCAGCCAGCCTCTGCCCTTCCTCAGCCTCCTGCACCACCTCTGGAGCCACACTCCCACTCCCTGTTGGCTGTTCCTCCTCTTCCTCAAAGTTAGTCTCCACCAGGGGCATGACAATTTTACTCCAACTCATTTAAAGGACATCAGGTTGAGGTGAATAGGGACTAATAGCAATTTACAATAGTGTTGCACAGCCCATAACAGGTAGGCACACACACACGCGCACACGCACACACACACAAATTCACTTTAATGGCTTTTGTGTTCGGGAAAGTTTGCACCTCTTCTTGCATAACACATCAAGTGAATAACAGACATGGAGCTCTGTTATGCTTTCAAATACTTAGGACTTTATTAAACTGGAAACAGGAAATGAAATTAAAGAATTGGTTCTGTGTATTTTGAAAAAATTGCATTTTTCACTATTACAGTTTAATCATGGGAGTTTTCCCACAAAGTCTTTGTTTTTTATCTATTAAATATGATTGTTGAGTTGAAGAGGTCACACTCATCTTGTTCATTTTCTTTATGCTGAGCATTAATGTGTAAGACTGAAAGTTTTGCACCAATCTTTCTGTTATCTGTATCTTCCAAGTGACCCCAAAGAATTTAATTTCCATGCTTTACATCACTAGCCAGTTGCAAAATTAGCTGAAATTCCTGAAGAAGATTTTTGTGCACTTTTTTCCTCTCTGGTAGGTCTAAATTCAGAATTGTGAGCTGCTTATGTACTGCAAAGAAATGTTAAACTTCTTTTGGAATAATTATCTGGCTGCCAAACCATGGAAAACTGGCAGCTAGAGTGTGGACATCAGAAATTGTGATTCTTTTCATGATGATTTTTTTAGATATGGAAGAAATTTGATGATAGCTGAGTTTTAAATCATTCAAAATATAGAAGCAATCATTTTATGCATCCAAATTTTTAGAGAGAAAATTCCAATTGTAATACACTGGTTTTTACTGTTAAGAATATATGTTATACATTTTGATAAGCACAAGTTATTTTGCATAGTACAAGTGCACTTTGATCTACAGATGATTCTCTCATCTTTAATTATTTTTGTTTATTTATATCCTACCTTTATTATATTTACAAACAACTCAAGGTGGCAAGTATGCCAATACTCCTTCCTCCTCCTATTTTCCCTACAGCAACAACCCTATAAGGTGGGTTGGGCTGAAAGAGAGAATGACTGGTCCAAGATCACCTGGCTGGTTTTCATGCCTACGGCAGGACTAAAATCCCACTCCCCCAGTTTCTTACCTGGTGCCTTAATCACTAAACCTCCTCTTCTCATTCTGTGGGACAAATCATTCATAAGCACTTGTAATGTCCAGTGCTAAGGAGAGATGGAATAAGATAAAGAGATGCCTCGGTATCAGCAGTGTACATCATAAAAATCAGAATCAGTTTTATTTTATCACTGGCATTAGAGAAAAAATGAAATAAATGTATTCTCTGGTGACACATGTACAAATTTTGATACCTGCAGGGACCTAGAACACCTTCCCACCAGTGATGGGATTCAAAAATTTTTACTACCTGTTCTGTGGGTGTGGCTTGGTGGGCATGGCATGGCTTGGCAGATGTGGCTTGGTGGGCATGGCAGGGGAATGTTACTCAAAATCCCATTCCCTCCCCACCCCACTAATCTGCTTCCCAGCTCCGTTCTCCTGTGCAAGGCAACAGAAGAAGACCCAGCCGATCTGCTGAGACTCAGGAAGCAGAGAAGAGATGGGGGCGGGGCCAGTGAGAGACGGTATTTGCCGGTTCTCAGAACTACTCAAAATTTCCGCTACTGGTTCTCCAGAACTGGTCAGAACCTACTGAATATCACCTCTGCTTCACACTCTCCTCTGTTCTTTCAATGGAAGAAGGACACCCAACTATCATAGACAAAACACTGAATTTCTGTTTTTAAAGGAGAAAACACATTAGCTTGCTGCTCCAAGGATGACTAATTTGAATGTTTTCTTGGAAAAAAGAAATAATTATTTTCTTGTGGCCTCAAGACTTGGCAACAATGGTCAGACTAGTTCTATAATCTCTGCTAATTACAAAGGCTCATTAAATTGATAGCTGGTTCAGATTTCATACAGAATGTTTTCTACTTTTTCTTCCTGTTATATATTTTTTATTCACAGTGAAGTTACAAAACTCATGCATGTCCACAGAGAGCCATTAGAATTGGAAATGTCTAGAAATACATGCCAACATACTGCAGTGATTGGTTATTGGTATTGGTATTGGACTGTGCTTGGACAGCTAAGTGTGCTTATGTAGAAGTAAGAATAAAAAATATGATTTTCAAAGACATGTCTCTATTGTAGCATACCTACATCTAATTCCCAGAGGAAACTGGGAATGCCAATTGATGCTGCAGGGAATATGCCATCATTGTTTCTCAGTCTAGATAGTGATGGGGACCATGTGGATGAGCACAACGTAAGCATGCATCCCTATTTCCTTAATTCCTTATTATTTGGGCTTTATTGCTATAGCAACAGCATTTATAGCAATAACAATAGAAGCCAAGCTGGCACAGTGGTTAGAGTGCAGTATTGCAGGATACTTCTGCTGGCTGCTTGCAATTTGGCAGTTCAAATCTCATCAGGCTCAAGGTGGACTCAGCCTTCCATCCTTCCTAAGTGGGTAAAATGAGGACCCAAATATGCCAACTCTGTAAACTGCTTAGAGAGGGCTGGCTGTAAAGCACTATAAAGCAGTATAAAAGTCTTAAGTGCTATTGCTATTTAGACTTATATACTGCTTCACAGTGCTTTTCAGCCATCTCTAAGTGGTTTACAGCATATTGCCCCCAACAATCTGGGTTGTCATTTTATCAACCACTGAAGGATGGAAGGTTGAGTCAACCTTGAGCCACTCAAGAACGAACTGGAGTGAGCAGTGAGTTAGACCTGCAGTATTGCATTCTGACCACTGCGCCACTTTGGCTCTATCTGTGGTGAATTACAGGTAGTCCTCACTTACTGACCATAATTTGGACTGGTACTCTGTTGCTTTATAACTACAATGCAGTTATAAAATGAAAAATCATGTGACCCTGCACAATTTATATCAGGAATGGCTTCAGTCATTCAACAAATTATTGTGAATTTTTCAGTGCAAACATGATCCTGACTTGCAACTTCCTGCTGGCTTCCCCATTGACTTTGCTCATTGGAAGCCAGCTGTGACAGTTGCAATCCCATGACTGCAAGATGATATGGCTTATAATTGCATGCTGGTTGCTGACTACCTGAATTGTGATCATGGGGGGCACTGACAATTGCAATGGTAAGGACCGGTTAGCTATCATAACTGAATAATTGCTGAACAAGTGGTTGCTAAGCAAGGACTAGCTATGTTCTTGGTAGGAAGTTTTTAATATTGATTAAATTATATCTCCAGATATGGAATTTATCTGTCAGGAACCTTAGATACATTGTGGATGAATTGCAGAAAATTTACTGTGCACTCAGAAAAATTAAACTGATTCTAAACATTCTAAAGGAACCTTCTTAAGGAAATTTGATAGAAAAAAAGACTGAATAATACCCTAGATTTCATTCATTGCTTTAAAAGTTGATCCGTATTATCTTACATTAACTTACTAGACCAAAAAGTGGTGTTTTGTTTTTATCTATTTGTTCAGTATTCATGAACAATTCATTCATTATTCGATGTTCCAATTACTGTTCATAATTGGAAGATGCTTCTGACACGAATAAAGAAAAAACTTATTAAAAAATTTGCATTCTAGCAATATGGAGTTTTTATATATTATTATACTTTATACATTACACTCTTATTTTCTCTTTCATTTTTCTCTTTTTTTAATCTATTTAGTAATTAGCTTATATTAATGTGGTTTTTTTAACTAGCTTTCATTGAACTGGTTGAATTGTATTTACAAGTTTGGTTGACCCATTTTTGTTCTACTTTTACCTGAACTTCTACAAAAATCTATAAATTATACTGAAAATACTGTACTATTTTCTACCCATATAACTCTGTATTTTATCCTTTCTCTTGATACATCGTAAGCTCTAGGACCACAGTCCCACTGTGATATTTTGATGCTCACATGTTCTTATGCTAATCCCACTGAAAATGCAATTTTCCCCAAATCCTTATTTCTAGCATATAGCATTGCACCCTATTCTGAGCCATAGCAAGTGGCATGGTTCAGAAATAAGTAGATTCTTTCTTTCTACTGTAAGTAGCAGGTATGTGCTGAAATATCATGTAAACTAAAAGCTGATTCTTGGAACATATGTGCTAGAAGTACTCCTTAAAATATTTTTAGCATAAAATACCTCTGCCGCTGTATCAAAAGCTAAAATGCTTTCAAGAGCATGAATTTACATTCAAACATAAAAACTTTAAAGTCTTAGGTTTTTTAAAAAAGATAACAAGCTTCAAACTTCAAAAGTAGTACAGTACAGTACAATATTGTATTCTGTTATTTATTTTAATCCTATTATTGCCTAGAATTGTTGCCTTGGGATGGGCAGCTGTATAAATGGAATGAATTGATTGATTGAATGAATGAATGAAAATATATTCCCATGCATGCACAAACAACTAGGTTAGAATAATCTATGCTCTAACTGAAAGTTGCATGGTTTCAATGTTTTGGTCTATATAGGCCACAAGGCAGGGCTGTTTTGTTTAGACCTGGACTACAATATGGTTTTGGACGGAAACATTTTAGGAGAAGATAAGAACAAAGAACAATCAGGACTAAAGGTATTCTTTGGCAATTGTGCACATAGGCATTAGTGTGGCAACTGAGTGGATACAACAGGGGAAAAAACATTGGGAAAATTGGGAAGGCCAACTGTGCTGCTGGTAGTATAGTGTCAGTGGAAAGATGAACATGAGAAAGCAGAAGACATTCAGGAGGCTGGTGAGCTGATGGGACATGCCATGCTGGGAACCACTGATAAAGGGGGAGGTACACAGGCTGGTTAACTGACAGAAGGAGAGGACATTTGGAAGGTTCAGAAAGGGTGGGTTATGCTGCAGTTGGACTTGGGCAACTGAGGGAAGGGAGGGAAGTAGATGCAGGTAGATCAAGGAGAAACAAGTCATGAGAAAATGTGTATTGGGGCTTAGGTGTCAGAATGGAGCAGAAAAGGGAAGGAACAGAATGTGTTGGGAAATGGGGTTGGCATACAGGCAGGGATTTATTTATTTAGCATATGGCATTCAAGGCTAGGAAAGCTACAATGTTGTGCATGCAGTAGAAGTCCAATCTCTTTGTTGCA
Organism: Laticauda colubrina; assembly: GCA_015471245.1. Taxonomy (NCBI): domain Eukaryota; kingdom Metazoa; phylum Chordata; class Lepidosauria; order Squamata; family Elapidae; genus Laticauda; species Laticauda colubrina. Next base: position 16,245,525 of record BLBF01000017.1, on the reverse strand, counting down.
CCGGTGCACCACAAAAGGGCAAACTAGCTTCACACTGGTTGGGCTGCAGCATTCTCAGAGGGAGCTTGTCTGGGACTTCCTTCCATGCTCTTCCGCTGATCACATCCAGGGGGATCCAGCACCAGTTCCAACTCCCCGGGCAGAACGGAGCCAGCAGTTTCCTACCAACAAAATGGGGGTACTTATCTATCTACTTGCAAACAATGCTTTCAAACTGCTAGGTGGGTTGGAGCTAGGGACGAGAGATGGGAGCTCACTCTGTCCCACAGAGTTGGACTAAAACCACAAGAGTGCTGGCAATTTCCTAGCACATGCAGCATCATGAAGTCTGGCCCACCGTGTCTCTGGAGATGTGGGGAAACGGCACATACTAGCTTTCCCTACTTGCCCAGCAAATCTCCCAGAGTTCTGCCCAATTTTGTTTCAGTCAATACCTGAAATAACCAAAACATTATTTATTTATTTATTTATTTATTTATTTATTTATTTATTTATTTATTTATTTATTTATTTATTTATTTATTTATATTTATTTATTTATTTATTTATTTTTATTTATTTATTAAGCAAGTATTAGATAACAGGAATAAGCATGGTTACGAATACATGAAATGGATACGAATAAAAAATAAACAATAAGATAGGGACGGTAGGCATGCTGGTGCCTACCGTCTGGTTCTGCACTTCTGTTGAACTGTGACCAATATGTGAGGGTGTGGATCTAGGTTTTCTGTTCTACATGGAAGTTGTAATCCTTTATTGTGGGTTTGAATCTTTGTACTCATTTAAAGAGCTCGTTGCTAACTTAGAATATCAAGTGGGTATTTATAAATCATCAGATAAATATACTAAAATGACCGAGGCACCAGATAAATGAAGAATGACCACAGAGCCACAGCACAACTTCTGACTTCATTTCCAAAAACTGCCACAGTCAAAGTAAACAGGAAGTGATGATCAGGCAGTGTCATGCTTGATGCAGATCTCTGGATTAGCAAAAATTTCACTGATGACACTGTCATTGTTCATTTCTTTCTCACTGTAAGGGCAGTGAAAGCAGAGGGATGACAGGCACTTCATTTCTTATCTTTGAAGTTAAAAATAGAGATGTAGAAATATTATTAATAGATAGTATCATAATCAAGAATGGCGGAATACCCTAATAGGAACTGTCCTTCTGGATTACATTAAGAGAATGACATAGTTTTTCTGTGATTGGTTATTCCATATTAAAAACTTCCTGGTCATACTTTTATCCTTCAGAGTTTTCATGAAGTGCAAAAAGAACATAGATATCTCATGTATAATTGGAAATGTATCTCCCACTTAATCCTCGTAATAGGGTAGCCTGGGGACACCTCCCATTCTATAGTTCTGTGTGACCTGAATTAAAAGCATTCAATAATTTCATTTCACTGGGGGAAAAAATAAAACTGTAAGTATAACGGATATAACTAGACAAGCATTAAAATAGAAATGTTTATGGAAGACCTGGGCAGCTTTTTAAGATTATATTTCTGTTTGACAGTTGGAAGAATAAGATTATTGATCCTCTACAATGCAGAAAATTTAGAAGAATTCTGAGTATGCGAAGTAACAATGAGCAAAGGATGGAAAGTACTATGTGGCTTCATGCCAGTCAGAGATTGTGAAGAACTGAGATCTTCAGGAGAACTTAGCAATAATAAATGTGAGAAAGTTTATTGGATACCTTTTGATTTATCAAAATGAATAGGCTTGAATTATAAAATGTTATACATGCTTTTAAAGAATTAATTGATAAGTGCAAGAAGAAGGTTATAATGGAAGTAAAGCCATCATAATAATTTTATAGTTATTTAAACTGTGTTTTATTCTGCTTTTATTGCACGCTGCCCAGAATCACATTAATGAGTGGGTAGCTATATAATTTTGATAAATAAAATAAATAAAGCAAATATGGGAACAAATGCAATGCTTCGCAAATGGTTAACTGATTGGGGTATATTACAAAGAAGTATGAAATCCCCTTGGTGGTTTAATGCATTTAGGACATAATGTGTACAGAGTATTTTTTTTGTTGAAGACATGAAATCTATTTTCAAAAACAGATTTGTAACTGAAAGTTAGATTGCATGATAAAGTGTGGATATGGAGCTGAAAATTAATGTATCAAAGATCAAATGGAGTAGCCAATTGCAGTTTATAAGATCCAATGTACCATAAATTACAAGAGTTGGCTTAATTGTTAAAATAACAATACAAGAGTAATGATTTCAAAATCATGGCTAAACCATCCTGGATAAATTATTCATAAAATGTAGTTAATACTTTGAAGAAATAAATAAATGAATAGACTAGTTGGATTAATACATATTTTACATTACAATATTGACCTATTTTATATGCATACATAACTTGTGGTTCTGGAGAATATGGTTACCAAGTTTGGACTTTGAAAGAATTAATACACTATTAACAATAGGATCAAAGAAAGATCAATAGGATCAATAGGAACCATTGTCGCTCTGAAGTTGCAAAGGTACATTATTCTTAGGATATAAATAGCAATTATTTTGAAGAGGTTTCTGCTGGGTTCATAGCCCTCCTCTCCACTCTGCTAAAGCTTCCTTTGGCTGCACTTTGCGCCATGAAAAATGCATGTTTGTGTTGCTAGAGCTTGACAGTTCTTAAGATTGCAAAGCAACTGAAATTAAATAATTTCTTATGAACAATACTTTGAGTGTGTGAATTTTTCCAATATGATTTTTTTTTCAGAATTATTTTTCAGTCTGCTCATTCTTTTGCCATACATTTATTCTGTAATTCATTCTTCATTCTCTCCATCTATATGGCCAGATCTCAATGTACTGTTTTAATCACTAGTCAATCACTTTTGTATTCAACTCTTATTCGTTCACTATCCATTTAATGTAGTCCAAAAATTGTGTTGCTTTCCTCCATGCAGACTGAAGTATCAATTCCTACTGCCTTTATTTCTCTTTTCCCTTGATATACCCAACTCTATTGACAAATAATGTAGGCAGAAGCCAATCATTTAATGTTTTAATTTTTAATAATAGGCTTATTTGATGGCACATTTTTATGGTATTTTTATTTAAAATCAAGAGTCTGATTATGCGTGGATTGGCTTACCTGTGAGTGTGAAGGAATGTGAGAATGACCTTGGAACACTGGTAGCCAAGGGGCAGGAAGGATCAGATAAAATAAAAACAACAGGCAGAGAAAGAAACCTAAAAAGAATCTGTCCTGACTTATCAGATGGCAATAAGAAAAGATTGGAAGTTTGTACTGTCAGATGTATAAGATTCTGTTAAATGTATCCTTACAATAAAATAGAATTAATTCAACTCGTCATGTTTCCAGTCTGACCTATTTGGGAGGTTGATGGTGAGTATAAAAATGATATATGGTTACTTCTTAAGAAGTGTTACTATATACCAGTTAGTCCTTGACTTATGACCACACTTGAGCCCAACATTTCTGTGTGTAAGTGAGACATTTGTAAAGTGAATTTTGCCCCATTTTATGACCTTTCTTGTCATAGTTGTTAAGTGAATCACTGAATTTGTTAAGTGAGTAACACAACTGTTAAGTGAATCTGGCTTCCCCATTGACTTTGCATAAAAGTGATCACAGGACTCCAGGACCATCATAAGTATGAACCCGTTGCCAAGTATCTGAATTTTGATCAGCTGACTTTGGGGATGCTGCAATGGTTATAAGTGTGAAAAATGGTCATAAGTCCCTTTTTTCAATGCTGTATGTTTGAATGGTCATTAAATGAACTGTTATAAGTCAAAGACTACCTGTACCTGTTGATAAGCCCTTCTGTAGATAAGATGAATCCATGTATTTTTAGTGTAGTTAGGCACCTGAAATTTTAGCTTATCTGCAAGTATGTACTGTAGCTTGCCACTCAGGTATTTGTCAAATGTGAAAAGAAAATGGAATACTACAGTGTTACTGGTTAAGTTAAACAGTTCTCAAGAGCCAAATTACATATTTACATGAAATATATTAAGAAAAAAAGTTTAATTTAGAGATGGCAAAATGATATGAATGATTCTTTCCATGGAATTAAATGAGTGAATTTATATGAAAAAGAACTGACGTCATAGAAATCAAATTGTATCAGACTCACAGGAATGAGAGTGGTCATATCTATCAGTTTACACAACAATATGACATAATTCCACAACTGCACAGGGAACAAAATGCACATTCTGCAACTTAAAAAAAAAAAACTATTTATATCCACCTATTCCAGGAAACAACAAAAAATGCAGAGAAAGATTACCCACAGATACACTTTTCTTTTTTATTGTAATTATTAAGGTTGACTTAGCCTTCCATCCTTCCAAGATGGATAAAATGAGGACCCAAAATTGTTGGGGGCAATAGGCTGACTCTGTAAACCGCTTAGAGAGGGCTGTAAAGCACTGTGAAGTGGTATATAAGTCTAAGTGCTATTGCTATTGTTATTTTAAAATTCTTAATAATAAAATACAAATGAAAATAAAAACAATGGGGAAGATGGTAAGGGGAAAAGGAAAGAGAAATAAGAGAGGAGGAGAAGAAGGAAAAAAACAGTAATTTATAAGTATGTAAATTACATAACAAAATTATAATCTCAACTTTTTATTTTTGTGAAGTACTACCCATTAAATATACCAACATCAAAATCATCAAAACCCAAAATCAAATTTTCATTTTTATTTTTTTCAAGTAGAAAAGTCAGAAGTGATTTCCAAGTGGAAACCTTGTACCTTTCTTGTTATCACAGTCATGTGGCAGATTAGTACACACACATGTCCTGCAAATTAGGGGGTGTGCATAAGCGCATAGGGGGCATGTATAAGTGCACCAATAGTACCTACCGTCCCTGTCCTATTGTTTTTTTTATTTTTCTTATAAGTATCTATCTCATGTATTCAAAACTATATTTATTCTTGTACCTGTATCTTGTAAGCGATTGACAAATCAAATAAGTATTAAAATTAATATTCTCATGAGACATGCATGCTTTTCTTTTTTTCCTCAGGAATCCATTATTGAAATAATAATGGACAAAGAAAGCAGATTCTCAATATCCTACTCAGAGTTCAAAACTTACTCTTCAGCATAAGAAAATATGGGGGTTCGTAGAACAATGCATTAATGTATGTATGATATATATGAATGAATCATTATCAGTGTAAATGAGCTACTGTGATAATAATGAAATATGACTATAATTCATTGAGATGTTCATGGCAAATTAGAATTCACAATCTCCCAGTTTCTAGCATGGTGCCTTTAACCATTACAGCAAACTGGCTGTTATCGGTTTTGGTTTCTTTATTTTTTTTCTTTCTCTTTTATTTATAACTTTAGGCATTGTTATTTTTTTTTTCTTGGTATTCAATTCATCAAAGCAGTCTTTAAAAAGAGAAGAAAATCACAAGAAAGTATTAAAAACTACAGTGCCACCTTGGGGATGCTATATGCAAGGCTTTGATGCCATTTAATCACAACTTTACCCATACATGATTGAATTATATGAAATTAAAAGGAACTGTATATATAAATGTGCCTCTGTCTTTATTATTTGTAAATGAGAGTTGGGTATGTCAGGAGAAAACAAACAAATGCATTGAATACTTCAGTTGATACGAAGGAAAACAACAAGAGATATGACTCACATTAAATGAATGAATTGAACTGAATACATAATTGATTGGTTTGGTCATATTGAGAGACTGAATGAAAACTGAATCACAGAACAAATGTATGACAGAATGGTGAATAGACTGAACTTGGATGAGGTGAGAAATTGTTAGAAAAAGTCACACTCTCAAAGCACTTGCTCATAAGAAATTATCTAATTTTAGTTGCTTGTTAGTCTTCAAGCTGAGAAGCTCTAGCAATATCTTATTGCCCTTTCTTATTTCTAGATCCTTCCAACTCAATCCCCAAAATTGTCAGAATAATCAAAATGCTTTAATGGCAACTAATCTTACATCATATCATTTGGATTGTGATTAGCAATTACAAAAAACACCCAACTGAATTTACAGCAGTCCCAACTCACTATAGCAAGACATTTAAAGAACGAGAAACAATGTATAAGTAGAAACAAGGATAATTTGCAAGGATACAAAGATACAGAGAGATGTAAACTAATTGGTTATTTTTCCCAATATCCATTTACTCTCTTTTCCTTACTACCCTTTGTGCCATTTGCAAAATGTCAAAATGGAGAAGCTAATGAGTTTGTATGTACAGAATTGCAAATCAAATCATTTTTTTTACTTCAGCCAAAGACCTGCATAAATATATGTCTCATTGCAGCAGTAATGATTATACATTATAATGATTATACAGTTTAATTGGAAAGCAACTTTTCAGATATTTGTCCAGAGAAAAATGTCACAAGCTCATAGAAAAAAAGGCTATGTATCTGAACATATGGAGTTCTGTTCACATGCCATATTATATCACTATTGTTTGCAGCACAAGACATACATATGCTCCCACATTTTGACACTCTAAATGGGTCTTGCTAGCACAACAATCTAAGTATTCTTTTGTTAGAGTCAGGATCATGGGCTTAAATCATCTTACTGCAGGAAATAATACATAATTTTATGTCAAGTTATAACTTGTTGGGTTATGATATAGCTCAATAATTTGCAAACCTTAAACATCTTATGTGATTTATGCAATTACAATTAAATGCTTATGAAGCAATTTAATGTCCTGTTTCTACAAAGAAATCTACTCAATTTTTAAGCATTTGTATAAAGGTCTCTCTATCCACAGATAGAGAGACTTTTAAGAAAGAATGCAAACTTCTTGGAACATAGCTTTGCTTTGCCTTATAATTCCAGTTATCATAAATCTTGAATTATAAAAGACAGTCATTTATCTCAGAAAGATTCTTTAGATTTTAAAAAAATCATTTATCCCCTTTATTGTGTTCATTTAATTTTTACCATACAAATGTTATCAAAGGCCTGGTCCCACTGCACTTACAGATGCAAAGAGGATGTAAAATGTTTTAAAAAGCTTGCCATCCATTGGAAAACGCTATGCATCCGTAGTGTACTCACTGCATACATGTTTCATACGCCCTATCCATCGAGCAACCGTCCACTGTGATTTCATCTGCACGAGAAGTTTTGAGCTGCACAAAACTTTGTGAACAGATGAACTTTCCGCCGTGTACGATATACATCCGCAACATATATGGGCAACAAATGTTCTATGTCTGTTATCATCCGTTAATAGTCCGCTGTATCCTCTCTTCATCCTCTGGCCATCCCCTCAACTCACATCCGCTGCAGCTGAAAACGGAAAGAGGGAGGAAACAAAAGGTACACGGAACGTCTACACAGCGTGAATAGCATGGAAATAGAAAGGATGTAAGCATATGAATCTCGTATATAAAGTATTAAAAATGGACAAAAGGTTTGTATCTGGGATGTATCTCGTATATTTAGGATGTCTGGAGTATGTCTAGAGTATATAGAAGGACACCTAGCAGACAACCGATATTTTCTATAAAAAGGGGGGAGAAAATCATCTGGATCTCAATATGAGTCCAGCAGCCGTGGTGTACAAACCTCATCACCCTTGGTCTTGGTCTTCAACATCATCAATTGTTCTCCACCATGGATGATGACATAGTCCGTATGATAGCTGCGCTCATTCATCACCAGAACCAAAACCTGTTCAGACTGTATCAAGTTTTACACAGAAGGAGAAGAAGGAGACGTCCAAGAGCTGTGTGGGTCTGAGGATGGATCGTGAGAAGAATGGAGTTTGGACCGTATGACCAGTTGATGGTGGAGCTGAGGAATGAAGACCCTCGTGCATTCCAGAACTTCATGAGGATGCCTCCAGCCATGTTTGACGAACTTGTACAGCGTCTGAGACCCAGGTTGACCAAGCCTAGCACCAACTTCCGTCTCAATCTGGACCCTGGACTGAAGGTGGCACTGACTCTGCGGCACCTGGCCTCTGGAACCACATACAGAACCATGCAGTACGCGTGGAGGGTGCCACACAACAGCATTAGCAAAGTGGTCAGAGAAGTGGTACAGGCCATCATTGAAGAATACGTGGAGGAGCTCCTCAGGTGCCCCACCACTGAACAAGACTGGAGAAAACTTGCAGAAGAGTGGCATCAGAGCTGGAACTTTCCCCACACCGTTGGAGCCATAGATGGGAAGCATGTGGCCTGCAAAGCTCCAGCCAACTCAGGGTCCACTTATTATAACTATAAGGGCTTCTTCAGTATCATCCTCTTTGCCATGGTTGATGCTGACTACAAGTTCATCTACATCGATGCTTTAGGCAAAGAGTCAGCTTCAGATGGCCAGGTATACAATGCAAGTGACCTCAAGGATGGGCAGGAATGCAACCTCATCATGGGTTTTCCAGGTCCAGACCCCCTACCCAATGACACACAAGATGTGCCCTACTTCATTGTTGGTGATGATGTGTTCTCCCTCAGAACCTACCTCATGAAGCCGTACAGTTCAAGATACCTCACCTGTGAAGAGAGGATCTTCAACTACAGGCTGTCCAGGGCAAAACAGGTGGTGGAGAATGCCTTTGGCATCCTGGCCAACAGGTTCCAGATACTTCTCACCACCATGCAGCATGACCCAGAGACTGTGAGGAGCATCGTGGAAGCTTGCTGCATCCTGCACAATCTCATGCACACCCACTACCCAGTGTTGCAGAACAGACTTGTCGACCGTCAACAAGGGAATGGGGACATGGAGCCTGGTGAATGGAGGCAAGGACGTAACCTGATAGACACTGTGGATGTACAAGGCCCCAACAGAGCTTCACGTGAAGGGAAGAAGCAGCGCAACCTACTGAGACACTGGTGCAACTCCCCAGCTGGAGCAGTGGAGTGGCAAGTCAGGATGATAGATGATTAATGGATGCTTCCTTGAGGCTGTCGCACAACACTGATGAGATTGTGCCATGTATGTTGAATGGTCCTACAATGAATAGGGCATTAATAAAGAGCTTTGTTTATTTTAAAATGTGTTGATCAATGAATAAATTGTTATTGATAAAAAAGGTCCATATGTGTGGCAGCTGGGAGGGTGGACCATACAGTCCCACTATGCTTGCACTGGAGGTTTATCTGTCCCACAACTATCCTTATCTATCCCACAAGCATGCAAAGGCTTAACCATTTTTTCAAAGTTTTCACCAATGCTTTATTAAGTAAAAAAAATGAACCAAGTAAACTAAGTGTGTTAAGCAAAGATAACCTTTATTAACTTTCTTAGGTTAACTTTATGACTTTATTAAATAAGCAAAATGAACCAAGTAAACTGTATGAAGTGTCTTAAGCAAAGATAAACTTTCTTGGGTAAACTTTATGACTGCATTAAATAAGCAAAATGAACCAAGTAAAGTGTCTTAAGCAAAGATAAACATAACAAGTAAACAACTCAGTCTCTGACACTATTCTCAGTCACTCTGAGTCATGTCCAGGGTCTCAGCTGTTAAGTGGGCAGGGACTGTGGAGGTGGCTGTGGCTTGAGTGTTGGTCTGAGGCACCATTGGGGTGCTTGGCCCCGAGGGTACAACAGGTGGTGGTGTGTTCAGGAAGCTATCTGAGAGCTGACTCAGTCCCGTGAGGTTGAGAGGCCCTTCATCAAGGACTTGAGATGTGAGGCCCAATACTGATGACAGATTGTCCATTGATGGGCTTGGCTGTGGGGTGGAGGAAGGAGGAGTGTAGTGGGGCTGTCTGGTCTGCAGCTGGGAGAGGTAAGGCATGCAATGAACCTGGGCCTGGACTGGGAAGGTCTGCCTCTGCTGTGGGAAGTCCTGGTAGTTGTAGCCTTGGTAGGTGAGGGGCTGTTGAAAGCCGTGGAAGGGCTGTGACATCGCCTGGGGTGGAGGAGCAGACCTGGACTGGGTAGGAGCAGCTTCAGCTGGGCCTTGAGGGTTGTGCAGAAGTGCTGTGATCTTCTGCTTCATCACCTGGTACTGGGCCTCGAGCAGGTCCATGAGGGTCTGGCTCACGTAGGTGATGAAGGTGTTCCGGCCCGAGGATGCTCTGTCCAAGTGGACCAGCTGAGGGAGAAGTTATGTGCTGGTCTTCATTGTGTCCCTGATCTCCAACAGCATACTGTGGTCCTGGCCCTCCAGTCTACCTCTCTGCCTGCATCCTCTGTTGCTGGGGATGGGGGTGGGTTGGCCTCTGGTGGCTGCTGCTTTTTCCTCCATTTGTGACAGCAAGGCGTCATCCTCCACGGGATCCTCCAAGTCTGCCGGCATGGGGAGTGCAGCTGTCGGGGGGGTCTCTGCCGTTGGGCCCTCTGAAGACACCTGCCTGGACAGGGTAGCTGTCTGTCTGTGGGCTGTCGGAGGGAGAGGGGTCTCAGAGGGGCTGCTCCTCAGTGGCGGATCTCACCCTCTTGGAAAATGCATTTGGCCATGACGTATATCTCCCGGTCAGTGAGCTTGACAGCGGCCTGCCCGGATTTCTTGAGGTGTAGCTTGCCATACCAGGTGTGCATGTGCTTCCACCATCCTAGGAATACTTCTGCAGTGTACCCCAGGCTCTCTGCCTTGTCTCTCCAAGCTGCCTGCTTCTTCTTGGTGTCCCAATACAGTCTGTGGCCCTTTCTCCAGAGGTACTTGTTCTCCCTCAGCCATTCCAGCACCTCCTCCTCATGCTCCTCAGAAAGGGTGTACTGTTTCCTCTCTCCCTTCTCCTTCCCTTGCCTCTTCCTCCCTCTGGAAGGGGCTTTAGCAGGGCCTTCAGGGGCTTGAGCAGCAGAGCCTTCAGCAGCAGGGTTTTGAGGGCCTTGGGGCCGGTCCACTACAGCAGCAGCAGCAGCAGCAGCAGCAGCAGCAGCAGCAGCTTCAGAGTCAGTGCCAGGGGGTGGGATGCTGGTTCTGCTCTTCTTCACCTTGCCAGGGCTTGAACGAGTAGGCACAGACTTCCTCTTCTTGCCTGACTGACGAACCATGGTGTTCCTGCAAAATATATCTGGCAGCACATATTTCCCCTGTATGCTGACTGTGTGCGTGCTGCATCCTTTTATTTCCACGGAGCTGACGCAATTCATACTCCCAGCATGCACAGTGAACGCTTTGCATCCGATATACATCCGTGCGGCATCCCCTCTGTTTCCTATCGGTGTCCGTGATGCATCCACTTCATCCGCTATGCATCCGCTTTGAAATTCTCCCCCGGAACCCCTTCGGAGGTGTCATCCGCTTTCATCCGCTAGGCTTCCTATGAACATCCGTTGAACATCCCCGCTTCATACGACCCACGTCCATTCTTTTCCGTTCTTTTCCATTCTTTTCTGTTCTGTTTATGCAAATTTTCACCACTTTTTGGAGTGGATGACAACAGATGGAGCCACCCCCGAAATTTTGCTCATCCGCTGTGTCCTTTATGCATATGTTTTGTGTCCGTCGGCCAGTGGGACCGGGGCTTTAATACAGAGTCTTTCACATTCATGTGAAAAATATAGAAACCAAATTGTCTGTTTTAAATATATTTACATATACTGTTTGATTTCATGTATTTTTAGTAGATTATATTTTTTACAGTTTTTCTTGGTTTTGCTCTTGAATTTTCCTTTGTCAAGCAAAGTTGTGAACAATGAAATGTTTCTCTTGAACTTATTTCAGATTTTTCCCTGTTGGGGGCATTTTTTTAAATTTTCTAAGACTAAAAGCCAAGTTTTACATAAAGAGGTATCATTAATGGACTTTTGTATCTGATATTATATGAAAGAGGGAGAAATTTATCAGTAACAGTTTATTTGCCTTCTTGATTGTTAAGCTGCGGGTATGAAACTGAGAGGTTCATATGCAGCGGACAGGTGCCAAGTTTTTAATCTTTGTGCTGCCAAAGCATTTCATCGTCAATCTGTGGCATCTGTGATATGCAGCCTCTGCCTTCCTCTGTCTCTTCTTCCAATGTCCACAAACACTGTTGTCAGACCAGAAATAACTGTGAGGGCTGGCGCTTTACACATCTTTGAATGATACCATCAGCGGCAGTTTACTGTGAAGCCAGTACATACCTAAAAATTGTGCTGATGCACAAGCAAAGTTTCCATCTGTCTGAATCCAAGTTCAGCAGGACAAACGACGCTTCACTTTACCTTCAAAGCATAAGGGACAGTTGCACAACTTTAGATTATCCACTCTGCTTTGGGTGTTTTGTTTTTTAAATTCTCCACTTTGGAGAGTCATGCTTCCTTCAATTGAGTGCATGAATCACCTACCACCCAAAAAAACAACAACATAAAATATAGGAAGGTATTTTCTTCTTTCTGATAACAAAGCAAGAATGTTGTAGCTTCATGTCTTTATGTCTTTCCTGATAGGAAAGTATATGATAAGTGGATATTGTTTCATGCAAAATCATTATGATATCAAGTAGGAACATGCACAGATTGAGAAATGGGCTTTGTTTGCATATAAACCAAGCGCTGAATCTCAGAATTTCAATCGGACAATTCAGTCAGGTCTACTCAAGGTGAATCTCCGAGGGTGATCTTGGTTTTGATGGAAGTATATCTGAAGAACCCTTCAGAGGAAAATGGAACAAGACTAGTAAGATTCCCCTCTCTTCCTCTTTCTGTTTCCCCATTTCTTTCATGCATCCATTCTGCCTTCCTGTTACCATATGCCACCAACCATTTGTTTCTTCTACTCTTCCTATCCTATAATATCCCTGCTGACATAGATATGCTCCAGATCCATGTATAAACTATGGCATAGAACTGGATTATCTGAGGTTATTTGGCATCTCCCTAGTTACACCAGCCCACCCCATCAAATCTAGCAGAGTTGGCATGTTGGAAGTACCATTTCTTAGGGACCTTAATTTGGTAGGTTCTAGAAAACATACCTTCTGTGCTGTGATACTCACCTTAGGTCAGAGGTGTCAAACTCATGTTGTCAGGGCATTGTCATGTGATGTATCAGGACTTCCCCCCTTCACTGGGGTGGGGGCAGGGCCAGCACAGGGGGTAGGACCAGTGAGGCATCCGGCCCATGGCCCACGAGTTTGACACCTCCAAAAAGCCTTTAAGGTCCAGCTATGTTCCCAGTCATGGGGCTCCCAAACAACCAGAGACTTGCTCCTCCTCCTCACTTAGGAGGTGGCCATTTTTATCTTGCTTCACCTGTGGCTTGTATTTCTTTCATTTGTAATATTTCTAAAAACCTGGATTTTATATTTTTGCTTCTATCTGTTATTTTTAATTTACTGTTGTTTGTCATCCAGAATTGCCTCTGGTGAGGTGTTAGAAGGGGGGAATATATACATTTGATTTAACAATAAATAAATGGCCCTATATAGCGACCAAACACATCTACTGCTGTTGGGTTAAACCTGCTCAATGCTGCCTGATCCCTGCCTGGAACACTCTGTGCATTGAACATTTTGCAAATTCTTAACCAAGTGAATTAATATTATGACTCCTTAACTTTAAGCAAAGCTGGCAGATGCCTCATAAATCTAATGATGGAGGAGGTCTCAGGCAATGAAGGAGCTGTTTTTATTTATGTGATCCAGCATCTCATTTTCCCTTGTTGTTATTCACCAAACAGGAACAAAGGAGAATCCCTGGACTCAAATAAGAGTCATCTGTAAGTGGTAACAAACCACCACTGATCTATGTTGAGAAGACCATCCTGCCTGTTAGTAAAGAGTATCTTTCCATAGCAGTTGTGCAAACAGCTGTTCCGCTTGAAGTTGTCACCAACAGCTCGTGATCAAAGGATCATAACACAAATGCTGCCGATAGCTATAATAAGATCATCGGGGTACAATTTCTTTCCATTGATCATGTAGTAGCTGTAGCAGTCCCAGGTGTAAAAGCAATCCAGATGCATGTTTATCTTTCAGTAAATCTACACCTCAAAAATGAACCACCTAGCAGAAACATATTTAGAGATCAAGCAAGATGACTCAAGCAAGATGACATAATACTCTTTCAAGCAAGAGTGGGATTAACACAGGTTTTCAGGTTAACTTAACAGAATAACAGAGTTGGAAGGGATCTTGGAGGGCTTCTAGTCCAACCTCCAGCTTAAGAAGTGTGGAAAGGAAACTTCACAAAGACAGTGGTGTCACTCAAGCAGGAAAAGCCCAAAGGGAACATCAGCCATAATACAAACTTACATAGGAAAAAGAATCGAATAGAAGGTATTAAAGAATCCCTTTAGACAAAAGCCCAAATAATTAAGAAAACTAGACAAATAAGAAAAGAAAACCCTTACAAACACAGGACATGCCAAATAAGCAAAACAAACAGACAAAAGACACAAAAAAATTATATAAATTACAAAAGAGACAGACAGGAAATTGCCACAAAACAAATATTAAAAAAACCATTGTAAAGCTAAAAGAGATTAGAAAAAAACCGATAATACAATCAAACCACCCCGCAGAGTTTGCCTTCCGCACCCCGTGAAGTTTACCTTCCGGCGGGAATAAAAAAAAAAACCTTGACAGGATTTGAAACATTCAACACAAATACAAGCATTCACACACACAAAAGGAGAAAAGGGTATAAAAACCAGGGACTTACCATATGAAAGTAGCTCGCCCAGGAACACAGACTTCTTGCTGTCCCCTGCCTTCCTGAAAAATAAAAAGATCCAGCTTTCAAGAAGTTATCCGTATCCCTGCGCCAGAGCTCTCCCAGCAGGAAAATCGAATCCTCGAAGGAAAGGCATTTTGACACCTTTCAACAGGAGGAAACACGAAACATGCTAGATAATTGGTTGTTCAGTCTCCAAGTACAATGTGCTATCCTCTAACACAAGGGTCTTCAAACTTGGCAAGTTTAAGACTTGTGGACTTCAACTCCCAGATTTCCTGAGCTAACATGACTGGAGGAGGAATTCTGGGAGTTGAAGTCCACAAGTCTTAAAGCTGTCAGGTTTGGAGACCCTTGATCCACACTATACTTTTTCATTTGTAACACACCTTAAAATGGCAAGGGATTACTTACAATTTTCAACTCAGAAGGGGCTCCCGAAAAGGAAAACATTTTCATTAAGGCTGCAAAAAACACAAAATGAACAAACCATCACATAAATCCAAAGGAAACAAAGTTGGTGAAGTCTGCAAAGCATGGTTTCTGCAATTCTTCACAAACCTTATACCAGTAAAGGCCATGGGATATTCAAATTTAGCAATAGAATTCAGCCTAATGATTGATTAAGTATTCCAACCTTCTGTTTGCTTATAACTGATATTTTGACACCAAAGACCAGCAGCATACTGATAATCTCAAGAAGATTTTTTGCCAATACATTTCAAGTTTATAAGAATAAACTTGTTACTATAGGAATAACAATTCTAACCTAACAATTCTGCAAAGATCCAGTGGGTGGTGCCCAATAGTAGAATGAAAACTAAAAGTTTCTCTTCTTCAAAGGTGTGTAAAGCAAATATGAAATTCTACAGTTCCACAGAATTTGCACCCAATTTCTTCAAAAATATGGACCACTGGATTATTTTGTCCTTGCTTAGCATATGATGTGAACTTTCTATTATGTATTGTTTCAAAGTTTTTAAGAATATTCTGTTCATAGAGTTAAAATTTTTTATTCTGATCAGGTATCCTGCAGGATTTACAGTATTTCACACATATACAATAAAGCTATATTATTTACATTACCAATCATAACAGGTATCAACACAATTTGCATTTTACATAATATGAAACAGTGTTAAAATAAATATTGAATAGTTTTATCTTGCATTCCTCTGCTCTAGCATTGAGAAGATTTATAGCATTGTTTTACACATAAATAAGGGAAACTAATTTAGTTAGAAAAATGCAATCCTACGTGTATTTATTCAGATGTAAATTCAACTGGTTGAATGACCCTTACTCCTAAATACAATTCCTCTTAAGCATCTTCATCTACAAAATAGATGCAACATTTTCTTTGTTTTCAATTAGCCTTTGCTGATGAAAGGTGAAAGAGGCAACCTTTATTTCTTCTGGAGATGGCCTTTCAGCAAAGTTTTTGACAATGTGGAGAGGGTGAGCTTCTTTCTGGCAGCAGACAAGGCCTGACTATCAAGGAAATCAGCCTTGGCTCCATTCCTGACTTTCCGATGGTGCCTGATCACAGGTATGATAATTTAATAAGGGTCATTCAGTCCCATCTCCCAGGGAGCAACTGGCCACTAACTTAATGTTTTCCATAATAAAATTTGACTGCCTGGAATATTGCACCATGCTTGGCCTTTGCCGAGACAAAAACAGGTCAGATGGAACTTCTAAATTACCTGTTTTCAGTCAGGCAAAGAATAAACCAAACCCAGGAGTCTAGGGTGCAGCATCAGGGTGAAGGGTGATTTCTCTTGATTGAGACTTGAACCGTGCTGACATGTAATCAAATCCACACTGGATGCCTGACACTTTCTTTAGTTAGATTAAGCACAACATACATCATTGACTGAGCAAGCTAAATCAGCACATATTAAGTATAAGTGGAACAAGAAAAAGTCCCAAGAATTGTGCACCATGTCAGCTATGAGATAAAAATCAAAAAGTTAGTAGAATCACATGAGATTGGGTAGATTTAGTAGATCAACATGAGATCAAACTGTTCTTTTTAGAATGTCTAACTGAGCTTTTTAGAATGCTTGCCAGGAAAGTGATAAATATTTTAAATTTAAGTTTATTTTGATTGAAGATTAGTCAATGGTCAATGAGGTGGGTTACCTGAATTTAGCTGATATTTAAAATGGAAAGTTGCGGGGGTGATATAAAATAAACACAGATCAATCTTTCTTTTTTTTTTCTTTAACCTTTGGGACATTCCTACCAAGTTAAAAGTCTGGGATATCCCAGCAGGTATAGATGTTAACAGAAAGGGGAGAAGGACATGATGCTTCTGTCCCTATGTTGCTTTCATATTGAGGCATCTTAAGATTCTTGTGACTTGGTCTCAGATCTATCTTCATTCAAAGATGGAATGGAAAGTATGAGTGCCTTAACCCCAAGATCATTCACACCAAGAACCTCTGAGTAATAGTATCAGTGATGATAGATGGTTCTTCAAGAACAAAGCTAACGCAGAAGGTGGAGCTGCCAAAACATGTTTCATCAATAATGTGTGTGTTGATTGCATATGCTTTACTCTCATTTGGTGGAAATGAGGAACGTTTACTTGATGAAGTTCCTTTTGCATGCTGTTGTATAATCTTATCCTAATTTGACCTCACATTATTGCTTGACATTAGCATGAATAAAAAACATGTAATTGCTAGCTAAGAACAACAATGGCGTTGTATACTATTTCCATCATTTGGCAGTACATCTTTTTAAAAATGAGAATTTTCCTACACCTCTTTCTTGCCCAACTTTCTTCTTAGGTAGGAATGGGCAGGGATGCAGTTGAATCTCTCACTTTAAAGATAATTTCTGTTTTTCAAAGTGACATGGGATTCTCTTGAAATTAGAATGGAATCTGATCCCTTCCAAAAGTCTCTTGAATACTTCCAAGAGATTCAGAAATTATCTGCAAAATATTTCATTTTCACTTATTTTTTGAAAGAGAAAGTAGGGGAGGGAGGGAAAAAGTTGAATAACTGAAGTCTATCTTCCACTCACAGGAAAAAATTTACCAGCAGCTGTCTTGTCATAAATGCTTTAGAAGTTGATTATTTGATGCTTTGCTATTTATTGTTTTTTGTTAACAATTTCACTTAAGTTGAACTATTTGAACAGCTTTAGTGAGCACTAGGGTTTTTTCCCCCAGAGGTGCAGGGTCCACTTTTTTGGATCAATCAAAAAAATGTTGGTTAATGTCTATGGAGATTCTCAGTCATCCAGGTCATGTCTGTCCCAAAGGTGCTTTTTTAAGAGCAACTGGAGTTTCTGGTTTTTCTTTAAAGACATTTCACTTCTCATACAAGAAGCTTCTTCAGAGCTGAAGAATCTTTTTGGATAAGAAGCTTCAAAGAAAAACCAGAAAGTCAAGTTGTCTCCTGAAAAAGCACCTTTGGGGCTCCCTGTTGCTTGCAGCAGCAACTGACCAACTGGCTTGTCATCTGAGCTTGACATCATTTGGTTCATATGTGATACTAAAGGAAAATGTGGTTTGCTCAGTCCTGCAGCATGAGAATCTAGCTTTTTTTAGTGTAAACAGATTTGTCTTAATTTGCAGTATGCTGCAAATCTAGACAGCATATTAAAAAGCAGAGATATCACCCTGCCAACAAAAGTGCACATAGTCAAGGCTATGGTTTTCCCAGCTGCAATGTAGGACTGTGAAGGTTGGACCATAAAGAATTGAGGCCTTTGAACTATGGTGCTGGAGAAGACTCCTGAGAATCCCTTGGACTGCAAGGCAATCAAACCGGTCAGTCCTAGAGGAGATCAACCCTGACTGCTCTTTAGAAGGCCAGATCCTGAAGATGAAACTCAAATACTTTGGCCACCTAATGAGGAGGAAGGACTCACTGGAGAAGAGCCTAATTCTGGGAATGATTGAGGGCAAAAAAAGAAGGGGATGACAGAGAATGAGGTGGATGGATGGAGTCACTGAAGCAGTAGGTGTCAAGTTAAATGGACTCCGGGGGATGGCAGAGGACAGGAAGGTCTGGAGGAATGTTTTTGTGGGGTCATAATGGGTCGGACATGACTTAGCGACTAACAACAACAACAATGTATACATCCAGACTTAGCGACTAACAACAACAACAACAATGTGTACATCCAGCCTAAGTGATTATTCAAATTCATTCTTATTCTAGTTTGCAGTCTTTTTGCTAAGCTAATTTCCCATTACAATTCAGTTTATTCACTCTGTGATGTTTTTGTTAGAAATCATTGTATTTAATGAACAATCTTTAAATCTGCCTTTTCTTTAACCATAGCTAGGTAGCAGCAGCGTCATGTTGTTCATAACAAGCTGTTTGCTAGTTTTTAAGATCGGCTTTTGAATCAAGCATTGAGTTTTATCTTCACTACATTTGTAGAAGTGCCTACATACCAGCCATTTATCATTTAGATCAAATCCATCGCTGTTCTATTTAAGTGTTATTTACACTCATGTTTGTTAAAAACATGAGTCGAGTTTTAACCCAACACATCAGGCAAGAGAAGCTGATGGTTCGGATCACTGAAAATAGCACCGCTTCTGAGTATCAAGGAACCCAAAATAGATTAGATAAAAATATGCCAAGTTGTTATGTTCATATATATGCACAGAAGCACAAGCATTTGGTTCACACATTGTAGAGCCACATGGAAACAATATTACAGGATGGGACTTACATGAACATAAATGCAAAAATCTCAGAAGTTTTGTTGATAAAATCTGAGAATGACTTCTATTTTGTTGTCTCAAAGAAAAGCACAGGTTGTACTTATGATCACAACTGAGCCCAAAACTTATGTTGCAAAGGTGAGACATTTGTTAAGTGAATTTTACCACATTTTACGACCTTTCTTGCCACACTTGTTAAGTGAATCACTGTAGTTGTTAAGTTAATAACATGGTTGTTAAGTGAATCTGGCTTCCCCATTGACTTTGCCTGTCAGAAGGTCCCAAAAAGTGATCACATGACCCTGAACTCTGAGACACGGCAGAGGTCATAAATATGAACCTGTTGCCAAATATCTGAAAGTTGATCGTATGATTATGGGGATGCTGCAAAGGTTGTAACTATGAAAAATGGTCAGAGGTCTCATTTTTCAGTGCTATTGTAACTGAACTGCCACTAAATGAACCATTGTAGATTTGAGCAATAGGTGATAAAGCTCATATCATAATAGGGGTGTCTAGTTGTGTTATGAGCATTCTCATTGACCAGCTTGCTTGTTGTGTTAGGCAACTGGGGCAAAGTCTCATTGCTATAAACTTTCAGCAAGGAATGTAAAGATCACTCATCTTTCAACTGATAAGACTAGGACAAGAACAAGTTTACTTAGCTAGTTTTTAAAACTTTCTACCTTATTTCTTTTCAACTATGAATCTTCAACTTTAGTATTAACTAAAATAGGGAGAAAAAACATGAAAAAAATCCAATACAGTACAAGGTACTATGCAAAATTTCACATGAAAAATATGTAGAAAATAAATTTAATGTTAAGTGCTCCATAAATTGTCAATCAAAACAGTACATGGTAATTTTCTTGTCACTGAATCTGGAGCAAACATTTTTATTTGGTCTCAGCAGCTGTTGTTACATACCTTATAAATAAACCATATTGTCTCTCTTGCGCAGAATTCAAACTTCACAGATTAGAGTTTTCCTTCGGTCTGCAACTTTATTTTATATATTTGCTTTGGGGGAAAAACCCTATTATGTATCCGCCTGTTGCGATATCATGCAGAGTTTGCACTTGGGATGAATGAGGCCACATGTACCCAGACAATCTATCAACTCCTCTCTAAAAAGCTACAGAATTTGCTTGGCTCACAGCAGTGAAATTAATCTAGAGAGAGAAAAATAAAGCGTGTTTATAAGTGGTGCATTTGCTATTGAAGCAATTTTCTGATAGCAGGCACATGGTACTGTGAAATAGTTTGCATTTCACAATCTAAGTTTTACAAGCTACACAGTGCTCCAACCTATAAAAAGAGCTTAAAGTTCTTATGCAACAGTAGTGTTGCATCTTTTTTTGGATGCTGAGAGAATTTGTGGGATGTAGGATTATAACTAAAGTTTTTATTCACCAGAAAAGATAGTTAGTAGATGGATGTTAAATTTATATTGTTAGAAATTTTAAGTGCACAATTTAAATAACATAACTAATTTTAAAGTGTTGCTTTGGCATAAAGAAATACAGTAATTTCTCCCTTTATTTTGAATATAACACTATTAGATATTATGTTACAGTTCGTAGAATAACTCTATTACTTGCTAACACAACACTTGTATGTCACTGTATAAAATATGTGTACACGTTAAGTGGGATCACATACCCACAGTCAAAACTAGCTTTTAAAAAATAAAGAAAACTAGACTAGCTGTGAGTACGTTTTGTGCTTAAAAGTTCAGAGAAGTTGCATGGAGAGTCAACCTATTTATATCTAATTGGTTTTAAATTCTCATCAGACCTAATGGGTCAGCAAATATTTCCACAGGACTGTATTTTTACAGAGCAAGAAGCCTTGCTTCTTACAAGAGCTTCCAAAGTATCTTGCTTTTCTATTCTGAATAGCAATGAAGTTGATTATCTGGCTCCTGTCACAATATAAATCAGCATAGACACAAGGAACATCTTGAGATGGGGGCCTATTGAGAAATTGAAGTTGAGTGGAATGCTGTCACTGAGTTGCCCTGTTGCCACTACTCCCTGGGTTGCCCTATTGCCCCCCTCTGAATCTTCCCTGTGAAGAACCAGAGTCAGTGAACCATTCTGGAGAACCATGTCCATTCTAATTGAAGCTCTAAATTCATAAATCTCTAAGAGATATTCCAGAGATATCAAGGCCAGCAGTTCTGCCAGGTTCATGCTTCACCTAACCATTCTCCCCTACAAAGAAAGATGGGGGGCAGATGTACTGAGGAATAACCAGTAGCCAAGTCTCTGCTTGCTATCTGGTGCAGTGCAACCCAGTACTAGGATTAATGCCTTGTGTGCTACTGGAGACAACTTGGCCTAAATTACAAGCATTCCAAATGACGCCCACATGCTTTTTTGCAAGATGTTAAATCTAAGCATAGGAAAATGACAAAGGCCAGCTTAATTCAAAAAACAGCTCAGCAAGAATACATAGAGAGGCTCTGTGCTATTTCCCATTAATTGAATAGAGATATATAATAGAGATATATCCATATCAGGATATTTACTAAATAGGGCAGGAAATAGTAGATATAGCAGATATATATCTGCCTATTATTCCCTGCCCTCAGTGGTGGGATTCATATTTTTTTTTTACTATTGGTTGGCTTAGTGGGCATGGCAGGGGAAGGATACTATAAAATCTCCAGTCCGAACTACTCAAAATTTCCGTTATCAGTTCTCCAGAACTGGTCAGAACCTGCTGAATACCACCTCTGCCTGCCCTCTCCTTGGCATGCCATGTTGCCTTTGTCTTTCTGGTCTTCTGCATCCTTTTAGTAAATATCCTGATTTTATACAGCATAATATTTCAGAATAGAATCCATGTGATAGCTACAGCAAAATCAATGTCCTGCTGTTTTTAGCTAGTGCTTTGTAAATACTACTTTAATTCTCATAAGAAATGCTACTATGGAAGCAGGAGGTTCAGTTTGTGATGCTTTCTTTTTAATAGCAACTAGTCTGTTATGATGCTCTGTGTGCCTTTTAATAGAATAGACCTTGTTATTACTCATAATGGAAGGAAAAGATTAATGGTAGTCACCCCTGCTAAGTATAATATTATTGGAAACTAGCGTGATTCTTTCTTTATCTGGAATAACTACTACAACCACTTTATCCTGCCTGGCTCAGAATATCTTCATAATTTGGTCCTTACTCATCTGAGAATTGATTTCAAATATTTCAAATATTTTTACAATATTTTTTTTCCATTTAAGGACAAAAATGCACAAACACTTTTTTGTACAAAGCTGAAAAGGAGCGAATCCCTATTGCTGGGTTTGAATCTTGAGCTTCTTTAAGTCAGAAAGCGAAGTACATGATCCTGAATTTTTGTTGGTCCTTTGTGCTGATATGACATACTAAGAAAGTATGAGTCCTTACAGCTGAAAAAAGTAATTTCAAAGGTTTTGGGGGGGGGCATTCTATCTATTTCTAAGCTCTTATTCAAATCTTTCTATTCCACGTTGTGTTTGTGTTTAGTTATATTTTTAAACACCCATGTTCCCACTTTTAGTTTTTATGGTGAAACCCAACCCAGGGCACTTTGTAAAATGAAGGTTTTCTTTAAAAAAACCCAGTCTGAATTATTGGGCTCTCTTTTATTCAATTTCAGAAAGATAATATTACTTATTAACATAGGGGGCATATATAAGCGCACCAACATGCCTTCCGTCCCTGTCCTATTGTTTCTTTTATTTTTCTTATATGTATTCATTTCATGTATTCATAACTATGTTTATTCTTATACCTATTATCTTGTAAGCGATTGGCAAATCAAAATAAATAAAAAAATAAATAAACATAAAACTATATTAAAATGTTAAAATGAAAAATAACTAACAAAGAACTAATATTTAGAATGAAGATAAATTTTTTAAAAAAGGAAATAAGAAAAAAACTGTCAAAAGTGCAAAAAAATTAAAAAATACTTCCTATTTTTTAACAGCAATTATAAGTATAACATAAAGTAAGGGCTTAAATTACATTCTTACTTATAAATGTAAGATGATACAATGTGTTGAGATGGCCAAGTTCGACAGTTTTTAATTAGAGATAAGGCCTTGTTTAATGCTGTTTAAAGTGGCTTTTTGAGTGAAACAGAAAAAAAATGAAATTATGATGTATGGCTTTGATGGTTAGAAAAAAAATGTTTTTTTTCTATAATCTATTTTTTCTAACCACCAAACTGTCAAATTTGGCCTTCTCAACAAGTCCTATCACCTTTACTGTTCATTTCTCCATTGTGGGTAAGTGAATCCAGTGCTCATGGTTTCATTGCAAATTAATTACTTCCTAGTATGTGGCAAACTAAAATTTACCATTATAAGAGTATTGGGAAACTATGGTTTGAAGTGCAGAGCTTGCAAAGCAGGATCCAATTATAATTTACGCTTACAGTTTGTAAGGCACAGTTTGGATTCATATCACCAAAACAAATTTCTTTTCGTGTTTTGTTGTGTTGTATGAATGCAATCTATGAATTGAATACCCATGTTTATGGCTAGTGTGTAATGCGATTTCTGCTAAGTATGGTTTATTGTGATGTGATTTCTGTTAATTAAGGTTTATTCAGCAAATTTATTTATTTATTACATTTCTACACTGCTTGACTCCCAGAAACTCTGGGCATTATAATTCATCAAATTATAATGATTAAATAAAACATAGGCTATGATGCAGGGATGCAATCATGATTTCCTGGTTTCGATACAGCAGGAATCAGTGATTTAATTCATTTTATTACTGAAGGTTATGAAGATGATGATGATAGACAGATGATAGATTATTGTGACATATCATGATTTAATGTGACTTCTGAACCCCTCCAACCAATTATAGTCAGGCAATAATTGAAGGTGGTAAGGTCAGGTCATTTTATTTTATTTTTCATTGCAATCAGTGAGGAGATTTTTTGGTAGTCTTACAGATCATACTAAAAATTGTTTGGTAGGTCATTGTTGATTGAACAACCACAGTCAACGGATTCACACATGCTAAACCATGGTTACGGTTCTCCCACAACCTAAGGCAGAATCAACTTACAACCTTGTATTTAGTGACTATTTGAAGTTACAACAATCCTGAAAAAGCAAAACCCACACTTACTAGCACCAATGATGTTTTCTATTTAGGTAATGGAACATCTGTAAGCAAACAACCAAGCTAATACTATAAAGGACTGCACAATTTCTACTTTTTAAATTTCCTTCAGTATCTGTATTGTAGGAGGAGAGCCATATCAATCCATGTAGCTGAAAATCAAAAGAATCTAGAAGCACATTTTAAGGCTAATCATTTTTAATACAAGGCTACAGGGTATGTGTTATGTATGGAACTTGGTAGGCTCCAAGTTCCCTATTCTGATTGGCCGAAAAGGCCATTAGAGAACCAATCCGATTGGCCGCGGGAACATTTAAAGTGCTGTCATTGGCCACAAGGCGTGAGCAAGTTGCTATAAAAAGGGCTGCTGCGGCTTCGGCTCTTGTTCCATTCCCATTGCTTTACTGAGTTAAATAAAATAATTGTTGTTGGAACCCAGTCTCGCGCAACTTATTTCCGGATGGAACAGTATGAAATATTCCTTATAATAAAATTGGTCTCAAAAGATGCTTCCAGAATTTCCAGATTTAATTTCTCATAGAAATAGGCCTTTAGGATTACAGATATCCTAAGCTATAAATGTTCAGATGGCCACTAGTTAGCAGCAACTCAGAGTTTGTACAGCAACTCAGAGTTTGCTGCCTTGGAAAGATCCCCAGAATTTTCACAGCTCAGATCTGGTAAACCTTACACTTTTCAATGAATGTGTATCTCTTGTCTGTAGCCTGTGTTTTGTTACTCTTGCCTTTAAGGATATGCTTAGAAAAGATTAATGAAGGGCTTTGTGGAGTGAGAGAATTTCATCACTGAGTCCTGATCTTGAAACTCTGCTTTTACCCCATCCTAGAGCACAGATTTACAGTAGTGATTTAAAGAGTCTTACAACATCAACCAAACCCTTGTTCGACTGATACCTCACAAAGATAGCTATGTGGTGCCATAAAGTGCTATTAATCACTAGTGATGAAATGGCCTTAAAAAGCACACACAGTGTATGTCTTGGGGGGGGGGGGGGGGAGGCATTAAGTCTTAGCTACTATCATGAACAAAATAGCATTATGAACTCATCAGTTTTGAAATTTCTCATCTGGTTCCTGCTTTGAAAGTGACTTTTGATTTTCTAGGTCATTCCCAGAGTGCTTTAAATTAACTTTGGGGTGGTTTGGAGTTGTTGCTTTCATGCTTTCAGGTAGCAGGGCCTGCTGCTGCTTTTCATACATCTCTACTATTTTGAAGCCTCCCTGTTTATCCCAAAGTCCACGAAGGGAGTTCCTGGAATTTGATTGAAGTGGGAGATAGAGAGATGCATGCACAGTGTCAGTTCTACAAGGCAGATCAGACTAAGAAACCAATGCCATAAAGCTTAGGACCGCTTCTATTATATTTAGAAAGTGGGAGATCATGAGTTCAAGCTCCACATTAGTCATGAAATCCAGCAGGGTGACTTTAGGCCAGTCACTCTCCTTCAGCCTAACCCACCTCACAGGATTGGTGTTGTAGGAAAATTAGGAGGAGAAATTTATATTTGTATATGTTCACCATCCTGAGTTCTTTGTAAAAATAATGAAGATGGGATACAAATAAATAAAATTATAACAGCTACAATAACAGGAGTTACTTGAGAGTCTGAATGTGTTCTTTCCCCCCCCCCTTCATTTTATTTTAGTGTGAATTAGGGAGCAGCCTGTCAAATATGTTTTTCAAACTAGTTGTTAGAATGGACTTAAACAGAGATGGTATTCAGCAGGTTTTGACCAGTTCTGGAGAACTGGTAACAGAAATTTTGAGTAGTTTGGAGAACCGGCAAATACCACCTCTGACTGCTCCCGCCCCCATCTATTCTCTTCCTCCCGAGTCCCAGCTGATTGGCTGGGTCTTCTTTTGTTGTCCTGCACAGGAGAACAGAGCTGGAAAGCAGGTTAATGGAGTGGGGAGGGAATAGAGATTTTGCAGTATCCTTTCCCTGTCATGCCCACCAAGCCACACCAGGCCCACCAAGCCACGCCCTCAGAACTGGTAGTAAAAATTTTTGAATCCCACCACTGACTCAAGCTGTGTTTGTTTGATGGTTGCCCTACTAGCAGCTCTTCTTCCTGTCCTTTAAGGCCATTCTCTATTCCTTCAACACATAGTGACATTCAGACAGACCATCACCTTGTAACTAAGATAAAGGTTATAACTTCACACCCAATCTATGAATTTTTCCCCCAAATGTGTAAGTGTTTATGTACTGTGTAACTTAATTATTTTTCCATCAAATGAAAATTGCAGAAGGCTTTTAGCACAGCATTATGCTGAACCTATATGGAACTCCAGTAATCTTTTAAAACAACACATGAAGAGATTAGGTCAAAATCCAGTGCCTATTAGGTAGAATATTTGACTTGAGGCCTATGGGAAGCACAATAACAAAAATATTGGTTATTACCCATGTAGCTCTTTAGCAAGTATGCATATAATCACTTCAAAGGGCATGTGTGGATTTGGGGCATGTGCATGTGTGCATAGAACATGTCGGCTACACCTTAAAGCAATTGCTTCTTTCCCTGACCTCGCACAGCTGCTTATGCTACTGCTGCCTGACCTTGGGAAAATATGCTTTATCTGCCATGAATTTGTTTAAACTGACTTTAAAGCTATCTAAAGCAGTGTCCAAGTTTACATAAGGTAGCCAGTTTACATAAGGTAGCAAAAAATGCCCTTAATTAGTTAGACATCATGCAGGCTCTCCAATTGTTTATATGAGGTGTTCAACATCCAAGATACCTGTCCTCATCTAGTCAAAGTTCAAAGGGAGCTTCTCATTGAGTTCACTTGAATGTAAATAAAAGTTTTTATGTGGTAGGCACTCCTGTTTTGTCAGTGAATGCACAATTTTTCTGCTCATTTTAAGAACAAAAATGTTGTAAAGGGCTTGTCAGTATCACCTTCCGTCTTCACCTTCTTTCCACCCCAGCAAAATAGGAAAAATAAATTATTTAAAGATGGGTTTCAAACTCTGTCTGCTAGCAGGATACCTCTTTTAAAACGGAAAAGAACAGGAATCAATTTAATTGGCTGGAAAAGTTGATAAAAGGAAGAACAAGTAAAATGGAAGAATCCAGCAAAGAGCTCAGGGGGAAAATTATCTGGGAAAAAAAAGATTCTGCAGTAGTTCCCTGTAGGATAGGCACTTTAGGCAGCGAATTGACAAGCTATATTTTTTTTCCCCACTCAAATCCCCCAGCATATATGTAGATACAAAGCATTCAAAAATAACACAAAGAAAAAAGACTGAAAGACACACACAGATGTAATACCCTGATGAATTTCTGGAATGAAAATGCTCATATATTACAGTACTTTATTACCCAGAAGAATATTCATATTGCTTCTATGGTTACTGCTGGTCAAGGGTTTGAAAAGAGTTTAAGCTGCCATCCTCTAGATCAGGGGTAAACAACCTTGGCAACTTTAAGACTTGTTGGCTCCAACTCCCAGAATTTCCCAGCTAGCATGGCTGGCTCAGTGGAAGTCAAAGTCCACAAGTCTTAAAGTTGCCATGTTTGGAAACCCCTGCTATAGGTCATAACCTTTCCAAACTTTTGGCTTACCTGACCCTCACTTAGTGAACAGGAATTGTCTAGGGCTGCATATAAAATATATAGTACAGTTAATGTATATAAATCACAAAATAATGTTAAAAGTTTATAATCTTATGGGGCAACATGACTAACTGTTCATGTGGCCCGTGGGCTGCAGGGTGCATATGCCTGCTCTAGATGTTTTCTTGTCTTGACCTTAAAAAGCAGCACAATGATTCCTCTACAGCTACTCCCTCAAGAACTTTCTGTCTCTAGCTCTCCTGCTGGGTACAAAGAAACATTTGTCTCCGATGTTGAGAAATAGGCCAAATTCTTGAAAAATGATGTACCCTTGATACCATAGCAAAAATATCTCAGTAAATTCAGGGCAAAAAAACACAAATTAAAATGGATGCTAAAGAGGAAAGTTGGCAGTGCCTAATTTTTAAATTTGAAAGTGCACAACCTCAGATATGGTCTACATTGTCTCCAATATAAGGTTGAAGTAAATGTTGAAATCACCATGTCAGAGATGCCCTTTAAGACAAGGTTGCCCCCAAGATTGTCAGGATACACTTCAATTCAGGTTTTCACAGGAGAAACAGCAGCAAGCCAAGGAAAAAGGTTACATTATAAGTATTGTATAAGAATCTACTCCTAAAATCTTACAGTATCTCTGGACACCTGCACAACTGGATAGAAGCATTCCTGTCAAACAGACAACAAATGATCAAAATTGGGAGCGTGCTATCAAATTCTGTACCTGTCAAAAGTGCTGTCCCCAAAGGCAGTGTTCTAAGACCAACTCTTTTCAAACTCTACATAAATGACCTCTGTGATCATATCAAGAGCAACTGTGTTCTCTTCATTGATGATGTAAAGCTATTCAACACCACAGACAATACTGCTACCCTCCAAAAAGACCTTGACTATGTATCAGAATGGTCAAACAAATGCCAACTTCAAATCTCAATAAATAAATGTTCTGTCTTACATATTGGCAAAAAAAATTAGAAAATAAAATAAAAGCTGAATAGTCAAGACCTTCTTGATGATCCAAACTGTCAAGGATCTTGGAATACTCATCTCTAATAATCTAAGTGCTAGAGTCTACTGTAACTAGATAGCCAAAAAGGCATTAAGAGTTGTTAACCTAATCTTACATAGCTTTTTCTCTGGTAATATTACACTAATAATTAGAGCATATAAAACATTTGCTAGACCAATACTCAAATACAGCTCATCAGTCTGGAACCCACATTATGTATCTGATATTAACACAGTTGAGAAAGTCCAGAAATAGTTTACAAGAAGAGTTCTCCACTCCTCTACTCATTGCAGAATACCTTATGCCACCAGACTCGAAATTCTAGACTTAGAAAACCTAGAACTATGCCACCTTTGGTCCGATCTAAGTATAGTATATGAAATCATACATTGCAATGTCCTACCTGTCAATGAATACTTCAGCTTCAATCATAACAACACTATTGACCTCACCCCTTTCCTAAGAGGTCTGTAGGGGGCATGCATAAGCCCACCAATCGTGCCTACCATCCCTGTCCTATTGTTTCTTCTATTTTTTTTATTCTTCTTAAAGGCTAGGTCCCACTGGCTGACGGATGCAAAACATATGCAAAAAGGACACAGTGGACGAGCAAAATTTCAGGGGTGGCTCCATCCATTGTCATCCGCTCTCAAAAGTGGTGAAAATTTGCATAAACAGAACAGAAAAGAACGGAAAGGAACGGACTGGGGTAGTACGTAGCGAGGATGTTAAGCAGATGTTCGTAGGAAGCCTAGCAGATGGAAGCGGATGGAAGTGGATGGAAGCGGATGACACATCCGAAGGGCTTCTGGGGGAGAATTGCAAAGCGGACGCATAGCGGAAGGAGCGGATGCATAGCGGATGACGCGGACGCATCACGGACACCTATAGGATGCATAGCGGATACATAGCGGATGCAAAGCGTTCACTGCGCATGCGGGGAGTATGAATTGCGTCATCTTCACAGATATAAAAGGATGCAGCTCGCAAGCAGTCAGCATTCAGAGGAAAGAAGTGCTACCACAGACATCTTCGAATAACACCATGGTTTGTCAGTCAGGGAAGAAGAGAAAGCCTGTGCCTACTCCTGCCAGCCCTGGTAAGAAGGACAGAACCACCATCCCACCCCCTGGCACTGACTCTGAAGCTGCTGGTGCTCCTGCTGCTGGTGGTGGTGCTGCTGCTGGTGTTGCTGTTGCTGTTGCTTCTCCTGCTGCTGGTGGTGCTGCTGCTGCTGGTGTTGCTGCTGCTACTGCTACTGCTGCTGCTGCTGCTGCTGCTGTGGTGGACCAGCCCCAAGGCCCTCAAAGCCCTGCTACTCAAGCCCCTGAAGGCCCTGCTACTGAAGCCCCTGCCAGAGGGAGGAAGAGGCAAGGGAAGGAGAAGGGAGAGAGGAAATAGTACACCCTTTCCGAGGACCATGAGGAGGAGGTGCTGGAATGGCTGAAGGAGAACGAGTACCTCTGGAGAAAGGACCACAGGCTCTATTGCGACACCAAGAGGAAGCAGGCAGCTTGGAGAGACAAGGCAGAGAGCCTGGGCTACACTTCAGAACTACTCCTGGGATGGTGGAAGCACATGCACACCTGGTATGGCAAGCTACACCTGAAGAAATCTGGCCAGGCCGCTGTCAAGTTCACTGACAGGGAGATGTACATCATGGCCAAGTGCAGTTTCCTGGAGAGTGAGGTCCGCCACCGAGGAGCAGCCCCTCTGACAACCCTCTCCTTCAGACAGCCCACAGACAGCCAGTCCTCTTCCAGCCAGGAGACAGCTACCATGTCCAGGCAGGTGTCTTCGGAGGGGCCCACGGCAGAGACCCCACTGACAGCCGCACTCCCCATGCCAGAGGACATGGAGGATCCCCTGTCACAAATGGAGGAAGAAGCGTCAGCCACCAGAGACCAACCCACACCCATCCCCAGCTCCACCTCCACAGAAAGCAGGCAGAGAGGCAGAGAGGCAGAGAGGCAGACTGGAGGGCCAGAGCCACACTGTCCTGTTGGAGATCAGGGACACAATCAAAACCAGCACAGAACTTCTCTTTCAGCTGGTCCACAGCGACATACCATCCTCGAACCAGAAGCCCTTCATCACCTACGTGAGCCAGACCCTCATGGACCTGCCCGAGGCCCAGTACCAGGTGATGAAGCAGAAGATAACAGCACTTCTGCACAACCCTCAAGGCCCAGCTGAAGCTGCTCCTACCCAGTCCAGGTCTGCTCCTCCACCCCAGGTGATGTCATAGCCCTTCCACAGCTTTCAACAGCCCCTCACCTACCAAGGCTACGACTACCAGGACTTCCCACAGCAGAGGCAGACCTTCCCAGTCCAGGCCCAGGTTCATTGCATGCCACAGATGCCTTACCTTGCCCAGCTGCAAACCAGACAGCCCCACTACACTCGTCCTTCCTCCACCTCTCAATGGACAATCTGTCATCAGTCTTGGGCCTGACATCCCAGGTCCTTGAGGAAGGGCCTCTCAACCTCACGGGACTGAGTCAGCTTTCTGAGAGCTTCCTGAACACACCATCCCCTGTTGTACTCTCGGGGCCAAGCACCCCAATGGTGCCTCAGACCAGCACTCCAGCCATAGCCACCTCCACAGTCCCTGGCCGCTTGACAGCTGAGACCATGGACATGCCTCAGAGTGACTGAGAATAGTGCCAGTGACTGAGTTGTTACCTGTTCACTTTATCTTTGCTTAAGACACTTTACTTGGTTCATTTTGCTTTTTTAATAAAGTCATACAGTTTACTTAAGACAGTTATTAATAAAGGTTATTTTTGCTTCACATGCTTGGTTCATTTTATTTACTTAATAAAGTTTTGGTGAAAACTTTGAAAAAATGGTTAAGCCTTTGCATGCTTGTGGGATAGGTAAGGATAGCTGTGGGATAGGTAAGGATAGCTGTGGGATAGGTAAGGATAGTTGTGGGATGGGTAAGGATAGTTGTGGGATAGGTAAAGATAGCTGTGGGATGGGTAAGGATAGTTGTGGGATAAGTAAGGATAGCTGTGGGATAGGTAAGGATAGTTGTGGGAGAGGTAAGGATAGTTGTGGGATAGGTAAGGATAGCTGTGGGATAGATAAACCTCCAGTGCAAGCATAGTGGGACTATATGGTCCACCCTCCCAGCTGCCACACATATGCCCTTTTTTATCAATAACAATTTATTCATTGATCAACACATTTTAAAATTCCCTTGTTGACAGTCCACAAGCCTGTTCTGCAACACTGGGTAGCGGGTGTGCATTAGATTGTGCAAGATGCAGCAAGCTTCCACGATGCTCCTCACAGTCTTTGGGTCATGCTGCATGGTGGTGAAAAGTATCTGGAACCTGTTGCCCAGGATGCCAAAGGTGTTCTCCACCACCTGCCTTGCCCTGGACAGCCTGTAGTTGAAGATCCTCTCTTCACGGGTGAGGTATCTTGAAGTGTAGGGCTTCATGAGCTAGGTTCTGAGGGAGAAGACGTCATCACCCACGATGAAGTAGGACATATCTTGTGTGTCATTGGGTAGGGGGTCTGGATCTGGAAAACCCATGATGAGGTTGCATTCCAGCCCATCCTTGAGATCACTGGCATTGTATATCTGGGCATCTGAAGCTGACCAGTTGCCTGAAGCATCGATGTAGATGAACTTGTAATCAGCATCAACCATGGCAAAGAGGATGATACTGAAGAAGCCCTTGTAGTTGTAATAAGTGGACCCTGAGTTGCCTGGAGCTTTGCAGGCCACGTGCTTCCCATCTATGGCTCCAATGGTGTGGGGAAAGTTCCACCTCTGTTACCACTGTTCTGCAACTTTCCTCCAGCCTTCTTCAGTGGTGGGACACTGGAGGAGCTCCTCCACGTATTCTTCGATGATGGTCTGCACCATTTCTCTGACCACTTTGCTGATGCTGTTGTGTGGCACCCTCCACGCATACTGCATGTTTCTGTATGTTGTTCCAGAGGCCAGGTGCCGCAGAGTCAGTGCCACCTTCAGGGTCCAGATTGGGACGGAGGTTGGTGCTTGGCTTGGTCAACCTGGGTCTCAGATGCTCTACAATTTCATCAAACATGGCTGGTGGTATCCTCATGAAGTGCTGGAATGCACGAGGGTCTTCATTCCTCAGCTCCACCATCAGCTCATAGAGTCCAAACTCCACTCTTCTCCCGATCCATCGTCGGACCCACACAGCTCTTGAACGTCTCCTTCTTCTCCTTGCATAGAAAAGGTGAAACAGTCTGAACAGGGCTTGGTTTTGGCGTTGAATGATCGCAGCTACCATAAGGACTGTGTTATGATCCATGGTGGAGATCAATGGATGATGTGGAAGAGCAAGACCAAGGATGGAGAGGTCTGTACACCACAGCTGCTGGACTCCTACTGAGATCCAGGTGATTTCCTCCCCCTTTTTATAGAAAATATTGGTTTTTCGCTAGGTGTCCTTCCACATACTCTAGGCATACTCCAGACATCCTAAATATCTGAGATACATCCCATATACAAACTTTTTGTCCATTTTAATGCTTTATATATGAGATGCATCCGCTTACATCCTTTCTATTTCCGTGCTACTAATGCTATGTGGACGTTCTGTGTACCTTTCGCTTCCTCCCTCTTTCCATTTTCAGCTGCAGCAGATGTGAGTTGCGAGGATGTCCAGAGGATGCCGAGAGGATACAGTGGACGTTTAACGGATGACAACGGACATGGAACGTTTCTTGCCCGTATGTGTCGCAGATGTACATCGTATGCGGCGGAAAGTTCATCCATTCCAAAAGTTTTGTGCAGCTCAAAACGTCTTGCGTGGATGAAATCTCAGTGGATGGATGCTCGATGGATAGAGCGTATGAAACACATATGCAGTGAGTACACAACAGATGCATCGCGTTTTTCAACGGATGGCAATTTTTTTGTGCATTTTACATCCTCTTTGCATCCGTTGGTGCAGTGAGACATGGGCTTTATATGTATCCATGTATTCATAACTATGTTTTTATTTATTCCTATTATCTTGTAAGCAATTGACAAAAATAAATAAATAAATAAAATATGAGCCCAACTTCAGTCCAGCTGTGTGCCACGAAAGAAAAGCTGAAGCTAATTACTGACATCTTCCTAAGTCTTTCAGCATGCAATCACATGCCTCACTCTTAGAAGCACAAAAAATGATCTTTTTTATTTATTTGCTCAATTACTATTGCTGTCCATCTTAATCCAATTGACTCTGGGAGGCAAAAATATTGCAGCAATTAAAACCATAAACACAGAGAAAGAGAGATAATTCTTCCTCTTTCTCCCTCCCTCCCTCCTTCCCTCCCTCTCCATACTTTAAAGGGAAAGAAATTGTATGTAATTTTTGTGGAAATCATTTTCCCCCCACCCCTGAACCATTAATTAGTGGCTTTTAATGAATTTGCAAAATCCTAATAGACTGTATGTATATAGATCAAACTTTATTCTTACTCCTTCATCTTTTTCAGAAAGCTTGTGTTGAGAATACTGAATATTCTTTTCAATTTTATTTTGAATAGATCACAGAGAAAATTAACAGAAATCTGGGGTGTAACCTACAAATGTGAGGACTCTGATTGTTAGAGTTTCTGGAAGTTGTGTCTCATGCTAGGGCAGTCTGGGTTAAAGATTCTGGGCAGCTGCTATGTTTTGTCCTATTGGGAATGAAGGAATTAAAGATTCACTGGGAAAGTGAGTTTCAGAGAGGCCATGACTGAGAGCTGATGAGAAAGAGGTCAGTCCAGGAATGCTGCGGAATGCATGACTCTGGTTAGTGTCCTCAGCATTGATTGCAATAGGGAAATTCCTTGTTCGCTATCGATGATATACTTGACCTGGATTACATTGTAATAAATGGGATCAAAAGGCATGCAGTGATTTCATGCAACCATTTTAAGCTTAGACTGGGTAAGAGGATGAGAACTGGTGAGGCTGGAATTTGATTTTTTTTTTTAATGGCAGAGAAAGTTTGTAAGGTAGGAAAGACTGATGGCAGACCTTGAAGCCTGAGAAACAAGCAAGTATATGGCCAGGCATTTGAAAATGTGGGAGGAAAAGCCTCCATATTTAAATCTAAGGAGTAATATATATTTATCAGAAATAAGATTCCCAGATGCTGATAAGGAAGAGCTTATGTATCCCTGCAAGGAATCTATTCATCTAACCTTCTAGATTTGAGAATGTGGAATTGGGAGGGTGTTTAATCATTATGTCAGGTCCAAAGTCCTGACGCTGAGGATCAGCAAACAGCATTATAAGATGTGATGACAGCAGAAATTACATCAGCTTGGTTCATATGTGAATTAGGTGATAGGTTCTTTCTGAGGAACAATGCGACCAAGGAAAATGCTAATTCTGACTTTTCCATAGCTCTTTGTTTTGTCCATGGAGAAGGGGATATTGTTAAATTTAGATTTTAAAAATCCAATAACTAATTAAAACACTATACATGGGCAATAACCCACATGCAAAATGAGAAAAAGGGAGCCAGAAACCTCATAAAAATTAGCTAAGAATCCAACATTCTTTTCAAGAAAGGCAAGAATGCAAATACACTTGTTGTAATCTGGGAACCACTGTTTTCAATGGAGACCACCCTTGCTTCAAAAAAAGTCTGCTGTTGGTGAGCCTTTAATAATTATCTCAAGTTGCCATATGTCTGTGCAAGGTAAATTTGAAATTATTTCCAAGATAATTTGATTTTCTGGGCTATCCTGATGTAATGTGATATAAAAATGGGGAAACTGTTTTTGAATGAAAAATCCATGATCTCAGACTAGTTAGTCCAGATCAATCATGAAACTCTTAAGACGCATGAATTTCAACTTCCAGAATAGAATGGATTGTCAATGCACATGAACAAGATGCAGCAACATGTGAAAAGGGAATGGAAAGTCTCTATTCTGATGCTCATGCTACTGCAGTAAAAGAAGACCATACCAAGGAGCTGGGACAGATAGTAAGAAAGGATAATCTCAGGGCTCTGCCATCAATAGTTGAGGTCCAGAACAATGTATACTGCAAATTTCCAGATCCAGGTCTATGGTTGGAAAGAAGAAAGCTTTTGAAAATTATGAGCCTTTTTCTTCCTCATCCCACTTTTGGATACTTGATTTCAGAAAACCTACCTGTGAGGTGATTCATGGTGAAATATCACATGATCAATTTGGTAGGAGACAAAAGCAAGTGATCTGCAGCTATGCACAGTGTCTGGGTGAATACTCATGATTCATAACCACAATGCATGATGACCATTGAAAGGAAATAGTTCCAGGAGAAAATCATTGTAGACATGAGCATATATGTGATTATCTTCAGCTGCTACTCTCAATCCAGTTGGTCAAGACTAGGAATAATGGAATAAAGAGTTTAAAATTTCCGGAAATCAGCAATCTGGAGAAACTGAGTCAGGCTATTATTTTAGGATACAGAAATACAAAATAAAAATGCCCCCAAAAGAATACCAGCAATTCTAAACTGGTTTTCCTAAGGAAATATGCTTTTCTTGTTCAGCTTGAGCTTCACTTGAATTTCTATTTACAGCTGAGCTGCCTACTGGTCTCTCAGGGGTTAGAGAATATATCTGGCAGTGTAGGCAGTCATTTTGGGACCAATAATTTCTCAACAAAAAAATCAGGAACAGGATATATTCTTGAGCCACTTTCTGATGACTAACCGTCTGCCTAAATAGGAAGTATACTGCAAAAAGTTTAAGAGAGAAGCCTATAAATAACCCATGATGATTCTTTTTACCCCAGAGGAATGGATTTTTACAAGCTTTTAGCAAGAATAGTTACCAGAATTGAAACCAGAATTTATATTAACAAACAAAAAAACAAACAAATGAAAGTTTTCCTTTCATCCAATTTCAGTACTAATATAACCCTCCACCGCTATAGTGAGTGCATGGTTTTAAGATTTATGCATTTGGGCTAATTGGCCTTCATCTTCTCTCCTTCAATATTTCTGGGAAGTTGTTTGAAGCCCATTCTTGCAGAGTTATGCAAAACCCAAAATTGTGCATTATTATGCATTCCTTTCTTTTTAAAGACAGTTTTTAAACCATGGACATGGCTTAAAAGGGTGCAGCAAGATCTGCACCCTTTAAAATAATAATACTGTCCTATGTCACTTCATTACTACATGTAAGTGAACATCGCCAACTGACCATTGTTAGGATGGCATAATCCACAGGAAGCTTTGGATGATGTCTTGCCATTTTTCAAGAAATAAGCCACGGATAGAAGAAATGAGTCATGGAGAAGATGATAACAATTGCCCTTATTAATGTTCTTTTTGTACAGATGCATTATAGAGACAGGAGCCAGATATTTTGAACATCTAGTTGATGTTGAGGTAAAATTGATATTGATGATATCTTGAGGGTAGATTGTCAAGAGATTCTAAACATCTTCTATTCAAATAATAATATTTCTCAGTGGCAATAGGGGAAATAATTCAAATTTACTTGCATTTCTTGAAATTAGAACTCTAATTGGTGAGAGATTCACTGGTATAGTTCTATGGCTTTTGATTTCAATCAATATTCACTTTTTATAGTTATTACTTGGATATTGTACAGAAGACAACCCAGGTTACAAAAATAAGATTATTTTTTAGTATACTCATCACAGTTTCCATACATTTGAGATCCAAAGCTGTGTATATGGTTCCAACTATAGCTGTGACATTTTAGAAAATGTGGGGTGAAAAAAACCCAGCTCCAATCATTTGTTTCAGGATAATTGAAAACTGTCTAGTTCATTCCAAGGGAATATCAGCTGCAACTGGTTATTATTTATGCTTTTATTTATTTAAATATTCAATATATAAATCTCAAAAAGATATTTTTTTCAAATAAGTTAATAGTATTTTCTTGCTTGCAGGGTCATAGCAGTGTAATTTCTGTATTCCAGTAGATTCTGTGGTAAAGTCAGTACTAGCAGGCCCAGGACAATAAGTAAATCTGTTTTTAATAAGGAAGGTAAAATCTTTTGACAGCAAAAGGGAACATATTATACAAACTTCTATATGCTCCAGTATATAGGGCTGCTTCACTTATTAATGTTGGTTTAGTATTTTGCTTAGAGATATTTGTACTTTGTTCAATAAACTGTAGTTAAACCAAATGTTCCATATTAACATACTCCTAATATGCTATTCCTATTGGACAAGAATACCTGACGCTGATTGGCTACTTTACTCGATGCTGATTGGCCAATAATAGAAAGCCCACGATTGGCCAATTCAAGCGGCGGGAAAAACAAGTAGCCGTCATTGGACACTAGCTGCAAGCAGCTTCTCTATGCAAAGAGCTGCCGTGGCTCCTGGTTAAGACGGACTTTCTGCACTAAATAAAAGAGCTGAAGTTACGCTGGTCTCCGCGTCTCCTTCTTCCGTGAACACAACACCAAACCTTACAAATGATTAAATATCCATATGAATTTAGCCATTACTGATTGTAAGAATGGGGACCAATAGAGATGGGGGTTTTTTCTGCTAAGTGTGGAAAAATAATATTCACTTATTTCAATTATTTGAAATATAGTTGAATTATTTCAACTGTTATTCTATAATTTAATTTGCATTAAACTAGGCAATCTGATTAGATAACTTTGAATAGAGTTGGCAACAGAACTAATTAAATAAATAAGATAATTTAAATAAGATAATTTGGATTATTTTGCAACCAATTATTTTTCAGTAGGACCACCCCTCCAATATTGAAGTACTCCACCCTCCAAAAAGATATGCCAAACAAAAAAGACTTTGCCTTTCAAGACAAACAAGCACTTGATACTTTCCCATAATGATATAATACTACTCATTGAGAAGCAAGTGGGATAGCCAGATGTTTTAAAATGTTTTATCTGTGGTTTCCTTATACCATGTGTATATAAAAAATGAGAGAATAATAAAGGGAAAGATGCCATAGGTCAGGCTTTCTCTAATTAAATTTGGCAGCTAAGATTGTGTTTGTATGTGTGTCAGAATTTCAAAGAGTGTTTCAGTATTGAATGAGTATTTGTAACAAAAAACCCATTTATGATATACAGTTTGAGTTCTCAGAACCTCCTTACCATGTAGGCTTCATGTAAGCCCGGTCCCACTGCACTTACAGATGCAAAGAGGATGTAAAACGTTAAAAAAAGCTTGCCATCCATTGAAAAACGCTATGCATCCATTGTGTACTCAATGCATACGTGTTTCATACGCTCTATCCATTGAGCATCTGTCCACTGCGATTTCATCCGCGCAAAAAGTTTTGAGCTGCAAAAAACTTTTTGAACGGATGAACTTTCTGCCGCGTACGATGTACATCTGCGACATATAAGGGCAACAAACGTTTTATGTCTGTTATCATCCGTTAATAGTCCGCTGTATCCTCTCTTCATCCTCTGGCCATCCCCTCAACTCACATCCGCTGCAGCTGAAAACGGAAAGAGGGAGGAAACAAAAGGTACACGGAACGTCTACACAGCGTGAATAGCATGGAAATAGAAAGGATGTAAGCATATGAATCTCGTATATAAAGTATTAAAAATGGACAAAAGGTTTGTATCTGGGATGTATCTCGTATATTTAGGATGTCTGGAGTATGTCTAGAGTATATAGAAGGACACCTAGCAGACAACCGATATTTTCTATAAAAAGGGGGAGAAAATCATCTGGATCTCAATATGAGTCCAGCAGCCGTGGTGTACAAACCTCATCACCCTTGGTCTTGGTCTTCAACATCATCAATTGTTCTCCACCATGGATGATGACATAGTCCGTATGATAGCTGCGCTCATTCATCACCAGAACCAAAACCTGTTCAAACTGTATCAAGTTTTACACAGAAGGAGAAGAAGGAGACATCCAAGAGCTGTGTGGATCCGAGGATGGATCGTGAGAAGAATGGAGTTTGGACCGTATGACCAGTTGATGGTGGAGCTGAGGAATGAAGACCCTCGTGCATTCCATTACTTCATGAGGATGCCACCAGCCATGTTTGACGAACTTGTACAGCATCTGAGACCCAGGTTGACCAAGCCTAGCACCAACTTCCATCCCAACCTGGACCCTGGACTGAAGGTGGCACTGACTCTGCGGCACCTGGCCTCTGGAACCACATACAGAAACATGCAGTATGCATGGAGGGTGCCACACAACAGCATCAGCAAAGTGGTCAGAGAAGTTGAAGAATACAAGGAGGAGCTCCTCAGCTGCCCCACCACTGAACAAGGCTGGAAAAAACTTGCAGAAGAGGGGTATCAGAGGTGGAAATTTCCCCACACCGTTGGAGCCATAGATGGGAAGCATGTGGCCTGCAAAGCTCCAGCCAACTCAGGGTCCACTTATTACAACTACAAGAGCTTCTTCAGTATCATCCTTTTTGCCATGGTTGATGCTGATTACAAGTTCATCTATAATGATGCTTCAGGCAATGGGTCAGCTTCAGATGGCCAGGTATACAATGCAAGTGACCTCAAGGATGGGCTGGAACACAGCCTCATCATGGGTTTTCCAGGTCCAGACCCCCTACCCAATGACACACAAGATGTACCCTACTTCATCATTAGTGATGACGCATTCTCCCTCAGAACCTACCTCATGAAGCCATACAGTTCAAGATACCCCACCCATGAAGAGAGGATCTTCAATTGCTGGCTGTCCAGGGCAAGATGGGTGGTGGAGAATGCCTTTGGCATCTTGGCCAACAGGTTCCAGATACTTCTCACCACCATGCAGCATGACCCAGAGACTGTGAGGAGCATCGTGGAAGCTTGCTGCATCCTGCACAATCTCATGCGCACCCGCTACCCAATGTTGCAGAACAGACTTGTCAACTGTCAAAAAGGGAATGGGGACATGGAGCCTGGTGAATGGAAGCAAGGACGTAACCTGATAGACACTGTGGATATACAAGGCCCCAACAGAGCTTCGCGTGAAGGGAAGAAGCAGCGCAACCTCCTGAAACACTGGTGCAACTCCCCAGCTGGAGCAGTGGATGGCAAGACAGGATAATAGATGATTCCTTGAAGCTGTTAGATAACACTGATGAGATTGTGCCATGTATCCTACAATGAATAGGGCATTAATAAAGAGCTTTGTTTATTTTAAAATGTATTGATCAATGAATAAATTGTTATTGATAAAAAAGGTCCATATGTGTGGCAGCTGGGATGGTGGATCATACAGTCCCACTATGCTTGCACTGGAGGTTTATCTATCCCACAACTATCCTTACCCATCCCACAGTTATCCATCCCACAGCTATCCTTACCCATCCCACAGCTATCCATCCCACAGCTATCATTACCCATCCCACAGCTATCCATCCCACAGCTATCCTTACCAATCCCACAGCTATCCTTACCAATCCCACAAACATGCAAAGGCTTAACCCTTTTTTCAAAGTTTTCCCCAACACTTTATTAAGTAAACAAAATGAACTAAGTAAACTTTATTCAGTGTCTTAAGCAAATATAAACTTTATTAAACAAGTAAACAACTCAGTTTCTGAGACTATTCTGAGTCACTCTGAGTCATGTCCATGGTCTCAGCTGTGAAGCGGGCAGTGACTGTGGAGGTGGCTGTGGCTTGAGTGCTGGTCTGAGGCACCATTGGGGTGCTTGGCCTCAAGAGTACAACAGGTGGTGGTGTGTTCAGGAAGCTATCCGAGAGCTGACTCAGTCCCATGACTGAGAGGCCCTTCATCAAGGATTTGAGATGTCAGGCCCAATACTGATGACAGATTGTCCATTGACGGGCTTGGCTATGGGGTGGAGGAAGGGTTGGGAGGAGTGTAGTGGGGCTGTCTGGTCTACAACTGGGTGGGGAGTGGCATCTGTGGCATCTGATGAACCTGGGCCTGGACTGGGAAGTTCTGCTTCTGCTGTGGGAAGTCCTGGTAGTCGTAGCCTTGGTAAGTGAGAGGCTGTTGAAAGCCATGGAAGGGCTGTGATGTCGCCTGGGGTGGAGAAGCAGACCTGGACTGGGTAGGAGCAGCTTCAGCTGGGCCTTGAGGGTTGTGCAGAAGTGCTGCAATCTTCATCACCTGGTACTCAGCCTCGGGCAGGTCCCTCATGGTCTGGCTCATGTAGGTGATGAAGGGCTTCTGGGCCAAGGATGCTATGTCCAAGTCGACCAGCTGAGAGAGAAGTTCTTTGCTGGACTTCATTGTGTCCCTGATCTCCAACAGCACACTGTGGTCCTGGCCCTCCAGTCTACCTCTCCGTCTGCATCCTCTGGAGCTGGGGATGGGGGTGGGTTGGCCTCTGGTGGCTGCTTCTTCTTCCTCCATTTGTGACAGCAGGGCGTCATCCTCCACGGGATCCTCCAAGTCTGCCAGCATGGGGAGTGCAGCTGTCGAGGGAGTCTCTGCTGTGGGGCCCTCTGAAGACAGCTGCCTGGACAGGGTAGCTGTCTCCTGGCTGGAAGAGGACTGGCTGTCTGTGGGCTGTCTGAGGGAGAGGGGTCTCAGAGGGGCTGCTCCTCAGTGGCGGATCTCACCCTCCAGGAAACTGCACTTGGCCATGACGTACTTCTCCCGATCAGTGAGCTTGACAGAGGCCTGCCCGGATTTCTTGAGATGTAGCTTGCCATACCAGGTGTGCATGTGCTTCCACCATCCAAGGAGTACTTCTGCAGTGTACCCCAGGCTCTCTGCCTTGTCTCCCCAAGCTGCCTGCTTCTACTTGGTGTCCCGATACAGTCTGTGGCCCTTTCTCCACAGGTACTTGTTCTCCCTCAGCCATTCCAGCACCTCATCCTCATGCTCCTCCTGAAACAGTGTACTATTTTCTCTCTCCCTTCTCCTTCCCTTGCCTCTTCCTCCCTCTGGCAGGGGCTTCAGCATGGCCTTCAGGGGCTTCAGCATCAGGGCCTTCTGGAGATTGTTCAGGGCCTTCAGGGGCTTGAGCAGCAGAGCCTTCAGGGGCTTGAGCAGCAGGGCCTTCAGCAGCAGGGCTTTGAGGGGCTTGAGGGCCTTGGGGCTGGTCCACCACAGCAGCAGCAGCAGCTTCAGAGTCAGTGCCAGAGGGTGGGATGCTGGTTCTGCCCTTCTTCACCTTGCCAGGGCTTGAACGAGTAGGCACGGACTTCCTCTTCTTGCCTGACTGACAAACCATGGTGTTCCTGCAAGATGTATGTGGCAGCATGTCTTTCCTCTGTATGCTGACTGCGTGCGCGCTACATCCTTTTATATCTGTGGAGCAGACGCAATTCATACTCCCCGCATGCGCAGTGAATGCTTTGCATCCGAAATACATCCGCACGGCATCCCCTTTGTTTCCTTTAGGCGTACATGATGTATCTGCTTCATCCGCTATGCATCCGCCCCTTCTGCTTTGTGTCGCATTGAAATTCTCCCCCGGAACCCCTTCGAAGCTGTCATCCGCTTCCATCTGCTTTCATCCGCTAGGCTTCTGATGAACATCCATTTAACATCCCCACTACATACTACCTACGTCCGTTCTTTTCTGTTCTGTTTATGCAAATTTTCACCAATTTTTGGAGCGGATGAAAACAGATGGAGCCACCCCCGAAATTTTGCTCGTCCACTGTGTCCTTTATGCATACATTTTGCATCCATGGGCCAGTGGGACCGGGCCTGCTTGAAAGCATTCTCTCTCTCTCTCTCTCTCTCTCTCTCTCTCTCTCTCTCTCTCTCTCTCTCTCTCTCTCTCTCTCTCTCTCTCTCTCCCTCCCTCCCTCCCTCCCTCTCTCTCTCTCTCTCTTTCTCTCTCTCTCTCTCTCTCTCTCCCCCTCCTCCCCTCCCCTCTCTCTCTTTTCTTTTTCTGGGAAAATTTTCTGGTTATGTGGATAACCAGTTGTTCTACATGCAGGAAAAATTGTCCAGTATTCTACTTTAGTTCAAGGTCAACATTTTAGCAAAACAGA
The DNA here is from genome assembly GCA_015471245.1 of Laticauda colubrina. Lineage (NCBI taxonomy): Eukaryota > Metazoa > Chordata > Lepidosauria > Squamata > Elapidae > Laticauda > Laticauda colubrina. The sequence goes on along the minus strand of BLBF01000017.1, from coordinate 16,201,599 downwards.
AAAGTCTGAAGGGTTAGTGCAATACCATTTCTGAAGGTGACATGCCATCCTCTTTTAGGCTGCAGCACTGTTCCCTCACTTCTTACAACCAAGCAAGATGTTAGAAGTGCACCTCAAGAGCTTCCCACCTACCAGAAAAATATTGTCAGCATATTTTAAATGGGAAGGGGAAGGGGGTTAATGAAATCCACAAGTTTCTGGAATCCTTCACAATATTTGCCTGATAATGTACCATTCTAAAAACAAATAGCCAAAAACATCAAAATGTGAGAACAAATACAAAACAGAAGCATCATTAGATAATTAAGAATCACAGCTGGGGAACAAAAAGAATAGTGAAATAAAAACACCTGGGAGAGATTATCAGAGTGATGTATATCATATCTGTGCTTTAGTCTATACTTGTAATGGGCTGCAAGAATAACCTTGAAGAACAGAAGGATATGCTGCAATCAAACTAAGGGTCAGGTTAAAGAAGTGTGAGTCAAAAACAAATGTAATTTGGGAAAACATCTCAGATTTGATCTTCCCTAGTTCTCTTGTAGATAAAGGCAGTGGGGGGGTGCTTTCAGATTTGCAAGATTCTGATACTGTAACCCTATAATTAAAACAGTTTTAATATTAATATCCTTGATTTTCAAGGCTGGTTAACCTCTGAGTGCTGACTCACTCAACATATGTATCATAAAACTTTAAGAAGTAAATTTATCCAGAACTGCTTTATTAATATGCTTTGCTAACATTATTAACTTTTCAGATGGTCTGGAACTCTCCTGTCCACATGATTAGATGACAATAGCACCCAAGCATCACAACCATCTTAAAAATAGGCAGTTATCAACACACAATTTCTGGAAATCTTAGTTCCAATTTATGAAAAAGGGCATCAGGTTGGAAAAAGTTGCTTTGGAATTTGTACATCATCCATGAGAATATAAAATACTATTATTCCTTACATTTTATGATGGTGTATTCTAGGGCTTAACACACTTTTTTTTAAACTCTCCCTCTGGTAGTCCTTCCTATTCTGAATAATGTCCATAAAATACAAGCATGTTCTTCTTTGAATAGTTGTTTCCATCTATCCATAATCAAACTGACTGAGCTTGTGACAAACATTTCTATGCTTGGTACTTTGTAGGAGCTTAAAGCTTCCATGGAAATGCTTTCTTAGTTCCAGTAGGTTCAGGTTATAAGCTAAATTGCTTGCACTATTTCCCAAGCTGCTTATCTCTGCTTCCATTGAGGGAAGATTATTTGTACCCTTTCTTGTATGTCAGTTTCTTTGTCCTTGATTCAAGGAATTTCAAGCATTTATCTATGACATTTACCAGACTCTCCTACTTGGACCTTTACCATCCCAGACTATTTCCAAATAGATAATGTGGGGAGCTGGCCCTCACCAGCTGATCCCTCACTTTGCTCTGGTATTTGGCTAGAAGTTTGATGAAGATTGTAGAGACCTTGGCATGTTCTGAACATGGACACCTGCCCACCTCAACAGAAAAAAGTAAAAAGCCTCAAACAACAAAGCTAGTGCCTTGATTTAGTCCTGTATAGCTCCACTGTTCCCCACCTTATATTTTAAACCAGGGGTCTCCAACCCTGGCAACTTTAAGTATTGTGGACTTCAACTCCCAGAATTCCTCAGTCAGCAAATCTGGGAGTTCTGGGAGTTGAAGTCCACAAGTCTTAAAGTTGCTAAGGTTGGAGACATATGTTTTAAACTATATTTACTTGTGACATGACAATTATCTTTTAGTTGATTAATCTCAGTATGCTGAGGGTATACTTATTGATCTGAATTGGGGAAGAGAGAACTATGGCACTGAGAGAGGGGCTACAGTTAGGCTGAAAGTCAAGAAAACCTGAAAACTATCTTGCATTTTGATCCCTGTCAAGGTTACCTTTGTCAGGCCAGTTTGCCTTTTGGTTGTGCAATGCTACTTTCAAATGCTTGATCAGTTTGGAAGAAATCTCCATCAACACTTGATACCAGATCAAAGAGTTAAAGCCCCTGTCACACTGAACCAACGGATGCAAAGAGGATGTAAAATGGACAAAAAAGCTTGCCATCCGTTGGAAAACGCGATGCATCCGCTGTGCACTCACTGCATACGTGTTTCATATGCTCTATCTGTCAAACATCCGTCTACTGCTATTTCATTTGCTCAAAAAGTTTTGAGCTGCACAAAACTTTTTGAGCGGATGAACTTTCCGCCGCGCACGATCTACATCCGCAACACATACGGCCAACAAACGTTCTATGTCCGTTGTCGTCCGTTACACGTCTGATGTATCCTCTCAGCATCCTCTGGCCATCCACGCAACTCACATCCGCTCCACTGGAAAGCGGAAAGAGGGAGGAAGTGAAAAGTACATGGAAAGTCCACACAGCGTTAGTAGCACGGACATAGAAAGGATGAAAGCGGATGTATCTCGTATAGAAAGCATTAAAATGGACGAAACGTTCATATATGGGACGTATCTCGAATATTTAGGATGTCTGGAGGATGCCTAGAGTATGTGGAAGGACACCTAGTGGAAAACCGACATTTCCTATAAAAAGGGGGATGAAATCACCTGGATCTCACTTTCAGTCCAGCAGCCCTACTGTGCAGACCTCTGCAGCCTTGCTCTTGCTCTTCCACATCATCCATTGATCTCCACCATTGATCATCGCACACTCCTTTTTGTAGCCGCCATCATTCAATACCAGAACCAAGCCCTTTTCACACTGTTTCACTTTTTCTACGCAAAGAGAAGAAGGAGACGTCCAAGAACTGTTTGGGTCCGACGATGGATTGGGAGAAGAGCGGAGTTTGGACTGTATGACAAGCTGATGGTGGAGCTGAGGAATGAAGACACTCGTGTATTCCAGCACTTCATGAGGATGCCACCAGCCATGTTTGATGAAGTTGTGGAGCGTCTGAGACCCAGGTTGACCAAGGCAAACACCAACGTCCATCCCAGCCTGGACCCTGGACTGAAGGTGGCACTGACTCTGTGCCACCTGGCCTCTGGGACCATGTACAGAAACATTCAGTATGCCTGGAGGGTGCCACACAACACCATCAGCATTGTGGTCAGAGAAGTGGTGCAGGCCATCATCGAAGAATACCTGGAGGAGCTCCTCCAGTGCCCCACCACTGAAGAAGGCTGGAGGAAAGTTGCAGAGCAGTGGCATCAGAGGTGGAACTTTCCCCACACCGTTGGAGCCATAGATGGGAAGCACGTGGCCTGCAAAACTCCACCCAACTCAGGGTCCAATTATTTCAACTACAAGGGCTTCTTCAGTATCATCCTCTTTGCCATGGTTGATGCTGACTACAACTTCATGTACTTCGATGCTTCAGGCAACGGGTCAGCTTCAGATGCCCAGATATACAACGCCACTGACCTCAAGGTTGGGCTGGAATGCAACCTCATCATGGGTTTCCCAGATCCAGACCCCCTACCCAACGACACACAAGATGTGCCCTACTTCATCGTGGGTGATGACGCCTTCTCCTTCAGAACCTACCTCATGAAGGCCTACACTTCCAGATACCTCCCCCGTGAAGAGAGGATCTTCAACTACAGGCTGTCCAGGGCAAGATGGGTGGTGGAGAACGCCTTTGGCATCCTGGCCAACAGGTTCCAGGTACTTCTCACCACCATGCAGCATTGCCCACAGACTGTGAGGAGCATCGTGGAAGCTTGCTGCATCCTGCACAATCTCATGCGCACCCGCTACCCAGTGTTGCAGAACAGGCTTGTGGACCATCAACAAGGCAATGGGGACATGGAGCCTGGTGAATGGAGGCAAGGACTAAACCTGATAGACACTGTGGATGTGCAAGTCCCCAACAGAGCTTCACGTGAAGGGAAGAAACAGCGCATCCTCCTGAAACACTGGTGCAACTCCCCAGCTGGAGCAGTGGAGTGGCAAGACAGGATGGTAGATGCTTAATGGATGCTTCCTTCAGCCTGTCTCATCACACTGATGAGACTGTGCCATGTATGTTGAGTGGCCTTACAATTAATCGGGCATTAATAAAGAGTTGTGTTTATGTTGAAATGTGTGGATCAATGAATAAATTGTTATTGATAAAAAAGGTCCATATGTGTGGCAGCTGGGATGGTGGACCATACAGTCCCACTATGCTTGCACTGGAGGTTTATCTATCCCACAACTATCCTTACCCATCCCACAGCTATCCATCCCACAGCTATCATTACCCATCCCACAGCTATCCTTACCATCCCACAGCTATCCATCCCACAGCTATCATTCCCCATCCCACAGCTATCCATCCCACAGCTATCCTTACCAATCCAACAAGCATGCAAAGGCTTAACCCTTTTTTCAAAGTTTTCCCCAACACTTTATTAAGTAAAAAAAATGAACCAAGTGTGTGAAGCAAAGATAACCTTTATTAATAACAAACTGTATGACTTTATTAAAAAGCAAAATGACCCAAGTAAAGTGTCTTTTAGCAAAGATAAGGTGAGCTGGTAACAACTCAGTCTCTGGCACTCTTTTCAGTCACTCTGAGTTGTGCCCGTGGTCTCAGATGTAAAGGGGCCAGGGATTGTGGAGGTGGCTGTTGCTGGAGTGCTGGTCTGAGGCGCCATTGGGGTGCCTGTCCCCGGGAGTACAACAGGAGATGGTGTGCAGGAAGCTCTCAGAGAGCTGACTCAGTCCCGTGAGGTTGAGAGGCACTTCCTCAAGGACCTGGGATGTGAGGCCCAAGACTGATGACAGATGTTCTGAGGAAGGGCTTGGTTGTGGGGTGGAGGAAGGAGGAGTGTAGTGGGGCTCTCTGGTGTGTAGCTGGGTCAGCTGAGGCATCTGTGGCGTCTGTGGCATCCGAGGAACCTGGGTCTGGACTGGGAAGGGCTGCCTCTGCTGTGGGAAGTCCTGGCAGTAGTAGGCTTGGTAGGCGAGGGGCTGCTGAAATCCATGGAAGGGCTGTGACATCGGCTGGGATGGAGGAGCAGACCTGGAGCAGCAGGTTCAACTGGGCCTAGAGGGTGGTGCAGAAGAGCTGTGATCCTCTCCTTCATCGCCTGGTACTGGGCCTCGGGCATGTCCATGAGGGTCTGGCCAACATACGTGATGAAGGGCTTGTGGTTGGAGGATGGTATGTCAAGGTGGTATGTCTCCAGCAGGACAGTGTGACTCTGTCCCTCCGGTCTGCCTCTCTGCCTGCTTTCTGTGGAGGTGGAGCTGGGGGTGGGTGTGGGTTGGTCTCTGGTGGCTGCCTCTTCTTGCTCCATCTGAGATAGGGGATCCTCCACGTCCTCTGGCACAAGGAGTGTAGCTGTGGGGGGGGGTCTCTGTCATGGGGCCCTCCAAAGACACCTGCCTGGACACTGTAGCTGTCTCCTGGCTGGAAGAGGAGTGGCTCTCTGTGGGCTGTCTGAGGGAGAGGGTTGGCAGAGGTGGCGGATCTCTTCCTCCAGGAAGCTGCACCTGGCCATGACATAGGTCTCCCGGTCAGTTAGCTTGACAGTGGCCTGCCCGGATCTCTTCAGGTGCAGCTTGCCATACCAGGTGTGCATATGCTTCCACCACCCCAGGAGGATATCTGAAGTGTAGCCCAGGCTTTCCGCCTTCTGTCTCCACGCTGCCCGCTTCCGCTTGGTGTCGCGATAGAGCCTTTGGCCCTTCCTCCACAGGTACTCGTTCTCCCTCAGCCATTCCAGCACCTCCTCCTCATTGTCCTCGGAAATAGAGTACTGTTTCCTCTCCCCCTTCTCCTTGCCTTGCTTCTTCCTCTCTCTGGCAGGGTCTTCAGGGCCTTCAGCAGCAGGGCTTTGAGGGCCTTGGGGCTGATCCACCACAGCAGCAGCAGCAGGAGAGGCACCACCAGCAGCAGGAGAAGCAGCAGCAGCAGCAGGAGAAGCACCACCAGCAGCACCGCACCAGCAGGAGAAGCACCAGCAGCACCAGCACCAGCAGGAGAAGCACCACCAGCAGCAACACCAGGAGCACCAGGTGCACCAGCAGCACCAGCACCAGCAGCTTCAGGTCAGAGCCAGGGGGTGGGATGGCGGTTCTGTCCTTCTTGCCAGGGCTGGCAGAAGTAGGCACAGGCTTCCTCTTCTTCCCCATGGTGTTCTCTCAAGATGTCTCTGGCAGCAGGTCTTTCCTCTGAATGGTGACCTGCTTGCGAGCTGCATCCTTTTATATCCACGGAGCTTACGCAATTCATCCTCCCCGCATGTGCAGTGAATGCTTTGCATCTGCTAGGCATCCGCTAGGCATCCTATAGGCGTCCGTGATGCATCCGCGTCATCCGCTACGCATCCGCTACGCATCCGCTACGCATCTGTTCCTTCCGCAACATGTCCGCTTCACTGTTCTCCCCCAGAAGCCCTGCGGATGTGTCACCCGCTTCCATCCGCTTTCATTTGCTAGGCTTCCTACAAACTTCTGCTTTACATCCCCGCTACATCCTCCCCACATCCATTCCTTTCCGTTGTTGTCCGCTCTGTTTATGCAAATTTGGGGCACTTTTGAGAGCGGATAACAACAGATAGAAAATTTGCTCAGCCGCTGTGTCCTTTTTACATATGTTTTGCATCCGTTGGCCAGTGTGACCTAGCCTTAAACTAGTTATGTTACTAAAGTCTAAGTGAGAGAGTTTTGAAGTTGATCTTCCCTGGTTCTTTCTACGTATATACTATTGTAAACCAATGCTTATTATCTGTTGAAATGGTCTTGTTCTTGTGTGAAAACCATATTGTTCTAGCATGTATTGAGCAGATGGAGTAGCCTCAGATATTATATCAATGTCCATGGTGAGACCTCATTTTGATGAGGCGTGGGACTGAACGCTGATCATTACAAAGATCTCTTAATTCTTTACCAACCCAACATATGTGAGAGGTTGTATCTTGTATCTCAAGTTTGTGACTGAATAAAGAGAAAAAAAATTTCAGTTGGAGGAAACTGACTTGATCCCATGTGGCATTGATAGGTTGGAATACATTCAGCCAGCTATGCCAGGATATCATTGAGAAAATCTCTCTACATGATCGCTAGAGTTGAAAATGACTTGACGACACATAAGCAATCAATGCCAGCACTGCTTATCCAAATAGTCTGTGCACTGAGAACACACCCCATCCTCAAAGAGAAATTGTAACTCATTGCAGAATGAGCAGTGAAGCTCCTGTCAGAAACTACTTCAAGATTTCCATGATAGCAATTAAAGCCTTAAGCAGTTTAGAAGCACAGTACCTGAAGGAAAATTGCAGTTCAGATCTTTCAGCAATCAAGACCCACAGGCAACCTGTGTTAAAATCTTCAGCATCCTATGACAGAGAGAAGTTCATTATGTGGGAATGTTGGAGAAGGCCTTGCCTTCTACGGCATCCTGGCTGTAGAGTCCTGAGGGCCAGGCTGTTGTTGGCACAAATTGTCTTCTCCTATCCTGATCATTTACACCTGTATTTATAATTTACCATTCAGAGTCCACCCATCTTGTTTGCCCCTGAAGTGCTTGCATAGTTATTATTTTGTGATTGAAACTGCATGGCTTTTAAAATCAACTTACTGCGCTGCATTTACATTTTATTTTATTTCTATAGATCATTCCTCTGGAGAGGGGCAGGCTTTATAACGACTTTTTAAAAAATATAGACCAAAAGGGAAAACTCATTATATGGCTGAGTTTCCTAAGAGACAGTTTATCTGTCATTTATGCTTGTCCCTTTGGATTGCATCACAAGAGAGAACAGGATGCTTTCCAGGATGTGTTTTTGATCTCACTGGAGACAGGAAATCAGGCCAGATGGCTTGATTCTGTGAGAAACCCAGTTCAGATTTTGAAGAGTGAGTGCAATCCATACTCATTTGAGCCTATCCTCTCTTCTTTCCGTGCCTGTTATATTTCTCCCAATTCTAAGCAAAAGCAAAAGGCTAGAGAAGAAGTACCACTTCTGACAGAGAGAAGGCAGGATGCTTAGGAAGTGGCAGATGATACAAAGAATATGGCATTCTCACCAGAGAGTCTATGACTAGTTTTCACACTTGTAAGTCCCAAGAATTTCTTCCTGCAAAATTTATTCTCTTAATACTAATTACTGGGAAGAGAAATAAATATTGTGTATTGAAATCCCACCTTCCTTCAGGAGGAAATATTGTTCTTCCATACTCACAACTGGACAATGCCTTTGATCAGGATAGAAGTGTATACTAAGAGGCATCCCATTATGCACAATAGAGCTTCCTTCCTGCTAAATGGGTAGAACTACTTTTCTCATCTGGAGCCATATGTATTGTATAATACATGGGCTGACATGGCATTGTTTTCCTTGGCTAGGGTTGATGGGAACTGAAGACCAACACATCTCTCATGATGTGAGCGGCTGTTGATATCAGGGACCCACAGATCTGCTTTCCTATCTCAGTCTCTAATCTTGGATGAATTGTATTTCCTCATTTCAGATTACTGCCATGGTGCATTTGGAGATCTTTTTTCACAAAACTGGTTCTAAAAATGGGGCAGAACATTTTGTGATCTTGCATTTTAATTATTTTGCATGTTTTGTATATCTCTGGTATGGTATTTTGGTTTGTTTTGATTGTTATTATTATTTCTGTAGCTAGCTTTGAGTTATTCTGATTAAGTAACTTACAAACTGAATAAAATAAAATAATCATGAGTTCAGAGCAGGTTTTCTCAGTCTTGCTGTCATCCAAATCATTGGACTTCAGCACTAGAATTCAGGCATTGGCCTTGGTGGATAAAGTATTTTGGAACTGAAAGTCATATATCTAAAAGACATCCAAGTTGAGACCGTTTAGTTTGGGATTTCATGTTTGGTCCAAATGGAGAGTATGGTTTAGTTCGCATCTGAATTAACCAGAAAACATAGCCTTGAACAAATATAATGCAATTTATGTTTTTCTGATTAGCTGAAGTATCATGTGTTCTGCATCTGAATGACACATTAAATTTAAACTAATCAGTTGTTTTCAAGTTGTACCAGTCAGACTCAGCCAACAGACATGAATACATCATTGCTTTCTTAATGATAAGAAAAAATAAGTCTAATATCACCATGGAGCTGTTATTTGCCAACAGAAAGAAAAGGAAGTGGTCATTTGAGAAGCTTTCATCTGGCTCTTTCATAACAGTAAAGCTCTTTGCAATTCCAAAGAAAACTGAGATTAATACTAACTGTATTTATTTGATTTCCCATGGACTTTTCCTCTGTTTATCTTTATGAGCTTTAAACAATGTTTTTCCTATTGCAAGATTACAACTGCTTCAACTATAATGTTGCTGGGAGACCATAAACTAGAAATTATCTTGACAATATAATCTGTGAATAAGCCACAATTAAGAATTAAGTTCATGCGATTAAGAGTATAAATATAATGAGCTAAGATTTGAGCTGCCCGAAATAGTCCTGAAGGACATTTTTAATATATTATTGGAAATGTAAGGAATAACAATGTTAATGACAATTCATTAAGCTAATAGCTTAAGAGCCATGGCGGCACAGTGGTTAGAATGCAGTGTTGTAGGCTACTGCCGGCTGCCTGCAATTTGGCATTCGAATCTCACCAGGCTCAAGGTTGACTTAGCCTTCCATCCTTCTGAAGTCAGTAAACTGAGGGCCCAGATTGTTGAGGACAATGTGCTGACTCTGTAAACCGCTTTAGAGAGGGATGTAAAACACTGTGAAGTGGTATATAAGTCTTATTGCTATTGCTAATAGCACTTAGGTTTATATACTCCCCCATAGTGCTTTATAGCATTCTTTGAGTGGTTTACAATGTCAGCATATTGCCCCCAACAATCTGGGTCCTCATTTTGTGGACCTCAGAAAGATGGAAGGCTGAGTTGACTTTGAGGCTGTCAGGATCGAACTCCTGGCTATGGGCAGAGTTAGCCTACAATACTGCATTCTAACCACTACACCACCTCAGCTCCTATATAGCTGCCCACTTCTCTTCATGGCAACTCCACTATTGTAAATTATAGTAGAGTACCAAAGATAAAAGCTACAATATCCAGTTTTTTATGGTAGCAGTCTAATGGAGAGCCTGCCTATTAGCCATCACTATCAAGCTCAATATTTTTGAAAGCGTATACTAATTAGAACTTGCTATAACATTTAAGCAAGAGTGGCAATGGCAGTTAGACCAGACTGATTATCATTTCCCTGGTAAAAACAAACAAAAAAAACCCCAAACCCTTTTGTACTGCATTTATTCTGCATGCATAGCTGCATAGTCACCTTCCTCAAAAGCACGTGCTTAATAATTAAACTCTGAACTTCCAGATACATTATGAGAAGTTCAAGGTATATATTAAATCTGAAATTACAAAGTTCAGATCCCATTGTGACATGGAGAATATGATATAAAATAAATGGTAATAACTTATTTAAACCTATGGAAGATGAGCAAATACAAAAAGAAACATAGCATAGGTATGATAGTATTTTTTAAAAAGCTGACTATTTCATTGGGGTTTAATTCTTCTGATCACACTAGCAAAGAAAAAGCTGTTTGTGCTGCTAAAAAAACTATCAATTTATAGTAACAGATATACAGCTTGCAGATGTCTGACAAGATGTTAACAAATTTAAAATGGAAGTTTTGACTGGTATGATCCATTGTTTTCAATAGATTTTACTTCCAGGAAAATGTGCATAAGAATGCAGTATTATATAAGATATACTTGGGACATAAGGTGAATCATTTCTAAATTCCATGACTTTTTCTTCCTCAGTTGGACTTTTGCTATTCTTACTTAAATCTTTGATCTATATGTTTAAAAAGACCACCTTTTAACTCTAGGAAATTTGTAGCTCTATGAAAGCTATCAACTGATAATATTGCTTTGAAATTTCTGTTATTTATCCATATCTGATCAGAAATCTTTTTGAAATTTTAAATACTGGATCATCATAAACTTACAGTATGCATTCATCATAATTCAACTGAAATACAGTAGAAGCCACGTCCCTACTACTAGCACATTTTCTTCTTTTAAAACAGTATATTCACACAATAAGCTAAATACTTGTCCCTGTCCTACGTGGTTCTTCAACTACAGCTGAAGTTTAGTTACTAAACTTGGTTTTAAAATTTGATTATAGCCAACCAGAAATGGTGGTTCCATGTTCTAAAGACACTTTTAGCAAAACCAAAATCTGTGTTTAAAGCAGAGGTGGTATTTAGCAGGTTCTGACCAGTTCTGGAGAACCAGTAGCGGAATTTTTGAGCAGTTTGGAGAATCGGCAAATGCCACCTCTGACTTGAAATTTTACAGCAACCTTCCCCTGCCATACCCACCAAGCCACACCCACAGAACCAGTAGTAAAAAAAATTGAATCACCACTGGTTTAAAGCATGGTGTGAAATACTGTTAAGACTTACATTTGTTTGTTAGTTTATAGCCTGCCTTTATTGCTTTTAAGACCCTGTCACACTGCACCAACGGATGCAAAGAGGATGTAAAATGGATAAAAAACCTTGCCATCCGTTGGAAAATGTGATGTACTCACTGCCTCCGTTTTGCTTCCTCTCTATCCGTCCAGCATCCGTTTATTGACGTTTCATCCGCTCCAAAAGTTTTGGGCTGCCTAAAACTTTTGCGCGGAAAATGTATCCAATTCGTCCATTCTGCATCCGCTACGCATCCGTTAGGCATCCGTTACGCATCTGTTACACATCCGCTATATCCGCTAGGCATCCGCTGCATATCCGCGCAACTCCATCCGCCAGGACGCAGGGAGGAAGCGGAACGGATGCAGAACGGATGCAGAACGGATGCCTAGTGGATGCAGAACGGAAACAAAGCGTTTAAAACGGAAAAAACGTCCACAGAGGGGACCTATCTCAGATATTAAGGATGTCTACAGGATGCCTAGAGGATGCCTAGAGGATGCAAATCTTTTTATACTGCCTATAAAAAGGGGGAGCAACTCGTCTGCATCTCACTTTCAGACCAGCAGCCCAGCTGTGCAGATCTCTGCAGCCTTCATCTGGCTCTTCTTCTTCCACAGCATCCAGTCATGTCCACCGTGGATTGTGACAAAATCCTTTCGGCAGCCAACAGTCTTCTGCAACACTGCGAAACCATCTACAGTCTCTGTGAACAGTACTACGGGAAGAAAAGGAGGCACCCAAAAAAAGTCTGGCTCCGAAGATGGTTCGCCAGAAGAGCACAGTACGTACTTTACGACAAGCTGATGGTGGAACTCAGGAGCGAAGACACTCAGGCCTTCCAGAACTTCATGAGGATGCCTCCAGCCATGTTTGACGAAGTTGTGCAGCGCCTGACACCCAGGTTGACCAAGACAAACACCAACTTCCCGCCCAGCCTGGAACCTGGGCTCAAGGTGGCACTCACTCTGCGCCACGTGGCCTCAGGGACCACCTACAGGAGCATGCAGTACGGCTGGAGGGTGCCACCCAGCACCATCAGCTTTGTTGTCAGAGAAGTGGTGCAGGCCATCATCAAGAATACAAGGAGGAGCTCCTCCAGTGCCCCTCCACTGAAGAAGGATGGAAGAAAGTTGCAGAGCAGTGGTATCAGAAGTGGAACTTCCCACACACCGTTGGAGCCATCGATGGCAAGCACGTGGCCTGCAAAGCTCCAGCCAACTTAGGGTCCACTTATCACAACTACAAGGGCTTCTTCAGCATCATCCTCTTCGCCATGGTCGATGCTGACTACAAGTTCATGTACATCGATGTTTCAGGCAACGGCTCATCTTCAGATGCCCAGGTATACAACGACAGTCACCTCAAGGAGGGGCTGGAAAGCAACCTCATGGTGGGCTTCCCAGATCCAGACCCGCTGCCCAACGACACGCAAGATGTGCCCTACTTCATAGTGGGGGATGATGCCTTCTCCCTCACAACCTACCTCATGAAGCCCTACACCTCCAAATACCTCGCCCGTGAAGAGAGGATCTTCAACTACAGGCTGTCCAGAGCAAGGCGGGTGGTGGAGAACGCCTTTGGCATCCTGGCCAACAGGTTCCAGGTACTTCTCACCAACATGCAGCATCGCCCACAGACCATGAGGAGGATCGTGGAAACTTGCTGCATCCTGCATAATCTCATGTGCACCCGCTACCCAGTCTTGCAGAACAGGCTCGTGGACCTCCAGCAAGGCAATGGGGACATGGAGCCTGGGGAATGGAGGCAAGGGCAAAACCTGATCGACACTGAGGATGTGCAAGGGCCCAACAGAGCCTCACGTGAGGCAAAGAAGCAGCGCAACCTCCTGAAACACTGGTGCAACTCCCCAGCTGGAGCGGTGGAGTGGCAAGACAGGATGGTAGATGCTTAATGGATGGTTCCTTCAGCCTGTCTCATCACACTGATGAGATTGGCCCATGTATGTTGGGTGTGCCTACAATGAACAGGGCATTTAATAAAGAGTTGTGTTTATGTTGACATGTGTGGATCAATGCTTACATTGTAATTGATAATGAAGGGCCATAGGGGTGGCACCTGGGAGGGTGGACCATACAGTCCCACTATGCTTGCACTGGAGGTTTATCTATCCCACATCTATTACCCATCCCATAGGTATCCCTGCCCATCCCACAGGTATCCCTTCCCATCCCACAGCTATCTTAACCCATCCCAAAGGTATCACTGCCCATCCCACTGCTATCTTAACCCATCCCACAAGCATGCAAAGGCTAAACCATTTCTAAAAGTTTCCACCCAGACTTTATGGAAAAAAATTAATGAAGCAAGTGTGTGAAACAAAGATAAACTTTATTAATAACAAGCTGTCAAATAAACATGACCCAAGTCAAGTGTCCAAATAAAGTCCACAAATATCCAGGTAGCCAGTCTCTGGCACTCCTCTTGGTCATTCGGAGGTGTGTGCCCAGTCTAAGGTGTTAAGATGCAGGTGCTGTGGAGGTGGGTGCTGCTGCAGTGCTGGTCTGAGGTGTTGTTGGAGTGCCTGGCCCTGAGAGGACAACAGGGGACGGTGTGCTGAGGAAGGTGTCGGACAGCTGGCTCAGCCCCGTGATGCTGAGAGGTCCTTCCTCCATGCCATGGGGTGTCAGCCCCAGTACTGAGGACAGATGTACTGAGGCCGGGCTTGGCTGTGGGATGGAGGAAGGAGCAGTGTAATGGGGCTGCCTGCTCTGCAGCGGGGTGAGGACTGGCGTGGGTGGCATCATTGGCATGGCTGGCATCGCTGTCGTGGGTGGCATTATTGTCGTGGTTGGCATCGGTGGCATCATTGGAACTGGTGGCAACAGTGTCGCCCGATAACTCTGTGCCTGCATTTGGAAGGGCTGCTGTCTGTGCTGCTGGACCTCCGGGTAGCTGTAGCCCTGGTAGGTGAGGGGCTGTGGGAAGCCTTGGTATGGGAGGGACATCACCTGGGGTGGAGGAGCAGACCTGGACTGGGTGGGAGCAGGTTCCTCTGGGTCTGGAGGGTTGTGAAGCAGCGTGGTGATCCTCTCCTTCACCACCTGGTACTGGGGATCCGCCATCTCCTTGAGGGTCTGGTTGACATAATTGAGGAAGGGCTTGCGGTTGGAGGAGGAGGAGTCGATGGGGACCAGCTGAGAGAGGAGACCTATGCTGGTGCGGATGGTGTCCCTGATCTCCACCAGGACCTTGTGGCTCTGCCCCTCCTGCGGTCTGGCTCTCTGCCTTACTGTGGAGGCGGAGGTGTGGGTGGATGCGGCTTCGGCAGCGGACTCGATGTCTCCTTTCTCCCACCACACCAGGGAGTCCTCCTCGCTCTCCACCACGCTTTCAACACCTGCCCGGGGGTTCTCCGCCATGGCACGCTCCACAGATACCTGCATGGAGACAGGGACTGACTCTCGGCCGCCAGAGGACTGGCTCCCAGCAGGCTGCCGGAGAGAGAGGGTAGAGATTTGGGCTCCTGGTGCTCCTCGGTGGCAGATCTCACCCTCCAGGAAGCTGCACCTGGCCATGACATAGTTCTCTCTGTCTGTCAGCTTAACCGTGGCCTGGCCAGATTTTTTGAGGTGCAGCTTCCCGTACCAGGTGTGCATGTGCTTCCACCAGCCGAGGAGCACATCCGATGTGTAGCCCAGACTCTCCGCCCTCTCTCTCCAAGCAGCCTGCTTCCACTTGGTGTCCCTGTACAGCCGGTGTCCCTTCCGCCACAGATAGTCGTTCTGTCTCAGCCACTCCAGCACCTCATCCTCGTGCGCTTCCTCAATGTAGTACTGCCTCCTCTCCCGTTGTTGCATTCGCCTCTTCCTCCCTTTGGCAGGACCAGATGGGCCCTCATCAGAGGGGCTTCCAGGTTGTAGGGGCTGCTCCTCCACACCAACAGCATCATCATCATCATCAGCAGCAGTCGCAGCATCACCAGCAGGATCATAATCATAATCATCATCATCAGCAGCAGCAGCAGCAGCATAATCACCAGCAGGATCATAATCAGCAGCAGCAGCAGCAGCAGCAGCAGCAGCAGCAGCAGCAGCAGCAAGACCAGGATCAGCAGCAGCAGAGTAAGCACCAGCAGCAGGGTCAGCAAGACCAGGAGCACGAGCAGAACGAGCAGGACCAGCAGGACCAGGAGCAGCTTCAGCAGAGTACGCAGCAGAAGCGCCACTGCCAGGAGCAGCTACAGCAGAAGCTCCAGCAACAGAAGAGCGAGCCCAAGCAGCAGAAGCCCCAGCAGAAGATGAGTCAGCGACATGGGGCGGGAGGGTGGCCCTGTCCCTCTTGCCAGGGATTGCGGCAGGTTGCTGAGACTTTCGCTTCTTCCCCATGGTTGTGGGGTTGCTGGCTGGCAGGAAGGCTTGCAGGAAGGCTGGCAGGCACCAAGGCTGGCAGGAAGGCTGGCACCAAGGCTGGCAGGAAGCCTGGCAGGAAGCCTCTTAGGAAGCCTGGCAGGAAGGCAGGCACCAAGGCTGGCAGACAGACTGGCTGGCAGGGAGGCTGGAAGGCAGGTTGGTAGCAAGGCTGGCAGGGAGGCTGGAAGGCAGGCTGGCAGCAAGGCTGGCAGGGAGGCTGGAAGGCAGGCTGCCAGCAAGGCTGGAAGGGAGGCTGGAAGGCAGGCTGCCAGCAAGGCTGGAAAGGAGGCTGGAAGGCAGGCTGGCAGCAAGGCTGGCAGGGAGGCTGCCCAGGAGGCTGGGAGGCAGGCTGGGAGGCAGGCTTGGAGGCAGGCTGGCAGCAAGGCTTGCAGGCAGACATGCAGGCAAGAACTCGTGGTATCCAGCAGCAGGTCTTTCCTCCAAATGCTGGCCACGTGCGAGCTGCTTCCCTTTATATCCGCGGGGCTTGCGCAATGCATCCCCCCCGCATGCGCAATTAACGCCAGGCATCCGTTAGGCTTCTGCTGTGCATCTGCTAGGCTTCCGCTCTGCATCCGCTTCATCCGCTGTGCATCCGTTCTGCATCCGTTGTTTCCGTTCCGCGTCCGCTTTGCTGAGGCCACCCAGAAGCCTAGCGGATGCGCTATCCGCTTCCATCTGCTGGGCTTCCGTTCCGCATCCGCTTTGCATCCGCCCTGCGTCCTCCCCGCGTCCGTGTTATCCGCTCCAATTATGCAAATTTTCACCCCTATTGAGCGCGGATACAATGGATGTAACATTTTTCTCTTCCGTTGTGTCCTTTTGGCATCCGTTGGGCAGTGTGACACGGCCTTTACAAATAAGGCATAGCATTATGTTATGCTGGAAGAGGAAAGAGGAAATAATGAAATGGCTCTAACTTTCAAATAAAGTTTGGGTGTTGGGTTATTTGAAATTATAGTCATTTGAAATTATTTACATAAAATTGGATATACATATCATTCCAAACAATATTTTATACATACTGTATTCAAAATCAAAGAATTAGATTTATATATACAAAAATAAGGTGTCAAAATACACATAGGTACAGACACAACAAACAACTCTGAAATAAAAAAAAAACATTCTTATGTTTTCCTCAAGGTCTGCTGCAGCTTGTTTTATTGTTTCTTTTCAGTCTCCTGCTATTATAATGCTTGACCTGCAGAATGTCCCTGATTTGAAACCTGAAAGGAATGTACTTTTAATTAGTCTGTTTACTTCTCTCAAAACCTTCTAGATCAAGTGGCTGGAAAAATGATGAAATGGTTTTAAAATGATCAGGCATTTAAAACAAACAGTAAAAAAAAAAAAAAGCAATCAGGTAGCTTAGGAAAAGGAAAATAGTAATTAAATTGTTCCTGTTGAGTGTTAACCTGGGAATCCTGTTCATACTAAACAAATATTGTAACCAAGAAAGATTTGAAACATTAACTGCAGCAAACTTCATTGAGGAATAGTTGGGGAAATGAGGTAAGGGGATGTTCATGCTTCCGAACAAACTGGAACACAGTAGTCTTCAACTTATGACCACAGTTAGGACTGTTGCTAAGGAAGTTGGTTGTTAAATGAGTTATGCCAAATTTTGCGACCCTTTTTTGCCATGTTTGAGTGAAGGAGTGAAGTGGAGTTAAGTGAATCATAAGCAAATCTAGCGTCCCCCTTAAACTTTCTTTCTTGCAAGCCATCTGGTAAGCTCTATTGGAAGAAATATCCTTCTGGGTTCAGTTTCAAGTTGGGGAAAAAGACACTAGAAACATGGAGGCTGTTTGGAAAGACAGTTTAATGGTGGACAGGATTACATGCCTTGGAACTCTTGGGTAAAAAAAGGGAAGAGATGCTGAGAGTCCCTGGTTTTATACTCTTTCTGGCTTTGAACTTCCTGGGGCACAGGAAGAGTATCCTAATTGGTTCCTGTCAGAGGTCATAGCTAGTTTGGTAGGTTGTCTGTGTATCAAGTTTGGTTGAAACCTCATGGATGGTGCAATGAAGGGCTCTGCCTGAAGGAGATAGATCTTTGTTATGTAGAATAGACTGGCCCAGGCCTTAATGGCCCATTAACAAAGGTGGAAACTAAGTTTCTGCTTCTTGGAGTTTTTACTTCTCTTTTAGGGAAAATATTCTACCTTTTTAGTATATCCTAAAATATTTCATTTTTTTCCAGGAGAGGAGTAGGTTTTAACTCCCAACAGTTCCCAAGTGGTAATCACTTGACCTTGGGTTGCTGCAACCATCATACTTACATGCCAGGTTACCAAGTGTCAGAAGTTTTATCATATGTCCCTGGGGATGCTGTTACGAATATAAGTGGAAGGACCGGGTTGTAAGTCATTTTTTTTCAGTGCCATTGTAACTTTCAAGCAATCGCTAAACAAAAAGCTGTAAGTTGAGGACTACTGGTAGACAAACTGGACTGCAGTGTCAGAATCAGCACAAGCTGGAAAACACGAGTATTGAACTTTCAAGTTGGAGCAGGAAAAATCTAGCAGAGAACCAAGGTTAAGTAAAAGACCATACTGTCTGTCTCCAGAAACAATTGGTGATTCTTACTCTTGATAAGATAACCTTATCATGTAGATATGGCCAGTATCTCTAAACCTCCTGACTTCTATGTGATTTAAAGTGTCTTCATTAAATCATCCAGCCATCACTGAAATGATTAAAAAATGTTCTCATTGTTGTTATTTTGGCACAGTGATGATTTTAAACTGTGAGAAATCAGATGTAAAGCATACTATCCAACAAAAAGCTCTACCCAACAAAATGAAATTTAATGTGGAGAAAAGCAAGGTTTTTACTTTAGGAACAACTAAAGGTTCAAGTATAGATTCAGTGAAACCTGGCTCAGAAACAGTAACTGTGAGAGGGAACTTGGAGTCCTACGTAGACGATCACTTAAACATGAGTCAGCAGTGTGCGGTGGCAGCCAAGAAAGTTAATACAATCCTTGGTTGTATAAACAGAGGTACAGAATCAAAATAATGAGAAGTATTAGTACTTCTTTATAAAGCCTTAGTAAGACTACACCTGGAATACTGCAACCAGTTTTGGTCACCGCATTACAAAAAATATGTTGGCATTTTGGAAAAAGTGCAAAGAACAACTAAGACGATTGAAGGCCTGGAGACTAAAACGTACGAAGAACTGTTACAGGATTTGGGTTTGACTAGTCTAGAGAAAAGAAAGACTAGGGGGGATATGATAGCAATATTCTAATATTTGAGAGGCTGCCACAAAGAGGAGGGGGTCAATTTATTTTCAAAAACACCCAGAGAGCAGGACAAGAGACAGTGGATGGAAACTAATCAAGGCATGAAGCAACCTGGAATTAAGGGGAAACTTCCTAACGGTGAGGACAATTAACCAGTGGAACAATTTCCCTTCCAGTGGTTTTGAAGAAGAGACTGGACAGTCACTTGTTTGAAACAGTAGGGTCTCCTTGAACAGGGGACTAGACTAGAAGACCTCCAAGGTCCCTTCAGGCTCTATTCTGATTGATACAATTTCTTCCATCCCTGCTTTTTTGAAATATTAAAATATACTACAATTTTCTTAGCTGTAAAACTTCATGTGACCATAACTAAACCATTCTATATTCTACTCTGTAATTTGGTAGGACTCAATGGATATTAAAACATATTATTTAGTACAACTAATTTTAGGAAAATGCTGAATTCCTATACTTGCAAATGTTTATATTTCACAGTGATGTTAAGCACAAATGTGTTAAACTATTTCTAGAAAGTGATAACATGAAACATACCAGGAATAATTAGGTCATGCTATCACTTGTTTCTCAATCTGCAGTGAAAGTGCGGTATAAACAATAATAAAGGAAATTTTGTTTCAGAGGCAAGTTCAAATAATTCAACAGAAACAAAGGAGAGCGTCTTCTCCCAGTTCTTTTGCTACATACAGAAAACATTGTGCATATTATGGTAAATAAAATATTTGTTTAATGTCATTGTGCTATGCATGATTATTTAGGAAGAAGCTATTTCTCTCAATGCAGCATATAAGAATAATACATTATAATTACGAGTGAAAATTATAATTACTAGTGTAAAGCCCTGGCACAAATTACCATGTTGTTGTATATGTATTACGCAAGGCCTAGCTCTCTGGAGCTCTATGCTGGGAAACAGGGAAGATAAGAGAAGAAGATGGCTAGTAGCAAAGTGGCTGGACTAAAGTTACAGTGGCCAGGGATGTACCATAAAAGATCTGAAAACCCAGGTTAGCGGAGAAAATCTCCATGGTATGGCTGCTATGAGTTGAAAACTATTTGATGGCATATCAAAAAAAAAAAAAAAAAAGCCAGGATGTACATTCAGAATATAGCTTTCAAACCAGCATCTGAGAAGAGAACTTTTAAATAAATAAATAAATAAATAAATAAATAAATAAATAAATAAATACATACATACATACATACATACATACAACTTCATAGTTTGTTAAGGGAAGCATACATGCCTGGTAATTTACTTTTGCTTTGTAAAAGTGTCGATTTTTGACAAGGAATAAAATGTGCTGAAGTGTGAAACAGGATGCATTCAGACTGGTTTTAGTCTGGAGAAATTGACCTGTTTTCAGCATGGAAGAATTAACCCCAACACTTAAGACGCATGGATATTTTTCATTTAGACAGAGTACCTTAAAAATAAAACGAAATACTACCTCAGGAAGATTCCAGTCATCCTATTTATTGGTGCGTTGACTTCAGTGAGCGAAGGATAAACAAAGAGACCCACAAGGCCCGTCATAAGGAATGGCGTTGGAAATAAATGGGGCCAGTCAAATCAATCTTTTTGCCCGCGGGCTGCTTCGAGTCTTAGAAAATCTTGAATTATGGGCCTGGCTCGCTTATAACAGGTGTTCAACCTCCTCCCACCTCTCCTCCTCCCTGGGTGCAACCCCGCTTTTTTTTTTTTTTTTTTTTTTCATGGCCAGGGGAGCATTTCTTCCAAAGTCCCAAAGCGGAAAGCCGCTCCCGCGTGCAAGTTCAGGGTGACAGAACTGCCCTTCGGCGTCTTCTCATTGGCAGAAAGAACTCGGCTGGAAGTCCAGCCCCGCCCCGCCGCCCTCGGCTCGGTACGAGCAAAGCCAAGTAAGCAAGAACAGGCGGGCGAGTCCCGTTTAAGGGCAGTCAAAAGAGCTGCGCGCATTCCGTCGCGCGCAACCGGAGGGGAAGGAACCGGCGGCAATGCGCCTGACTCCCGGGTAGAAGAGAAAAGAGCCGCGGCCGGAGCGAGCTTCCCAAACCGCTTCTTGGGCTTCGCCGTCTTCTTTTGCGACCAGCGTGCTGACGACCCCCGGCTTGTGGCGGTAAGGCTTTTCAGGATTCCGCCTTTGGGCTTTTTTTGGGGTGGGGGTGGGGGTGTCTGTGGAGTGCGGGATCTCTGAAGCGTCTCCGGCAGCTGGGATGTTTCCGCGCGCGCGGCCGGCCGCCCTTCCAGGAAAGGCAACGTTGCCGACAGAGGCAGCTATCCCGGTCAATTCTCTCGCTGGTCCGGAGCGCGGCTTATTACGCAGGTGGCGCTCGCTTTGGGAGGCGCCGGCGAGCCCAGGTTGAGGTGGTTCGATCCGCCCGGCGCGAAGGCTTCGGCGCGCTCTTCCAACCTTCAGAATTGTATCGCCAGGCGCGTTTCACTTGCTTCGCGGGGGTTGTTCTGTTGGGCTTCAAAACAAAACAAAACAAAATAAAACAGGATGTGAGAGAGCTGTCCCAAAGTTCTCTCCCCCCACCCACCCACCCCCACCCACCCTGACAGAGGCGGAAATGAAAGCAGATCTGCGGTTTGGGCTTCGGTGGTGAAATATTTCTCGTTTCGGAGTTCCCTGAATGGGCGGTATGCGATTCTTTTTAAGTGCAGGTGGTTTCTTGATGCTTCCTCCTCCACGTTTCTCATAAGTTTTTTTTTTAAAGAAAGAAATAACGATATAGCTTTAAAAGCCTATGGAGAGGTTCAGTCTCTCTCTCTCTCTCTCTCTCTCTCTCTCTCTCTCTCTCTCTCTCT
>BLBF01000017.1:16143871-16176569 GCA_015471245.1 Laticauda colubrina | reverse complement strand
CTGAAAGCCTCCAACACAAGAACAGAGTGTTGCCAGCCAATCAAAGCCACAAAACAGACAGAAGAAACCAGAAACACCAATCAATCAAACTCCAAGTCCAATGAACACAGATCCAGGCTCCCAGCCAATCAGAATGGACCAGCCTCAAATTTGAAACCAGGAACTAACTCTATACAGAAGCCTGAGGATGGCAGATGAGATTCTGCTGAAACGTTGCTTTAACAGAACTACAATGACGTGGGATAATACCCGAAGGAAGCTAAACAGCACACACACACAAACACACACACACACACACACACATATATATACACAATTTTATACAAAGGTTCCTTGAGACCTGAAAATTATTTCAAGGGTTCCTCCAGAGTAAAAGTTTGAGAAAGACTGCTACAATGATACATTAATTGGGAGCCATGTTATGCTGTGTGCAGTAATGAACCAGAGATGCCCTGGACTACAGTGCATGACATAGTCCTTGATGGCTAAATCCTAAATATGTTTATTAGAGCAGAAAGTAGATTAATAGTTCAAATACAGGTAGTCCTCAATTTATGACCACAATTGAGCTCAAAATTTCTGTTGTTAAGCGAGACATTTGTTAAGTGAGTTTTGCCCCCATTTTACAAACTTTATTGCCATCATTGTTAAGAGAATCACTGTATTTTGTAGTTTAATAGCATGGTTGTTCAGTGAATCTGGCTTCCCCATTGACTTTGCTTGTCAGAAGGTCACAAAAAATGATCCCATGACCTTGGGACCCAGCAATGGCCAAGCATCTGAATGTTGATCACATGATCATGGAGATGTTGCAAAGGTCATAACTCTGAAAAACGATCATAAGTCACATTTTTCAGTGTTGTGGTAACTTTGAACAGTCACTAAATGAACTGTTGTAAGTCAAGGATTACCTGTATGAGACTAGGATTGTGACCTAGTATTCTGATCCTGAAGTCAGCACTAGCAGCACTAATATAACATTATGGCTTTCTGTTTTTAGATTTTTTTTTTAAACAGTTTTACCATAGCAGTGCAGGAACTGCAGAGCTTACCCAGTAAGCAATTTATATGCAAGTGCAGCAAGTAAGTAAGGTTGATTTATAATTGGCACACAGACCAATAATCACAGCCAAGAAGATGATTCCATTTGAGCACGGAATCTGAACAACATTCTTGTTACTGGAGATGGCCACTCAGAGTCCGAGTGAATGAGAGTCTTGGGAGCAAAAACATTCTTGCTCTAATTATGAATAATTGTTGACAGTGTCGTTTATGATTTTGCATAAAGTAAAATTAGCATAATATGAATGAGTGAAGTTGAACTTTGGAGTGAAGACATGCCTCTCCCCCCTTCTTCCCTGCAAATTAGGCATTACTGTGCAGCAGGTTTCTAAACCTGTTTAATGTGGTTCCTGATTATTATATATGAAAATAAGACTTGCAGGGCTGGCTTTCCAAGGATACTAAGCTCTAATTATCAATGCAAAGTATAGTTACTAAGAAAAAGTGATATAAGAAAAGTATTCTTTTCTATTTGTGGCTGAGTCGCTTGATAAATGTAGTAAAAAAAACCCTTGTATGAATAAATTATAAATAAAATGTATTCAGATGCATAGCTATAGGTATCCATAACAAGCTACAAATCTTTCTTTTTATAGATTTTTAAATTATATTTGTTAAATTTATTTGTTGCCTATGTCATCATATGGGGTACTCTTAAGTGGCTTTCAATTATATGAATAAAATTAATACATAATAATATACTTCTTTTTATCTTGTCCCTACTTTTTTCTTTTCTCAGGCCTATTTGTTTATTTTTAATTTTTTATTACAATTTATTACATAAGAATGCAGCCTGCAGCACTAAAATTATTGTCTTCCTCTGCATTAAATGTATATAAAAGAGCAAAATAAATTTGCATAATACTATAACAAGCCGATATAGGTATATAGCCTAGATATTAGAGATAAAAAGCATTAAGGAAGTAAAGATAAATAAAACTTCAACCAAGTGCTTTTTCTGCCTCAGTGTGATCTAGTTCCATAGAAGCAACAAAGCTATAATTTGAAACCACGTTTTCTCTTTGTGATCCTGGTTTTTGTTTGTTTATTCAGTTTGCATTTCAAAATGTGACCTTGGGCAGTGAACAATTGTGAAACCAAGTAAAGCCAAACATAATAGAAATGTATATCAATATACAGAGCTACTGAAAGAAATTATAACCATAAATAAAAGCAGGACCCTTAACATATTTGGGGTCCTAGGATTTGGCACATAATCAGGCTTTCAAGATTTATGAAAGGCCAACACGGTTGAGACCATCCTAATTTCTGAAGGGAAAATGTTCCAGAGGGCAGGGTAAGACAATGAACTGATACTGGGAAGAGATCCAGGTTCTACTCATCCTTCAGCCACAGCCCATGAGCCACTCATTTTCTCTCAACCATACTATTTCACAAGGTTGCTGTATGGGGAAAAATAGGAGGAGGAAACACTGTATATCCATGATGGCGAACCTATGGCACGCGTGCTGGAAGTGGCACACAGAGCCATTACTGCCGGCATGCGAGCCCACAGTAGCCCAGAGCAGGTCTACTGTGCATGTGCAGGGGGGGGACCTGCATGCATTGCCTTCTGGGTGCTGGCATGTGAATGCACGCATGAGACTGCAAGCACAGTTATCAGCACAGGAGCCCAAAAAGGTTAACCACCACTGCTGTACATATCTTGAGTTTTCAAATGAAACAGGATGCAAATTGAATAGGTAAGAAGTTTTCAGAAATAAAATAAAAAGCAAACTTATTGTTCAACTTGAAAAGATTCTTTGAAATTAGCTTTTCCCAATACTAAATTGTAAGACTGTTGTTACAGGTAGTCCTTGCTTAATGACCAGTCACTAAGCTCAAAGTTTAAAGTTACAGTGGACCTTCTCAGAAGTACTTGTGACCCATTTCCAGAGATTCTGATGGCTGCATAACCCCCTCCACAATCAGATGATCTAATTTTGGATACCTGACAATTGCCAAATGTTTACCTCTGTTTGCAGTCATGTGATTTGCAGTGTTTTTTTGCCAACATTTACTTCCAGTTTCCACCAAAACTGCTTATTGAAGAAATTGGGTTTGTTCAATGGCCAATGACTGTCACAGTCATGTGACACACATAACAACTGCCATGACTTAAGGCCATAATTACGATCTCAGTTATGGTTGTCAGTCAAGAAATTCCTGTAATAAAACTGTGTTTCCACTTGGATGCAGGAGTTATTATTTAGTAATGTTTTTATGTTTCTTCTGCTGAAACAACTGTTATTTAAACTACTTGCTCTAATTATTAGTAGGTATAACTTGGTAGCCTCAGAGCTCCTTTTTGATATGTCTACCCAAATTTATCTGTTCCTTTCTTCTTGGTTGACAGATGGAACAATTAAAGCATTGTGCTTTTCCATGCTACATACCCTCATTTAGGTATCTGGCTGAGAGGAGACAGTTTTATCATTGGCTGAGTGACAGGTTCTATTTACCCAGCATTGTAATCTGTGATATGAAAAGTTGGAGATATTAACCTCTCCAAGAACTACTTTGGACTTCTTTATCTTTCTATACAGCTTGGTTGTTCATACAGCTGCAGACTTTCTTCTAGTGCAGGGCTGTCAAACTCACGGGCCATATGCATCATGTGCTGGCCAAACCCACACCCGGTTTAGTGAAGGGGGGAAAAAGTCCTGATACATCACATGACGACTCTATGATGACGCGAGTTGGACACCCCTGTTCTAGTGAATAGATCACTGGTATCCTCACCTGAATCTGATATTTAGACTGGACTCCACAACCTGAATTGTTTTTTGGACAAATTGAAAAATAGAGAAATGAAAATCAAACTATATAGTAACATCTGCAGACCCTGTAGTATGGACGCCTAGGTAAGGAATCAGCTCCTTTCCTTGCTCTCCCCCTTAAAGAGAAAACAATCTCACAAAGAAAAACAAAATGAAGCTTCATTCTTCCGAAAAAGGGAAAGAGATAAAGATCCCTTTTTGGATTTAAGCAGTTATAAACAAAATAATAGTAAAGGAGATGAAATGGGTGTCTTGCAGAAAACTATAAAGGAAAATAGAAGGCTGTGAAGCTTGTCTTTTAGTTGGAGTGTCCTCCATCTTTTTGAAGTTGTTTCTTTTACAGAGGAACCTTGTTATTGATTTTTTTCCTTTCCCTTGGAGAATTGTTCGTACTTTCCTAAAAGACAAAAGCTCTTCTGCCTGGAAACCTGAGGGATTGGAGAAAAATATCCTTTTTGCTATATAAAAAGAAAGCACCTCTTTCTCATGAAGATGTAGATTAAAATCATATGTCAGATCTGGTTGACAGTAAGTTTGTGAGGCCATACCTGTCCATTCACTCCATGTACATTACAAAATTCTTTTTCATATCTGCCTGCTTATTGGAGAGTATCTCATACTGCTAGGTCATGATTTTTTAATTTTGTTGTGTTGAACAAGCAGAGATAAATACTAAACACATAATGGAGCCATCCATTAAGCTAACCTAAAGCAATCTGACTATATTATGGTTTAGTCATAAAATTACATATGCTACATTGCACCTAAAATCTATCACTCATACATTTTATAGGTTAGTTCTGGAAATAGATAAAATAAATTCCTGGTATACAAAACTTATCTGATTCTCATCTACTAGTCACTAGACCTTGAAAGTTATTCCTGAGGATTATTTGAGGGATATATGCCTCCCTAAAGACAGCTTTGATTACGCCAATGGAATTATATTCTAGATCTGTGTTGGCAAACCTATGCCATGTGTACTGGAAGTGGCACTCAGAGCCATTTCCCCTGGCACAAGAGAGGTCGCCCGGAAGAGCCCCACTGTGCATGTGCGCTGCTGCCACCACCCGACAGCTGATTGTTGGGTATCTGGTGCGCATGCGCAGATGCGTGGCGTGTGAGAGGGGCTACGTGCACATGTGCAAAAATGCATGGCGCGAGGGGGGAATCGCAGGCACAGACATGCAGCGTGTGAACATGCGTTGCCTTCTGGGTGCTGGCATGCGAGCGCACACAAGCGAGTGCAAGCGCAATTATCAGCACAGGAGATGAAAAAGATTAGCCACCACTGTTCTAGATTGTTGGTCATTGGACTTCTGCCATTATGAGTTACTTTGACCATAATGCAAACCAAACCTCCTGAAATTATTTAACAGGCTGGTTGATTTTTTTTTTCATTTATTTCTACAAAAACTTTGATAATCCAGATTAATGTCTATGTTAAGTGGTCAGTGTGTTAATGTTTCCCTCCAGTATTATTAGTCTGCATGCAAAGAGAAAATTGGGTTAGGAAAAAAAATATGGTCATGTCTAGAAAATAATTGATTTGATGATGTTATCTGGGTAAGGAAGGTTTCTTATCTGGTTTTATGCTATAGTTTCCTTCTGATTTTCCAAAGGCAAATGGCTTTTGTGAGACATTGGGTGTGAAACACCAACTTTTTGGCAATCATATCCAGCTGTTGGGGTGCTATGGAGGATTAATGTTGAGCTTAAACAATGTCAGTTGTGTCTGTAACCCAGAGTTTCAGAGAAGGAAAGTACAGATGAGATTGGGAACAGTTTCAAACATAACTTTGATCATTATGGCTTTTGGACTTATATGTAGTGCGAAGTTCAATGTCTGATAGCAGTCAGGATATCACTTAAAGAACACAATGTAAGCAAAATTTCCTGTAAAATTTAGAAATAAAAATATGAATTTTCGTCGCATTAGAATCTAGTAGATATATTGGAGAGCTTTCAGATAATTCAAATGTTGAAGTATTTGTTTCTGTAATATGTTAAGGTGTTGGAAGTCACTATTGCAAAATGTAGCAATGGTTTTAAAAAGAAGTATGATAAATTTCTTCAGTACATTTTCTCAAAGATGAAATGCCTGTAATGTTACTTTAAGTATTGTCTATGAAGTAGGATGCCTCTAAATACCAGAGGATGGAAAACTCAAGTGTGTATTTGTGGACTGTTGAAGGAAATGCATGTTGGAATGGACCTTGTCTGATCTAATATATTATGTTTTAGGTAGTCCTGATTTATGACTACAGTTGAGCCCTACGTTCCTGTTGCTAAGCCAGGCAGTTGTTAAGTGAGTCATGCCCCATTTTACCACCTTTTTTGCCATGGTTGTTAAGCAAAGCATTGCAATTGTGAATTGAATCACATGGTTGTGAAGATAATTTGGCTTTCCCTGTTCATTTTGCTTATCAGAAGCTCCTGAGGAAGGTTACAAATGACAGTCCCAGGACCAAGGGCCACTGCAACCATCGTAAATACATGCTGGTTGCCAAGCCCTCAAAGTTTGATCATGTGACCGCAGGGATGCTGCAGGTGTCATAAGCGTGAGAACTGGTCATAAGTTATTTTTTCAATAATGACTTTGTAATTTGAACAATCAAAGTTACTGTGGTTGCAAGTTGACGATTACAGTACTTGTATGCACTTTTGCCTTAAATTCTAGAGATACTATGAAGAGACTTCTCTGTGTACACTTAAAAAAAAATTCTTCCAAAGAAGAATATTTGATACCTACTCTCTACTGTTTAATATTGGCAGTTTCTTTTATATCTGAAACAGACAATACGGTTTGATCAATCATATAACAAACACGTTCCTAAATATATTCAAGTGTCATGAAACAAGCAGTCTTCTATAGTGGTTATTAAATGGGTTTTATTTACAAAACATATTACTGAGAAACAAGGTCTACTGTGTTCCATTGAGCTTTCTCTATATAAGTATCAAATTGCCACCAAAATTAGCAGTATTGGATTGCAGACAGATATTTGTTGATTGTGAATAAGCATTTCAAGCAAATATTTTGACATTTCACTACCCTGTAGCTTGCTACAAAACCCTTATGTACTATTTACTTGTGTTCTGCCCAGCCTCCACCCAGTGTTGTGGCTTTAGCTTCATTCATTTCAACAGGTATAATTTGAAACAGCATTTTAAATAGCAGCCAAAGAGAATAATTATAGAATTAATAAATCTATAAGTGGATTTTAAAAAATTAATCAGTAATAAAATGAATCCAATTACTTTGGTATTAAACTTTTAATTCAAAAGACGAGCACGGTGCAGAAAGAGAATGGAGAGTTTTTCTGATGGGTTTTTTTCCTTTAATACCGATCTCCAAAAGGCCAGGCTTTAGGATGCCTTATTAGGGAGTAAGATAGGCGATTGCTAAATCTAGGATCCTACCAGGAAAGCAACAAATATTTATGTAAAGGAAAAGAAATACTATCAGTTGGAAAGTGGGCAGCTGTTAGTCCTGCAGATTGCCAGGAACTGTAATTCTTGGAAACTGTTAAATATCAGTATTAAAGAATCTCTGGCAGATTCTGGAAAGACAGTAGGCCTTTAAAGCTTAACAGACTGAAAAGGGGAGGATATCCTGCCATTTCTCCTCCATGCTGTGTTGAGAGCCCAGGATGGGTTGACTCCTTCCTATGATGTCATTTAGCTGAGTCTGTACTAAGATATAAAAGCCAGCCCCCGGGAAAGACCCCAGCTTTTGATTCAGCTCCTTTCAGTCAGTAGCTGTGTCTCTGAAAGCTTCTGTTAGATAACACCAGCAATCTTCAGTGCCGTTTTTCCTCGTTTCAAGCAAGGTTGGGAGCAGAGTTGCCAGAGCGTTGTTCAGGAAAGTTGGGCAGTGTCTGTAGACCTCCCCCACATCTGCAGTTTGAGCGATCGTAAAAAGCGATTGGCAAACCGATAACAGTGTCAGATAGCTGAGGTTCTGTAGATAGCATTCACCAGCGATCTTCAGTACCTTTTTTCCTCGCTTCAGCAGCTTCTAGGATCTGGACAGCTGCTCTTCCAGGAGAGCAGGGCTCTCTCTCTCTCTCCTGCAGCGTTGGGAGCAGCATTGCCAGAGCGCTGTTCAGGCAAGTTGTAGACCTTTCCCATGCCTGCAGTTTGAGCAGTCTAAAAAGCGATCGACAAACCAATAACAGCGTCAGCCAGCTGATCGTGTGGCCAGAAGCTGCCCTTTCCTTTGCTGACTTCGCTCAGGACTCTTTATAGCATAAGGAGCGATTCTTCGATCTCAGAGCCTGTTTCCCATAGTCAGTGGCCATCTTGGATTGAAGCCTTCCACCACGAGCTGAGCAGCCATGTTGTAAGCCTGGGGGCCATTTATACCCTAAGAGGCTTAATAGAAACATTTACAAACAGTTTCTTTCCATCGCAAGAGCCTTTTATTCTACAATGGAGCAAGATAAGGGTCAGACAGAGCTTTCCCCCACAGTGGAGCAGTCTCTTAAGCCCAATAAGAAAAAAAGACATAGGCAACGCACTCAATCGGTCCAGAGGGAGGTGGCTGCTAAAATCAAAGCTAAGGCTCTAGCCCCTAAGAAGGCAACTCAGGCTGAGTTGAGGGCAGAAAAGCGCAGACATGCATCCCTAGAGAGACAGTTCAACAGAACTATTCAACAGAAGGGAGTGTGTTAGGAATATGAGTCACCTAACAGGTATTTAGGTTAGAAATATATAAACCAGGATGAACATTTTAGTACTCTCTCTTTAAGGGAATGCAAGAGCATGCAATTGGATGTGGTTTCTCAAATGGCCCTAAGATGGAGCCAGAAACCTGGTTTGTTTTAGTCTGAGTCTCAGAAGAGAAGAGAGTGTATCTTTATTTCCTTCTGTTGGAAAGTATTGCTCTTGCTCCATTTTTCCTAATTGACTGATATTACTGGATTTAATGTAAGTCTGATACTTAACTGTTTTTGACAGTGGATTTTGTTACTGGAATATCCCTGGATTGAAAAGCTGACTGATTAACCTGTGAATGACTTTTGGACTGCCTATTTTGGACTTTGCTTAAACCTTTCTGGAAGTAAAAATCTTCATTAACTATACAATGCATCTGTGTACTGTGTGTGTATTATTCCAACACTACTCTCTGTACGTCTCCCTGTAATGCGCTCATTCTCCTAATGGGGAATTACCTCAACAGAGTGCAATGACAGCAGGTTTCAGGTAATACTCGTGGGCCCCAGCCAAGCCCTCCCAGGGGAGGAGAAGTTATCTTGAGCCTTTCCATCCTCCATCCTGGTCTCCTGAGGCTTTAGCAGTACAATATGATCCTCAGGATCTAAGCAGATCTGGGCCTTATTTCCAACAGGTTTCTGTGCCCCATGCTCCTCCCCCTCCCTCCAGGTCTCGAACCTCTCCTCAATCTAGGCCTGAAGCCACCTTCACTCCCACAGCAGTGGGCCTTCGGCCTTCTGCCTCTACCTTTGAGCATAGACCAGGGAATATCCAAGATGTTGTCTCATTGGCCATTAGGCAGGGATTGGCTGAAAGCTTCAAGCAAATTCTTTGACCTCTGGAAAGGGTTCAGGCCCTTCTCCCTTCTCAATCTATAAGTTCCCTGCCTCATCACCCTGATTTATGGCGAGACCTTTGACCAAAATCTTTCAGAGGAAGAAGACTCTCACCCAGAGCAGACATCCTGTGCATTGGTCTTCAATCCTTCTCTCTTCAGGCCATTACTCAGCAAGGCCTTGGTCACTGCCAAGCTGTTGCCAGAAGAAGTGGCTCCCAAGCGATAAAGAAATCCCTCTAGCCAGGGAGACGCACTCTTCTCCAAGCCTGCAGTGCATGCAGGGGTTTTGCCTTCTCCCACTTTGCTCCTGGTCATGGTCAAGGAACAGTGCGCTTCTCCTTCGGCAGGTCCTTGCCCATCTTCTCTGGATAAGCATTTCTACAACATCAGCACAGCCCTGGACAATTCCCTGGCAGTGCCTTCTGTTGACCTTCTGGAAAGCTGTATGGGCTGTTCGGCCTTCAACAGCAGCATCCTTTTTTCACAAGGGCATCCATATGGTGGCTGCACCAACTCCAGATTAGATGACCTACATCTGACCTTCGATCTCACCAAGACCTTAATAAGATTATCGCAGTGGCAGAATTCACTGAAGATGCCACTCTCAATTCTGCCAAATTTGCCTCTAGGGCCATGGCATCTTCAGTAGCAGCAAGAAGACTGTTATGGCTCAGAAACTGGCAGGCGGAGTCATGCCAGAAATGGAAGCTGGCTTCAGTTCCATTCACATGTGATAAGCTTTTTGGCAATGCTCTGGAACCTTATTGCATCGAAACCAGAGATAAATGTAAGATTCTCTCTTCCTCTGGGAAGAGATGGTGATCGTCCAGCTCCTTATCGCCCTCCTGCCTTTCGAGCGGAGACCTCATCCTGCCTCCCCCAGTCTCAGAGTCCATACTCCCATCGTCAAGACCAACATGTGGAAACATCTGGCAGGCAACAATCTTCTTCTGGTAAACTGCCTTTTCGGACTGGTGGGGGTCACTTCTTCCATTTCTCTAAGTAATCCCTCGTTCTCCCCACCCATTGGAGGTCGCCTAGCCATCTTTGCCTCCAAATGGGAGGAGACAATGACAGATGCCTGCGTGCTCTGCACTATTAGGTCAGGGTTATAATTGGACTTCCTAATGCCACCCCCCAAAGGGGGGGAAATTGTTTTTGTTTTTTTTTAAGCTGGCCTGTCTCTCGGGACATTTCAAGGCAAGACCTCATGAAACAGGCCATTCAACACCTTCTTGAAATCTGAGCTATTCAACCTGTTCCCCCCTCTCAACGGGGATGTGGGCTTTACTCTTGCCTTTTCATCATTCCCAAAGCCACAGGGGTGGTGGTGAACCATCCTGGATCTAAAAATTCTCAACCAATTTGTGAAATACAGACACATTAATATGCAGACTCTGCATTATATTTTAGAGAGCATTCGGGAGGGCGATTTCCTCTCTTCCATTGATCTCATGGAACCTTCCTCCACATCCCCTTTTGGCCTCATCATTGCCAGTTTCTCCGTTTCTGTTATCAGAATACTCATTACCAGTATTGAGCACTTCCCTTCGGCCTGTCATCGGCTTCAAGGGTCTTCATGAAGGTTCTGGTGGCATTGATGGCATCTCTGTGGTCTGTTCCAGTAATGATGCAATGCTACTGGGATGACATTTTGATTCTGTCCTCCTCCATCCATGCAGCCCATCGGGATCTGCAAATTACCCTGTCATATCTCCAGAGCCACAGATTTTCCACTCCTGTCCACTCCAATGATTCCTGCTTCCCTACCAATGAACAGAAACCAGCCTCTCATCCATCAAGGTCCTGGTCCCGCCACAAATCCAGAGATTTCTCAATTGGTGGCGTTCCCCGTTAATCTGGAAGGGACTCCCTTTTAAGGTCCCAGACAGGCTATTGATAACCACCAATGCCAGCCTCCTGGGTTGGGGGTCCCATATGCAGGGCCAGATAGCTCAGGACCTTGGTCCAGGTCAGAGCTGGCCCTTCCCATAAATTGGCTAAAGCTCAGAGCCATTTTTCTAGGTCTCAAGCATTTCAGGCTCAGTGACTGGCTCTCATGTTCCAGTCCTTATGGACAACATGGCTGCCATAGCTCATGTCAACTAGCAAGGGGGGACGAGGTCCAGAGCCCTCAGGGGAGAGGTGCTATGGTTGATGTTATGGGCAGAGAAACACCTGTTGTCAATCTTGGCGGACCATATCTCCAGGATCAACAACTCCCAGGCTGACTGGCTAAGCAGGAGCCTCATCGACCAGGCAGAATGGTCCATTCCTCCATCTCTATTCAGGGACCTTTTCCTCAGATTTGGAATGCCGGAGGTGGATCTCTTCTCTACTCCTCAAATCACCCAGGTCACGAGATTCTTCACCAGGTTTCCTTGCCAGGGAGCTAAGGGGACCAATGCTGTTTGGTGCAGATGGCCCAAAAGTCTCTTCTATGCCTTTCCCCTGATTCCCATCATTCCAGCAGTAATTCAGAAGGTGTTGGAGGAATGAGCGGAGCTCCTCCTCCTGACACCCTATTGGCCAAGGACGCCCTGGTTTGCAGACCTGGTCAGCCTATTGGGGCCTCTCCTTGGAGGATCCCAGCCCATCTAACTTCCCTTCATCAGGGGATTCTGATCCACCCGGAGCCCCTGTGGCTCAAGCTGACCATGTGGCACTTGGGCGGCAGTGGCTAGGGGTGGCTGATCTTCCTGAAAGGATCATCATCACTACCCTGGCATCTCACAAACCTTCTACAAGGCACATCTATGATGCCACCTGGAAGGCCCTTCCCGAGAGTTCCTTAGGGAGGGTCTCTCTCCTGCTTCAGCCCAGTTGGCAGAGGTTCTTAGATTCCTTCAGCATGATCTGGAGAAAGGTTTGGCTCCCAACACCTTATGCAGGCAGGTTGAGGCCCTCTCCTCAGTTCTTTCATGGAGTTCGCTTCCTTCCTTATCCCATCACCCTTCAGTCAGGAAGTGTTTTTGAAAGGGGATTTCCAACCTGAACCCCGTGGTTCACAGGTATCCTTCCTGGGATCTTCATGAGGTCCTTAATGCCCTTACGAAGCCCCCCTTTGAATTCCTTAGAACATTGTGTCTCCATTTCCTGGCTCTGAAGGTGGTGTCCCCATTTCCATCACTTCAGCCAGGCAGGTGTCTGAGCTTGCTGCTCTTTCCATCAGACAGGACCTTTGTTCCTTTCACGATGATAGGTTGTCCTCAGTCTGGATCCCTCATTTCTTCCAAAGATTAACACCTGTTCCACAGGTCCCAGGACATTATGTTGCCTGGCTTCTGCCCCCTCCCACATCATGACTTAGAGCAGCAGCGGCATATGCTAGATGTAGGTAGGGCTCTTAGAATATACATTAAGCGTACTTCCTCCTTCAGGAAGGGTTTTTGGCTAGAGAAATTCATATAGCTTGGTAGACTCACATGGACTTCAGTATTTTAAAAGAATCTGATGGCTCTGATTTTGTATTTGGACTTCAGTGATTAAGCAAGGCATTCTGTTTTTGCCCAACGGATGCAAAACGGATACAACGGACGAGAAAAATGTTCCATCCGTTGTTATCCGCTCTCAGAAGGGGCAAAAATTTGCATAACCGGAGCGGATAACACGGACGCGGGGAGGACGCAGGGCGGATGGAAAGCGGATGTGGAACGGAAGCCCAGTGGATGGAAGCGGATGGGAGCAGATGGGAGCGGATGGCACATCTGCTAGGCTTCTGGGGGACCTCAGCAAAGCGGACACGGAATGGATATAGCGGATGCAGAACAGACACCGAACGGATGAAGCAGATGCAAAGCGGATGCAGAGCGGATGCACAGTGGAAGCCTAGCGGATGCCGAGCGTTAATTGCGCATGCGGGGAGGATGCATTGCATCAGCCCCGCGGATATAACGGAAGCAGCTCGGAAGCAGGTCGCCATTCAGAGGAAAGACCTGCTGCCGGACGGATTGACTGCCTTGCCTGCCCTGCCTGCATGTCTGCCTACAAGCCTTGCTGCCAGCCTTGCTGCCAGCCTCCCTGCAAGCCTTGCTGCCTGCCTGCCTGCCAGCCTCCCTGCCAGCCTTGCTGTCTGCCTGCCTGCCAGCCTTGCTGCCTCCCAACCTTGCTGCCTGCCTGCCTGCCAGCCTTGGTGCCAGCCTTCCTGCAAGCCTTG
The DNA here is from genome assembly GCA_015471245.1 of Laticauda colubrina. NCBI lineage: Eukaryota > Metazoa > Chordata > Lepidosauria > Squamata > Elapidae > Laticauda > Laticauda colubrina. The sequence goes on along the minus strand of BLBF01000017.1, from coordinate 16,163,014 downwards.
GTGCATGCCTGCCTGCCAGCCTTCCTGCCAGCCTTGGTGCCTGCCTGCCTGACAGCCTTGGTGCCTGCCTGCCAGCCTTCCTGCACGCCTTGGTTCCTGCCAGCCTCCCTGCCAGCCAGCAACCCCACAACCATGCTGAAGCACAGCAAGCCTCAGCCATCTGCTGCCAGCCCTTGCAAGAGGGACAGGGCTACCATCCCGCCCCCTGGCCCTCACTCTGGTTCTGCTGGGGCTTCTGCAGCATGGGCTCGCTCTTCTGGGGCTGGGGCTTCTGCTGCTTCTGCTTTTGGAGGAGCTGATGACAAGCACTCCAGCACCAGCCACCTCCACAGCACCTGGACCCTTCACCCCTGAGACTGAGCGACCAAGAGGAGTACCAGAGACTCATTTTTGTTTCATAGCTTCTTGTTAATAAAGTCTATTTTTGATTCATACACTTGCTTCATTTCTTTTTTTTAATAAAGTCTTGGTGGAAACTTTTAGAAATGGTTTAAGCCTTTGCATGCTTGTGGCATGGGTTAAGATAGCAGTGGGATGGGCAGGAATACCTTTGGAATGGGTAATAGCTGTGGGATAGATAAACCTCCAGTGCAAGCATAGTGGGACTGTATGGTCCACCCTCCCAGCTGCCACACCTTTGGCCCTTTATTATCAATAACAATGTAAGAATTGATCCACACATTTGAACATAAACAGAACTCTTTATTAAATGCCCTGTTCACTGTAGGCCCACCCAACATACATGGCCCAATCTCATCAGTGTGATGAGACAGGCTGAAGGAAGCATCCATTAAGCATCTATCTATCACCGCTCCAGCTGGGGAGTTGCACCAGTGTTTCAGGAGGTTACGCTGCTTCTTCCCTTCACGTGAGGCTCTGTTGGGGCCTGGCACATCCTCAGTGTCTATCAGGTTTTGCCCTTGCCTCCATTCCCCAGGCTCCATGTCCCCATTGCCTTGTTGACGGTCCACGAGCCTGTTCTGCAAGACTGGGTAGCGGGTGCACATGAGATTGTGCAGGATGCAGCAAGCTTCCATGATCCTCCTGACGGTCTCTGGGCGATGCTGCATGGTGGTGAGAAGTACCTGGAACCTGTTGGCCAGGATGCCAAAGGCGTTCTCCACCACCCGCCTTGCCCTGGACAGCCTGTAGTTGAAAATCCTCTCTTCACGGGTGAGGTATTTGGAGGTGTAGGGCTTCATGAGGTAGGTTCTGAGGGAGAAGGCGTCATCCCCCACGATGAAGTAGGGCACATCTTGCATGTCGTTGGGCAGGGATTCTGGATCTGGGAAGCCCACGATGAGGTTGCATTCCAGCCTACCCTTGAGGTCACTTGCGTTGTATACCTGGGCATCTGAAGATGAGCCGTTGCCTGAAGCATCGATGTACATGAACTTGTAGTCAGCATCGACCATGGCGAAGAGGATGATGCTGAAGAAGCCCTTGTTGAAATAAGTGGACCCCGACTTGGCTGGAGCTTTGCAGGCCACGTGCTTGCCATCTATGGCTCCAACGGTGTGGGGGAAGTTCCACTTCTGATACCACTGCTCTGCAACTTTCTTCCATCCTTCTTCAGTGGAGGGGCACTGGAGGAGCTCCTCCTTGTATTCTTCGATGATGGTCTGCACCACTTCTCTGACCACAATGCTGATGGTGTTGGGTGGCACCCTCTAGCCATACTGCATGCTCCTGTAGGTAGTCCCTGAGGCCAGGTGGCACAGAGTGAGTGCCACCTTGAGCCCAGGTTCCAGGCTGGGCCGGAAGTTGGTGTTTGCCTTGGTCAACCTGGGTGTCAGCCGCTGCACAACTTCGTCAAACATGGCTGGAGGCATCCTCATGAAGTTCTGGAATGCCCGAGTGTCTTCGTTCCTGAGCTCCACCATCAGCTTGTTGTACAGTCCGTCCTCTGCTCTTCTCCCGATCCATCTTCGTACCCAGACGCTTCTTGGCCACCTCTTTTTCTTCCCGTAGTAGAGTTCACAGAGCCTGTAGATGGCTTCGCACTGTTGCAGAAGGATGGTGGCTGCCAAAAGGACTTTGTTACGATCCACGGTTGACATGACTGGATGCTGTGGAAGAGCAAGAGTCAGATGAAGGCTGCAGAGGTCTGCACAGCTGGGCTGCTGTTCTGAAAGTGAGATCCAGATGAGTTGCTCCCCCTTTTTATAGGCAGTATAGGTGTCCCTTTGCATCCTCTAGGCATCCTCTAGGCATCCTTAATATCCGAGATAGGTCCCCTCTGCAAACGTTTTTTTCGTTTTACATGCTTTGTTTCCGTGCTGCATCCGCTAGGCATCCGTTCTGCATCTGTTCTGCGTCCGTTCCGCTTCCTCCCTGCGTCCGAGCGGATGCGAGTTGCGCGGATGCGCAGCGGATGCCTAGCGGATATAGCGGATGCGTAGCGGATGCAGAATGGACGAATTGGATACATTTTCCGCGCAAAAGTTTTGAGCAGCTCAAAACTTTCTGAGCGGATGAAACGTCCATAAACGGATGCTGGATGGATAGAGAGGAAGCAAAACGGAGGCAGTGAGTACATCGCGTTAACCAACGGATGGCAAGCTTTTTTGTCTGTTTTACATCCTCTTTGCATCCGTTGGTGCAGTGTGACAGGGGCTTTAAAAGAATATGGGCCAAGCTTTACAAATTAGATACAGCCTTTGCATCTGCTTAAAAGTAAGTGGACTTTGGGGAGTATGTATACATCTTCAGTTGATGAAATGGAGTGACTGTTGAGTACCAATTTCCACTGACAGCACTATGCATAAAGTACTTGTAATGTACTTTTAAAAGATGTGGTTTGGAGACTGATGTGTTAGTAAAAATTTAAAAATACAGTAAAAAAATTTAATGTTTATTGACAGACATTATCTGCACTTGAGCAAATAAAATTAATAATTTTAACCAATCAACAATTTTTTTAGTAATGTTGCAAATGGAGCCAAATACACTCCGTATGTGAGCACTACTTGAAATTGATGGAAACACTATGCTCACTGCACTACTAGTTTCATTCTGCTTGTAATTCAGATTTCACCTTATTGGATTTTTGTATTAGTTAAATTCCTTAAAAGTTACTATTTCTTAAGTGTTGTATCAAAAGATACACTTTTATATATGTGATTATATAACTCTTGCTATATCAGGCTCTGAAATATACCTGATGGAAGAATGATGGCTGTTTAAGTTATTTTATCCTCTCAAGCATTTGAGCTATTATTAGTATGCCTTTTTAAAGAAATTATTTTTAACCAGCTTGTATTTTGCCCTTTAACATTCCAGCATAGAGACAGTGCACAGCTGTTTTAGAATGAAATTTAAAATCAATTACATGAAACTGCAACACTTCTTTAAATTATTTCCCATGTGAATTATGATGCTGGACAAAATTAGATAATTTATAAAACAGTTACATATTTGTATCTTATAAACTTGAGGGGTCATCTTAATTTTTTTAAATTAAATATTATTAAACTTTAAAAACTAAATTTAATTGGCTTTATTGGATAAGATTTCAAGCCAAAGCAGGAAATAAAGTCAGAGTAAAATCAGAACATTAGAAATGTTAAAAAATGGAGCACCCATATAGACTGATTTTTGAAGTTCTGATAATATCTTAAAAAATGAATCCTTGAAAATATGTCAAAAAATAGATTGTTCTAAATGAAATCACATTGTAATAAAATATTTGATACTGAGAAAGATTATTTAGTAGAATACTAGCTGTATAACATTCTATAAACATTAATTTGCAGTGCAATAGAAATATACAGAAGGAAGATAGAACAGACAAAAAGAGAAATGCTTAAAGTACTGATGATGGCTACTTGCAACTCTTGGTTTATTCTATTATAAACAGTAATTCCAGAAGAAACAAAGCAGCCAATCTCATTTAAAAAGGATAACAAAGACAAAGGAAACAGTTTCAACAATTTTTGTTTGTTTCTCTAACTCAAGATTATTAAAAAAAAAAAAACCCTCTTGATTCAGTCTTCCAAGCAATGCAGCATTAAATACAGGGCCTTCCTTCCTTCCTTCCTTCCTTCCGCCCTCCCTCCCTCCCTTCCTCCTTCCCTCCCTCCTCAACTGAGTGCATTTATGAGGGATTTCCTGTGCCAGAGTATTTAATGCCTAGTTCTTTTAATCTTTCCAGTTCCCTCTTCTGAGCAGTCAGGAAACAGTTGAAAACAGAGCTGCTTGAATATATGAAAAGTATGACGAGACTCCTTTCCTTGTAGTGTTGTTGTATGCTAAATTCTGGGTGTTCCTGGTCTGAAACATAAATGGGTACCTGTTATGCCCTCTACAACATCTCTGTGCAAAAACATTATCAGAATATAGAATACCATAGTTGGATGGGGTTTTGGAGATCTTCTAGCTTCAACCACAATAATACACGGGCAAACAGTCGATAGAAACTCAAAAGTAAACCGCTTTAAACTCGGCTGCATAAAATAAGGCTTCAACAACAGAATGATCAACGCTTGGAATGTTCTACCTGACTACATTGTTACAGCCTCAAACCATCACAGCTTCAACCTCAAACTGTCTATTTTGGACCTCACCCCGTTCTTAAGAGGTCTTTAAAGGGGGTGCGCATAAGTGCACCAGCGTGCCTATCGTCCCTGCCTTACTGTCCCCATTTATCTGCATTTACTTCTTTTGTTCATGTTTATGTTCATACTTATATTTGTTATCTTGTACATGTTTAACAAACAAATAAATAGTCCAACCCTATGCTCAAGCAGGAGATCTTGTACCATTCTGGACAAATAATTATCCAATATCATCTTAAAAACCTCCAGAGCACCCACAACTTTTGAAGACAAGCTGTTCTGTTGATTTAATTATTCTTACTGTCGGTAAATTTCTCCTTAGTTCTAGGTTGGATCTTTGATAAGTTTCCGTCCATTGCTTCTTGCTTGCTGCCAGGTGCTTTGGTGAATAGGTTGTTCCCCTCTTCTTTGTGGCACATGGCCAAGTTACTCATGGGTCTCCTCTTCCGAGAGTATCTGCCAATCCTACCAGGTCTGAAGGGTCCAGGTTCCTTTCCTGAATTGAGTGGGACCTTGGAAGAATGCCCCTTCCCGTGGCTGCCCCTAACTTATGGAACACCTTTATCTAGCAACTAACAATCCTTTTAGCCTTTCAGAAGATCGTTAAAACCTGTTTCTTTGCCCAGGCAATAGGAAAAGGGTGGACTGTTGAGACTTTTGGGGCATTTTGGAGGTTGATTGAGGTGCTGGGTTGTATATGTTTATGTAGGTTTCTTAGTTTTATTGCTCTGAATTCCTCCCCAAGATTGTCCAAAGATGGGCAGCCATACAATTTTTAAAAAAATAAATAATAAATGTAGTGTGACCTATGGGATGTCTATAGAACAAGGAACTTTCCCACCACTATGAAAGAGAGAGAGCATAAGTTACATTTCATGGAGTTGATGTTCTGTAATCAGAACAATTTTAGTCCAATTAAGAAAGTTTGGCAAACTGTTCATTGGTGAAAGATACGATAACATAACTCTAATTCATTGTGACTATTTAGGAGGAATTTCTCATTGTTCCTTTATCTTGTAGAATACAGTACTCAGCAGTTGAGCAACATTACTGAAAAAGAATAATAGCAATGGTGAATGTATTTAATGAATTCCTGATGTGTGGAGTAGTAAGGAATAAGGAATTTGTCAAATATTCCCCAGGAAGGAAAAAAAATAATTTCATTTAAGAAAATTGCAGTTATATTCACTTGCTAGAGTTTTTGTTCTCTTTTTAACAATTTTAATATATGAATAACATATCTTGATATAATCCACAAAATTGCATATATATTACAAAGATATATGTTAGAGAAGAGTTTTAAAAATTATTTTAAAAATATTTATATCACTGCCCACTAAGCCTATGATTCTGTGCTGGAACACTGGTAGCACTAGAGCCAAAAAAAATTGTTCTGGTTCCTTGTATACATACAAACATCGAAGACATTTCATTTGAATTATATTTTGCAATTACGTGTTATTATTTCTTTGTGATAAACATATTGTATCTTCACTGCATATTAAAACTCTTTTTTAACACCCAAACATGACCATGCATAAAACACCCAAACATGACCATGCATAAAACACTGTACTGAATAACAACTCAAAGGTTGGAGTTTTTTTAAAAAAATATTGGTTACAAACATAGTCATTACAAAACTTGTGCATTGAATGTTGGAATAAGAATGGCCTTTGTTCTGATATCTTGAAGAAAATGCATTTTCATAATTCATGGACATTTAGGAATACAAGGTAAAAATTTAAAGATCAGTATATTTACAAGCCTCTGCTGACACAAGATAAGTTATTTTATTTCTTAAATAATTTAAAAACCACACCTAAGAACACAGTAGCAAAAAATAATCCCAAAGCTAGAAACTTTGCAAAGTATATTGAAGTATACATAAAATCTTCATCCACTCTCTAAACATTGTCTCTTCCCTGGTGAAATTTAGCCCAACTGTTATAGTCTTCTGGAAAGACCTTAAAATTTGTTTTGTTTTGTTTTTCAGCAAGCCTGGGAAAATCCTCTGGTGATAAGAAGCCCACATGTTGGTGGTATTATCTGTAATATTCTCCCACTTGTGGTCTTCTTTTTAATTCTATTTCATTGTTTTTAATGGATTTTGCAGTGGGTTTTAATAGTAAGTTTTATTGTACGCTATCTGGAGTCATTTTGTTTGAGATTGACAGCTATGTAAATCTGATAAATAAATGTGTTAAAATCATGTAACAGATCATAAGCATACATGTGTTAGAATAATATAACATTGCTATCAGCATACCTATTTATATAACTTCTATTGTAGCAGTAATTGTACTTTTTTTCTCTCGATTACAACACTTTGAGTTCTATTCTATGTTGTATGTTGTAAAGTCTGGAATTTCGTCCTGATTTACACTAATGATTTTTATCTGTCCCTTTTTTTAGATGTTACATTTTGGGACAAGTTGACAGTATCTCTCAGATGAACCTCTGCTTAAAAGCATGCCATTTGTACATGTTACTCAGTCTTCTTGAAACATGGGTGAAAAAGACAACGATAAATACAACCAAGCTAACCAAATATTTGAAAGCTTTGTTCAAGCCTCAACATGCAAAGGTTCGATTCAGGCTTTTAATATTCTCACTCGCCATCTTGACTTAGATCCCTTGGACAACAGGAACTTTTATGCCAAACTTAAATCAAAAGTGACCAGCTGGAAAGCCAAAGCTTTGTGGAATAAGCTAGATAAAAGGGCAAGCCATAAGGAATATAAACGTGGGAAATCTTGTACAAACACAAAGGTAAGGTGAATTCCATACTTTATTTTGAATCTGACCCTACTTGAATAAATCAGGTAACCCTCTGGTTTTATAGAAAAAAATTTGGGATACTTCTTTAGGTTTAATAATATTTCTGCATAAACTTCCTCTTATGGATCAAAGTTCAAAAGTCTATTCCTATGCTATGCTATTCATATATACTATATTATCAACGAATGTACATCTGTTTTTTTAGTATTTTAAAGTTGAACATGATATATACTTGTAAATTTCCAGTTACTTTAATCTCTACTGTAAATATAACAAAAAAATCCACATTAATTTTAATATATTAAAATATATGTACTTGCTTCATATACTCAGATTTTGAGGGAAATTATTGTCACATTTAACTTACATTCAAAGTCGATGCATTCAAAGTCAAAAATGCAAAGAGTGCTGGGAATACTTAATAAGAAACCAAAGCAGCTTTTTAGTTTCCATTTGTCAGCTTTCATAAGAACCTGTGAGTGAATGATCACTAGTAGGTGGAAGGGAAACAACCTTATTGTGAAAAACTGAATCCATTTGCATTCAATTAGGTTAAAATCCTCTGTTTCAAATGCAGGAAATCAGTGCAGGCAGCTTAAATGAAGATAAGGGTTTATTGCAAGCTTAAACTCTCTACAAGAATCTGAATTACTAACAGTCAAAGCAAATTGGCAATTGATAAGAGTCAACAGAATTCAAATGGGCTGGACTCTTGTGGACATGAAGGGATTTGAGACTTGTGACATGTTTTGACCTCTCCTTTAGGCTCATCCTGGTCATCTATACTGTGCACCTAACATATCAATACAATTAGTCCTCTGTAATGAAAGTAATTAGGACCGGCAACTCTGTCGATAAACAAAGGGTTGTGAAGCACAATGTCACATGATCACATCAACTCATGTAGTTTCAGTTGTCGTTGTTAACTGAATCTTGCAGAGTTTTTTAGTTCAGTATCACAAGATTGACATATGGGTCCTCCTGCCAGCTTCCCATTGACTTTGCTTGTTGGAAGCAGACAATGAAGGTCACAGATGGTGATAATGTGACTTCAGGATGCTGCAACTGTCATAATTGTGAACCGGTTGCCAAGTGCATAACTGTGGAGATGCTGTGACAGTCTCAGATTTGAGAACTGACCATAAGTTTCCTCATGCAACACTGTCCTACCTGTGAACTAATTTATGAACTGAGGACTACCTGTAGCACTGATGTGAATGAGATAATTTGAGTTACATGTTGAATATATGGAATACGTGCAACTTTTTAAAAATGTGTTTTTTATCCCCAGGTTAGAAAAGAAAGAATGGGATTATTTCAAATTCTATTATTAACAGTAGCTTTTTGACATTTTTAAAAATGAGAATATTCCACAGAAACTAAAACAAAAATAACATTTAATAGGGAATAGTATCAATTAATAAATTTCAGATTCTCCAAAATGATCCAAAATTGTTTTATCTGCTATCAGAGTAACCAGATTGTATGTATGGAAATGAGGAATGTAATGAAAACACTGACTGGATTACAGCCGAATATAATTTATCAAGCAAGCATTCTTTACTGATGAATCATTGTTTCCTGTCAAAAAATATCTGTGATATAAATATGAGTGATAGGAAGTGCAGAAACAAGAACAACTCCCAAGTGATTACTGGTATTAAAATACTAAATATACAAGGTTTAGCACCTTGGCAGATTAAATTATATACCAGTATATAAATCAGTTGTGGAACTAAAATCTTCCATACAATTAGTGAGAACAAATATACTTGGAACAAAATATGATTTTCATGATGAGCATTAATAGGTAGAATTAAACTTTGTGGATGGGCTAGCCTAGAATGTTTAGCTAAATGTTAGAAAATGATGTTTAAATTTCTGCATAGTCATAAATATTGCAGCAGTCTTGCATCTTACTGTCTATATTATTTCTGATTGTTGTCTATCTATCATCTATTTTTTAGCCTTAAAATGTATATATTGCATTATTTATAATAGGGTGCATAAGTAAAAATAAATGTAATGGTTAAGGCATTAGGCTACAAGCTGGGAGAATGTGAGTTCTAGTGTCACCTCAGGAACAAAGCCAGCTGCATGGCCAGTCACTTTGTCTGAGTTCTAGAAAATAGGAAATGGCAAACCACTTTTGAAAAGTGCAAGGATTTGTCCAGATAGTCTTTGAGAATCAGACATGATTGAATGGATAAAATGTACATACATACAGTAGTGAAAAATAATAAATAAAAATATCTGAAACAAAAAACAGAGGAAAATCAATAGATTTATAAGAAGCAAACAGTGACATTCAGTTTTAAATAAACATCTTTTCAGATGTTGGATACGGCAATATTAGTACAGACAACTTTTTAATGGTAGAGGGAGAATTTTGACAGATAAATCTCTGCTTTTGTAGGAAAAAGTAAGCATTCCCATTTTTACCCTAGCCTCTGATTTAGTAGGTATGCCTGCCTAAAATCAATTTTGAGGTAGGAGTACCTAAGGAATGCAAAAAAATCCGAACCACATTTTCCATATTGATTAAATTGGAATCATTGTGTATTTTCTAATGTTGCTTCTTTGAATTTCTACATATTTTTACTGAACTCTATTGGTAGTCACAATTGGTAAATGGGGTATTGGATAGAATAATCACTTGTATTATCACTTATGCTTTGGAAAAGCTGAATACTGTGCAAAAAGGCCTGCAGAGCACCTGAGATGCTTCAAACTCCCTCAATAATTCAATAATCTGTACAGTAAACCATTTTGCAATGTTAGCTCTTGCATACTGTGGAGGGTGTGTGTATCCAACTAAACATTACTTCATTGTCATTACTAGTAAGCCAATTGTGCATTATTATAACACACACACACATACCATTTTCCTGCTTGTCGGATACCTGCTGATCTAGTATCAATAGAAGCAATGGGTGGCTTTTTCAAGGGGGCTGATATTTACAGAGAAGGTTGGGCAGGGTGTTCTTCCTCTTTAAAATGTGTGCAAATGGAACACCTAAAGTTATCTGATCCTAATCCTAATCACTTTTCCCAGTCAGTGCTTCAAGAGTAGACAGACTGGCAATAAATTCATTGCTTAATCTGTTTGCTTTTGCTTGATAATGTCTGGAATACAAACTGAGCTTTTTTAATGCAGTTTCACAGTAAGATACATAAATACTTCACCATACCTTTTATGCATTTCCAGCCAGCTGAATCAAGGTATATGAACGCTGTATACAGCAACTGTGCTCTTTGTTAATTTAACATTAAATTTTATTGTTTCTTAGCCAAAGCTTGAAATGATAGATCAATTGCTCAGGAAATATGAAACTAGTTAGTATTTAAAAGTATTAATTAGTGTATATTAATAGAAGAAAAAAAAATATTCAAGTTTCACTAAACTAAGACTATCTTGATACTAAAACAAGTAAAGTATTCTGAGAATAACAGCAGCACTTGTTAGGATTTGTATTATAATAATTTCACCCCATCCCCAATTTCTATCAGTATATATGTAGTTATATTTGGAACTTTATAAAAACATATTTGATATCAGTGTGTATTTTTATATGACTTTGTAATGTTTTCACCTTCCCTTCTTTCATATATTCTCCTTCCTCCTTTTGAGAAATGTAATTCAGAGAGCAATGAAGTTATTGTTGTAGGTACATGTTTAAAATAAACGTTTCTTCAACAGAACAGACTCTTCCCCTGCCTCCCCTTAATTTTAATGCAAATTTAATGGTTTTTGACATTAAGGATCTGGGCTTGGATGAAAAGTTGAGAGTAATGACGCACCATACCTTCTCCTCTATAGCTCCCTATATAATCTCAGGCTAAAATATTTAGGGTTCATGGGGGACTGTCAGAGGCAGCCTGGGATATTTTATCAGAAGACAGTGTTACACCAATGACTACCATGTAATTAATTATGCTTATGTGAGTTCCATATTTAACTCTTACCTTTCAAATCCTGGACACTATTGTTCTGTTTGGATAATAAGGTATGTGAGACCAGTATTCCAACAAACAGCTCTTTATTTAACAGTATAGTGACTTGTAGCTGAACATTTGCCGAAGCCGCAACAGTCCTTATAGCGGCTGCTCGTGGCTTGCGGCCAATGACAGCTCTTTAAGAATTCCCGCCATCAGGCAGGCCAATCAAAATGGTGCTTAATTGACCAATCCAAGAGCGGCCTGTTTGGCCAATCAGTTTTAGTTATTTGGAGTCTTCTAATTTTCATACACAACACCCCTCCCCCCTTTGGTTTCATCCAGCGTGTGTAACATAGTCACGCAAGTAGGTGGGGCTTTTGCGGGTCCTACTTGACTTATGCAGCTCAGTCTCAGCGTGATCTTCCATCGGTTCGGACAGGATTGCCTTTTCTCTGCGTCTTCTCCATGGAACCTCCTGGAAGGATGAGTCAGCCTTGCCGTTCCCGCCTGGATCTCTCGGGCTGGTTGAGGTGGCTCTGCCACTCCCTCCTGGTTTCTCCAGGTTGGTCGAGCTGGCCTGGCTGTCTCCTTCCAGGAAGGCCTCACCAACTACCGGTTCTCTCCTCCGGAGGTCGTCTATGGGTAAGCGCTCTTTTTGTTTTATCTGAGTTTCTAATTCGGGTTTGTGTTGTGTCTTTTGTCGTGTTATTGGTGGTTTGTCTCTCCCTTTTTTATTATTTTGTGTTTCCCCCCCCCTCCTCGGTTGTTTTTGGATTGTTTATTGGTGTTTGCGGCGGTGCTGTAGTATTGCATTCCAATGTCCTAGAGCGAAGCTGGTTGATGTGGCGCTTCCATGTTCTGCCGTCGTCTAGTGCGAGTCGGTATGACCGGGGCCCTGTGATTTGAGTAACTGGCTGGAAGCCATAATGGGTCCCTGGTAAGATTTTTTGCAGACTAAATCGCCAATAGTAAAGGAGCGATATTTACTTGAGGAGTCAGGGGGTTTTTCACAGGTATAAGTGGGGTGTAGTCTATCTAGGTAGGAACACAATTTTCTACCCCTGAGGAGTTCAGCTGGGCTTTTGTAAGTGGTTGTGCTAGGGGTGATATGCTGAATTGTTAACAGTTTGTTAAGTCTATTTTGGATGTCTCCCGTATCCAATTTGTCTGGGGCCTCTTTAGTATAACGAACCATGCGTTCAGCTCATACATTTGAAGCCGGATGAGCTGGCGCTGTCAGGACATGCCAGATGCCCTGCATAGCCAGGTATTGTTCGAAAGCTAAAGCAATAAACTGGGGGCCATTGTCAGAGACTACTACATCTGGCAGTCCATGTGTAGCAAAAAGTCTGTTCAATTGTTTTACGACTGCTTCAGTAGTAGTGGACGCCACAAGGATAACCTCTAACCAGTTTGAAATCAGAGAAAATAACTAGCCCAAGGTTACCCACTTTTTTTTTTTTTTTTGCCTAAGATGACACTAGAACTCATTGTCTTCTGGTTTCTAGTCTATGCCTTAACCACTGCACCAAACTGTCTCTCTGAGGACTGCAAATACTATGTAAATTTTTAAAAAAAACATTTTAATAATGTAGAGCAGAATTTGCTTAGAAATTGTGGAAAATGTGCAAGTTGCTTTGAATAAAATACTTAGATTCAGCTAATAAAACCAGAGCCAAGAAACTAATTTAAAGCCAAAGGTCTTTCATCATCTCAATTTAAAAAAAACAATTCTGGGACTCCCTCTGATTATTGATGCTTATTTAGCATTACCTGTTTTATTTCAAACCACAAGAACCGCAGAGACATCAAGACATTACTCTGATGGTTTCTGTACTATGCAAGCACACGCTGTCCTGAAAAACAACTGCAATTATTACCAGATGACAGTAAGCACAATCTCTCAATAAAAATAATGTTAGTGGGGAATAAGTATGCAATTTTAGCACAAGAATTAACAGATTACATGTCCTACTAGCAGGGTGGGCTGCTGGGGGTTTTCAGGGGTTTGGGAGAGCCCCTAGCTAAGATTCTGTGAAGTTTGGAGAACCCCCAAATCCCACTCTTGGCTGGCCTGCTCTACCCAGGAGTCCCCATGCAGCCCATTTTGGATGAATGTGCACGGAGGCTGAAGGAAGGTGAAAAACGGACCTCCTGGAATTTCGGAAAGGCCGAAAATGGGCCTGTTTCTGGGCTTCCAAAGAACCTCCAGGAGCCCAGGGAGGCCATTTTTGCCCTCCCAAAGGCTTGAGGAAAGTTTCTGGAGCCTGGGGAGGGCAAAAACACGCCTCCCGCTGGGGTGCAGGAGGCTGCCTAAGCCACGCCCACCATGGCCACACCAACCCAGCAACTGTATCCTTTGCTAACATTTTTGAAGCCCACCCCTGCCTACTAGAGATATTAGAGCACTGTGCAGTGATAGCATAGTCGGCAAGATAAACCAGACAGTGGAGACAGTGGAATCAGTTTTTAGACAGCCTGGAAATAATCCGACTTGTGTTCCTTAGTTCAAGATCCTTTGAAATGGTCCTTGTGACAAGTATAGATTGAAGAATCCTAAGATTGCTTGATAGGAGATGTATTTGATGAATTTGCAAAATTACAATCTATTGTCACCTTGTTGAGAGTTGCTGATTTTACTAAATCCAATAATTTCAGCAAAGTTGTTCAAAATAACTAAACACCTCTTTTAACAGCATTAAATAGAAAGGTTAACTCACTTGGGCAAAAATGCTTGAAGGAAGTGAAAGTTTTACCATTTATATTATTTGCATAATGATTTAGTTTACCTGTGTTCATGTTTTTTAAAAGAAAATTATAGGAAGTAATTCTTTTTCAAGCACTAGTGATGAAATGAAACATTGAAAATACTTTTTTGTAAACAAGACAACATATTTGACTTTAGGAACAACTTGCTTGAAGAGATTAATTTAATGCCATAGATCTCTAAAAACTACTTTTTCTGGCACTTGATTGTTGCCTACAGAATGAACATGATACAGTTATTTTTTAAGTATTCTGCTTATAGTCTTCCAATAATGTGATAGTGAGGGATATATATCTATAGTTTTGACAGTTTAAGAGTTTTGTAGAATAAATGGAATTATTTATTTTATGAAGCTATTGACTACTTGTTTTAAAATGGACACTGTGTTAGGATAGTATTCCTAGAAGATGATGAAGTCAGGACAGATGCTTAAATAGTAGGAGATGAAATATTTGTGGCTAATACCACAGTGAAGTTATAGGAAACTTAAGGTTATGAGGTAGATGATGTGGGTCTTGATGAGTCATTGTGGGGAAGCTATTCCAGACTATGAGAAAGGTATGATTAAAGCTCAGTGATAAACAATTCTTAAGTTCTTGAAAATAGCTCAGTTCTTACACTACGAGCAAAAGACAAAGTAATAAACTGGCAGATAGCATGTGCTGAATTTTCAGGAGAAAACAAGGAATATAACTTTTAAAGTTACACCTAGTCTGTTGACATTACATGCTTCCATCTAAGCTAATGATATTTAAATCAGCAGTATAATCCAGAATTAGGTTGTGGGTGAATTTTAAAAATCAGTTTAGTAATCCAAATATGAAAAGAAAAAGTATTCATTTACACAATCTCAAAAATATAAAATAAAATAGCATAAAGTTTCTAATTAATACAGGGGATGAGATTTTGCTGGGGTCTAAATGCTGTTCAAATTTGGATAGAAAAGGGGAAAATAAAAGTGGATAGGTTAGAGCAAGATAGTATAAGAACCTGTTTGATGATACAGAAAAAGATAAATTAGCATTGCAAGTACAATAAGCCTGAGGCTAAAGACAGCCCTGCTTTTCAGTCATAATGTCTGCAGCCATTTCCTTCACTGGAAATCTGCACCTTTTCAACAGTCTTTTCTATTTTCAGTGAACGAAAACTGAAATAAAAATAAAAGATTGTTTATTCAGTCAGTAATCAGCAACATTTAAAATGGAAGGTAATTTTCCATGCGGGTCACTTGGTAATTGGTTTCTTAATTATCTTTCAATACAGTATGCAGAAAGTTCCAATATTACTTGTCACATCCAGTTCAAAAGTATAAATCCATACCTACTTGATTACCCAGAGAACTTGTCCAAGTAGCTGGCATTACATTGGATGGACAGAAGCTAAGCTGTCTAAATACAGGGCAGGCTGTTGTATTCCTCTGAAGTTTAGAGAATAATGTGAAAAAGTATGAGAAGATGAATAAAATATAAGATTATGCTTCTAAGAATGCTTAGAGTGGGTTGCCTACCCATGGGCATACTTGATAAAGCCCATACAGTTAGAAACAAAAAAAAAATCTAATAAAATGAGATTTGTGAATGCTACAGTAGGAAAAAGGTGGTAACAATCTCTTTTGCAGTGCTTTATGGTGAGAACATTCTCGGTAATTAATTCTGACCTTTGGATGCCTTTATTGAAATAGAATCATGATTTTGTATGTAACAACAGGGTTCATGTATTAAATTCTGTTGAAGCCAGGTGATGTTGCTTTTTGTTAATTTTAAATCAACAAAGCATAAGACAATATATCGGGAGGAGGAGGAGGGGAGTAGATTTTGCTTTGGCCCAGACTTTATTTTACAGAAATGCCATAGAAACAAAATATTTTGACCCAACAATAGTTAAAATATCTACAGTTTAGTATATTAATTTTGCTGTATTAACTTTTATTTAAAATATATAATGGATCAAATCTATTAAATGAGAATGTTTAACTTTTTAATGTAACGTGAAGCAAACAGTTCTTTTATCAACATAAAATGACATTCAGAATTACTTGAGAGAATGTTTAAACCTGTGAGCAAAATTTATAACTATGTTTAATAAAACTCTTAAACTATTTTGTCACTCTGATAGGTGGCACAGAATATCTGGTAGTGCTTAACTTAAACATATTTGACAAAGATTTCATTTTTAGATTTAAAATTTTGTCTTAAAAAGGCCCAAATTCTAAATTAAACAAAAATTGTGGGGCTAAGCTATAATCCTAATGTATAGGTTCCTAGAACAAAGTCCTACTAAAAGAGTACTGAATTAGGAGTGCAGCTTTAACAGCTTTTAATAAGAAATGTACATAACTTACTTAATTTACTTGCCAAATCAAAACAATCAATTTAGTCCAATGTCCCAGCAGATGACTTTGTGCCTGTCTCAAAAATAACTTGGAGGTATCTTACTCTGCATTCTGTGCACTAATATGAACAAAGGAGCTTTTTGCTTGAGGATATTGGCATCTACAGTATTGCTTTAAAACAATCCTTTGTAGTTCACATCAGGAGTGAGATATATTTATCTGATAACATCTGCTGTATAAGTTAGAACAAATTGGTGCTTACTTAAAGTATTTCCTCAGGTGTAAATATAAGACATCAGATCTTTATGATATCAGATGCATACTGAATAAGGCAGTTATGCTTAATATACCTGGCTGTAGAGTGCTGGAGGTGGATTCTGGCCTAGAAAACAACTTTTTCCTTCAGGCTCTATAGTACATTCAATAGTATGGCATATCAGTAGGTTTTATAAATGTTTATTATTTAAAATAGTATAGATATCTTTCATCTTATTTCAAAGTATGCTGTGCAATCTGTAGGAACCTTCAGAGCAATGAACTGAACAAAGTAGCAAACCTAGAAAAAAAAGTGGCCAAAAGAAATTCATAGAACAAGAATATCCAGTGAACATAACATTATGCAAGTTGGACACAGTAAATCAAGTTGTAAACACATGTGCTTGCTTTATAAGAACATACCAAATTTTTCATTTTGCCGTTCTCTTGTATTCTGTGTTTCTGTGTAATGATTTATATTATATTAAAGTTGCATGGATCCTTTGAAATATATTCTTTGCGAAGCATGGGAAAATGAATGAAGCACTTCTCTTCAAACCCTTAAACAGCTGCATCTTTTTCTAGGTTATTTTAAAAACTGCTATCAGTTGTCCCTGGGTGCATATACAACCTCTTTCTTGGTTTGCTTTCTTTTCAGCAAAATTCTTCTTCTTCATGCAATGTATCTTAAAAAACCTTTTGGACGAAAGAGAGATGGAAGTAGTTCCTTAATGTTAACCAAGGTGGAAATATTATCCATTTATCAATACAGCAAATTCTGTCTGTCAGCTCTTCTCTTTTCACACAGTGAATTTTTAGCTGCAAGTCAGCCAAGGCAATAGCATCAGAGCAAACTGATAACAGCCTTAAAGTAATAATCTATTTTAAACAAGAAGTTTCTTTAGATTCCAATTTTGTAACCAGAAGAATGAGTTAAACGGAAGGCATTTCATAAACCAGGCATACATCCAGAACTCAAGCTAATATAAGCTGTCAGTCTATGAGTCCAAAATGACGCTATTGGGTCTGTTTTTCTGACTGTTCTCCTTATTGAGTTTTTGCCTAGCATTTTATGTCTTGTTTGCTCCCTTTCACCATAAATGGATTAACGAGATTTAGAAATGGAGAAAAAGTCTGGAATCAGTATGAAGTACACAGTTACTGTAGGTCTGTAGAGATTCTCAGTCATCTAGGTCATGGTTGTCATCCAGGGGCTTTTTCCCAAAGTCCAGTTGCCTCCAAAAAAAGCAGCTTTGGTACAAAGTTAGATGTTTGCACTGTGTATTAATTTTTTTTTTCTTTATGTATCTTCAGATTTCAATGTAACTGAAAGCTAATTTGTTCAGTCCCTTCATAATTTGCTAAATGCAATAGTCTGAACACTACTATGCTTAATGCAGTTAAGATCTATATTGTTTTTGTCCTCCAAATATTTTAATATGAATGGCAAATAACACGTGTATTTTGCATTTTCGTAGGAAATCTTGATAAACAAAACTACAAAGCAAGTAATTTAATGTAAATATGTTAGATGGTATTCTCAGATTGTGGCATAAAACAGTTGCTAACCGTATGCCCCAAAGAAAGTAGGTGGTGTTTATCTTGCAACTGCTCAAAAGAATTATGTTTTAAGTGATAAAAGAATATTCCTTGAAAAACCAAAGTTTGAATGAGTCACTGTTTGTAACTGGAATTGTTTGTATATATGCACACACATATGCATACGCACATCTTTGCCTGGCAGGCCAGAATAAATTAAATCATTTATGGTGTGCATGTGTTGGGTACTGTTAAACTGTATATATAATTCTTTAGCAATGTTTGTTAGAACTCAGAGTTCTCATGTGAATCATAACAAAAATGTGCTGACAAATCATATAAATTTCTGCCAACTGTTTCCTCAATCTTCATAGCATTTGGACTAGAAAATACTGATCCATATAATTAGGTCAGCTAAACCACGTTTTATGATTGCAGCTGACACAAAGAACCTTTGTAGCTTTATTTCAACCCTTCAAGGTAGGCTAGACTAGGAAATCAAAGTTATGAATGCTAATACTACTTTTATTATAAAGTTACAGTAACAGAATTTTTGAGGTCTGAATCACTTCTCCCTTTATCTTTGTGAAAACTAGGGAGGGTCATATTTGAAACACTTTTTCAAATTGCATTCCTGTTCTAGACTAGGATTTCTCTTATCTGACCTTTGTCTTGGTTGTGGCTCTTCCTCTTGTTAAGGTTATTCTTTCTGCCTATTATACTTTAGCACAGTTTTGACTTTATATGATAAATCTAGCTGGGAAGAGCAAAATTTTATCAATGCAGAAATAGTTACCTGCAAAGAATGTGTTGGGTTTCCTAGAGGAAAGTAAGCATAGGTTGTTGTTTCTTCTGCCAATGATCATAAGAACTGTGTTAACAATTGATCAGCACATCGTGTGTGTGTGTGTGTGTGTGTGTGTGTGTGTGTGTGTGAGAGAGAGAGAGAGAGAGAGAGAGAGAGAGAGAGAGAG
>BLBF01000017.1:16118438-16143861 GCA_015471245.1 Laticauda colubrina | reverse complement strand
GAGAGAGAGAGAGAGAGAGAGAGAGAGAGAGAGAGAGAGCATGAGTATGCTGAAAATGAGTGTATCTCATGAGTGTATGTATGTTGTTTATATTTGTATATAAACAAATATGTCAAATATATACTGAAAAACTGATTGGTTCTCAAAAGTACAATGAATTTTTCATGTTGATTTTTTAAGTGTTTGAATGTTTTTGTTTGCTTCAAAGATTTTTTAATGCAAGTTTCGAGAACTATATAATTTAGTCCAAACTATATTCATGTCAGAATATTGGTTTTGACCTAAGTACTTGCTATGAAGGGAAAGCAGCTGAGTAAAGGGCTAGCTTAAGTCATTTTCTACCTATATTTATCAATCTTCTGTGCTCAAAAGTGCTGTTTACTACATACAGCAGGTTTGTCAAACTGGCGGCCCATGGGCCAGATGCGTCATGCACAGGCCACGCCTACTCTGGCTCCGCAAAGGCAAAAACAATGTCATGATATGTCACATGACACATTTGAGTTTGACACCTGTGATATGTACAGCAAAGCAATTTTGGAGCAAAAAGTTTTAGAAAGGGGAGATTACAGGAAGAAATTAGAACCTGGATTAAGGATATATACAACTATTTTAATGAAGGAGAACAACTAAGAACATGTAATTGGGCCATTGGTAGAAAGTCAACCATAAAGGATCCATCTCTGAATTAAATGGCAGATTTTTGAGGAAGTATATTTTGTATGGAGTTATTGTTTTGTTAAGACTTATATCTCAAGAAATTCAAGGCAGCAGGCATAACATTTTTTTTCCAAAGTTTTCACACACTCACATTTCTATGAAGTACATTGTGCTGAGTGTGACTTTGGCTCAGAGTCATTTTGGAACTTCTATAGCCAAGGGTGGCTTTGAATCAGGTTGCTCAGTCTAATATTTCAAATCCTATACATAATATGAATTAATTTTGCCCTTGACTTTTCCCAACTTAAGTGACATGGGTGAGCTCTCTCAAGGTTTTAGATGTGTTTTTCATTATTTGCTGGCTGTGTGGGACAGTGTAAGATTTAATTTTCCTATAGGCCTAAATATAATTAATTTTCTCTTATTTGTTTTTCCAGTGTTTGATTATTGGAGGTGGTCCCTGTGGCTTGCGAACTGCTATAGAACTTGCCTTTCTTGGAGCCAAAGTCGTCGTCGTAGAAAAGCGAGACACATTTTCAAGAAACAATGTACTGCACCTCTGGCCATTTACAATTCATGATCTTCGAAGTCTGGGAGCGAAAAAGTTTTATGGGAAGTTTTGTGCCGGATCAATTGATCACATTAGTAAGTCATAATTGCATAATTGTTTCTTTCTGAAAAGAAAAATGGAGGCACGTTATACCCTTGGTGAATATTTTTTATTTAGAAATATTAGCTGCAACTTAATGCCAAGAGGTGGATATAGTGTGTTGAATAAAAATCTGAAAGAACACTTTGGCATACAAGTGTTTATCTAACTCAGATTTTATCAATATCAGTAGGCAGAAATTGTCTGTACGTTTAGTATTTATATACAGTTTTTCAGTAGGACTTGATGTATATGTTAGAGTTCAACTACAGCCTCTATTTAGAATCTGGATTATTCATCATAAAACACAGGAATGGGATTCCAATTAATGGGGTAGATCCCTTCTTAACATTAAAAGAAAACTATAAAAAAACTACCTAGATATCTTCTAGAATGAAAATACATGGTAAATAATGCATGATCAAAAACCCCACACGTAACATTTCTCTTTCGTAGGCATTAGACAACTTCAGCTTATTCTCTTCAAGGTTGCACTGCTGCTAGGAGTTGAAATCTATGTGAACTTAGAATTTGTGAAAGTTTTGGAACCTCCTGAAGATCAAGAAAATCAAAGTAAGTTGTGTTTCTTTGAAAGGAAGAATTTCACAGCAAAAAATGTTTTTTACTGTGAGAAAACAGAATGCCATTTTTGATGCAACTGATTACATCTGCAGAGGAGTGCAAAGCATTCTTTTTGGCTTGTCTGTGTCCAGAGCATAATATGTATTTTTGATTTGTATCTGTAATGAAACTGTAACTTGATCTAGGCACAGATGGAAACTGGTGCTTTGAGCAGAAATGTTCGTAGAGAAAGGCAAAGTTATTGGTGATACATTATTGCTATGTGAAGCAGGAAAAGAGAGCAGTCCTTAGTACCCTTCCAAAGTTTGACTCAACCATATCTTCAAACAATGAAATTCTTCTGGATTTCAGTTGTTCAACTACACAGTTCAGCAAAACTTCTGAAACAGTATTTGTTTGTTTTGATTTTAAACAAAATTAATTTTCTATTTTATGTGCATCTCAATATGTGACTTGAATAAATTCATGTTTTGTGTATTTTATTACTTAGACTAATGTTAAGTTTTAGAGCAGATGTTGTACCAAATTCCTTCTCTCAGACTCTGAAAATCTTTTCCACAGAAGTTAAGAATAAATTAATTAATTAGCAACTAATTAAATTGGGATTCAGCATAAAAATGGAATATTCTTGCTTATAAATGTTTGTTACATCATGATACACTTTTGAGTAGAATAAGTTGTAGACACTGTCTAGGTTCATGATCATAGTTGTGTAAATTTTCTTCCTGTATAGCTTGATTATTGCTTTGTTTAAAACAGAAGTGGTATGGAAGGATATAATCATCTATATTTAATCATTTATGGTGTCCATCCCATTTTTTAGATTGTTTTAACTGTAAGAGAATTTGCAATAAATATATACATTTTTTTTCATTAAATATAAATATAGTATGCATTTCTTCTTGAAAACATATAATTTATCTGTATTTTCTATAATATATATTTTTAATAAATTGAAACTTTAAAAAATCAACTAGAAGAAAGTAGGGAAGTTTTTCCAAACATTTCTTAACATGATCTGCATTATACATGTTATTGACATACATTTGCTGACTAACCTCTTGATTTCAGAAATAGGTTGGAGAGCTGAATTTCTCCCAATGGATCATCCCTTATCAGAATTTGAATTTGATGTCATAATTGGAGCTGATGGCCGAAGAAATAGTTTGGAAGGTATGTTATGAATAGAATCAAAATTCAATTGAACAAATATCTAAAATGGAAATAAAGAGCCTGCTCATTTCTTTCTTTATGAAAAACAACAAAGTACATCAAAATTTTAAAAATTAATACACTTTTATCTTTTAAAAATATGGGTGGCTATTAGTAAAAGAAAGAGACATGCACTTTTGAACTGCAAACTCTAATGCAGAATTTTCATTGTTCCAACAAGAGCATGCTGTGCTATTTGGATCACAATTCTGCTGGGGTACAAAATAAATATGCACAATACTTACTATGTATTTAATGAAAGAAGCTATAGGAAGCAATTTTACTTAAAAAAATAATTGTGAATTTGGTATAGAATAACCGAATGGAAGGAGAAAGATCCTGTTGTACTAGCTGTTAAATATTTTAAAAAGAATTTAATAATAATAAGTATCACAACTCTTAGGTCGGCTTTTGTCAATGAGATGTTAAATAGCCCATGCTGTTGATTGAACATGTGTTTAGTATGTGTTCAGTCATCATTCAATATAACTGAACATCTTTACGCCTATTCCTATTGGGCTTTAATCAGATGCACATTTAATTATTTGGAGCTACTGGACTGTCAAAACTTTTGAACTTAATATCACGACAGAGAGTTATGCCTACCCAATTCTAGGATAAAAAAAATCAGTACACCTAATGGATTTGATGAATTCTGAGGTTGGGAGGTACCAGAGCAATGTGGTAGAATAGTCACAACAGGTAACACCAAGAATTTTGTAGCAAAACAAGTAAACTCTTTAGGAGATTTGTAAATAAATGTTTGCACCGAATATGAAATATGTAGAACTGACCAGTGGAAAAATGAAGAGAGTCAGTTTGAAGAATCTGATGCAGGAAATTATATAGTGAGAGGAGGTGTGATTCAATTAAAAGAGGATATAATAGAGAAATACTAGGAGAGAGGAACAAATATTTAAGAGATTCCTTGCTCCAAATTAATTTACAGTCTTTGTGGTGATCTCCACCTGAGTTCTTGGCTAAATGCCAAAATTTCTCATGGAAAAAAGGTATAAGTCAACTGATATGCATTGCTCTTGTTGTTTTTCTTGTAAGGTTTTAAAAGAAAGGAATTTCGTGGAAAGCTTGCTATCGCCATTACTGCCAACTTTATAAACAAAAATACCACTGCAGAAGCCAAAGTGGAGGAGATTAGTGGTGTTGCTTTCATTTTTAATCAAAAATTCTTCCAAGATTTGAAAGAAGAAACAGGTGGGTATTCTTTTAAACAAGGCATAATACAGCAAGCTGGCAACCAAACTTAATAACAGAAGTATAAAATTGGTGATGGCACTTTAATTTATTTTGTTTAAGATTTGTTCAGTAATTTATACAAAATACATATTAATAGACAGCTTCACTCATCATGCCAAATCAAAAGCAATCAAGCCACATTTTATTTGTGCAGTAATGTGCATTTTTTTTCTCGGTTGTGGGTCACTCTTTTCCTGTAGATGTAGGAATACAAAGGATTAAGAACAAACTTATTTAACTTCATTTATCGTTCTAATTAAATTTAAATTGGAATTGAGTATGAATGCTGTCTAGTTAGAAATTTAATATCTTTTACAATAAAAATTATGATTTGGTCATAATTTCTGTAGGTTCATGTCAGTTGCTTGCAAATTTTCAAGGGTGTTTGTGTATCAGGGCCATAGATTATGAGCTTCTGGTCATAGCATTAAGTATAAACTAAGTCATAGTTATTTCAATGGTGCAACGCGTTGCAATAAAAATAGCAGAATGTTTTATGACTTTCTACAATAGAATCTTCTCAGCCTTTACTTTTTCATATTATTTTCTGGACCAAAAAATTTCAAACACTTTACATGCATACAAAGAGAAATTGATTTCCCTCAAACATGCTGTTTGTTGACAAATTTAATGTGACATAATTTTTAACTAGGATATGATTTCAGACTATGAACATGCATGATATGTGTTCATCTTTAAATTATAAAATCCTGTTGTTTTTAATGTCAACATCATGTTAGAATTTAATTAAATGCATTATTGAGAATGTTACAGTATGAATGAATTTGAATTCAAAATTTAGGAGATTAAAAATGTTTTTTTCCAAATTCATTAAATGTTAAAGGAGAAAAAAATGAGCAATATACATTTCTTTTATTATACAAGTTTTCATCCAAAACATGTTTTGCTCTTCTGTAGGAATTGACCTAGAAAATATTGTTTACTATAAAGATAGCACACACTATTTTGTGATGACTGCAAAGAAACAGAGCCTTCTGGAGAAGGGTGTCATTATTAACGTAGGTATCCAATGTACATTTTTTTCTCTGCATAATGGTACACATTCTGATCTCTGAGCCTGAACAGAATCTTAAAATTCAGATTCTCTCTTTTTTTTAATCACTACTATCCAGATTATTTGGGACAGATCATTTCCAGAATTCCCAGCTCAATGTACTGAGTGGAAATTCTAAGTGTTGCAGTCACAACACATCTGAAGAACTACAATTTGACAAAAGCTGAAGTGCATTTTCAAATTGAAATATTAACAGGAAATTGTGTTGAAATTGAGTGTTCAAGGAAGATGAGAGGGAACATACAGGCATAAGACTCATCATAGCATTAATAAACTAGGGCATGTTCTGGGTTCAAATTGTTTTATCTCAATTGAGTTATTTATAAATTCATAGAATTTGTATTTGTGCTACATTAAAAATAATTGGGGATTATGGGAGTTGAACCTCAAAATGTTCTGGAAAGTAATTGGCAGTAAAAATCAAATGCATTGGTAAAGAATAGTCAATAGCTACTTCAGTATGAGTGAGCAGTGTGCTGCAACTGCCAAAAAAGCTAATGTAGTCCGAGGCTGCATCAATAGAGAGAGAGCATCAAGATCATGCGAAGTGTTAGTATTTAGTATTTATTTGATTTGTCAATCGTTTACAAGATACAAGTATAAGAATAAATAAAGCTTTGAATACATGAGATAGATACTTATAAGAAAAAAAAAACAAAACAATCGGACAGGGACAATAGGCACGATTGGTGTGCTTATGCACACCCCCTACAGGCCTCTTAGGAAGGGGGTGAGGTCAATAGTAGATAGTCTAAGGTTAAAGTTTTGGGGGTTTGGAGAAGAAACCACAGAGTCAGGTAGAGTATTCCAGACATTGACCACTCTGTTGCTGAAGTTATATTTCCTGCAATCAAGTTTGGTGAGGTTTACCTTGAGTTTGTATCTATGGTTTGCTCTTGTGTTGTTATGACTGAAGCTGAAGTATTCATTGACAGGTAGGACATTGCAATGTATGATTTTATATACTATACTTAGATTGGACCAAAAGCGATGGAGTTCTAGGTTTTCTAGGTCTAGAATTTCGAGTCTGGTGGCATAAAGTATTCTGCAATGAATAGAGTAGTGGAGAACTCTTCTTGTGAAATATTTCTGGACTTTCTCAATTGTGTTAATATCAGATACATGATATGGGTCCAGACTGATGAGCTGTATTCAAGTGTAGATCTAGCAAATGTTTTGTATGCTCAAGTTAGTAGTGTGATATTACCAGAGAAGAAGCTACGTAGGATTAAATTAACAACTCTTAATGCCTTTTTGGCTATGTAGTTACCATGGGCTCTAGCACTTAGATCATTTGTGATGATACAGATACAGATAATCAGAGTTGGAAGGTACCTTGGAGGTCATCTAGTCCACCCAAACGGGAGACCCTACACCATTTCTGACAAATGGCAGTCCAATCTCTTCTTGAAAGTCTCAACTGATGGCGCTGCCGCAACTTCCTAGGGCAAGCTGTTCCATTGGTTGATTGTTCTCATTGTCAGAAAGTTTCTCCTTGTTTCCAGGTTAAATCGCTCCTTGTTCAGTACTCCAAGATCCTTGTCAAAGTTTGGATCCTCAATAAGGTCCTGACTATTAGCTTGTATTTTATTTTCTGATTTTTTCTGCCAATATGTAAGACAGAGCATTTATTTGTTGAGATTTGAAGTTGCCATTTGATTGACCATTCTGATACATAGTCAGGGTCTTTTTGGAGGGTAGTAGTATTGTCTGTGGTGTTGAATAGCTTTACATCATCAGCGAAGAGAACGCAGTTGCTCTTAATATGATCACAGAGGTCATTTATGTAGAGTATGAAGACAGTTGGTCCTAAAACACTGCCTTGGGTGTTTGACTTACCTGTTGACAGGTACAGAATTTGATAGGATGTCCCCAATGTTGACCATTTGTTGTCTATTTGACAGGAATGCTTCTATCCAGTTATGTAGGTGTCCAGAGATACCATAAGATTTTAGTTTTAATAGTAGTTTGTCGTGTACCATTGAATCAAAGGCTTTACAGAAGTCTATATAGATTGTGTGTATTTGCCCTGATTGAGTTGTGTAGTCCATATGTTTTTGCAGTGTAAGAGTTGCAGATTACAGGATAGTAAACTATTAAAGCCACACTTGGAATATTACGTCCAGTTCTGGTTGCCACAATACAAAAAAGATGCCAAGACCTTAGAAAGAGTACAGAGAAGAGCAATAAAGATGATAAGGTAACTAGATCTTTTCTAGAGCCTAACCATATGATGAATGGTTAAGGGAACTGTGTATGTCTAGCCCACTGAAGAGAAGATTTAGGGTCTCGTAGCTGTCGATATCTAATTAACTAGATGATAGCTGTCTTCTAATACTTATTGGGCTGTAACAGAAAAGAGGAGTTCAACTTATTCTCTGAGCGCAGGTCAAGCAGTAACAGGTGAAAGATCATTAAAGAGAGGTGTATGGTTCCTTCCGACCCTTTTATTCTATGTTACTGTCTAAATTCATACTTTTGAAAAAGAAATTTCATTTTTTTAAATCATTTTTTTTAGTTAGGTAGTGATATATTTTATTTAGATGCACTTAGTGGTGAACATATGCAAATGCAAAACTCCATTTGTATGAGCTGCAAATGGAGCTG
This sequence comes from Laticauda colubrina, assembly GCA_015471245.1. Lineage (NCBI taxonomy): Eukaryota > Metazoa > Chordata > Lepidosauria > Squamata > Elapidae > Laticauda > Laticauda colubrina. The sequence continues at coordinate 16,135,822 of BLBF01000017.1, read as the reverse complement.
CATATGTGTGCATGTGCTCACCCAGAACCATCCGTTCTTTCCCCCTGCTGCCAGTCTGCAAAGATGGAAAGGTTGGAGATCACTGGTCTAGAGCAAATTAAATTGCTAGCATATAATATGCATATAACTTCACCGTGTAGTATTATATGTAATTATTTGTTTTATCTAGCATCCGTTGGACTGTCCAAGAATTCTAACAATAGACCTCTGTGGTTTCATTTAGGATTTTATTGATACTGAAATGCTACTGTGTGTGGAAAATGTAGACCAAGACAATCTATTGTCCTATGCAAGAGAAGCTGCCGACTTTGCGACGGATTATCAATTGCCTGCCTTAGATTTTGCAATTAATCACTATGGGCAACCAGATGTGGCCATGTTTGATTTTACTTCTATGTATGCCTCTGAAAATGCTGCATTAATACGTGAGAGGCATCGACATCAACTGTTGATTGCTCTTGTTGGAGACAGTTTAGTAGAGGTAGGATGAATTACGCATTTGTTCAAGGTAGCTTTCAAAAGTGATTTGCTTTGTAATAACAGTTTTATGAACCAACATATAGTAAATATTGAAATTATGAATGCTATAAATACTATTTTCTAATTTAAATGGTAGGAACTTCCAAAGCATTCACAGTCTATACCAAGAGGTTTTATTATTGTTGTTGTTCAATACTCCAGCTCTTACCTATTGTGATTGTTTTTCCTCCACTTTCTCTCTTTTGTGTAAACTGCTTACCTACCTGTATCCTCTGCTTTCTTCCCGTAATATTGTGGCTGGATGGTATCTAGATTATAATAAAGAACTTGATTTTTTTTTCAATTTAAATTATAGTAGATGTTACCTAAACAAAAATATGTTTCACAGCCTTTCTGGCCAATGGGTACTGGTTGTGCAAGAGGCTTCTTAGCTGCATTTGACACAGCATGGATGGTGAAAAGTTGGGCACAAGGAAAGTCTCCTCTTGATATCCTAGCAGAAAGGTAAGTGTATATGTGTTTGTCTTTATATACCAGAGAAGTGAACAAATTCCATTTTTCACAGAGCCTAAATTGATCCCAGTTTGATCCAAAGTGGGGATGAAGAATACATGGCCATCTAGATATCAAACATTCCTTACTATTGACCTTGGGCACTTGGTTGCTACAGTGTATTTCAGTAGAATCTAGGTGACCTAGTTCTACCATATTTGATAATTCTTCTATTATCTTATTCTTGTTTTATTTTGCTATCAATTTGTTTCTCATTTGCTCTACTACAATCTTTGCCCTATTACAAGGAGGAGAGGAGAGTAGTTGAGACAGGTTTTTTTTGTGGATGTGATATATATGGTAATGCTGAAGTCAAGTGTCTGGATTTAGAAAAAGGTCATATAAGGGCTGAGAAAGCATGTTTGTGGAAAGCAAAAGACAGCGCTGGCTGTAAATGGAAACCTGACTGACTAATAATGGCTGTGAAAACTTTACCTACTGCTGTTTTGTGGCTAAAGGAGGAGTTGTTTCTCCTGCAAAAGGAAAATTAAAGCCAGATGATTTAGGATGATGTAATCTTACTTCACTGTAGCTATTTTCTGCCTTAGGAAGACCTATATTTTTCTGCCTGAGTTGTTGTCATCTTAAGCATTTTTCATAGTTTGGCAAATCTAAATTTGTTGTTCAAATACAGATAGGTGCGCATCAGATAAGGATGAAAACTGCCTGCCTCTTAAAATCAAATAGACATATTTCTCTTACTGTTTTTCAGGGAAAGTATTTATAGACTCTTACCTCAGACAACACCTGAAAATATCACTAAGAATTTTGACCAATACACTATTGACCCTGCCACACGATATCCGAATCTGAACTCAAGTTGTGTTCGACCTCATCAGGTAAGCCAAGATATAAACTTGCATTGCATGCATGTCTTGATAGATTTATTTCCCCTAGATGTTTATCTGTAAGTTATCACAATGGTGTTTTGTTGAGTTTTAAAGTTTGTTAAATGCTTGGGATCTTGGAATAGGGTAGCAAATAACATATAAACTGGGGTTAGATGTTGCATATCCATTGTCAGTTTAGATAATTGAATGATAAATCAAATTCGCGCAGTGAAGATTCTGAACTCAACTGATGAATATCTTCCCTTAGGTGAAACATTTATATGTTACGAATGAGCTGCAGCCATGCCTACTAGAAAGAGCAAACACCTTTAGAAGATCAATTGGCTTTTCAAAACATGGTATGAGAAGTTTCATTCGTGTTCTTTTTTACTCCATAACTTGGGAGAGTTTGAAAGTTGTAAAGATTGTACCGTTTTTTTTTTTTAAAAGAAAATTATTCTTTCAGAATATGACATAAAGCCCAACAAACTTTTAACCTGGTGTCAGAAACAGACCGAAGGATACAAGAACGTGAACATCACAGACCTCACCAGTTCATGGAAAAGTGGCCTTGCCTTATGTGCAGTTATACATTGCTTCAAACCTGACCTCATGTAAGTTTTTATACTTGTATATAAATAATGCTTGCTAATTGACAAGTTCCTTTTAAAATAGAGACTTGAATAAGACCAATCAAAACAGGAAAGATTGTTTCTCTTTTTAACATCTATATTGCAATTCTCTGAGTCTTTTTGTTTAGATTCTGCCTCTCACTGTCTTTGGCTCCATACTAAAATATACAAAGTTTACAGATTCAAAAAACTCCTCAAGTGTCATCCATACTGTTTTTTGTTTGTGTTATAGAAGCTGATATCTTTTATGCTTGTATTTCTTCCTGAATACATAGCATTTGTTATTTTACAGTGTTTTCTTTTAAACACTCTGTGCTGAGTAATATTCACATGCAAATGTGGGGAGAGATTATTCAGAATTGAGGAGTGCCATCTGTATTGTTATAATGTCTGGAAAAAAAATACAAAAACAACCCATGACAAAAGTGTAATAATAGCAAAGAAAACAAACCCTGAAGGCAACCCAAAGGAAGAAAGGGGCATCAATTGTCTTTACCAAAACCTAGGCAAAGAACCAGGTCCTTAGAGCTCTTTGAAATGCCAGGTGTGTGTGTGTGTGTGTGTGTGTGTGTGTGTGTATCTTAATGCATCTATGGAAGGATATGTCAACTGTTTGGAGAATCAGTTGTATGTTTTATTCCTATCCCAGTTCCCCATGAATTCTGGAAATAATGGTGATTAGATTTTTATCCTGTCTTTACATATGTTGGTCAACTCAAGGCAGTTAAGGTGATGCTCCCACCTCCAATTTTCTCCACAAAAATAGCTCTATTAAGTGGGTTGGGTTGAGTGTCTGGATCAAAGTCATTCAGCCAGTTTTTCATGCCTAAGAGAGATCTAGAACTGACAGTCTCCTGGTATCTAGGTCAGCACTTTAACCACTATACCAGTATGGCTCATAATGGAACTAGCAATTACTACATACTTATTTAGTAAATATCATTCTCTAGAATAAAAATATTTTTATGCCAATAGATGCTAACTTTCTTTCTAATACCTAAAGCCTTCCATATCTATGTATATCATTTCCCATAATTTATAGTTACAGCCTCTAGGAAGTACTCAAAATATGTTCAGAACATCTGTAAGATACAAGATCAGAGACAATTGATTTTGAACATTTGCGTATTCTGGTTTGGTATATATTATTCTATTATAGCATATATTTATTCAGGGTTTCTTTCGTTGGTTGGTTGGCTGGCTGGCTGGTTGGTTGTCAAAGTTCTAAGGGATAATTATAGACTATTATTTTGTATATATAACCTGGACTGAAATGATATAAGGAGATGGTGGTATTCTACTCTGGCAGAAACATAATGTGGAAGAGATTAAGTAGGTATGAATACTCGCTCAATTAAATTTTTATCAAGAATACTAACATGCATTTCACCCCCACAATGTTTTAGAAAAACTTTGAAAACAAAAATATTTAGTACAGGGAAAAACATTTTCTAAAGTACTGTAAGAAATAAGTCCAATTGCTATGATTCAGACTACTCTTAAGAGATGTTTCTGAACTTATATAACTTTTCTTCCTCATTCTTAAGTGACTTTGATTCCCTGAATGAAGAAGACGCAGTTGAAAACAACCAGCTAGCATTTGATATTGCTGAACATGAATTTGGAATTCCTCCTGTCACAACTGGGAAAGAAATGGTATCTGCTGGAGAGCCTGATAAACTCAGTATGGTCATGTATCTCTCAAAATTCTATGAGCTATTTCGGGGGACACCTCTGAGAGCAGTTGGTAAGTTAGCTCTGTTGCTTTTACTCTCAGCAAAAATCAAGCTTTTCTTACTTACATTCAAGTTTGGCCTTAAACCTGAGCCCAAGATTTCTTTCAATTCTAACTGCTTTGGAATATCTAATTATATTTAGCTATGTCAACCATGTTTTATAACAAAATGGGGGGGAAAGACAGTTTTATTCTTTTTGGAAAACCAGAAGACACTGTTTCCATTACTTATTTTGGTTAATTGATCACATAAGCTTCATGGAAGTTGCTGATTCGGTACTTGGTTTTCATATTTGTCTCAGTTTTATTACATTTTTCAATTTAAAACCTTGTCTGCTAGATATATTGTTTTCCAAGTGCTGTGATATGGCTCAGTAATACTCAGAAATCTACATTATCCAGTATATTTTTGCACCTTTCACACAGTCATAGGCAAAATGGCAATGTTGAAAAGAGGGGGCCGCCCAGGACAATTCTTGACTCTGTTTTGCATTAAAATGTGTACAATAGAAGAGCTTTTAGGCATGCACAAATATCTTTTATTTAAAGTAATCATTGCAATCTGCTAATCGTAACTGGTTTACTCAGATATGCATCTTGCTGAGACTCAGCTCTCCTCAATGTGTTATATTTTTTGTGTCAGCATTGTTTGAGTAGTTGAAGGCTTTAAATCCACCTCCCAACTTTCTGGATGGTCACAGAAAGACATCTAATGATACTGTGACCTCATTGGAAGGGACAACTCCAAATTTATATCTCTTTCATGTGGTGAAAAGGACAGAAATAGAAGTGGTAGGCCTCTGACAGACAAATCACTTCCATCCCCACCCATAAAACTTCCTAAAATCAGCAGTGGCCTGATATCCCATTTCTCAGGGTCATCTTGGATCTTCCTTCCAGATTTGTTCGAGGGACAGTTATAGAAGTTATTATAAAAATGTTCAACTTGTTACAGCTTCAAGTTTTTGGGGTTCTTAAGGTGTGGAATAAAAATGGAAGCAGGAACAGAACACAAACCACTTATACTTTGAATTTTTAATTTTTTTAAGGGCTGAAATTTAGCAGTTATGTTATTGACTCTGGCAGTGAAGTTTAGGGTGTTTGAGTGAGACCTGAATGTGACTTGAGAGATATCTCTCTCTATTCTAAGTTGAGAAGATATGACTGTGCTATTTAGTTTGAAGAATAATGTTGCTTTTTCAGTGTTTCAAATTTTGTTTTGTAATGAAAGACTTTCTGAAGTTAATGAATTATAAATGTAGTTTTAAAGGAAAACTACTTGAAAGTATAAACAACTTGCTTTACATGATTTCCAAATTAATACATGATGCCTAAATTTACTTTATTTTTTTATGTTTGAACAGGTACCATAGTAAAGCAAAATGGAGAAAGAACTGATCCTTGTTCAACAAAATCATCCAAATTTGGCTGTAATAATTATATAAACTTGACATTTCCAAGGAAGAGAATACCAAAAGTAAAATTATATATCTTTTTTCTTCCTCCCCATCCTTCACATAAAGGGATAAATGCATGCGTAGTACAAAATAAACAGCAAGCTTATAAACTTACAAATACTGTGTAACTCATGACAGTTAAAAATGCTAGCTACATGTTATTTAGATTCACACTGTGAACAAAGTAGTAGTTTTCTCTATCATGCAAAGTTTGTAAATTTCCTTGAACTATTTAGTTGCCATTTGAGGTCCATATGAAATTGGCCTTTGATCTCCTAAGGCTAAATTATCCTTAAGACTACCGAAAAATGTTCTCCAGTAAATCTGGTCTCCCATTTGGGTCTCTCAATATTAGGTCAAATTGACCTAATATTAAAGGAAACTACTTTACAGTTTTTAAAAGAGAATCTACTTATCTATGACCAATATTCTCTGTTGATTTCTGAAAGAGATCACTGTGTTTGCCCCCCCTCCCCTGTTGAAGCTTCATTGGAACAGCTATGGTATGACTGCACAGCAGCAGGAAAATAAAGGAGAGTGTGTGAGTTTGCAGGTGTCACCAATAATGAAAGAGTGTTACTTCCTCCTAATAATTTTATATTTAGCACAAGAAATACTCGGCTCCAGAACTGGAAGAAAGTTCAGTTTTATCCAGCTCCAGAACATTAACTTGTATTAAAAATTAAATTTAAAAATGAATTAAATTTAAATTAAATTTAGAAAATTAAATTCCATCCTAGATATGAAAATTAAATGTTTGATCTTTGAGATAAAGCCTCCTACCATAGCTGTTAGGTATCAGAAAAAGAAACAGCTTTGCATAATAGTTCTTGTGCTCAAATATAAATTTAAACTTCCCAGTATTTTAATAACAAAATTGCCATAGCTTAGTTCATTCATCTATCAACTTCCATCATATAGTACTGTTTGATGGAGTGTGTTTTGGTTAAAATTGTCATCTGATTATAATTAGTTAATCTTGTGATAAGTAGAACTTACACCACCACAAATTAGCTGCATTGATTTGAATAGTCAGCTAACAATGATTCACTCCATTATGTGAGCAGGTTTCACACATGCAATATAACTTCTCCCTTTTTCTCCCCCCTACATTTCATCCCTATATCTACTTACATATCCCTAGAATGCCTCCAGAGACATTAGCATGCATGTATCATTTTACAGAGATTGCTTGATCAAGTAAGAGAGTAGTGAATACAAAAATATTTGGTCAACATCTTCAATAACTAGCAACTAAAAACAATGAGTGCATTTTGTGCTTTTAAAGCTGTATCAACTCTGCCTTCTGAAGGCCAGGGAATAATGTTTTAGAGAGTCTATCAAAAACAAGATGTAAAATTCTTCTTATGCCATTCTATAAATAATACCATCAAATCATGTGAATATTAAGCTATCTACCAGTAGTCATATGTCCTTTTTAGGAAACAGCCTTTCTTTATTCAGTCTTGCAAAAAGAACTGGTGTGTTTATTCAATTGAAACCCAACTATACAATTTGGCATAAATAGGAGAAAAATGCTCATCCTTTCAAAACAAGTTTACAGAAGATTCCTCTGCTAAAATATCGATATGGTGCATTTCACGATGTGGCTTACTGTAACTTTTCCAGTCTTGCACATCAACATAAATAAGACATCTTCATTTTTTCCCATGTTTGTTGTTCTATGCCAGCTTTCCCACCCTCAGCTACACAAACAAAATTTATTGTTATTAAATGCCCAACTGAACAGTGAAATATGAAAATTAAAACAAAACATGCTCAGAAACTTAGTTTTAAAAGATCAATGGATTAAATCTATAAATCTGTCACAAGAACTGTACTTGTAGCGTTGTCCCATAGATGGTTCTTTTGCTTAATTCCCTGCTTCACTGGGAATGGAGATCACACAAATAGCTTGGCAGGGGGAGAATAAAAACAATTTCTGGTTTCTATTAGTAGTAGGAATTTCTGTTATAGCCTCTTCCAAGAGCAGAAGGGTAATTCTGGTTCACATCACCATTAGTAATGGTTTTTAATCTAGACAGACAATAGTCTGATTCAAAATAAAAACTAACTTTTAAGAGCATTTTTAGAACCATACATCTGTCAGTGTTTTGGAAAGGAGAGCTAAGAGAGGTTTTGTCCATCATTTAGAAGATTACATATAGCTATAAAATAGTTCCAAAAGAAATATACTTATGTGAAATCATGTGGCTTGCAAGCTCAGCCAGAGAGTGTTGAATGTTATCAAAAATGCCACTCACACTTGCATGAAATATTGTTGAACTAACATAATGTTGAAATATTCACAGGATACTTTCTATCTCTTCTTAGAAGTAGAAGAGGTAGAAAGCTATATAAATTAATTCATATCATGCCTGTCTTCCTTACATAAAGAACAACTGGTGATTTATCCAGGACCTGAATTAGGCCGTAGTATGCATAATCTCCTGAGTGGTGTCATAAAAGAAAAAGTGTAATGCTGGGATCTTTAGGCCTGAAATAATGCACAAAGTCCTTGAATCAAGGGAACCAGATTATCTGGTTTCTGAGCTACTGTGACATTGGAATTGTGTGATTCCTGAGTTATTGTGCGATAAATACAATAAATCATTTTATATGTTTAATCTACAATCCAAATGCATTGACATGTGTGTGCTACTTTTGTATCAAAAACAGAATATAGAAAAGGATAATAAGAAACTTCATTTTTTACTTAACACCTTGAAATCTATCAATTCAGGTCGTTGTTCTCATTTGCTGTTTGGTGTTTTAGCTGTTAATGAGAAAGGTGCTCATGCTGATATAATAAAAGAAGAATGGCAGAAGACAAAGTGGCTTTTATTTGCATCAGTCATATGTGGTTTTCACATAAAAATCAGATTATACGAATTCCACAGCTTATGAATAGAATGGAGGAGACTGAAAAAAGCATACTCTAGTTTGGACTATAGATAACAAAATGTGCTGAGAATAGGTTGGTAGAAAGAGAAACATTAACATCAACTTTATAACATATTAAAAGTACCATAAATTTAATCCTCCAGTCAATTCATTGAATTGTACCTGATGCATGATTTTTTCCCTTTCTTCTTTTATAACTAATTTGATTTTTTGATGCACAGCATGTTCATTTGCCCTTTTGTTAAATAGATAATTTTTTGATTCATTTACAGTTGTGAATGTTTTCTTAACTTGATTTCATTGCTTTCAGGTGGAAGAAAATGAAACCAATAAAAGGCGACGCAAAAGTCTCATCAGTTTTGAACAGGTTGGTAATAAATTTAATTATTAAATATGTTTATTATTATATAATTTTATATTATATTTATTATATAAATATAAAATTTGTTTTCCACTTAAAAAAAAATAGATATTAAGGAATTCACTTTCAGCTTTTTAGCTGATTAAAATTGATCATAACAAGTCAGGAGATGGGTAGCATTATTTTATCTATTATTAAAAGGTTTAAACTGCCCCATAGTTGAAGCTATTAATAACTCCAATTTTGTTCAATGTCTGCAAAAAAAAAAAGTAATATTGTTTTGGAACTTGCTTTGAACAAGCAGGACTTTACTTTAGCCTCTTTCAAGTCATACTAGATTCTTCAAATCTGGTTGGAAAGCTGTATGGCTACTGCTATTGTCAGTGGAAGCCAAACTTCTCTGAAGACTTGTAGTGTGACAAGTGTCAAATATCAAGGATAGAACTGACTTGATTGTTTCTTAAGGGCCTTTCTGTGGCTTTAGATGCCATCATTTCAGAGATTTGGGAATAGGTGGCATGGCTTTGTAATAATTCCATTCCTATCTCTCAGATAGGTTTCAAATGATGTTGCTTGGACACAGATCTTTAAAACAGGAGTATAAGAAACTCTATAGCTTTATTCTATTCCCAGTAATATTTGATATCATCTTGAAACACTGGAGATATACAGCTGGATTTATCAATGTGGTTTTGACTCCAATTCTGTGTCTCCATAAACTTTTCAAGAAATCTGTATGACTCCACTGAATGGCCTGCTGTCTGTAGTGAGACAGATAATGGATAATTTATTGCAAATAAAGCAGAAAGTGTTCATTTGAAAGGCAATAATTCCAAAGAAGCATAGAAATGTATATTTTAAACAGGATTGTACTCTCTTTGAAGGATGCATAGGTCGTTTGGAGTATTTCTGGACTTGGATCTATCTCTTGTTTCCAGATTGAAGAAATGGCCAGTAGCATATATTATCAATTTTAATATTTGTACCCATCGGAAGACAATGGGTTTAATATTATAATTGTCCCAGGAACTTCCAGGTTCTACACAGGTCTACCTTTGTGTCTATGAACATTTTATTTGGAGCAAAACAAGGCAGTCAGGTTGATATCAGAAGTCATAATCAGTTCATATTTAGCTTGCTGTACACTTAAAATACAGTAGTGGCTTCCCATTTATTTGTGTACAAAATACAGTTAATACCCTACACAGCTCATGTCCTGACTATTTGAGAGAAGACCAATTTCTGTATGAATCTTTATAACTACTGGGGCATGAAATTCTCTACTTGTTACTCATTCGTGGGTTCCTCCCCCTTTTATCTGATCACTCCTTAGGAAGCATCTTTCCCTACCACTTCTTCCATTCTCACATTCCAATACACCCACTTTCTGTTTTATTTATTATCATACTTGTTCCCCAAAAACCTCAAAGCTTGCATTACTTTTGTGGTGTGTAACAGATGCATTGTTCTAATGTGAATGACAGAATGCTTTTCAAATTCACAAATGTTATGAAGAAAGAACAATTTGGTCTGGTAGTTAAGGTGCCAGGCTAGAAACCAGGAGACTGTGAGTTCTAGTCCCACCTTTGGCATGAAAGCCATCTGGGTGATTTGGGGCCAGTCACTTTCATAGAGCAGTTGTTGTGGAGAAAATAGAAAGAGGAAGAAGGAATAAGTATGCTTGTTACCTTAAGTTATTTATTTAAAATGTAGCTTTTTTACATAGATTTTTAAAATCTACATCAAAAATTTACATAAATGGCAGTCCTTAATATTATGGAATAAAGACATATACTTTTTTTTCTTCATTTGTTTGTTTATAGTCTTCAAATCATTTAAATCAAGAAAGAAATTCTAGTAATCGACCAAGGGATTTGAATGGAACAATAAATCGAAACAAAGTGAAATCAATGGCAACGCAGCTCTTAGCTAAGTTCGAAGAAAATGCGCCCAATGTTTCATTAAGGAGACAGGTGAGTGAATAAGCAAATGAATAAGAAGGCAGAGCAATTGCAGGACAAAGGCCAGACCATCTTGATTAGTTGAGAAATGGTGATAAGATATATCTTATATCTTAACACTGCTATGCTGGCAGTGTTATCCAAAAACAAATAGAGATGAGGTAGAGATGCTGAATTTTTCCTGCCTCTTTCCTCTGCATGCTACAGAATATGGAACATGCAGTAAAGTGGTTTACATACGGTAAAGTACGTGCAGTAAGTTGGAGGGAACATCTGAGACACAAATCTTGTAGGATGAGGAATTCCTCATAACGTCAGGCAGTTAAATAAATAGGCTATTTAAGCCTCTACCAGAAGTTCCATGTTTGATTGTGCAAAGCTCCTATGATGATGATGCCTATATATTCTGGATCTTTCCTTGAGACCTTGGCTTGTTTTTGGATCTTCTGTGTACATCTTCTGTTTCACAGAGTAAATGAATCTACTGTCTTACTTAGTTTCATCAGCTTTGATTTGACCAGTTACTAAACTTTCCTTTGCCTTGTTACTGCTTTGTTCTGCTTCCAGTACAAATAATAAAATTCAAATTTGGAAATGGAGGTCAAATCTTTCTGAGGGATAAGCAGCTGTTTTGAGGTATTGGCACATAGGCCTTCTGAATATATATGCATAGAATTACTATCTTAAGTTTTGAGTACAAGGAGAAAGATCCTAAAACTTTATTATGCTTCCAAACAGCCTTTCAGGGAATACTCTAAAAAGTATGATTCTGAGTAATGCAGTTCAGTATCAGTTTCAGAATCTTCACATATACAGGAAATACACATTTCTAGACAGATAGGCAGATAATATAAATATTGCTGGCATTATAAAAGGAAGCATCTCAGAATACCCCCTGTCTTTGTATTTTTGTATAATGATGAAAATGCAACATAGTCATTTGTTCCTTGTCCAAAATAAACAAGGTTCCTTTCAGATGATAGTGTGACATAATTTTATGATGCTTTCCTTCCCTGTTACTGAAAGTTTTTTGAATAATCTGATGCCATGGGATCAGGCTGTCTTAGCATGTAACATAATTTAATAGAACAATATAAAAGCTGTATATTCTTGTGCTTCTTAAGATATTTAGCAATATTTTGATTAAGAAGATTACAAGATGATGAAAATTTTGTTACACATTTTTATTGTTACTTAAATTGATTTTCTTAATCAATTTTCTAGAAACATACTCCATGACTATATGCAAATATTTCTAGTATAGGATTACATGTACAAAAAAAAACAAAATTCTGTGTCAGCTTGGGCTTTTTTAAATGGAAATCTTAAATGTCCACCATAAAAACTTGTTTGAAACATCCTACATAAATTCAATGTATACAATTAAGAAGAGCAGTAAAGATGATTAAAGGACCAGAAGTTCAAACATATGAAGAACAGTTGCAGGAACTGATGATGTCTCATCTAATGAAAAGAAGGACTGGGATGACATGATATAAGTCTTCCAATATTTGAGGGGCTGTTACAGAGAAGAGAGGGACAACTATTCTCCAAAACACCTAAGGTCAAGGTGAGAAGCAATAGATAGAAACTAATCAAGAAGAGACCCAACATAGAAATAAGGAGAAATTTATTGAAATTAAACAGTCAGTGGAACTGCTTGCCTTCAGGGTGCATTATGAGAGACTTTTAAGAAGAGATTGGACAACCACTTGTCTGAAATGGTACAGGGTCTCCTGCTTGAACAAAGGATTGAACTAGAAGACCCCCAAAGTCCCTTCCAACTCTGTTATTCTGTATTCTATTTTTATTGCTGTTGAACTTGAAATGAAAAGTATTCAAAAAAAGGAGTATTTTTAACCTCTGTATTCCTAATGATAGAGCTGTGATGGCGAACCTATGGCATGTGTGCCACAGGTGACATGCAGAGCCATTTGTGCAGACACATGAGCCCCAGCCAAACTTACCTGCACTTCGCATGTGCGTGTCCCTCCCAGCTGATTTTCAGCCTGTTTGAGGCCGTTTTCGGCCTCCCTGAGGCTCGAGGGAAACCTCTGCAGCCTTAGGAGGCTGAAAAACAGGCCTTCCGGAAATATCGGATGTGCCAAAACAGGCCCATTTTTCGGCCACCAAAGGCTGCAGAGGCTTCCCTCAAGCCTCCGGGAGGGAGAAAATGGCCTCTAACAAGCCAAAAATCAGCTGGGAGATGCGTGCCTGCACAGTGCAGGTAAGGACAGACAAGGGTATTGCACGTGCATGTGCAGAGGATGGGGTGCATTGCATTGTGGGTGCTGGCACGTGCACGCTTTTGGCACACCACAACAAAAAGATTTGTCATCACTGATAGAGGATGTTCTCCACTGAACCAAATGTAAAATGTTTGGATATGTAATGTCACACTTTCCTATTCCAGTTGAAGATTGTGAATAAACTGTTTACATTTTTGACCTCTCCACTTCCAATGCTACTGGAAAAATTAGCTCAAGGCTAATTTATAACTGGCTCACATTAAGCCAGTCACTCACTCTTAGCCTTAGGAAGAAGCAAGCAACCTACTTCTAAAATCTTACCAAGAAAACTGCAGAAGCTTGTCTAGAGAATTTCTAGGAGTCAACACTGACTCAAAGGCACCCAAAATAAATAAATATAAATTTCAAAGTTGCAATTAAGTTAGGTGCTGGCAGAAAATGATGACCAAATCAAGGCAACAGAGATTAATTATTGTTTATTTAAGACTTCCTTTTTCTTCAAACTACATGGATTAATTTTTATGTTTCCACAGCAGTTGAAAAAGTCACATATATTCTCAGTAATTAATATGCTTGCCTAGTTATTTTACTATATACAACAATCTAGGATAGTTTGAAAACTGAGCTAGTGAAAAGCTATCAGTGAAATGCTCAGTTGTGATTGTAGTTTGCTGTGCAAAAGGACCAATGAATATTGTGGTTTTTAAAATTATAAAAAAAATATTGTTCAAATGAAGAAAATGAAGTGGTTGCTCCAATAATAAATGCTGGTTTCATGTGATAGAAAGAAGTCATCAGATTTAAAACAGAGTTAGCTTGATTGTAGAATTAGTGATGGTAATCCTAATGACCATCAATGTGGAAAATCTAAAGAGTGCTTATTGTATGTAGTTAATAAATATTATCCTCTCTCTTTAGAGGTTTTTAAGTTTCCAGAGTTCAGATATTTGAATAGCACCTAACTCAGGGGACTCCTGCAACAGGCCAGATTTTCAGTTTGCTTAGGTTTCTGTTCAGCTTTCAGTATGAAGAGTATACAAACTGTGAGCTCTACAGAAAACCTATGAGTTCAATTTATGATTTGCTCAGCTAACGTTGATACTTCAACCTTATCTTCTTTATAAGTCTTGTAAGTTAGTACCATGCAAGCATATTTATGATGTTCTACTGTTTAAAGCAAAACATTTAATATTCCACATGAGTGCTTTGAAAACAATTTGCTTCCAATTTGTTTCGTTATGTAGATTTTTATTCTATTGGCTTTAATATTTGTGTGAATAGAGGCTTGAGGGAATGATTTTAATTGGGACCCAAGTAGAGAAGAAAAGTTGAGATTCTCCTTCCCTCTGTCTTAACCAACACTGTATAAATTTTAATGCTAACTACCAATCCAGTTTGTACCCATCTGATTTTAGTGGATATTATTAAATTTGCAATAAACAGAAATTATTATATAATTATAATTATATAATTATAATAATTTCACAAATTTTAAAATGCTGCTGCTAGTGGTTCTTCTTCAAATTTCTTTCTTCTTCTTCATGCTAGCTTTCTGTTATAATTCTAAAATGTTCTTGGGCTGTTTTCCACTTTTTTAATTTAAGGAGCCGGTAAATAGACCAGGCTTGCTTCTTTCTTCTGAATCTCCTATAAATCCTCGCTTTGCTAAACCCAAGGAGACAACCAATAATCTGCCATCTCCACCAAAGAAACAGGTAGGCATTCTTCAGGGCGGGAAAAACCTTTGACTGCTGGAGACCATGATTGGATGATGCTAGCAATAAGCCCATTAATACATTCCAAAACACTAGAAAGTCATTTTAACACAATGTGAAATATACCAAAGAAGTGATATAGTAGGTAGCAATATTTAGCTCCTAACAAAAGTTTACGCGATTATCCCCTATCCTGGATGAATGTCAGAAAAAGCACAATAATTTCAAGGATCGTTTTAATATAGAATTGGACAATGGAAATCTAATTTATAAGAATCAGATGTGTGCTGTTTATGACTATTGGGTAACAAGATTTTTTGTTCCAAATAAATTATTTGCCTTTTGTTTATGTGATGTGTGATCCCATTTGCATGGATATATTCTGATTATTTTAGCCAATTTCAATGCAGATATTCTTTGTTGGGAAAGAGGCCACTGGTTTCCTTTGCAGTATTTCCCAGTCTCAGTTCATAGCTAAGATGGACTGCACTATCAGGAAACCCTTGCGGCCTTTGTCTGATGAGCAACCACTAGCCAAGCCTTTGAGATGCATAAAACCAAGGGAGCCAAAATCTAGAGTCTCTGAAACTCTTGCCTCTTCCTGTCCTGCTGCCCTTGCACTCTCTGGTGTGCTTCAGCGCCTTCAAGATGTGGAGGAAAAAATTAATCAGGTGACTTCTTTCCTCTCTTTCCTCTTCTTTTTTTCCTTTCTGATTTCTTCTTGTGCTACTAAAACACATTCAATCATATAGGACAGTTCTGAACCATGGAATCCTAGCTACTCTAACCATAAAACATACTTTTTGTTCCTTTCACAGAACCCTCATCCTTTTACAATCCTTTCTACATTGCACACACCTTAAATTGATTTATGAAACTTGAGAGAAACTTGAGTTAGAAAGTTTTTGAAGTCTCCATTACTTCTTAAGTCCTGCATGAATATTTGATCATTTATATTTATCATTAATATTTGATCATTTCATTTATCAAGCAAAGATTTGGCTCCCTTTTTTTAATCAACAGTCTTCAAGACATTTCAAGCCAGGCTATAGGAACTCGGGATGCAGTCATGATATCTAAGAGATTGCTGCACATACACAATTCATAGAATGTGATCCCTGGAAAAAGTCTTTTTTTAAAGCACATTACAGTTTTCAAAAGGAAGAGCAACATAGTTCATCAACTGGTGAAATGCACAAGAAAAAATATACATTGGGGTGACATCAGGCACAAAGTTTCTCATAAAGAATCCCACATAATTTTTTCTCTTTAATTATTCCAGATAACTTCATGTATACATAACAGTGCTTAGTGTTTCTGTGCCTTCTTTCTCTTTGTTACTTAATCTTCTTTTCTCCAGACTGCTATGTTTTGTACTATTATTTCTACTTTTCTCCTTAACTCAAACTGTTATTTTCTTCTTGCTGTTCTTGCCACAGAAAAAAGCTCAGTCCATTGCCAATAGAGAATTTCATAAAAAGAGCATTAAAGACAAAGCAGCTCATCTGGCCTCCTTGTTTGGTTGTATTGACATCCCCAAGGTGAATAAATAAGCAGAGAATGCAAAGTTGGTGAGGAACTGTGTTAGTAGTTAAGAGGGCTAGCTCATGGCTAATAACTCTTTTGCTTCATTTCATTAAATGTGATTTTTTAAAAATGTGGAAATTTGCTCATAGTCTGTCACAAAGTGATAAGGGCCAATTTCAACATGTCATTTTTTTCTGATATATTTGTCTTAGTTTATGGCTATAATATTTTTCTTCTGGGTATAACAGAACATTCTTCAATAATTTAACGCATGTTAGCAAGTTCCATAATTTTAACATGCATTTGCAGGTAAATAATTTGGGATCATTTTTCCTCTTTCTGCTTTACACAGAATCCACTTCCCACTAAAGATCTCTCTCATTCTCCACTCCCATCTCCCACTTGTCTGCCATCTCATGATTCAGCTGCTTCCTCTTCATCTATAAACTGTGCTTCCTCTGCTATTCTTTCTGAAAAGGTATTCTTTAACAGGTTTCCTCTCAGCTTCATATCGTCACTTAAAAAAAAAAGCCTGTGTAACTTTGGCTTTCACTAATATTGCAAGGGAACTGTTTGCGTGCACTATGTTTCATTTGAAAAAAGGCTAAAGTAGTGGGTATTAAAGAATTTTAAAACAGCACCAGAACTTGAATTTGGCTTCTCCTGTTTAATAAACTATTTTAAAACTTGGACTGAAAAAATGGAAATCATGTCACTTTCCCCTCTATAAACAATGGGAGAAGCATGATTGTATATGTGCTGTTCAGAAAAAAATGTGCTTATTATCAGGTGAGCTTCAAGGACCACATGGGTTCCCAATTCTTTATTTACAATCCTCAGAATGTTCTCTGATAGCAGTTGTCAGAAAGTAGCATGATGATTATGATTTTGAAGTAGCATGAACACAAAAATGCTGTGGAAATATAATGTTTTATGTTTTGTTCGGAAAACACACGAGGTAGACCGGGTTCCAACAACAAA
>BLBF01000017.1:16099357-16118428 GCA_015471245.1 Laticauda colubrina | reverse complement strand
CCAATCAGGTTTGTAGATTTGGAGTCACCCACTTTACATATAGAACATTTTACATAACAAAAATCGCCAAGGGAAAAATAATAATAATGTCCCAGCCTTAATCCTTTTGTTGTCCTGTTTTTCCTAACTTCATCTAGAAAGATGGATTCTCACATTATAAAACACCATAATGTAGTTCGTTTGCTTGGGACTTAACATTCAGAAACATAGTGCTTTGAAAACATGGTTTAATGCATGTGAATATATGCACCCCACAGTTCACTTTCAGGAATGCAAAACATAGAAAAGGAAATAGTAACCCAAGAAAGGAAAATACAGATATATCTAGTTTACATTGAAACTATTTTCAGTCTTTGCAAATCAACCTAGTTTCCATAATGCCCAAATCCTGTTTCATATACTAATCTTCTCACAGTGCTTGTTTGAGTCTTTCCTCTTACTTTAAATCTATTCACTTTTCCTTATGGATCTTCATTAATTCTTTCTTTATAACTAATTTTCTCTAAGATTTCTATTGCATTGCTCACTCAAATCAGCATTCAGACCACTTTCATTTATTTTTGATCCTATTTCTTCCTGGACCATATAGTTCTTAAGTATCCCATTCCCACCGTGTTCATAAAAGTTTCATATTTCTTCTGATTTACTCAACCCTCATTTCATGTAACAAAGCAGGCAGAAGTACTCATATAGTGGCCATTCACTGATGATGGTGGTGATGGTGACAGTAATTGCCCAGATTTTAAATATTTGATAGTAACCTGTCTAAAAAATAAAAAACTGAACATTAATTTTAATAATATATAATATTAATTTGAAATATATGATATTCAAATTAATAAACAAGTTATATAAAATTTTACACACAAAAATAATTGTATTTTTGCAAGACAATCCCATTTTTGGCAAGCTTGCATTTGCATCCTTTTTAATAAAGATTGTGTCTATCATTTTAAGAAGCAAAAGTATGTTGCTTTGCCAGGTGCCATCGTGATTGGTGTCTGGTAAATTAAAGCATTGATATGAATTGTGTCAATAGATATAATTTGCTTTAAAGGATCAAAAACAGGTGTTGTTAACTTAACCTTTATTTATAATTCATGTATTTTTGAAAACATGCATATTCATCAGGAATGATGAATTTTAGAAAATACTTTTTGCATTTTTAATTTGGTGTAATAATTGTAAATGTTTGCATTATGTCATCAAGGTAAATTATTAGAAGTCGTTATTCCCTTTTTGAGAAGTCAAAAGGAATATGTGTTGATGACTGTAATATTATTACTAACATTATTTTAATATTTTATCTTCATGATTTCATTTGCCATTTAACAAGTTGCCCAGAATTAAATGCAGGTCTCACTTAATTCTTTAGCCTCTTGAGTGTGTAGTAGAGTGTGTTTGAATGTATGCATACACACAAACTCATCTGTTCAAAATATTCATACAATCTCAGATTTTTAAGATGTAGCAGATTGTCAACATATGATATTATACAGATTTTAGACTTTATGTAGTAAGGTATAAATGTTGAGATTTTATGTGGGACTGGCATTTTGTAATTAAGCTCTGTTCTTTTTCTACTTTAAACTTGTACGTACACCTTGGCTTCACTGTTTTTCTTTGCTTTTCCTTAAATTGTAATTTCTAAGGCAAGATTTCTTCATTTTCCATCTTTTCTCTTTCCTCTCTCCTTCTTTGGGCCTTGTTAAATATTAGATGACAGTTGGGAAGGTGTCTCATGGAATAGATGCTGTAGCACAAATCCTTATTAATCTATACAGGAATGATCACAAGCCTAATCCATTACCTGCATCTTTGCAATTGGTAAGCCTTAATCAACACATAATTGAGTGCAACTCTTATAATGAAGATGATATTTTATCCATTAAATGTATCCATTTTTCAGCAGTGAAAACAATAGAACCTTTTTACAGATAACAGCACTGGCTTTTCCAAAGCACATAAAAATGCTCTTTTATAGATAGATTCCCTGGTTATGTTGAATCACTTTATATGTATTGTACTTTGAATAAGTTATAGCCTAAGTAGCCCAAAATAATTAAGAATTTGCTGATAACATTTAATATGTTTCCTTTATATATACATGCATTCATATATTCAGATTTTTAAAATCTCTGCTTGCATTTCCAGAAAATATTTCCCTTTTTTCAGTAAGCTAAATATCTGTGTCCTACTTTTCTACCAAAAATGGCTTATTTTCAGGTTATACAAATCATCTGCCTTTTAACAAGAGGCTTTCAAAGCAAATATTCATAAAAATAAATTTGAATGGATAAAGCCAACATTTGTGCCTATATTTTCAGTTTATACAGATATACAGAATATAATATAAATTATAATATTAAAATGAGCTACATTGCATTAAATAAAATATGAAAAACATTGTTGCTCCCTAACTCTAGTCTAGCACATTAAGACAATTGGAAGTAGTGCTTTTTTTGTACTATATAAATGGGCATAATTTAATTTCTATAAACAAATTGGAAATCTGAAGATTAGTTAGTTAGCTATTTTATATACAATATGTTGAACATGCAGCACATTCTATGTTTGAACATAGCCAAAACTAAAGTACTTTACGAGCCTGTGCCAAATACCAGTCTATAGAACCAAAAGTCATTGCAGATGACACTCAGCAGCCAAATGTAAAGAGCTTCAAAGATTTGGGATGCATCATCTCAAGTGATTGGTCTTTGAACAAAGAAATTGACTGCATTCAGGCTCTGGCCGAATGCATAATAAAGTAATCTAGTAGCACAATGTCTGTATCTCCACAAAGCTGAAAGTCTGCAGAAGCTACTGAATAACTACTACTATATAGTAGCAAACCACTAAATGCATGGTTTGCAATGACACTATGGGTAGACCTCGAATTACAACTACAATTGAAAATTTATGTTGTTAAGTGAACTTTGCCCCATTTCTTGACACCAATAGTAAGTGAATCACTGCAGTTGTTAAATTATTAACATAGTTGTTAAGTGCATCTGACTTCGCTTGTCAAGGTTGGAAAAAGTGATCACATAACCCCCAGCATACTGCAACCATTGTAAATGTAACTAATTGTTCAAATTTTGATTATGTGAGGATGCTACAATAGTCATTAGTAATTTCAAACGGTCACTGAACAAATGGTTGTAAATTGAGGACTACCTGAATATTATTTAAATATACAGTATATTGCCAGGATGCAGAATATATCTAATTGGCAAGAAAATGCAAAATGATATAAAACAGCTCTGATTAAAAAATATGTAAGTAACAATACAAATCATTATCAAGCAAATCAGGAGAGCCTGTTCTTGATTAAACTCCTAGTTTTCCTTCTGAAAAACTTTTTTGTGAGATTAAATAGTTATACAAGCATTATTCAGATATTACCAATATATTTTAATTTTTTCAATAGGGATCTTTGAAAAGAGAATTTTCTCAGACAATAGGTGGAAGTGAAATCTGCTATTTCTGTAAGAAAAGAGTTTATGTCATGGAACGATTGAGCGCGGAAGGCCATTTCTTCCACCGAGAATGCTTTAAATGTGTCATATGTGCAACTACTCTCCGCCTAGCAACATATACCTTTGATGCAGAAGAAGGTAATGCAGATCTACAATAAAGTATTTTTAATTTATCAATAAAGAGAATTTTTGTGCCTCAGGGTTGAAATGAGAAGTCCTTGGTGGTCTCTGAACTTGGTTGTTTTCCTGCAGATGTTTCATTACATAAACTAGGTAACATCAGTGCTTATTGCACTGATAGTAGGACTAAAAGGACTATATAGTCGTATAGTAGGACTAGCACTGATGATGCTATGTAGTTTAAGTAATGAAACATATGCAAGAAAGCAATCAAGCTCAGAGAGCATCAAGGACCCCTCAGAAATATTTATGTATTGATGCCAAGACGATGTGCCCTGAGCATATTTTGATTGTATGTTCCTAGATAAGATTAAACTAAATGATAAAGGGTGGGTTATATGAAACCAAGCAAGGATAGCATCTTCATTATCCACAGCAAAAATACCACATGTGGTATTTTAGTCATTTTGCCAAGGCTTTGGTATCCCAAAGGTAAGACCATTCAGTTGCTAAAATAAGGTAATAAACTTTTCTCATATAAAGGACTTTTTCATGAAAGCACTGTTTTCCAAAAGATTTTAAACAAAGTCACTTAAAATAACTTACATTTGAAGGTATATTACATTTACATTCCCCATTCCATTTGTCAGGTTTACTATCTGGCAGATTGCATTGGGGAAGGGACAAAACCTAATGGCATTCCTTTTATTTTTCAGGTAATTTTTACTGCAAGCTTCATTTTGCACAATGTAAAACAAAGAATACGCACAGAAAGAAGAGAGCGGAAATAAAGGTATATACATGTATATACATATATTTCCACTAAAGTATGACAGAGAGTAGGAAGATTATAAAGAGACCAATTCCAACTCATTGGAAGTGATGCATAAAAGGGAAACTATCCATGTTATTCTGGCCGATTCCTTTGCACTTGAACGACACTGGGGTGATCACTGGATATCCAAAATGTTGTCTCTCTTAGCAGAAGTGAACTGATACATTCAGAGACATTTTTGCTCAGTCTGTGAGCCACTCTAGTTTTAAAACATTTATATCAAGATATGTCTTTGTGCCACCTGCAGAAAAGGAGGAGCTGAAATATATAAGAATTGCAAATGATTGTTGTTTGGACTTCAAAGTACCAGTGAAATTTCTGATGGTTCCATTATTTTAACACGCCAAACTACATTATTTTCTTAGCCTAGTCATATCAAATGCATTCTAATGTATTTTCAATTTTGACTGGAAAATATGATGCATATGATGATAAACAAGAAAGAAAATAACCTCAGTGACATGTTTTCTTTCCCTGGGCTGCCATTTTTTTTTGTTTATCAAGCTGAGAAAATATTAAATATCCTTTGCATTCTCATTCTAACTTTCTTGCAGTCTCTCTAAGGCTTTTTATTAGTTTTTGAAAGGAGACACGAGGGGGAGGAGATAAGACGTGACCTTTATGTCTACCTTGATTCTGAAAATTGATATCTGTTTATAACTTGAACTCAATGGAAAATATTCCCTTACTTATTTTGGAGTTAGTAGGCCATCAAGTTGGTCCTTTTCTAAGTTGAAACATTGACACACAGTAAATTGCATTTTGGAGATTGCAAAACATTTCTTTGCAAAGAGTTTTGGGTAATCTAGAAAGTCTTTGAATCGTGGCAAGGCACAAAAGTAGACAATAAATAAATGGTTTTTTAAACAAATATTTGAAATATTGAAGATGAACATCCTGTTAACCTATTTCTCTTTAAAGGAGGAAGCAAGACTTCAGAGGCATCAAGAACCCATGTGTGAAGAAACTAGCTCAGAAAGTGCTTTTGCTACTAGTAGCAGCTCAGAAGACCAGTCACCAGGTATCCTGCCTTCATTCTTTGGGAAAGCTCTATGCTGGCCTTTTAAGGTGACCAGGGATCTGCTTGATCTTCCGAGACGCCTCTCTAACTGGATGCATGGTGTCCTGCACGCAACCAGACTTCATTTCTGGGACAATGCATACAACTATGTCTACTTGTATGAACTCCTAAGCATTAGCATGCCATTCCTTTTTGTGCTTCATGAGTTACTTGGCAATTTTTATGGGGAAGTGGAGTTGTCATATGACAATATGCTTGAATCGGTGAAGAAATTTTTCAAGCTTTAAAGTTCTTCTGAATCTTGGTTGTGCCTTTCAGATTTCCAAAACAAACAGCTTTGAGGTTTTGCACAAATATAAATATTTCAATTCAGTAAGTGCTTTAAATGAGCCCAGAGCTCCATGGTGCAATTGTAAAATCATTTTTGTATTATTATTATTATTATTGGATCATGAATGTTAAGTGTCCGAATTCATTTCTCATCCATGGAGACGCTATGAAGGATAGTTTTATAGATTTTTTTTTAATCACATGAATCTATTTCTGTAAATCTATGTTTACATTTTGATATTCTTATTTTAATGACTGTGAAAGGAAGAACTTTCATACATAGGGAGATAGCAAATTTTGATCATGTGGAGGTTTCTTTTGAAAACTGAATGTGGCACATACCTTTTTCTACCTTTTGCTTTATCTATGGGGCTACTGTCTTCATCATTTTTTTTAAAAGTTCAAATGTATACTTATCCCATAATAGTTACATTGACGTCTCTTTGATAAACCCTTTGTGAACACTGGGCATTTTCTGTAATATTTATGAATGAATTCAAAGAGTAATATTAAGACATTAATTAAAGTAAACCAAAGTACAGCAATAGCCTACATTTATTTTTTCTCAAATCAAGGGGCAATTTTGTTAATTTATATTAGAGATGACCTAGAGCTGATATGGAAGGTAAGATGTATCTGTGTTAGAATAGTTTTTCTCAGTCAATCAGTTGAAAGTTGTAACAATCAGAATAGTATAAAAATGGCATAATTTGAGAAAGAGGGATAATTATTCAGTTTCTGTTACTGACTTCATAGCTCTTTTTGACACCATAGAATGTCATAGAAATTAGGATATGGCTGAGAATTATAATATATTCACTTGATATAAAAGCCACATTTGACTGAAAGAGAAAAGGTATAGGCACCATAGGGCCTTAAATTTATTTTGCCATTATAGATAATTTACACAGGAGATATCAATGGGTAAATTTAAGATAAAAAATAATTAATAGGATGCTTTATTTGAATGTCTTATTGCCCTAAGTTATCTTTGAAGAATACATGCTTCTTCGAAGTCTTGGGAAATAGCTGTAAAAATAAAGTCCAATTATGAGGCTTGTTCATTCTATAAAAGGGTCAAATAATTGGCTCCTGAAACTAAAAGCAATTTGACTTTTGACTGATAGAAAAATAGTTCTCCTAGAATATATGTCTGGTTCTCTATATCCATCCTGCGGTTATTCAATTACATAAATATTATTTGTATAATGTAACATTAACTTACCTTTAAACAGGATAAAAACAACTTCATAAAACCCATCAAGAAAGATTTAATTTAGAGCTAGCCTGTTAAAGGATTAACTGGTATACATGCTGTTCTATTTTCACCTTTAATCTCATGGATTCCTACTTGGAAAATTGACCTATTTATTTCATTGGAATGGAGAGAAGTAGTGTTAAGCACAGTACACAACAATAATCTTTAATTAAATGAACAATGGTGATGAAAAGAAGCTTTTATTTTTAATATTTTTAAAAGAGGGTTAATTTTTACTCTGTTAATTATTTGCTTACATGTTAGAATTTTAGGTGGTCCAACTCACATGCTGTGATATTGTGAACTCCCAGAAACAGCAAAGGGACTTGTGTGACACCCCTCCATGAATAAAACCAATGAGTTCCTTCTTCTCTATAATAGTAATTGTGCCATCAGGTGCACAGAAACCCAGAATCCATTGAGAACTCAGTCCTGCTGCTAGCTTGTCTAGGCCCAATGATGCTTTTAGGTCCTCCATTCCTAAGAAGCACGCCCAAATGTATATTACCTGAAAGATGAGATGTCTGCGCCATGGAGCAAGGGACTAGATCCAGGGAAGAACAGGGTGGAAAGGGAAGTTGAATTATCAGAAGCCAGTGTGGACTGTGGAAACTCAGGTTACTGCTGTACCAATAAACAAGGCTTCTTTTAACAATGGAAAGGCTTGTTGGATCTTCAACCTCTATCCCTTGGACTTTCTGGTCACCTCTCTTCTGCACTGATGAGCAGCAGAGGTAGGGAAGCTGTAAATAATATTTCCTACTCTCACATGACTAGTCTTTTGAGACTACCTACCCCCTCTTGCCATACAATGGCACTGCCTATGGTGTGGCCACTGACTTAGTCAGGCAGAGTAAGATGGTATTTGACAACCATTCAAGTTGGTCTGGGATTACAAATTTGAATCTCACTCTGTCTCGACAAACCAGCAGCTGCATCACCAAAGTTCCTTTTCCCCTGATTGCCATGTTTTTCTTGGTATTCTTTTAGAAGAAAGCAGCCGACCATATAGACTTGTAAAGGGCACTTACTGTAGCACCCTGTTTCCAAAGCACTCTCCTGCAAGACCAGTTTCTTGGTACCTTCCTGCTCTGATCTCTTCATCTTGCCCACTATGGCTTTGAGCCTGACTCTGGGCAATCTGCCTGTTTCTTCCCAGTTAGTAAAATCATGGCTCCCCACTCCTCATCCCCAGCCTGGCTATCTAAGCATGATCTTCCTGTCTTGCCTTTCTGCTTCGCCTTCCTTTGCTCCCCAGCCATGTTTTCCCAGCTGTCTATATATTATTTCCTCCTCCTGCCCTTGCAATTTGAATCCCTCCCATTTATCAATACATGATGGCTATCTCTAAATGTGTGAACCCATCCTTTCCTTCTGCACCCCCCATAAAACCCTCTTACATTTTTTATTTGATGCCTTTTTTTTCAGTTAACAAACTAAATGTCTCTGTAGTTATTTCAAGGTCTCCCGAGCACATAGTTTCTGCTTATGCAACAGTTTTTGGTGTTCTCACCCACCCCCCAACGCCTTTTTCAGAGTTTCTAATTCTCATTTAAGAAGGTGTAAGAGAAGGGAAATTTGATCTAGTAGCATCTTGTGTTGGCTGATGGATACAACTCTGCAGCTTATATCGCAAGTTGAACCTGAATAAAGGTTGTCTATCCGCTTGTAACCAGCTTACTATATATATATAAAACTGCTGCCATTCTTTGCAATTCAGCTATTGCATATCTCAGACTCAGGGAATTAAGCGTCAGAATAGCCAGTGTACACCCAAAATCTATGAATGATTTTACGGCAACTTCAAGGGTGAAGAGGTAACAACACAAATACGTTTTGCACTGCTTACTTCATTGTATCTTACATTTAAAAAGTTTCAATATTATTAAATTATGATCATATTTTATTTGTCTATAATTTGACTTTATTTGTCTATAATTTGAATGCAATGCACAGAAAAGGAGGGTCCATTTACACTGTTTGAAGCCACTGATAATCATTACACAATACAATTTTGTTTATTCAGTTGTTTATCTCACTCTAAGGGAGACTATTTCCGAACCCAAGGTATGTTGGATCACTGTAAAAAGGCCAGAATTTTCTTTTGAGTTATGTCCAGTCACATGTACACAAATAACCATATTCTATTTGGCTAAGGTATTTTGTTACTTCCTTGTCATTTCCACATTCAGTGAAGGTTTCTTTGGAAAGCTTTAGTGGTAGCTTTGGGGTTACAAAAGATGTGACCAATATATTGTACATGTAAATCCAAATTCAATCTCAGATAAATGCAGAATCATTCATTTTGACTTAATCATATTTGAAGTTGATTGTTTGAAGTATGTTGCTATTTCAAAGAATCTTTGATAACTACGATTATTTGACACTTGAAATGTAATAAATGTGGTTATTTAATATTTTTGGTTGATCAGAAAGATGAATTACTGTTCATTTGTTATACCTTACAGTATCAATGCAATGTATCTAGTGCTGTGTAATCAAAGATTTACAGTTAGCTTGTTCTGACTACTTCTTTTTTCCAATATTTTACATTGTCTTTAGTTCATTTCAACATTCCAGTGCTACAGCCCCTCATTGGCTGAACCATTTCTGGTGTAAGATTTTCTATGCTTCCTTTTTTTCATGTTGCGATGAATGCCTAATACTCCCTACTAGTGTTTAAAAATACCAGAGAAGAATGTGTGTTTTGTATGTGTGTGCGTGTGTGTACTAAATCCAAAATAAGAATCTGCATGGTCACTTACCCTACTTTGTAGCTGGCAATCCAAAACTTCTGACTTGCTTCTTTCCAAGTGTTCCCACTCTGCATTGTAGTTCTTATCTTTGCATGAATTCCAATTTTATTTTTAAAAAAGAAATTATTTATATTTAATCATAAGTCATTTCTATGTTTTTATTAATTCCTTCTTTGCAACAATTAAAGTTGTGCTCAGCCATCTGCATCTCCTTAAATTGTAGGTGTTGGTCTACTAAATGTTAGGAAAAATGATTCGGAGAATGGCCTTTTAGTTTTACAAATCACTTTAGCAATTATATAGAACGTAATCTTAAAACACGAATCCCTGATTGTTTCAATACAAAGATTTAAGTAAAGTCTGGAAACTGAAAGACACAGATTTCATTCCTTAAGGAATTTTAATGCATCTATATGAAATGCAAATTCATGCTGCTGTGACATCAGCATAATACACATTTTTACAAGCTTCTGCTTATAAATGTAAAGGCCTGTCGGACAAAACAGACAGAACAGCCTTCCCCTCTCATGTATCCCCCTCCCAATCCTGTTCTATCTTCTTTTTACTGAGGATTGAGAAAGCTATTATGAAACATATCTTAAGCATTAAATACAGTACTTAAGGTGATAATATTACTTTTTTTTCCAAAATGGTCTCTCAGAAAGAACTCTGAAACAGAAGGACATTCTATGCAGAATTATTACCACTCCTATCACGAGGACAAACTGTATTTGCAAGAGAAAGATATGTATTTTCCCTCTAGGAGACAAGGCTATTTTCATAAGAAAAGGAGGAAGAATTCTGTCATTTGCTAATGGGTTCCCTTGTTTACAATTTGCTTTTTTTCCTGTCCTTCTGCCAGCCTTATAGTCTGATAAGTCTGAGTTGGATAACGCACCAGGTTTATTTTAATTATTGGTAGAGTTGAGAGCAGAAATAAGGATTTCTCTGCTTGTTCAGGAGGAGAATAATTCTAAATGTTCTAGAATTGGAAGGAATCAGTCTGATTTTATGATTCATGAAAGTAGTAGATAGCACAAAGAAGCTTGGAAAAAAAGCACTGAGGATGACATATTTGATACTTTCTGAATAGAGAATCCCAAGACAATCATATGCTATTAAAATTCTTACTCATCTAACTATGTTTCATGTTCCTATTTCCAAAGTAACAAACTGATTTTAGTATCTTAAGTATGCTAAACAAAATCGGTTTTTCTTTTCTTCAGAATTTTTAGAAATTTAGACCACTCTTCCTGCTTACTTTATGCTGAAGAACAATATTCAACTTGGATTTTGTTAAAAATGTACAACTTTTCTGGTTTTTAATGATCAATATCTGCTTAATGTTTTGTAATGAATCCGGAATCACCCAAAGCTCAGCACATTCAGAAACCATAATTCTCTTCATAAATATGAGGACCCTCAGAGTTATACTGATTGCTTTAGTTTCCATTTTGAAGGATTTGGGGGCTCCCTAGCATGTTAAAAAAAAGATTACTTTAAAAAAATATCAGTGGAGGCTTTTAAAAACCACTTGAAGAGTCTTAAAAAGATGCTTCTTTTGGATTCCCAAAGGAAAGATCAGGAAAGGATTCAGAGGTATCCTAACAGAATGGTACTTTTTTTTTTTTTTTTGCTGTGATTAACACAAATTCTCTGCATGTTTGGGGCACCGGGGACATCTGATTGAAAATTTTCTCTCTACTTCACTTATTTCTATTGCAGATATACTCATCTCTTAAACAATACCAGTGGGAATTCTCTTCCTCTACTCCTTGTCACTTAAAATGTTTCTGGAATTTAATTAAACTTTTTTGTTAGAGTGTTCTTTTCTAAAAAAAACAAGTTTATAAAAATTTCACATGAAAATTTATATTTTGCACAGATTTAATGTTCAACTTTCTAATGTGGCTGTTAAGAAATAAATTCAATTCTCCTAAATATTGTTGCATCTTTTCTTCCTTTTTAACAAACTGCATTGGAGATGGAGAGTTTCACCTTTGCTGCCTTTCTGGTTTTGGTACAATGCTTCTTACACTCAATGTGGACTTTCTTATTATGTTCCTGAAAGACATTTAAAATGTTGCCAAATGACGACAAAATACAGGTAGTCCTTGACTTACAACAGTTCATTTAGTGACCGTTCAGAGTTACAATGGCACTGAAAAATGTGACATGGCTGTTTTTCATAGTCATGACCTTTGCAGCATCCCCATGTTCATGTGATCAAAATTCAGATGCTTGGCAACTGGTTCATATTTATGACTCTTGCTGCATCCCAGAGTCATGTGATCACCTTTTGCGCTCTTCTGACAAGCAAAGTCAATGGGGAAGGCAGATTTGCTTAATAATCAATATACTAAGTTATCAACTGCAGTGATTCACTTCGCAACATTGGCAAGAAAAATCAGAAAATGGGGCAAAACTCACTTAACAAATGTCTCACTTAGCATAAATTTTGGGCTCAATTGTCGTAAGTTGAAGACTACCTGTATGTACTAGAAACATTTTGCGACCACTAGATGGCAGAAAGAAGCCAGAAAACAACGCCATCTGGTGGATGCACTGCTATTTGCAAACCTCGTTGTATAAGTAGTAACATTTTACAATGTTGTGCTCAAATCTATCATATGGCACTTCCTTCCTATCTGGAAATGGAATCCTGTAGTGTAAATATAGAATATACTCTGACAGATTTTTGCAGATTCTCATCTGAATTTTGAGAAATTGTGGCTTTGGTAACATTTCTAACTTTTCACTAAATGGATCTCTTTTTTCTTTATAAAAATAAAGTTTGTTTTTTTTAAAAAAAACGATAATGAAAGCTTCAGACTGACATTTTTAGCTGAGACAATTTGATTAGTTTCAATTGCAATTATAAGTGCTGATAATGTTTTTACTGTGATTAAAGTTTTTACTGTGTTTAAGAGGCAGGAAATGTGTTTGAGAAACTAAGGCTTAAAAGGCTCAGATTCTTGTGATCGATTAAGCAAATGAGCAACAATCCAGAAATCAAGTCTTCTGACTGTAGAACTAAAGCAAAGGAGAACTTGGATATTGGGTTTTCATAATTTTAAGCAAATTAAAGACACTTCTGTATTGCAAGCCTGTTGCACAGGGGTGTCAAATTCAATTTCATTGAGGGCCACATCAAGGTTGTGTTTGACCTGGGGGGCTGGGGTAAGCATGGCCAGGAAAGGTGTGGCCAGGTTGACATCATTCATGTCGGGGCGCAGGTGGTGGCCCAAAAACAAAAACAGCCGCAGGTGGTGGCCCAAAAGCACTCGGCCAACAAAAACAGACTCCCGAACTCCATTTTCAGCTTTGAGCACTTCCTGCAACCCTCTGCCAGCAAAAACTGAGTTTGGGAGGACCACACACAACCCTCCCAAGTTCCATTTTTGCTGGCAGAGGCGCTATGGGCCAGTCCTTCGCTACTTCCAGGGCTGCCCAGTGGGCAAGATCTAAGCACCAAATTCAGCCCACAGGCCTTGAGTTAGACACCCCTGCTGTAGCACAAACATAACAGTCCCTTCTTGCCAGAAAGAAGTGCTGGGATTTATTAGCTAATCACTGCTCAGATACTGACCAGTAATTGAGTGGTTTCATTTTCATATCAGCCAACAAAGTAAAAGAAATTACACTAAGAGTCTCTTATCTTCCCCAAACTTTATTTTGAGGAGCAAAATGGGCAATGTTGAGTAAATGTAAACATTAAGCTAGTAAGATGAAGATGCTTGTCCCTTAGAGAAGATGCTTGTCCCTTTGAATAAGCTCATCTCAATCTTCGTGACATTCTAGGGGAGGAAGGCAACCTACCTTGTCTTGCCCTGCACTTACTAGCTTACTAAAGTTCTTAAATCAGTGCCGATACAACAGTATTAATTAGAAAAGCTCCAGTTCCATACAGTATTTACTCAGAGCCTTCCTTGTTCATTCAAACCTTTCAATAGCCTAAAAGTCTGTAGAGATTCTCAGTCACCCAGGTCATGGTTGTCCCAAAGGTGCTTTTTTTCTGGAGGCAACTGGACTTCCTTGTTTTTTCTTTTGAAGTCTTTCTTTTTTTCTCTCTCTCTTTCAATAGCCCCCATTCCCAGGACTCTGCAGGACTACAAAGCTTTGCTTAGTGAAGTGCCAACCCTTTTATTTAAATCAGCTGTGCAAAGGCAACATATGATGGTTAAACATCTGGAGAGCTTTAACTTTTTTATGTAATCAATTTTTTGTCAAAACATTCATAGGTTTTTGTCTCTTAGGTACTATTTTTCCTGAATTTGACCATACTGTAGAGAAAATAATTCCGGTGTATATTGGATTTCTTTCCACAGTGACTTTATTTCCCTTTTTCCAACCCAACCTTAATATCTCCACCCTTAAACCTTTGGTTATATAAACATCCATCCATATTTTGTGTTGGATTGTCAGAAGTGACTTACAGTTTGGGAAGCATTCTCTTTATATTTTAACAATAAACTGCTAGTATGTTCAATCAGGATACCTGCCATTAGCGTAATACTGTTAAATGCTTCAAATCCTTATTTATTGCTGTGTTTATGTCCTGCTATTTGGTGTCAAAGAGCCAGAAAGGTGATCTCAATCATTTATCATAAAACATCAAAATGACAATTTCTTCCATCTTTGCAACATTATAGAGCAAACATGCCTGCCTGGCAAATGTGAGCTGACCTAAATTTGGGTATGCATTTTGGGACATACTTTAAAAACTATTTGAAAGCATGTGATGTAGAGAACTATAATTCTGGCAAATGTATAAATTTCTGAGGGGAATCAAAATGAAAATTAGATTCAATGAACTTTCTGCATTTGTCACAATGTACTCAGTTTATTGTAGTTTATTTATTCCATCATTTGAAAAGCTAACTAAAGGCATTGCCTTTATAATGTATTTATCAAGATAATTAAAATATGTGTTGCTAGAGGTCCAAAGCTATTATATTCTTTGATCACGTTGCCATGATACTTATAATTCTGCAAAGATTTCTAACTAGACATCCCCATTGTTTTAGGCTGGTGGTTGTGTCACCAAATTGTCATAGACTTATAGAAAGTTGGTCTGGAATGAAATTTCTCCATCAGAATTTTTGACTGAGAAGAGAAAGAAGGCCTAGAATTGTTTGGATGATTTTTATTATACTATCCATTGGCATGTATTCACATGTTCTTGCTAAAATGAAGAACACAGTTCTATGTACTTTACAACTGGATTCTCTACATAAATCTAACAGGTAAGATCTAAAAAAGCAAACATATCCAAGAGGATATATATGTAAGTATGAACTGGAGAACACCAAGATAAAACCAACAGTATGGAAATAATGTCGTCCACACCTTGTTAATAAGTTGATGTTTAAATGACATGGTAGGGCAGGATTTTATACATCCTCTTGATACTAATTGACTACTTTCATAAACATTTCTAAAGTTATAAACCAAATTTTATATTTGTTCGAAATAAAAAAAAAAACGAAGCAGGTGCTTCTGCATGCCTGTTGCTAGTTAGGAACCATTTAAAATACAGTTAAAGACAACCATTAAGTAGATAGCATGCAGCTTAGCTTCTACAAATCACGAAGCAAAGAGAACGACAATGGCTAAGTACATACAAGAAAACATGGAGAAACTATCCCAAAAGTTTTTCTAAAGAGATGTTAGAGATGCACTTGAGGAAAGAGACCAAAGTTACACAAATCAGCAGATCTAGTCTTCCATGATAGCTGTTTCCATGGCTGCTAAGTTAGTTTGCCAAGCATTAGTGCTGCATTAGAATTTCAACTTCTACTGTCCACACTTACTTAAGTTGTTTAAAATACCAGCAGATGATCACATCTTTAATTAATTGAGATCTTCATAGCATGTCTCACATTTCAAGGTTTCTTCTACCCAAATTACACAATAAGAAATAAAGCCAGGCTCCAGAACAAAAGCATAATGATAGATAATTTTATTTCATAAGAACATGAAAGGAAATTGTGTTAGGAATGCAGAAGAAAGATACTTATGGAAATAAATAGTATCTGGTCTCTTCTAAAATTTTGTGAATGAGACTGTGTGACTAAGGTTGGAGGAAGGATAATACTTCAAGTGGTAGCTGTATAAAAATTGTGCATTTTAAGGGAATGCAATTTCATGTTAGCTTGCATGGAAATAATTGCTGATTGATTATTTGGATTGATGCAATCCTTTTGGAGTACCACAACTAAAAACATCACGGGATGAGTCAAAAGAGAAAGATTATGGAAAATGCTACAAATGTATTTTCGGAATTGTATAACTAAACTGACCCAAAACTGGGAGGTGAAGATATATTATTATTACGATTGTTGTTCATAATCAGATATATTTATCCTGGTTTGGTTGGTTTCAGATACAACTTTAATATTTAATAGGAATACTGACTAAATCCATTTCAATATTTTTTTTCTTTTAAAAATATACACACGCATGTGATTTATGGACCCATATTTTAAGTATTAGTGCTAAGATAGAGATGAAAAAAATGAGTGCCTGACTGAGTGTATCTTTGGAATGTTTAATTCTACAAGAATTAAATACAATTCTTCACAATGCTACATTTTCCAGGACCTATCAAACAACATTTCTCCCAAGAGTTATTGGCTATTCGTAATGTAGTAGGTTCATTGACCAGAAAATGAAAGGGAATTGAACATTTGTAGTGTAAATTAACTCCTTCATAGATAATGGATGCTTTGAATAAATGGCTGAATACTTCAAATATTCATCAGAAACAAGCTTGTTTCCATCATTGTTGCTGTTAATGTCCATTGGCAGATAAGTCCTAGGAATTTTAGGTGTGGCATTCCTTTCTCCATCTAGGCATTTTTTGCCTTGGCCTTTCATTTTTGCATGTTCAGTGAGCAGATTGTGAAGTGAATCACACACATACATGCATAATTTCAAATATTTTTTTCAGTTGTAAGGAGGACCAGTGGCTATTGTCTAACTAGTTTTCTTTTGGTTGCAGCAATAATATAATTAATAATTAAGCCCAAGTATCAGAAATTTTTAGAAGTTGGCTGCAAGACAATGTTCACAGAAATCCAACCACTACTTTGTCACTGCTTCGTTTCAATTCCAAGAAACTGAAATATTTCTTGGCTTGCCAAATACCTTCTTTGGATTCTCTAGTTCTCTTTGCAGTGTTAATTGAATGCAATTTTAAAAAATAATTTGCTTCTTAATGCATGAGAAGATTGATCAGATGGATGAATGTACATTCAGACAGACAGGGCTGTTCATAGCAATGACTCTGGACGGTTTATACGAAATTAAAAACAGGAAACAATAGCACTAAAGAGCCAATAATCCACATAATCAAAGTCCAGGATCAAGAAAAATAACTCCAAATTTACCAGAGCAATAAATTCAATCAGCCAACTCATAGCAAAGCTCATTTAACAATCCTAATGCCTGGGGAGAAAGCCAGGCTTTAATTCCCTTTATGGGAGTTAATAGGGTTGGGGCAATCTGGATTTCTGGAGGGAGGCTGCTCTCTGGAGCAGGCACCACCACAGGAAAGGCATGACTCCTACTCCAGCAAGATGACATTGACAGAAGTCATCTGGAGCATGCCGTCCCTGACAAATCTGATAATGTTTTCCACAAAAAATGGAGACAAATAGCCTGGCTGGCCATATGCCACAAAGGGTTTGATTGCTAGCTAATAACCATTTCCTGAATCTCATCCAGGGACCCCCGGTGGAGCCAGTTGTCTCACTGAGAAGAGTCTTTCTGGTATTCCTTTTCCAGATTTAAGGTATTACCAGGTGACAAAGGTTGGAACATTCAAGAGAGCAGACGTGCAATATGTTTTTAATTCCAAAGTGGCCTTTGGCTAAAGAAATGTGAAAAATACATTTTTAGAACATGTACTAGCGTTTTCCAATGTGTGGTATTCAATCCCTCTAACACTTAAGGTCATCTGTAGGATTGGCTTCTCTCATGACATTGTGTTCTACTGTGATAGTTGGGGTGATGGGTATGAACAACAGCTACAAACACACACACACACACACACACACACACACACACACTGATCAGGAACTTTTTCCTCATCAATATGTCTTCATGCAGATGTTGTATAATTTCAAGGATGTTCTGGGTATGAGGACATTGTGCCCAGGAGGCTGTTTCAGATAACTTAGACATTTTGATGTCAGTAGAATGATTTCTCCCTCAAAATCTCTTTCTTTCTCTCTCTTGCCGGTCCTCTACATTAGAAATGGCTTGCAAATTTGGGGAGGGATATAGCACCTTAATCTTTGCAATTCTTCTTGATATTAAAATGCCTTTACAGAAGATTCATGAAGTTAAATTCTGGTGAAATAAAATATAAACATGACTTTTTGATGAGAATAATATATATGTTTTAATGTTTCTAAGTACAGTCTTCTGTATAAGGAAATGTTTTGCTATGATTTGTTATGGGTGGATATGGTTGGGTTTTATTTAACTACACAAAGAAGATTTGTGTATTAGCAACAGAAATACAGTGGTGCTCCAGTGAACACCTCTAGGGAAAACTGAGTTTCAAACACTCAAAGTGTATAGATACCACGTTTCCTTTGACACTCAATTATACACAAGCCATTGCTTTCTGTTAACCCACACCAAGCCACATAGGTCTGCTGCAGCTAATTTTGCTAGTCAGATTATTGAGATTATCAAAATTTAACAGATTTAGTTTCCTTTTAAAAAAAAATCAGAAAGAATGAAGAATATTCAAGCAATAGGGAACATGGAAGACTAGCAGAGTCACAAATAGAAGAATATTATACTTATTCAACACATCTCTCACTTCCCAAATTAAATTATAAAACAAACAGGACAATTGCATAATGAACACCTAGCTTGGGACACCCAAATGGCACCTCAAAGTTAGTGAATCACAAAAATCTACTTATATATATTCTCTTTGCTAGCCATAATGACAGGAATCTAATCTGCCTATAGCATCTGAATTAGTGTTTTGGGTTTGCTTTGATATAGAATGAGGGTCATTAGAAAATGTCGTAATGGAGCTCTTTTAAGTTAACGACAAAGAAGTGCACCTAAGCAATGACAAAGAGGAGAAAGGAAACTTTCTTCCTCATAAAAACAGAGAAAGAAGGGTGGAAATAAGGAAGGTGATGTGCTTACTGTGCATCATAGGACTTCCTTCTTGCTCGCCAGATACTCAATCACCCTCTTCCTTCCTTCCTTCCTTCCTTCCTTCCTTCCTTCCTTCCTTCCTT
>BLBF01000017.1:15909840-16091724 GCA_015471245.1 Laticauda colubrina | reverse complement strand
CCATAATACAATGCATGTGCATTGTATTATGGGTGCAGGCACACATGCACTTTTGGCACACTATGAAAAAAAATGTGACTCCCCCTGCCCCTGCAGATGTGCGCACAACCCCCATCACACGCTTCTGTGCATGCATGTGTGCCCCCTATGTGCCCCACCCCTTGCACATGTGCACTCGTCTCCTGTGCATGCGTCTCCCCCCATGCATGCATAGCAGATACCCAACAATCAGCTGGCTTGCAGGGACAAGCGCGCATGTGCAGTAGGTCTATTTCAGGCGACCTCTCACGTGCCAGCAGAAATGGCTCTGTGTGCCACTTCCGGCATGCATGCCATAGGTTCGCTATCACAGTTCTAGGCCATCACATTGTAAACAGCAATATTTAGATGTTTAAATATTCAGCTATTTAGTCCAGTCAAGGAGGAGAATGTAAGGAGAAATTACTTCTGATCTCTCCTTCAAAGAGCCATGGTGGCGCAGTGGTTAGGATGCAGTATTGCAAAAGCCAGTAAAAGAAGGATTGATTGTTGCGACTCTGTAAACTGATTAGAGATGGCTGTAAAGCACTATGAAGTAGTATATAAGTTTAATTGCTGTTGCTATTCATTATGCAGTGCTGGTAGTAGGATGAAAATCAAGGGAAGCTGGTGTTGTAGGCACCAGCTCATCCAATGATGAAGCACTCAAGTACAGGTTGGTGTTGTTTCATAAGAAGTTGCTATATGTTGTTCATTTTAAAAAAAAAAATGTATCCATGAATTGTATGCTCAAGAGCTGACTGTCTGGGCATAAAAATCTCAGTGGAGGCTTTGTGGTCAGAGGCAATGGGCCCAATGTACAGTAATAAATAGCAACCTGTCAGACTTAGTTTATTCATTGTTGGCTGCATTGCCCAGAAACTAAATCTGGTTAGGCAGGATGATCTTAATCTGGGAGAACCTGCAGATTATCTCAAGTACAGTAGCGTAGAGTTTGCCACATGTTGTAAGATTGCGAGTAATTTCTCCCAAAGCGTGAAGTTGAAGTGGATCTGGACGAATGATCCATCCATCCTGATCCCCATTGTAACTTGTTCCCATCAGGGACAACAGATGCCCATGAATGTCGGCTTTTTTGACCACAGGGAGTAGAAATTCATGGCCAAGGGACTTTCTGCAGTTAAGCTGTTTATTATGGTGAACTCCTCTGGTTCTGAGACAGCCTTGCAAAGCCAAGTTCTATTTTTGATTCTTTTCTTAGAAAAGTTGATGGGAGAACCAGAAAAGAAACTAGAGTCAGATCTGTGTGAAACAAATGAGAGAACTCCTGGCATGTTTGTTTCTTTGTTTTTGCATCCCCACAATCCCAAGGGGCTCTTTGAGTCTTATATCATAAACTTTCAACCATATAATGAAACTGTAAACCTACACATAATTAAAATTAATGTTCTTATTGGGTATCCATAATTAACTAATTAGTTAATTGCATTGGGTGTCTCCCAACTGAAGTGAAGGCTCTTCTAAATAGCTCTGTTTTTACTGTCTTCTTAAATACTGGGAGGAAAGATATATTAGTTTTCAAGAAGAAAGCTGTTCCTGAATCTAAGGACCATAAGCGAGAGGCCCTTTCTCCACAAATATGCATGGGGGGAAATCCTCAACATCTACACAGGATATGCAAACTGAACAGATAAGCGTCTATTTGAGGTAGATAATCCTGCAGGTCCTGGTAACAGAAGCAGCTCAAATGGAGAACATAAGACAAGACTACAATCATGAAGATTGATCATTGTTCCTAGAAGCAGTAGCAGCAGGACCTGGGACCCCAATTCAGGCATAAGTTGTCTATTGGCTGTTACCTTTCAGTTCTCTGCGACATGAGAAAGTCAAAGGGAAGTGAGGACAACTATTTTGCTCCAGTTACTCCAGCAAAATAGTTCTCATTGAACATGTTGAAGGACATCCATATTGAAGGAAGGATATTTTTAAATAATGGACATATAAGTTCATTTTAAGCATATCTTCCTCTACGGATAAACTGTGTTTAAAAGGTGGTTGGCTTGACTTTTCCACACTTTTGGTATTCTCCTGAATGAACAATGTTATTGTTTTGAATTGATGTGGGACAAGTTTTCATGTTCTTTATTATTTCTAGAGTATTGCAACTGTCCAATAGATGAATTCATCTCTCCCAAGAAGTGCAAGAATATCCCCCATCTTGGCTTGAGAAGTTCCATGGCCCCTTCGGAATGGACTTTGGTCAAACTTAACCCAGAAGAAGAAAAAGCTAATCACAAACCTCTGGCAGTCCAAGTTGTGCTAACTAGTGATGGAAGCAGGTATTGGTTACTGATGCAAATTTACTTTCTTGAATGAACTGGAAGCAGAAATGATAGAACCCAGTTGTCAGAGTAAATAAAGGAGATGATATGAGAGAAAGAAGAATGATAAACCAGGAACACTCAATTCTTGCAGCTTGCACAAAGTTCTTGTGGGCATATGATTCACTGACAAGAAATCTTTGCATCCCACACAGCCTGAATCATACAGGGTGGAGTGGGGGATTAAATCCAGGTTAGCTTTGACAACAACAGCAATAAAAATTACAGTATGTAAGAGTTATTGAAGTTTTCAAGAAAGTAGCTTTCTTGAATACAAATGTACAGTATATATTTCCCAGTTTCCTTTGTACTGACTTTCTTCAACTTTTGTCCTTCCAGTTCCATCATTAGCAGTTCTTTCTAGCTGAAGAACTGTCAATAACTTGATAGACTTTAAGTAATGTGAGTTGAGAGGATGTTGTTTTCTTTCATTTTGCTGTCTGAGAGTTATGGCAGTTTTAATCCAACACATCTGGCGGACACATGTCCAGAAATAGAACACCTGTTAAAAGAAAAACTAACAAAGTCAACCAATGATGCCTATTACATATGTAGGGGAAAGATACCATACGTGTGTGAATTGTTGATTAGGTTTTTTTGTACCACTTGCTGATCATGCTTAAAACAACCAGATCTTTCAACTCTTGGATTCTTAGCTCAGAACTAGAATCTGATCTTTCTGGAAATTCAGCCATTCTTGCATCCTCAGAAGAAATGTTGCCATTGCCTAAGCCCATCTGGAATTGTCTCTCATCTTCAAAGAGATCTCCACTGTCCACCACAAATTTGGAGAAGGGAAGTGAGTGCCTTGAAAAATCCAAAGCTGCTAATGGTAAGTTTCTATAAGCTCCAAAACTCTCTGATTCCACCAAAAGGCACTGAAACCATTCAAGACCTCCTCATTGATAAAGTGGTATGAGGTTCAGAAGATATAATGCAGTTGAATTGAGTGGCATGGCGGCCTAGAGGTGAAGATGCTCACCCCCCACTCGGAAGGTTGAGAGTGCAATCCTAGGTAGTAACAGATGTTTCTCTAACAGGACCCAGAATGAAAATATCTGCTGTGAACTCCACATAGGCATCAGGAAGGGCATCCGATCAGTAAATGCTCAGCTCCATTCAGTCACCCTGACTCCATTCCAAACCAAGGGATTACAGCAAGGGTGTCAAATTTGTATCTTCACATTGTCATCCTGTGATGTATTGTGAACCCTTCACTAAAATGGGTGGGTGTGGCCAGCACATCCGGCCCACGGGCCACGAGTTTAACACCCCTGCATTACAGGGTGGAAAAAGAAAAAATGCAGTTGAATTAAACAAATTCATTTGTGGGTGCTGGGTTCTCTGTTTTCCCAAGTACTTTTTAGCAATTATTTTTAAATTTACTTTAGCATTAGATAATTAAGCCAAAGGTAAACTCCAGGTTATGAAAATTTATGCATAATAGCATCATAAATTATGTAACACTAATGTAGACAATAGAGGAGTTAGCATATTTAAAAAATATACCATGATATAAAATAATGCTGATAGAACTCTGGAAAAGAATGCTTTCCATACATCCAATTTTTTTTGTATGTTTATAAAATAATGGAACTTTATTTTGTTGCTCTGACCACTCCATACAATCCACCCAATACAATTATAAAACAATAGCTTGATTAAATCTATTGTTTATATATTTTAATAGATATCATAGCAAATATATGCCCTCTACTTTTATAATACTTACAACCATAATTGAGCCCAAGATTTATGTTGCTAAGTGAGAAATTTATTAAGTGAGTTTTGCCCCATTTCATGACTATTCTTGCCATGTGTATCAACTGAATCACTACAGTTGTTAAATTAGTAATATGGATGTTATGTGAATCTGGTTTCCTCATTGACTTTGCTTGTCAGAAGGTCGCAGAAGGGGATCACATGACCCCAGGATCAGAGGTGGTATTCAGCAGGTTCTGACCAGTTCTGGAGAACCAGTAGCAGAAATTTTGAGTAGTTCAGAGAACTGGTAAATACCACTTCTGACTGGCCCTGCTCCCACCTATTCTCTGCCTCCTGAATCTCAGCTGATTGGCTGGATCTTCTTTTGTTGCCCTGCACAGAAGAACGGAGCTGGAAAGCAGGTTAGTGGGGTGGGGAGGGAATGGAGATTTTGCAGTATCCTTCCCCTGTCATACCCACCAAGCTATACCCACCAAGCCATGGCCACAGAACCAGTAGTAAAATTTTTTGAATCCCACCACTGCCCGAGATGTTGCAACCATCAGAAATATGAGTCAGTTGCCAAGCATCTGAATATAAATCACATGAGCACAGGAATGCTGTAACAGTCATAAGTGTGAAAAATGGTCATACGGCACTTTTTTCAATGCGGTTGCCACTTTGAACAGTGACCTGTTGTTAAGTCAAGGCCTACCTGTACAGCAGCCAAGAATCTACATAAATTAAATTTTCTTTTTTTAAAGCAGAGGTCTCCAAACTTGGCAACTGTATGACTTGTGGACTTCAACTCCCAGAATTCTCCAGCTAGCCATATCTACAAATCTTAAGGTTGCCAAGTTTGGGGACCCCTGTTTTAAAAGAAAACTTTTGAAATGCAAAGCAATGGGATGCAAAGTATCCCACTGAAGCCATGCACCTTCCCCCTCTCATACATTGTGTTTTACACACCCAAACATATATACAGACATGCACATTGCCATAACCCCTCTTTACACACGCACCACTTCAGCTTCTGCACTGATTTCTTCCAAAGTGAACCACAGCATTCCCTGGTACATAACGTACTTTCCTCTTTTGGGCTCCCTGATCCTTAGCTTTCTATCACCCACATTGCTCTGTTTCACACCTTCATTGTTTGCTTGATCACTAAGATTTTTTCCTTGAAGTCAGCTGTGAGAATCATGTAACTTTGACCAATGAAAAACAAATGTTTCATTTTCTCCCTCATTTTGGAATAGAAAAAAAAAACACACACACACAAACCACAGGCAAGAGAAACAATAGAGATATAGAAATGGCTGGGCATAAATGCGTTCTCCTGCTGCAGCTATAACATTCCACAAAAATGGAATAAATTGAGAATTAAACTGCTGAGCCAAGGGAAAATCAGGTTGGAGAACATTGCCCCCTCGTGGCTGGTATTTAAATATTTATCTGCCCTCTTGAAATGGTGAGGCATCATTGCCTTAGAAAAATTGTAATTTTGAACTCTTCTACTTGAAATGTAAACTTCCTGAGTGAACTGTTCTGTGAAGAAGATTTGACTGAATTTTTTGTTGGCTACCAGCTACAGCTGGTTTTGTCAAATATGGATAATAAGGAGTGGTAGGATGTCAAACTTTATTCTCCAGTTATGGAATAACTCCAAAACATATATCCAAGCAAAACAAATTCAAATTTAAAATCTCAGTGAGATTATTGTTGAGGTTTGGAACTTCCTGAATTTTAACAAACACTTTTTGGAGCTGTTTTTTTTCCTTATCTTTCCCCTCTAGCATTACAACGAGCCTACAGTCTTCGTGACTCTTCATCCAAAAAATATCAGAACTGGAAAAAGAAGATTCAGTCAAGTAAGATATAATCTGATTAAATCACCCAATACAATTACACGTTTAGCTACATTCTTCCATTAAACAATTTCATTTATATTCTACTTTCATTTATGCCAAATTTACAACCTTTTGTGCTACGGATGTTAGGCCAATCACTGCAGGTATTAAGTGAATTGCATAGGTTGTTAACTGAACGCAACTTCCCTCAGTGTGCTTGTTGGAATTCAGCTGGGAAGGTCACAAACAGTGATCATCTGGGATTCCGCAATTTATTCTGCAATGTATGGTTGCTAAACACATGACTATGGGGATGTTGCAACAATAATAAGCTGTAAGTCACTTTTTTCAGTGCTGTGGTAATTTCAAACAGTTGCTAAAAGAATGGTTGTACGTCAAGAACTACCTGTAATGTCCATCTACTCTCATGACTTGATTATGATTACTTTTAAGGAAGCGACTTTGATATAAGACATATGGGAAAGACACGTAATCCTTTTTTTAAAAAAATACATATTTTGCTTCCCTGTTCCTCTTAGCTATTTGTAAAGCAGTTTCCCTCCCTCAGAATTTCAAAAATATGAGGGCCACATAGGATGGGCTTTGTAATACCTGCAATATGGATTTTGTAGTATTGTTGCACTGGATAACTAACATGGATCTTCTTGCATTTTAATTTGCTTTATTTCCCCTCCTCTCTCTTTTAAAGGCATTGTTAATAATTGGCTGTAAGCCCAACCTAGCAAGAAGAATGTAAAAGCTTTATTGTAGAAACTAGGACTCACAGATTCTTTGATATATTATAAATACTTTCATTTTCAGGTGTTCCCAAGCCTAAATCAACAAAACAAACATTTTGAGCCCATCTGGCAGACAGTACGGAATAATAAACAGGGTCAAATAGCCTGAAAAACAGCTCCTATCCAGGGGCAGTAGCTCTGTTGAATTCTGCTGTATAGTGCAGTATTGGTGTGGTGTCGGGGTTTTCAATTCAATGTGTGGAGTGTGAAGGATGTGTGTTTGTGTTTATTTGTATAGTCATGATGTGCACTAAAGATGGTGTTTGATTTCGTTGTACAAAGGTGCAGTGACAATAAAGTAAACTAAACTAAACATTCACAGCACTGGGGAACCACTGTCAATATATCTTTACACTTAAAGTACATTGTACGTTCATTTACATTTTTCTCAGATACGAGATTTCTTCATTTTCCTCCATAGAATACACACATTGGTCCACCTGGCCTGGAAATCATCTGTTGTGCAATCTGATCCCTCTCAGCTGTTTTGTGTTCCATTCTTAGTGCTGAGAAAAAAGGTTGTATTATCTTTAGCATCTTGGAGATCTCAGAAAAGGCTGCTTGGAAACACGTGTTTTGCTTGAGACAAAGTTGCTATCTATTTTTCCCTCTGCAAAATAGTGTAAATTAGAAGCTTCTGAACTAATACTTAGATCTTTGATACTAGCAAGCTATTCCTGTATCTGAAAAACAACCTAAATTAGGGTGAACCGGTAGTAAAAAAAAAAAAACAGCTACCAGTTTGGCCAAACCTGTATTTCTTTTTTTCCCCTGCTGACAATCAGCTGTTCCAATGATCAACTGTGCTGACAATCAGCTGTTCCAATGATCAACTGTGCCGGGATCCCCCTCACTGTCTTACCGCTTCGCCCAGGAGGCTTCCCTGAGGCCCAGGAGACAAAAAGGGGCACATGGGGAGGGGAGTGCTGTACACCCCCCCCCATGCTCCATTTTTTGCCTCCTGGGCCTCAGAGAAGCCTCCTGGAAGCAAAAGCAGCCTCCCAGAAGGCTTCCCTGAGGCCCAGGAAGAAAAAAAAATGGAACTGGGGGGGATATGCTGCAAAAAAAGCCATAC
Organism: Laticauda colubrina; assembly: GCA_015471245.1. Lineage (NCBI taxonomy): Eukaryota > Metazoa > Chordata > Lepidosauria > Squamata > Elapidae > Laticauda > Laticauda colubrina. The sequence continues at coordinate 16,083,935 of BLBF01000017.1, read as the reverse complement.
CTACCCAATCACATGGCCATGCCCACCTAGCCATGTTCACAGAACCAGTAGTAAAAATATTTGCATCCCACCCCTGTCCCTGACTCAACTGGGATAGATCCTGCTCATTACAGTTGGATGTTGTGACAGCCACAAAATAAAAGAAGTAGTTAACAGCTGATTGGATTGTTAAACAAATGTGCAGGTCATTAAGTGGAACACAGATGCCTCAGGGGCCCAGGAGAGGCGCTGAGAGGCCTAGTATAGGCCCTGCCCCCTGAGGTACTCATGCTCCACTTCCTGTCATTCAGGGGCCTTGCAAGCCTAGGCCACCAGTATCCCACCAGTTTCACCCACCTCCCAACTCACGTCACCTACTGCACATTTAATTTTTGAAGAACTCTGGGGCTCAGGTTAGGGAAGGTGGGTATGTCTCTTTATTCCTAAGTCACATGGTGTAATACCAGAAAGTGGCCAGCATTTCTGAATTATGACCATGCTTCACTTCCTGCCATCCGTCCCCGCCCCCCAACATGAAGCATTTGCCACCAGAGGCCAGTGTCTTGCTCTAGCAGGCAAGCCCTGCTTTTGACATCATACAAAATGTTCTGAGCTGCAGCTTATTTCTGAATTCATGATGCAGGTTCACTTTGAGGCAATTCCACAAATTATGAATAACAATGCCTTTGATTTTATGTATTACATTTAGATATAAAAAGCCAGGTTTGCCCTACCTGTCCAATTAGCACATGAACTAACGAATAAACAATTTGCAAAAATTGTGATGCTTTTACAAAAGAGAGAGAGGCAGGTGGCAAAACTACCACCACCTCATTTTTAATTTGTTCTTCTCAATTAAGTCTGTGTTTAAAATGCTGCTTATTAATTCTGTTGTGGTTTTATATTTTTTAAAATTTCCCCTGTGTGTTTGGTGAGGCGTCTCCAGAGGGAGCTAAAAGCTTGTGGGAAGAAGATACTGAATGTTAACATGTTCAAGCTAATCTATTTACTAGAAGGAATTATTACCTACGATGAAAGTATTGTGCCCAACTCAACAATTATATTTTATCCAGGTGAAAACCAGGAATTCTAACTGTTACACTTCTAGAATTACAAAATACATCATTGTTTTAATATTTGAATGCTATTCTTTTTAATTTTGGGAAGTACAATGTATTATTCTATTTAAATCAGAGTGAACTGAGAGCCAACATTTAGCATATTGAAACCATATTACAAAAAAAAGAGAGATAAAAATGCAAGTAGGACCAGGAAAAAACTGAACCTAGTTTTCTGTTAATATGCTACGTGTTGGTTCTCAGTTCAGAAAAAAATTAAAATTGTACCTTTAAAGATTTTAGATTTAGGTATGTTGCATAGATTACACGATGTTCATAGTGGAGAAGACAGGAGGCACTTGAAAACGGAATGATTGTTGCATAGCCTGCTGTTACGCATTTGTGTGCATGGGGATATATGGGTAGGTCAATATTCATCATATTTTGCCGCATTTTCTTTTGACTTCCCCCAATACGTATTCAATTTATTAAAGACGCACTTGGAATACTGAACCTGGGGATATTCTTCAAATATATCACAAGAAAAAAGAATAAGAGATGAAAGAGTGGAAACATAATTTGGGCAGGCATCAGCTGAAATGATGTAACTTGCTTCAAAACGCAGTACGAGTGTTGCGTGCATCCAAATCTGGACAAATATTTTTGGCATTTACTATTCCACTAACAAAAAAAGTATAAGTCATACTACAATATGTGAGCCAAGGATTCCTATTGAAAGGGTGAAGGGTCCATTGCTTCCCATGTTGCAGAGAACAAAACATTTCCACCATTACTGGTGCATGAAGGGGAGGGGATGACAACAAGTCTTTGACAGCTGCTGCTTGTCTCCCCCCGCTGAGCTTAATTGGCACCACCAGGAGCTGAGCTGAGCCATTCAGTCAATAAAGAGAAGAGCAGCCTGGCCTTGAATTCCATTGTGAAGAAATCTGAAGGTTGGTGGGAAGCAGGCCAGCAGTGAAAATTCTGCTCCACAATTCTTAAGGCGGGGTTAGAGAAATAGAGAGAGGAAGCAGTATAAATGCCTGCATGACAGGCTGTCATAGATTTACAATAGGAGAGAATAATCTCACCCAGCCATGAGACTGTAGCTGGATGGTCTGCATATGACATCATGTTAGGACTGTAGCCATACTAGGCATTGAATTTTAAAAAAACAGATACAGATAAATACAAAGTTTGGCTTTTTTTCCCTCTCCGAGAGTGAAGTTTTCTCCATGAAATATCCATGTCTCCTAAAAGGCAATATGCACAGCCAATATACATTCTGCTGCACATTTCAGAGCTAATAACATAATCATAATCATGGATATCATCAGTGGTCTTTCAGGAATGTGATAACTCAATAGGTTAAGATGCTGGGCTGATGATTGGAAGACTCATGTTTGAGACCCAGTTGCTGCTGCAGGACAAGGTGAGCTCCCATCACAACCTCCACCTCCTGCCAATCCAACAGTTCAAAACGGGTGATCGCAGGTAGATAAATGGGTACCACTTTAACAGGCAACTTAATGGGGACATGAAAGCAGCCCCCAATTGGACATTCCCCAGGCAATCGTGATGTCATCATTCATTCAACCAGAAGCACTCGTTGTGCTCCCTACACAACTCTAGTAGTATAAGAAATCTTATTGTGCAACCCATTGCCCAAGACAGGTGTTCTCATCCCATTCCAAGACAAGTGTCCAGTAGTCTGTTTAAAACCTTGGTGATTGAGCACCCATGACTGTTCCACTACTTAACAGTTCTCACAATTGGGATCTCCTTCCTTCTTTTGAATGGGATCTCCTTCCATAAATCTAGCCATCTGCTTCATTTAGAGAACCCTAAAGAAGGATAGGAATAGAATAGAAAAGCAGAGTGGAAGGGATCTTGGAGGTCTTCTCATCCAACCTCCTGCTCAGGCAGGAAACCCTATACCATTTCAGACAAATGGTTGTCCAATTTCTTTTTTAAAACTTTCAATGTTGGAGAATTCACAACTTCTGGAGACAAGTTATTCCACTGGTAAATTGTTCTAACTGTCAGGAAATTTCTTCTTAGTTGCTTATCTCCTTGATTAGTTTCCATCTATTGTCCTGCACTCAAATGCTATGGAGAATAGCTTGACTTCCCCTTCTTTGTGGTAGCTCCTCAAATATTGAAATGCTGCTACCATATCACTCCTAGTCCTTCTTTTCATTAAATTAGACATACACAGTTCAAGCAAGCCATTCTTTATATGTTTTAGCCTCCAGTCCCCTAATCATCCTTGTTGCTCTTCTCTGCACTCTTTCTCGAGTCTCAATATCTTTTTTACATTGTGCTGATCAAAACTAAATGCAGTGCTCCAAGTGTGGCCTTACCAAGGCATTATAAAGTGGTATTAACACTTCACGTGATCTTGATTCTACCCCTCTGTTAATACAGCATTAATAAAACCATAATCTCTTCCCTCTGACAACTCTTCATGTCTTGGAAGGCTGCTATGAGGTCTCCTACTAACTTTCTCTTCTTTAAAGTAAATATCCCTTGTAGAAATGTCCACCACCCTCGTTTTAACTGAACAACTCATTTCTCCTTTTATAGATTTTCCTCTTTTATACAACAAGAGAAACGGACCATCTTCAAAGGATGCTTCTGCCAGCCTTCAGCAAGAGTTTGAGGAGAGTTGCTTTGAGACAGAGGTAGGTGGCCAAGAGAGGGCAGCGCACTGTTTTGAACCTGCTGCATCATCATCATCATTATTTTTTGTTAACATGCACTATTTAACATTTAAGTGAACAATGTTAAAACACAGTGAGACAGAATTGACATTCAGAAGGCTTCAGTCTATGTTACAACATTTGCCTTGTGCAACTAAGGGCATCAGTGCACTTGGGATAAGATATATTTGACAGGGGAAATGACTGTTCCTTGCAGTATCGTTTGTCATACATGGATTAGCAGACTTTAACCATTTCAGTGGAAATGTTGGAAGTTGTCCTCTTACATCCCTGAGTTTTGATGTTAACAGACAGGGACACTTCATAAGTCCCCCAGCACACATTTGTCTTAATTGCTGTTAGAGTGAGTAATTTAACTACTCCATCTCTTCTATTAACTTCTTGAAGGGTGCATCTGCTCTTGGCCTTCAGGGATCCAGGCTTTTCTTTCCTGAAAATTTAAAGCCTTTTATCTTGCAAGAGCCTGAACACTCTTTTGAGTTCCAGTGGGGCAGAATGTCTCCTCAACCCCCTATCCCTATCCCTTCCTGATAGGTGATTCTTAATAACAGAATAACAGAGCTGGAAGGGACCTTGGAAGTATTCTAGTCCAACCCCCTGCTCAAGCAGGAAACCAAATGGTTGTCCAATCTTAATTGGTTGGACAACCAACAGTTGGACAACATTGGTTCTCCAATGTTACTATGCTTTCCTCCAAATACCTTAATATGAATTATAGAATCATGAAGTCGGTAGGGACTGAAAAGATGATCAAGTCTGGCTCCCTGTATAATCTAGGATGTAGCACAATATCTCAGAGTCCATGCTATACTCTGATTTCTGAGACAGAACAGAACAACAAGAACAATAACAACAAAAGGCTGGTGTCCTCTGTACTACTCTCACTGGAAAGTACTATTTTTATTCAGCAATGACAAAGCCTCTGGTGCTGTCCGAAGAAATTTAATTCAGTGCACAATAACTTAATGAATATAGAGGAGCCAGTTTGGCCTAGTGGTTAAACAATAGCTAGAAAACGGAAGACTAAGGCATGAAAGATGGATGGGTGACTTCGGGCCAGTGACTCCCTCAACCCATGAATCAACTCTTGTCACAACTAATGGATCAACTTTTGGTTGATCTGTAAAAAGCAGACTACACACTTGTGGGGGAAATGCTAGGATGGGGGGAAAAAGCAATTTAATAAAAATGTTTATGGATTTTTCTAGTGGTTTCAACCACCACCATTCCTAAGGGAAGAAATAAGTTTTGACAGACAACTAAGTCCAGGGTTGTAATCATCTGTCAAAACTTGTTCCCAATATATGACTAACAAATGTATACTAGAGGAGTTATTTCTGCTTGGTATAACAATCAATGCCCTCTTCCTTTATAAGGTATAATTTATCCATCCCAGGTGTGGATGATTTGCAGAGTCAGTAAAGTAGGCGATTTTTGTTCTCTTCCTTTTGCAGGAACTAATGGATGACCAGCAGTGTTTAATCTGTAGGACCGGTGGGTGCTTCCCAGGAGATAGTAGATTATTCTGCACAGGCCCTGTTTTTAAACACAGATCTATGAGACAGAACAAGGATGTTTTTAAAAATAGTTCCCTCCACTTATTTTACCAAACCAAATAATAAGTGGGGCACGTCTCTCTGTGCATGTGTCAAAGCAGGGACAGCTGTCTCTCTGGTGGGCTGAGGATGACACAACAGCAATGTTTTCTGTGACATGATCTACAAAGATAATTATTAGGGCATTTTAATACCATGAAGGATGATGAGCAGGCTGCGAAGATAAAAACCACAGTCATTCTTTTTCACTACATTTGCTTCCTCATTCAATTTTCTTTGGAAGAGTTGCTTCCCTTTGTAGCTCCTATTAGTGCCTCCTTTCCTGTATCTGATACAGCTTCATCTTCTCTCATCAGTTGAAGTATGGCTATGCTTTTGTTCTGGGGCTTTCCCCCTCTAAGGCAATTATGAGTCTCTAGCTGCTACAGATACATGCCAGGAATACAAACAAATCACAAGTATGGTGATTCACAACTACAGACTCTTGTCCATCTGTCCTAAGGCTTGTTTTTAAAAATCATAGAAGTAGAAGGGTTTTCTTGTTCCCATTTAATGTGGGATGGGAAAGTGTTGATTTAATTTAGACAGACTATTAAAAAAATAATAATAACTGTCCCTCGAGCTTCCCTGTTGAACTTCATAGATGGCTTTCCTTGTTCCCCTGCTCGCTTCTATGCCTAGTAACTACACAGCTACCTGGCACAAAACTACAAATGGTTAGATTCTGCCCATTATGCTCCCTCGCCTCATACCAGAGGTATCCACAGGGTTATAGTTAAAAAAAGAAAATATCAAGATGGCAATTGCAACAGTGCAACCAAAGTGTTGCCCATTTTTGTACTGGTACACATTAAAAATGGGCAAAGCTTTGATTGCACTTCTGCCATCTTGTAAGGGTTTTTTTTTTAATCTACACCGAAGACAGACATCCTCTTGGTATTGATATTTTCTCTCCCCCACCCATTCACCCACTGTTGTTCATCCATTTTTTTTTCTCCATCACATTTTCAGCTGCTTTCTCTCAAATTCATTTCCCTCCTTGTCTGTCTGTCTTTCCAGCCCTACCTTTATTTCCCTTCCTTCTTCTCCAAGTCTCCTGACAATCCTATTTTCCCAAAGATTCTTGGGCATTAGAATTCTCTTTTTCCTGTTTCCAGCTGCTTCCCTTCAAATATTTGCCACAGTAGTTGATGGATTCCTTACCCCCCCTCCAAAAAGCAAAATTGTTCACCTCAGTTTGGCACCTTTCCAACAAGGTTGGGGAAGAATGTTAACCTTTGCTTATCTTACAAAACAGCAGGGTAGCAAATCTGTCTTTGTTCTGTTTTGTTTTCACTCACATGGATGCACTCAGGGTGGGCAGGCTTTGAAAAAAGTACACAAAAACAGAATGACTATGCTGTTTTCCATGGTTCAACTTCAGGAAAGGCAACATTATATTGTCTGATAATTTTTCTAAGAATGACCTTTGAAAAATTCTGGACACTGTTAATAGCCTCTGACTTTGCCAACTGTACCAGGTTCAACAACCAAGCTGTAGTGTCTATTTGAAAGCCATTTTATTTCATCACGGAAAAACATTAAATATTAACAAACATTCAAATAGAACATTTGCCTGTTATTACTTGGAGATGGAATAGTCTCATTTTCTGCAACCAGAATTCCTGGTAGTTGTTTCAGAATTTGTGTAACAAATTTGTTTTACAATAAATATACTGCAAATAGAATAATCATGAAAAAAAAATGAATAAACAAAGTTCCCTACATTTTTCAGTTAATAAAAAAATACATAATCTGTCAAAATGGTATGGTAATATATGTGATATTTAACATGAGCTCTGCTTTTACAAGGACCTAACTATTAACTTTATAGTTTCTTGAAAATGAGGGTCAAACAAGCGTTGACTTCAAGTGAGGTCACTGCCAATTGATGTCCCTTATCTAACTACAATTTTAATTCTTTAAATATTTCTATATTTCATGCCTTACAAAACTTCCCCATCCAGGAAATGTCATCCATTATGTTTCCTTATGACCCTTTATTAGAATAGATATAGGAACAGAGTTAATCACATCCCAGGTTTCATTGATCTCCTTCAATAGAGCCTCCATACTGCCATCCAATTAGATGGCAAAAAAGGGAAATGCTCTAGGTTGCAATACCTTTTTTTCCATTGCTACAATTAGGGCCCAATAGTATGAGATGTGATAGAAGTTGACAATGGCTAGAGAGACTTCAGGTAACATTGAGCTTTGTTTGAGGACTGCTTCATGTTATGGGGGTTCATATGAGTGGCTAGTCCAGAAATGAAAAAGCAGAGTTGTGCAGAGCAATGTTCTTTTGTCCATAAATGTCTAACTTGCTGTAGATTTTTATAGCAGGAAGAAAACTACATGCAGAGAATGTAGAGAAATGGAGAAAAAAGTAAAGTCCTACACTTAGGCAAGAAAAACCAAAAGTACACATATAGACTGGGTGAAACCAGGCTCAACAGCAGTAACTGTGAGAGGGATCTTGGAGTCTTAGTGGACAACCAGCTAAATATGAGCCAGCAGTGTGCAACAGCAGCCAAAAAAAATAATGCAATCTTAAGTTGCATTAACAGAGGGATACAATCATGATCAAGTGAGGTACTAATACCACTCTATAAAGCCTGAGTAAGACCACACCTAGAGTACTGCGTCCAGTTTTGTTCACCCCATTATCAAAAAGATGTTGAGACTCTAGAAAAAATACAGGGAAGAGCGATTAGGGGACTGGAGACTAAACATATGAAGAATGTTACAGGAACTGGGCATGGCTAGTCTAGTAAAGAGAAGGACCAGGGGAGATATGATAGCAGTCTTCCAATATGTGAGGGGCTGCCACAGGGAGGAAGGGGTCAAGCTATTTTCTAAAGTGCCTGAAGGCCAGACAAGGAATAATGGATGGAAACTGAACAAGGAGAGATTTAACCTAGAAATAAGGAAAAACTTTCTGACAGTGAGAACAATCAACCAATGGAACATCTTGTTGTGGGAGTGCCATCACTTGAGACTTTCAAGAAGAGATTGGACTTCCATCTGTCAGGAATGGTGTAGGGTCTCCTGCTTGGGCAGGGGGTTGGACTAGTCGGAAGGTCCCTTCCAACTCTTGATTATCTGTTATCCGTTACATGTAATCTCTTTTCTGTCATAGTTATATTTGCAGAGCTGTATATCCTATTATGAAAAGCAACAGACTCGCCCACCCAAAGAAAATGCCTTCCAGAGCAGATTTTGTAAGGAACTGGTGAGGAAATCAGTGAAGATTCTTCTCTGTCCTCCATTTCACTGCTAGGTTTCCTCTAGTCTAGTGGATCATATGTTTCCAAAGTTCAAAAAAAGAACACTCTGTTTACCAGGAAGAGTTTTTGAATCCAAGTTATGGGATTTAAAGCTTTTAATCAATTTATTAAAAAATGAAAATTGTAGGCTAAATTGCATCTGGCCAATAGTCCAAGTCCAGTCAGGTCAAAGAGATGCTATTGATTAGTCAACTACACTGCATAATTCAGTGTTCTTATTCTACTTCAGTTTGGCTGGAGATTTTTGTTTCAGACCTTTGCAGCTAAGTGCAGCAGAAAATTGTTAAGGTCCATCCATCTATCCATCCATCCATCCATCCATCCATCAAATGTAGGCCAGCTTTTCACTTAAACAAGTTGTGTGTTTGTTGAGCCACACAGTTGAGGAATATGGATCTCTTAATAATGAGGATAGTTGGAAGACACAATTAGAAGGTTTGCATGTTATTTAGCTGTGAGGCAGCCTATTACCAATAAAGACTCCTACAATTACAACTCCACAAATATTTTTATTGCTCTTAGAGGACCTTAGCTAACATCACCATCAACACTGTTCCTTTTTTGTTTTTATTGGAATGGTCTTCATCTTTTCAATGGTTTTCAGCTTGCTTTGTTGACTTGATACTTATATGTGCATTTTTTAGAACTGATTTGTTTCAAAATCCTCCCCAGATAGAAGCATGGCTGAGGAACTACATTTTTCCTCTAAAAATAATCATTTTATGCATTCCTTACAGCTAACTTATCCCAACAACATTCCAGAAATGAAAGCACATTTCCAACCTCACGACGCAGAATTTCAGTCCAAAGAAAAAATCACCAATGAACATGGACAAATTCCTTTCTATATTCCTCATCGCTGCTGTGTAGATAGTTATCCAGTGGCACATAATGAATCCCTTTCTCATGCTGATTGGGCTACCATTTCCAGTTCTCTTAAACCTGGTGTCAACCAAGGTGGTTCTGATGAACAATATTTAGGAAACGAGGCAGCAAACAGTCAGCAACTGACTTCAAGATTGTTTACAAAAAACTCAGATACATCCTCCGTAAACCTTGATGAAAGAGATAAAATTGCTTCAGCACCTGCCAAGGAACAGCAAGACAAACCCTTAAACAAAGCAAAAGGTAAAATAATGAGGAAGTTAACCCATGCTCTGAAGAATTCTCCACCAGAAGGGGCAAGAATTGCTCACCAAGGCCAAGGAATTACAGGGCCAAAGAATTCCTATCTTTGTAGAAATGAACACATTCCAAAGCAACCTAGTGATGCTAGGTCTCCTGATTTCTCAGATAACCTTTCGCCAATATGGGACCCGGAGCAGAAATTTCCAAAATATGTTCCTAAATGCCCCCTTGCTGCTCAGCCTAAATTGTCACTGAAGGTAATGGCTAATGGCATTAGAAAATCCATACTAGAAGGTCAGGAAAAAAGCCAAGATGTGCATACCAAATTTTCTTTGGAAAATACCTTTAATTCCTCTCATAACCTGGCTCATCCTGAAGATCTGAAAAACGCTAAGATTCAGGAAGATTCCAGTGCACAAACACAAGAGTTATTTCTACTGAATACTACAGAACAGGGCCTTGAACCCAGGCATTCAGTTATCTCTAATTTTTCCGGTTCAATTGAAGATTATCGGTATGATGATAAAAGAGCATATTTTCTAAAATACGATGTGCATCTGAGATCATCCAGCAGTACTCACAATAGACATTCTTACTCTAATAAAGTTGATGTTCCCACACTTTTAGAAAGATTTACCCTTAAAGAAAATGCTCGAAAGTCATATATTGATTGTAATCAAAAGAATATGTTGCACCCATCTTTAAGGAACAAAACGAAAAGTGATAATGCTATACTAGATGGTCCAGTTCAGAGGAACAATGTGTGGAATCTGTTCAGCAGTTTGAGGAATAAAGATGACAGCATTAAAAGCCCTTTGTTAATTCCAGCTGTGTCTCCCACTACCATCTTTGATGTTGATAAAGTACTAAGTGATTCTTCCAAAAGAGAATATTTGGGTAAGCATGCTATTTAAAAATATTTTAAATTAAGGATGACATATTATTCATTTGAAATATATGCTATATTTTATTATATTAACACACTTGGATCTGTACTTAAATTTTCCTTAAGAAAGAGATTCTGGATTTTTAGGTCAGGGTGCTTTAGAATGTTCTTTTGAAGAGCCATGATGGCACAGTGGTTAGAAAGCAATATTGCAGGCTAATTCTGCCAACTTCCAGCAATTTTGATTCTAATTGGCTCAAGGTTGACTCAGCCTTCCATCCTTCCACAAGTTCAGTAAAATGAGGATCCAGATTGTTGGGTGCAAGATGCTGACTCTGGAAACCGCTTGGAGAGGGCTGTAAAGCACTTTTAAGTGGTATGTAGCAGGGGTTCCTAACCCCATGCCGCCTCCAGTCCATGGAAAAACCTCTCTCCAAGGCCTAAAAGGTTGGGGGCCACTGCCATATAAGGCTAAATGCTATTGCTATTGCTATCTTTTTGTAAATGTTTTTTAGAATTTCAAGGTTGGGAGCTGCTGCTATATAAGTCTAAGTGCTATTGCTATTTTTTGTAAATGTTTTTTAGAGTTCCTATTTGATGCTGCACTTGAACTTCCATTATTTTTGAAAGGGAACATAGGATTGGCTCGTGATCACTTTAATATATCTAACCATCATTTCGCAGTCTTCTTGGCTGCCCATCTCCTAGATTAAAACTTTCTTTATAGAAAATGTTCTTTCTCTGATGTCTTTTGAGATAAAATTGAAATGTAGGAAGTTAGAGAGCTTTGCCGGCCCAGTTTATAAAGAAAATAATGGAGAGTGGTAATGTTACATGTAGAAGTCTTAGCATGGCTGGCTGTTCCAAAACTTATGCTGAAAGTCAGGATACTCAAATTTACCCATCAGTTTAATCATATTTAAATTAAATGCAAGAACTCCATACAGGACAATGAAAGATTTCCAGATGTTTTTCTCTTCTTTCATATTGTTTTGAAAGCACTTTCTTTTCTGTGAAATGGAATGGGAATCATAAAAATGCAGAATAATTCAGAAAATTATAGAAAAATCAGAGAGACAGAGTATTCCTAACAACCTTTCTTTAGTAGAACATATAAAGCAGAGGTCTTCAAACTTGGCAACTTTAAGACTTGTGGGACTTCAACTCCCAGAATTCTCCAGCCAGCACTGGCTAGAGAATTCTGGGAGTTGAAGTCCACAAGTCTTAAATTTGCCAGGTTTGAAGACCTCTGATATAAAGGATAGGCCCAGATTTTCTTTCCGTTTGTGAAGATGGCAAATGATGTAAATTCTTGCATTCCTTAACTATTACTCATCTAACAGCTATCTAATAATCTCATGGAATCATTAGGTTGGGCATGGATCAGTTGTTTATGTGTGAGGAGGAGGGGCTATTCATTTGTAGGATATAGATAGATGAGGGAGGGGACCCTTCTTTTTAGGCTCAGCAGTGCTTGTAGCATTATGTGGTAGGACTATAGCTGTAGAAAGATCTGCGACTGTACCCTGATCCTGATTTTTAATCTCTTCTGTTAGTATAGCCCAGGGGGTCTTCAAACTTGACAGCTTTAAGACTTGTGAACTTCAACTCCCAGAATTCCTCCTCCAGTCATATTAGCTCAGGAAATCTAGGAGTTGGAAGTCCACAAGTCTTAAACTTGCCAACTTCTAAGAGCCTTGGTATGATCTAACCTCTAACCTAGAATTCTTGGAAATCTCAATAGCTTGAGATTCTGAGGAATGTCAAGTGCTATAAAATTGATTGCTAAGTCTAACCTATTTTAAATGTACACATAAAAAGACACTGACTGTCTTTTTTTTTTTTTTTTGGACTTTGCTCTGAACGTTTCTTTCTTAAAATGCAAATTTATCCCGATTGAGTCTAATGTAAAATGATTTGTGAACTTTTATTTTATTTCCAGGTGGATTTGATTGAGTTCTTTCATGAAATTTATTTGAATGCATTTCAAAAATGGCATGGTTGCATTCAGTACTCCTTAAACATTTTAGCATGTTCTAAGCCACAGGAATGCAAAATACTGTATATTTTGCTACTGTTTTGATATCTCTGTCATCCTTAAAGATTTCTGATTCAGGGTTCTATTTAACATAACCTGTAATATGGGACTTTGCTCTTCTCAGTTGTTGTCTGGTTTGTTTTTCTGTCACTCTGAATTATCAGGGTGTTTTCTCTAACTATGGCTCCTGGCCTTAATAGTTGATGCTTCTTTTATGGCCTCTTTGGCTTAAAATCATGGTAGCAGCATGAAAAAAGCAGCACATTGAAAAATAACCTTCCTGGATCATAAACTTCCATTGTGTGGCAAAGCCCTCCCAAATAGTGTTTTGTCCCTCCAAAGCAAAGGAACATCTCTGCATGCTTGTACAACATGCATTTCTGCCATCAGTTGTAGCAAATTCATACTTACTCATCTGAAATTAAGCAAGAAGCTCTCAATCATCTTAAACAATGTGTCATTGTCACTCATGTCCTGAACATAAGTGAATCCAGGTGTTAATCATTAATCTTGCAGCAAATTAAGTGCAGTAGCAGATGTTCCTTGTGCTTCTGTTGTTCAATTTATCAAGAGGAGCTGTATATGGATTAGACAAGTAAATTGTTAGGAGGGCAGGTTCAGTTCCTGTTAAAACATAATGCTGATGACCTAGGTAACAAGTAGAGTTAGGGCATAATAATGAAATCAACTTGGAATGCAAGTTATTCCCAGAAATCCTTCCTTTCCCATTGAGCTTTCTACAGCGTTGCAATGTGTGTGCTTGTAAACAGCACATATTATTTAATACTTGCTGTGGTAGAGATTGAGAGAGTGAAAATATAAGTGACATTTATTTAGATTTCATTAATGAAATATTTATGCTGCAGAAGGCTGAGTGATAAAGCCTCCATCAAGGCGTCCATTTGCTTCTGATTATATTTGTAACTTCTTTAAAAATATGACCAGACATTCTGACGCCAGCTATTTTACACTGAGCAGATGTCACAGAAGAAAAATGGGTGCCAGATGCTACAAGCCACATAACAATAATTTGTTTAAGAGCTGGCTCAACTTTGGTGCATTTATTTATGCCCCATGGTGTGAGATAATGTGGCTAACTTGTGATATGCATTTTAAGAGCAGGCCTAATTTTTAAGACAGGGTGAGCCATTGTTTGCACATAAAATTTGATATATTCATATTGTGAGGATGAGCACAGGATTGCCAGGAAGTGAAAGCCTTGAACAGTAGCCATAATATATTTAATGTAATCAGTTTACAAATTGTTGTTTGGTTTAGCTTTGAGAAGCGATGAGCAGCTGCAGCATAAGGGGTTGAAGTTGGATCCTAGGAAAGAATAAAGGCTATGTCATTGAGCAGTTTGATTCTCTTTCAGGATCTGGAGGTCTACCTGATAAGAAACAAGCAATAGCTGGCTATTGCTCATCCTCCTCTGATGGAGAATGGGAATATAAGCCTTCACCGCAACGCTTGGTAAGTTATTGAAGGCTATTTCCTCTCAAGCATTTGCTGGTTTCACTTGATTACAAAAATGATTGACATTTGATGCAATCATCTATTTGTCTCTTTAATAGCATGTTCAAGAAACTTAAGGAGGAAAGAGAATAATAGTTTAACTAGTCTCTCACAGAGGCAGCATGAATGACCAGCTATATTTTGTAGAAGACTCCTTAAGATAACAGAATTGGAAGGGACCTTGGAGGTCTTCTAGTCCAACCCCTGCTCAAGCAGAAAACCCTATACTATTTCAGATAAATGGAATACCATATTAATAAGTTTAGGTAACAAAGAACAACTAAGATTGGCTGAAGAGAGTCCATTAGGTGCAATAATAAAATAATAAACAAATTTAAATGATGAAATATGCAATAATATTTTATGATTTCAATTTCTTTGCAGCAGAACTTATTTGGTGGACCTAAGTCTTAAAAGTAACATTTCCTGGAATCCAATTTGAGTCTAGGGGACTACAAGAATGCACCCTAGGCAGCAATGTAGACATGGCTTGCCACGGTCTCCCTCTGGAATGCATTTTCAGTTTCTTTTATCTAGTTCACACACCCCTGGGGTTTCATCTTGGTGGTCTTTCAACTAAGTCCTAACCAGGTCCAATCCTGCATAATGTATTTTGAAATTAGCCAAAGTCCATTGGAAATCACCTACTGAGAATGGAAAAAGTATAAAATAACAAGCTGAAGCTACTTGGAAAATATTTCTTTTAACTGAAGCACTTTTTTCATGCAACCTGGTCAATTGCTAAAAAGCGGTGGGAACTCTCATTCTTTTACTCCACAAACCTATAAATATTCCAATATGAAGGTTGGCAAACTTTAGTTTTCCAGAGGCACACAGAACATTTAAGGGGAATAATGTCTAAGTTCGCCTGAGGGGAGGAAGAGACAAGCTAGTGTGCCTCAAGGAGACAAAGCCAAGTTTTATTTTTTATTTATGTTTTGTTCCTTTCCAGAGTTTTGGTAGGAAACAGCACCTTCAATTTCACCACTTCCAAGCTCCATAGAGTCCTAAAAAGATAGTTAGGACAGTAGGCAGTTGCCAATGCTGTCCTAATAACATAAGTTGACGTTATCCTAATATAGTGTTAAACTGCACTCCCAGTATCAGCCAAGCTAGTGGGTAGCTGAAAACTGCAATCTGCAAAGTCAGAAGTTTTTGGGTGAATCCCAAAGCTCCTTCCACATTGGGTCTTCCATGCTGGGCACAGGAAAAATGCAAGCCAGAATAAGAACAAAGAGAGGGGGGAATAGTAAAATAAAAATATTGAGGGCATATTCAAGGCTTGGGCATTGATTTTATATAACAGAATAACATAATGTTATAATAAACAACAGAATAACATATTATTATAATGCTAAACAGGAATAGTTTGCCTTCTGTACACTCTGTGTGTGTCTGTTTCTGTGTGTGAGAGAGAGAAAGAAAGAGAGAGAGAGGGAGGGAGGGAGAATATGTCGGCATGTATATACTTTCATTTCAGGGGTGGTATATATTTATATATATGAGAATGTGTGGTCCGCCTGCTGCTAAAGCTTTCTTACTGTTTCTTGGAAGAATCTGGCTGGCTACTGCTTTTTATTGATGGTTTTCATTTATCTAATATTTATGCCCAGCCCTTTTTAGCTCCAGTTCCACCTACTTTTTCTCCAGGCCCTGCCAACTCTTTCAACTTGGCTTTTTGGCATACTACACATGAATGAATATGGCACTTAGCCACAAAAATACAGTTCACCCTTGTGGATTGTCCTTGTGGGTTGCTTTGAATGGCTGTAGGAGCTTTCTCGGTCTCTCTCTTTATTTAACTTAAATCAAAATAACTACTGATGATCTGAACACCTAATTTTGCAAATATTCTCCTACAAATTATTTTACATATTTAAAGTATGCATTTATTAGTGAACTGCCAAGTCATACAAATTTAATAAATAAAGGGAAAAAATCAAGCCAGCAGAAACTTCTAGAGAACTTTGAAAAGAACATTACATGGAGAAACAGATAAAACAGGAAACAAATGGGATGCAAAGAGGATACTATGAGATACTGAAAAGAGGGAGGTGCAAAAAGGGAAATAATTTAATATAAGTATAAAAGAAAACATTGTATAAAATACAGCAATTTAAATCTGTGAAATACATTTACTGCCAGAGGAAGAATACCCATGGAGTTATCTATTTATTTAGTTTTAAATAAATCTAAAGATACAATAAAGATGCGAGCAACTGAAGGAATTAAGAAAAAGTGTATTATAGTGATTTTTTAAAAAAGTCCAGTAGGTACCTCAGGGAAAGAAAAATTGTATTTCTTTTTAATTTTTTCTAGGTTTTGAACCTTATATTTGCTAATGTAATGACTACTACACCATTGATGCACTATTGATAACAGATTCTGCTAGAAGAATTATATATTCAAAAAGGAAGATTCAAAAAGATTGCATATATCCAATATATTCAAAAAGGAAGATTTAAACTAGCACATATGCCATGAAAATGTATCTTGAAGCTTTGCCTTTTTATTTCTACATCTAAGTTAGGGTTGTGTTAGATTATTTATGTATTATATTTGTGTGTATTTGTGCAGAAAAAGGGTCCCCAACTTTTTGGCCACAGTCCATTGGGAACCGGCCATACAATCAGTGGCCGAGTGTGTGAAGTTTCATTTGGGCATACAGGAGACTAGACTGTGCATGTGAAACAATACCTTTATATTTATTTATTTGTTTGTTTGTTTGTCAATCTCTTACAAGATAATAGGCATAAGTATAAACATAGTTATGAATACATGAAATGGATACAAATAAGAAAAATAAAAAGTTGCCATTTGTTTGACCATTCTGATACATAGTCAAGGTATTTTTGAAGGGTATCAGTATTTTTTTTTTTTTTAAAGTTTTTATTAATTTTCTACAAACAAACAAACATACAAAACATTAAAAACATCTACTCTCATATATACTTCCGGTGTATCGGTTGGTTCATCAGTTTTGTGCATTCATTTTATAGTGTCAATTACAATTATATTGCATAACCACTCATATTGTCAATCCATATTCTAATATTACTAAAAAAAAATAAAAATAAAAAAATCTTTTTCTGACTATACTTTTAATCATTCATGCTTTGCGAGATAACAATACTTCAAACAGTTTATTCTATAATTTGTTGTATAATCATAACAAATCAATCCTAAAAACTCTTCATATATATAATATTAATGCTCTATTATTGTATTTTATCATCTAACCATTGATAAAAAAAACCCCAAATTGCATAAAATTGTTTATCTTCTTGTTCTCTAATTTCAAATGTCAATCTACTCATCTCAGCACATTCCAATATTTTCTTAATAATTTCTTCCTGCAATGGTATTTTCTCATTCTTCCAGTTTTTAGCAAATACAATCCTAGCCGCCGTTAATACATTTACAATCAAATATTTCAAATCTTTATTATATATATCAGGTAAAATTCCCAATAAAAAGATCTCTGGCTTCAAGTCTATGTGTTTCTTTGTCATTTTTTCCAACCACATGTGAATTTTAGTCCAATATTTTCTAGCATTCTCACAAGTCCACCACATATGATAGTATGAGCCAGGTATCTGATGACATTTCCAACATTTTTCAGATTTATTCTTGAACATTCTTGCTATTCTTGTCGGGGGAAGGTGCCACCTGTAAAACATCTTATACAAGTTTTCTTTATATGCTATTGACATTGTCATTTTATAATTTTGAGTCCACAATTTTTGCCATTGTTCTAAATCAATTCCATATCCAAAATTCTTCCCCCATGCAATCATAGTTTCTTTAACTTGTTCTTCCTCTAGCTTAATTCCCAGTAAATAAGCATATAACTTTTTAATCACTTTCTCATCAGTACCCATCAATATCTTATCTAAATCAGTCTGTTTATCATAGAATCCTTCCGTTTTAAAATCTTCAAGATATCTTGAGTGTATTTGCGCATATGAAAACCAATTCATCCTTATACCTTGTTCCTCTAAATTTTGGATCGTTTTAAGTCCACCCTTTTCATCCAACAGTTCCCCATATCTAACTGTTTGTTCCTTTTTATAGATCATAGGATAAGAAAATGCTTCAATAGTCGATAACCAAATTGGAATTTTCAAATAACATTGTTTTTTTATCTTCTCCCAATTTAACCACAAAGACTCCCGTATATAATGTCTTCTGAAATACCCCTGTGTTTTAGTTCCCTTGTACCATAAAAAAGCATGCCAGCCCAACAGTAAATCATGTCCTTCTAATGTCAACAATCTATGTTTTCTTAATGTTATCCATTCTTTGACCCACATCAAACTTGCAGCTTGATAATACAGTTCCCAATTAGGCAGGCCAAAACCTCCTCTATTTCTAGCATCTTGCAAAAGTTTTAACTTTATTCTCGCTTTTTTACCTTGCCATATAAACTTCAACATAGTTTTATTTAAATCTTCAAAATAGTCTTTTCCAAGTCTAATTGGTATTGTTTGAAAGAGAAATAAAATTCTAGGTAAAATATTCATCTTAATTGTTGAAATTCTCCCTATTAATGACAATTGTAAATTTTCCCATTTCTTCAAATCTGTAATTATCTGTTGTTTAAGTTTAATATAATTATTCTCTTTTAATGTGCTACATCTTGCTGTCAAATATATCCCCAGATACTTAACCTTGTTTGTAATTTGAATTTTCAAAAGATCTGTCAGTTCTTCTCTTTGTCTCAATAACATATTTTTTGTCAAAATCTTTGTTTTATCTTTATTTATTTTCAAGCCAGCCATCTCACCATATGTCTCTACCTTTTCCAATAACTTTGGAGCGGTTTCTAACGGGTCTTCCAGAATAAAAGCTAAATCATCAGCAAAAGCTTGTAGTTTAAATTCTTCCTTTTTAATTTTCATTCCTTTTATATTTTTGTCATCTCTAATATTTCTATTCAACACTTCCAAAGTTAATACGAATAACAAAGGAGATAGGGGACATCCTTGTCTTGTACCTCTTCTTATATTAATAAGATCTGTAAATTCTCCCTCCATCATTACCTTTGCTGTCTGTTTATTATATATGGCTTCTATTGCTTGAATAAATTTTCTGGCAAAGCCCATCTGTTCCAATAATAATAACATAAATCTCCAGTTCACGTTATCAAATGCTTTTTGAGCATCTAGGAATATCAAAGCCATTTGTTTTTCAGGATGAGCCTCATAATATTCCAAGGTATCCAAAATTACTCTCATGTTGTCTCTAATTTGTCTCTTTGGTAGAAATCCATTTTGATCTGGATGGATAAAATTATTTAAATATTTTTTCAGTCTTTCTGCTAAGATTGAAGCAAAGATTTTATAATCTGCATTCAATAAGGAAATAGGTCTATAGTTCTTAATTTGCAACGGGTCAGCCTCTTCCTTTAAAATAAGTGTAATATAAGCCTCTGACCATGTTTTGGGTGTCATCTTTTTTAACATAACTTCATTCATAATTTCTAACAATGGAGTGTTCAATGATTCTTGAAATTTTTTATAGAATTCTGCCGGAAGCCCATCTGGACCTGGTGCTTTCCCATTATTTTGTCTTTTAAATGCTTCATTTAGTTCCATCATTGTTATATTGCTTTCTAACATTTCTTCAATCTCTTTAGGTATCTTCGGTAAGTTAACATTCTGTAAATACTGTTTAATTTTTTTCTCATCAATATTCTCTTGATTATATAGTTGTCCATAATAATCTCGAATAATTTCCTTTTTCTCCTTATTACCACAACAAACTTGACCTTGATCATCTATTAGTTTCAATATTTTTCTTGATTCCTTCTCCTTTCTCAGTTTATATGCTAGCCATCTACCTGGTTTATTTGCGTCTTCAAAATAATTCTGTTTAGAATTTCTAATTTTTTGTGCCAGTTCTTCTTTCTCTATTAATTCCATTTTATGCTTAATTACATCCAGTTTCAATTTAATATCTTTTTTCTGTGGTATTTTCTGTAATTCTTTTTCAAGTCTTATATATTCATCTTCCAAGGCCTTAGAGGTTTGTCTTTTTCTAATATTCTTTTTTCTTGTATAGTCTATTATCAAACCTCTTACATATGCCTTCATTGTATCCCAAACATTCTGTATTGAGGTATCTTCTTTTTTATTTTCTTTAAAAAAAAAAGACCAATTCCTTCTCCATCCATTGTATAAAATCTTTCTCCTTTAAAATGGTATTGTTTAATGTCCATCTCGATCTTTTTCTTTGTCCCTTCCATTTAATTGTCATTGGACTATGATCTGCCCAAGTACTTATTTCAATATTTGTTTCTTGAATAGTAGATATTAGTTCTGTTGAGATCCAAATCATATCTAACCTGGACCATGATAAATGTCTATTAGAATAAAAAGTATATTGTTTAGTTTTAACATTTCTTTCTCTCCAAATATCTTTTAAGGTTAATTCATCTGTCATTTTAAAAAAAGATTTAGGGAGAATCTTTCTATTTTGTTTTGTTGTTGTTGTTATATAGTCCAATTTATTGTCCACAATTCCATTAAAATCTCCCATCATGATTATGTTAACATAGTCCAGTCTAATTATTTCCATATGTAGTTTTTTATAAAACTCTTCTTGTTTATCATTCGGGGCATAAATTGCAATCAAGAGTATTTTTTTATTATTATCCATTATTTTCACCATTAATACTCTTCCATCTTCATCCGTGTAGATCAGTTTTGCTAGAATATCTTCTTTAATGTAGAGAACCACTCCTCTTTTCTTACATTGAATCAAAGAAGTAAATATTTTCCCTAATTTTGGCTGTACTAACAAATGCTCATGTTGCTTTTTAATATGAACTTCTTGTAAGCAAATTATATCAAATTTTAATTTCTCTAATTTGTGAAAAGTTTTCCTTCTTTTAACAGCTGAGTTAAGTCCATTTATATTCATTGTAATCAATTTTTTTTCTTCCATGATTATGCTTTATATTTAGGTCTAACAGCTCTCGTAGCTCTCACTTCACGTTGTTCTTTACTGTCTACCTGTCCACCTGCAACTCCTTTCTCTTTTTCAATCTCCAGTTGTTCCTCCAGAAGCTCAATTAATGAGATCTCTTTCTCTGCCACCTCTTTTTTTCTTCCAAAAAATTCTGTATAAAAAAGTTCTGCTTTTTCAATCGAGTCAATTCTATGTCTCTGCTCTTGCCACGTAAAAATTAGTCCTTCTGGTATCAGCCATCTGTAGTTCACTTCATTTTCCAGTAGCACTTTGGTCAAAAATCGATATTCTCTTCTCATCTCTCTCACTCTTCTAGGTATTTGTTTTAAAACTACAATCTCTTTGTTTTTATATTTCAATGCTTTTTCTCTTGCCACTTGTAATATTTGTGTTCTGATGGATTTTTTAGTAAATCTAATATGTACTTCCTTTGGTAGTTTATTTCTCATCGCATATCTTGTATAAACTCGGTATATCTCATCTACTCCGTCCATCACTTTTTCCTCAGTAATTTCCAGAAGATCTGCCAATATTTCTATCATTATCACAGCCAAGTTTTCTCCTTTTTCCTCTTCTATATTTTGAAATCTAAGATAAAATTCTGATCTTTCCATCTCCCACCTCAACATCCCATTTTTTTCTTGTTCTATCACTGTTAATCTAGTGTCAATATTTCCAATCTTCTCCTCTCTTTGTTTTCCTTCTTCCTCAATTTTTTGGAATCTCTCCTCATATTTTCCCATCATTTGTTTAAAATTTTCATCAGATTTCTCTATTTTTTTGTCCATGGTATCTATTTTTATCTTAATATCTTGAATTCCTTGCATAATCATCTGTAAATTTACTTTTTCTTATTCCTTATCTTGCTTCAACATTGTCTGAATTGAAAGTTGTCCTTCAAGTGGTGGGGAAGCAGAGGTAGAAGCAAAAACGCCGAATGGTTTTGGCTTCCTGCTCATTTTAATATTTCCAAGTCTTCAAGCTCTCTTTGACTTTAAATCCAGCTGGTATAGTAACCAAATATAGTCCAAAAAATCAAAAAGAAAAAGAAAAAAATCCAATAGTAAAAAGCCCAAAACCAAAAAAGAAAAAAGGAAAAAGGAAAAAGAAAGGTCTTCAGGTTCTTCTAGACCCTAATCCAATTAAAATAGATGGAAGAAGCAAAGAAAGAGAAGAAAAAAGAAAAAACTCTGAGGCTTTCCCTTTGAAATAAAAAGCAAAAATGCTAGAGTTAAAATTAACCAAAAAGGCTGGCGAGTAGGAATTTCAAAAGTATATATATATATATATATGCACTGTACACTGCACTTTATTTCTTTATCCAAGGCTCTTATTATGACTGTCTTCTCCAGCAGCTTCAAAGCCAAGCCTCAAATGTTAAAATATTGATAAGAGTCCAAGAGAGCACCTGTAATAATATTTTACTGTATTCTCCCTCTATCTTATCACATTAAAATGTCCTTGAAAAGAAGTGCTTTTCTCCCCAATTCAAATAAAATATTTTCAAGCCTCTAGTTGGCAGTGTTACAGCATCTAAATACTCTTTCCCCCCCCAGCCAAAAGAAAAAATGTTTATAAAGAACTCAAACAAAAGAAAAAGATAGTCAAAGGGAGCCTCTATCCTAAAAAGAAAGTTAAAAAGATAAAAAATAAAAATCAAGTGAAAAATAAAAATATATATAAGAGAAAATTCAATCCGGTTACCTACAAAGTCACCTTAAAGTCCTCAAAGAAAATAAGAAAAAAAAATAAAAAAAATCCAAGTCTCAATTTGACATCACTTAAACGCCGCTCAACCCAGGTTCAGTCAAAAGAAAAATAAAGTCACAGATTTCTTCTTTGTTCAGGATGTCCTTTCAAGTCTTAATCAATTTATAATACAAAAGAATTTCTCACCCAACCGATACACGCTCATTTAAGACCCTTTCTTTCCGGAGTTGTCCCGGCTTCAGCAGCTTTAGAGGCTGCCTTTCTGCTTCCAGCAAAAGGGCTTCTCCCGGATCAAACCAGAGATTTTGCGATATCTCTGGGATCCTGGGACTGTGCCCTTCACGATCCCCGTCTCTACGGGACGGTTTAGGTCCGTTAGAACCGACCAGAGGCAAAAATATCAGCTGAGATCTCAGAGCCCCGAGATCGCAGCTGTAACATCGAGACGTAGCTCAGTATTGTCTGTGTATCAGTATTGTCTGTGGTGTTGAATAGCTTTACATCATCAGCGAAGAGAACACAGTTGCTCTTGATATGATCACAGAGGTAATTTATGTAGAGTATGAAGAAAGTTGGTCCTAGAACATTGCCTTGGGGGACACCACTGTTGACAGGTACAGAATTTAACAGGATGCTCCCAATTTTGACCATTTGTTGTCTGTTTGACAGAAATGCTTCTATCCAGTTATGTAGGTGTCCAGAGATACCATAAGATTTTAATTTTAGGAGTAGTTTGTCGTGTACCACTGGATCAAAGGCTTTACAGAAGACTTTGTAGATTGCATCTATTGCCTTGCCCTGATCGAGTTGTGTAGTCCATATGTTTTTGCAGTGTAAGAATGGTTAATAATTGATTCCATGACTTTACAGGTGATGCAGCCAAAAGAGATTGGTCTGTAATTTTCAACTAGGCTGGGGTCTCCATTTTTGAAGATGGGGATGTCCATGGCTTGTGACCATAGTTTTGGCAAGGAGCTGGTCCTGAAAGATTTTTCAAAGATTATGCTTAGAGGTTCGGCAATGGCAATGGATAGCTTTTTTAAGAAGTAGGCACATATTCCATCCGGTCCAATAGATAGAAATAGTTTTAGATTGTGTAGTGCTTTTTCAACATTGTCTTCTGTAAAATGAATATGTATTAGATCATTGTAGTTTTCTGTGGTTCGACTAGGAAATACTGGGCATGATCCATTGCTGTTTACAAATATTGAGCCAAATACTGGATCACTGGTGATCCATGCAGCCGGAAAGACTGGGGAACACTGATGTAGAGACACAGAGAGAATGAGAAAGCAAGCACCATCTTAGTGTACTTTTATTTTTTAATTTATTTTGTCAAATGCTTACAATATAATAGAAATAAGAATAAACATAAGTTTAAATATAAGAAATAGGAACTTATAATTGGAGATAATAGGATAGGGATGGTAGGCATGATTGTGCACTTATGCACTCCCCTTACAGACCTCTTAGAAATGGTGTGAGGTCAATAGAGGTTTGAGGGTAAAGAAGTGGGGGTTTGAGCAGGTGACAACAGAATCAGGTAGTGAGTTCCAGACATTGACTACTCTGTTGCTGAAATTGTACTTCCTGCAATCAAGTTTGAAGTGGTTTACATTAAGTTTATATCTGTTATGTGCTCTTGTGTTGTTGTGGTTAAAGCTGAAATATTCATTAACTGGTAAGACGTTGTAACATATGATTTTATGTACTATGCTCAAGTCCAATCTTAGTCGGCGTAGTTCAAGGTTGTCTAAGCCTAGAATCTCAAATCTGGTGCTGTAGGGTATTCTGTTGCGAACAGAGGAATGTAGCACTCTTTTGGTAAAACACTTCTCAAGTAGCTCAATTGTATTTATGTCAGATATACAGTGCAGATTCCAGACAGCAGAGCTGAGTTCAAGTATTGGTTAGCAAAGGTTTTAAATGCCCTAGTTTGCAAATCATTGCAAATTACCAGAGGAGAAGCTTTGTAAAATGAGATTTACAACTCTTAAAAGTCTTTTTGGCAATACTGTTGCAGTGAGCTTTGGTGCTTAGATCATTCGATATGAGAACTCCAAGGTCCTCGATGGAGTGAGAGTCATCAAGGTCATATCCACCTAGCTTGTATTTGGTATATATATATATTTTACCAATGTGTAGGACACAGTATTTGTTGGTTGAGATTTGGAGTTGCCAACTGTTAGACCATTCAGACACATAATCAAGATCATTTTAAAGGATGGTAGCATTGTCGGTGGTGTTGAATTAAAGTGTAGCGATTAAAGGCACCAGACTAGAAACTGCCCTACAGTCTCTAAAGGCAGAATAGGAGTGCAATCAATATAACAATAATAATAAGACAGAGGTTGGACCCAAAACACCTGGATGACGTTGTTTGGTCTAAGAAGCTCAGGATGGCCTGGTGAGTATTGCAATGAGGGTTGTAGGGTTAGACTGGGAAGTTGAAAAAAAAATCACAATGAAAATCATTTTCTGAATGCTGCCAAGAAGACAGCAAGATTGTCCCCACGAAGTTCCCAGGAACTGAGCTTGAATCAAATAAGATTTTATGTTATTTCACTATACAGTCACAAGACCATCTATTTCAGCAACCATCTCTCACCATCATCTGTCAAAGTTGTCCATCAAATTTCTCGAGTCTGCAATCCATCCATCTTCCACCAACTAGGAAATTGGGGCAATTATTAAACTGTTTTACATAGGTTATCAAAGTTTTCTCTTTAAGTAATGTTGAAGACCTTTTTTGTTTTTAAAGCCCATGTCACACTGAACCAACGGATGCAAAGAGGATGTAAAACGGACAAAAAACCTTGCCATCCATTCGAAAACGCGATGTACTCACTGCCTCCATTTGGCTTCCTCTCTATCCATCCAGCAT
This sequence comes from Laticauda colubrina, assembly GCA_015471245.1. Classification (NCBI taxonomy): domain Eukaryota; kingdom Metazoa; phylum Chordata; class Lepidosauria; order Squamata; family Elapidae; genus Laticauda; species Laticauda colubrina. The sequence continues at coordinate 16,058,160 of BLBF01000017.1, read as the reverse complement.
CTGTTTATGGATGTTTCATCTGCTCCAAAAGTTTTGGGCTGCCTAAAACTTTTGCGTGGAAAATGTATCCAGTTCGTCCGTTCTGCATCCGCTACGCATCCGTTACGCATCCGTTACGCATCCGTTACACATCCGCTGTATCCGCTTGGCATCCGCTGCGCATCCGTGCAACTCGCATCCGCCCGGACGCAGGGAGGAAGCGGAACGGATCTGGAACAGATGCAGAATGGATGCAGAACGGATGCAGCACAGAAACAAAGCGTTTAAAGCGTAAAAAACGTTCGCAGAGGGGACCTATCTCGAATATTAAGGATGTCTAGAGGATGCCTAGAGGATGCCTAGAGGATGCAAAGGGACACCAATACTGCCCATAAAAAGGGGGAGCAACTCGTCTGCATCTCACTTTCAGACCAGCAGCCCACCTGTGCAGACCTCTGCAGCCTTCATCTGACTCTTCCTCTTCCACAGCATCCAGTCATGTCCACCGTGGATCATACCACAGTCCTTTTGGCAGCCACCATCCTTCTGCAACAGTACGAAGCCATCTATAGGCTCTGTGAACTCTACTACGGGAAGAAAAAGAGGCGGCCAAGAAGCGTCTGGGTCCGAAAATGGATTGGGAGAAGAGCAGAGTACGGACTGTACAACAAGCTAATCGTGGAGCTCAGGAACGAAGACACTCGGGCGTTCCAGAACTTCATGAGGATGCCTCCAGCCATGTTTGACGAAGTTGTGCAGCGGCTGACACCCAGGTTGACCAAGGCAAACACCAACTTCTGGCCCAGCCTGGAACCTGGGCTCAAGGTGGCACTCACTCTGCGCCACCTGGCCTCAGGGACCACCTACACAAGCATGCAGTACGGCTGGAGGATGCCACCCAACACCATCAGCATTGTGGTCAGAAAAGTGGTGCAGGCCATCATCGAAGAATACAAGGAGGAGCTCCTCCAGTGCCCATCCACTGAAGAAGGATGGAAGAAAGTTGCAGAGCAGTGGTATCAGAGATGGAACTTTCCCCACACCGCTGGAGCCATAGATGGCAAGCACGTGGCCTGCAAAGCTCCAGCCAAGTCGGGGTCCACTTATTTCAACCACAAGGGCTTCTTCAGCATCGTCCTCTTCGCCATGGTCGATGCTGACTACAAGTTCATGTACATCGATGCTTCAGGCTACGGCTCATCTTCAGATGCCCAGGTATACAACGCCAGTCACCTCAAGGAGGGGCTGGAAGGCAAACTCATCGTGGGCTTCCCAGATCCAGACCCCTTGCCCAACGACACGCAAGATGTGTCCTACTTCATCGTGGGGGATGATGCCTTCTCCCTCAGAACCTACCTCATGAAGCCATACACTTCCAGACTCCTGACCCGTGAAGAGAGGATCTTCAACTACAGGCTGTCCAGGGCAAGGCGGGTGGTGGAGAACGCCTTTGGCATCCTGGCCAACAGGTTCCAAGTACTTCTCACCACCATGCAGCATCGCCCACAGACCGTGAGGAGGATCGTGGAAGCTTGCTTCATCCTGCACAATCTCATGTGCACCCGCTACCCAGTCTTGCAGAACAGGCTCGTGGACCGTCAACAAGGCAATGGGGACATGGAGCCTGGGGAATGGAGGCAAGGGCGAAACCTGATCGACACTCAGGATGTGCAAGGCCACAACAGAGCCTCACGGGAAGGGAAGAAACAGCGCGACCTCCTGAAACACTGGTGCAACTCCCCAGCTGGAGCGGTGGAGTGGCAAGACAGGATGGTAGATGCTTAATGGATGCTTCCTTCAGCCTGTCTCATCACACGGATGAGATTGGGCCATGTATGTTGGGTGGGCCTAAAATGAACAGGGCGTTTAATAAAGAGTTGTGTTTGTGTTCAAATGTGTGGATCAATGCTTACATTGTTATTGATAAAAAAGGGCCATAGGTGTGGCACCTGGGAGGGTAGACCATACAGTCCCACTATGCTTGCACTGGAGGTTTATCTATCCCACAGCTATTAGCCATCCCAAAGGTATCCCTTCTCATTCCACAGGTATCCCTGCCCACCCCACTGCTATCTTAACCCATCCCACAAGCATGCAAAGGCTTAAGCCAATTCTAAAAGTTTCCACCAAGACTTTTTTAAAAAAAACAAATGAAGCAAGTGTGTGAATCAAAGATAAACTTTATTGAACAACAAGCTGTAAAAGAAAAATGACCCAAGTCAAGTGTCCAAATAAAGTCCACAGGTAGCCAGCTACCCAGTCTCTGGCACTCTTCTTGGTCACTCGGAGGTGTGCCCAGTTTCAGGGTTGAAGGGTTCAGGTACTTTGGTGGTGGGTGGTGCTGGAGTGCCTGGCCTCGAGAGGACAACAGGGGACGGTGTGTTGAGAAAGCTCTCAGACAGCTGGCTCAGCCCTGTGATGCTGAGAGGTCCTTCCTCCATGCCATGGGGTGTCAGCCCCAGTACTGATGACAGATGTACTGAGGCCGGGCTTGGCTGTGGGGTGGAAGAAGGAGTGGTGTAGTGGGGCTGTCTGGTCTGCAGCTGGGTGAGGACTGGCATGGGTGGCATCATTGGCATGGGTGGCATCGCTGTTGTCGGTGGCATCATTGGCGGTGGCATCGCTGTCGTCAGTGGCATCATTGTCGTGGGTGGGCTTACGTAATACTTCCCCCCCGCATGCGCAATTAACGGTCGGCATCTGTTCCGCTTCCGCTGTGCATCCGCTAGGCTTCCGCTGTGCATCTGCTTTATCCGCTGTGCATCCGCTGTGCATCCGCTTCATCTGTTCGGCGTCCGCTCTGCATCCGCTGTATCCGTTCCACATCCGCTTTGCTGAGGCCCCCGGAAGCCCTGCGGTTGCGCAATCTGCTCCCATCCGCTTCCATCCGCTGGGCTTCCGTTCCGCATCCACTTTCCATCCGCCCTGCGTCCTCCCCGCGTCCGTGTTATCCGCTCCGGTTATGCAAAGTTTTGCCCCTTTTAAGAGCGGATAACAACGGATGGAACATTTTGCTCGTCCGCTGTGTCCTTTTTGCATCCGTTGGCCAGTGTGACATGGGCTTAATATGATTTGAACCTCTCGTTTTAAAATACATCTATCTAAGGTTTTCCTACTTCCCTCTGGAATATGAATAGCAACCAAATCTAAGATAGTCTTCTGGCTTGCTCTGTCTCTCTGATAGTACAAAATCTCAGCCATTTCAGTCATCTGTGATAGCTATCAGCTGTTTCACTAGTGGAATTCCATGAAGGATGAGCTCTTGAAGTTAGCCAATAAGCCAACCAACTAAAATAATAATAGCCACAAACCTGGAAATGCAGGTGTGAAGCTTCTTTCTGAGAGCAGATTCCACTTGCTCATTCCCTGCCTTACCTCACAGCTTCTAGAGCCTTTGGCTCACTTTGAAGAAAGAAAGCGGGAGGTGATAGAAAACAACTTGCATGATTGACTTTCAGGGCAAAGTAGAAGTTTTGCCAGAAACTGCTGGTTGGGAGAACAGCATGAAGGTGAAACTAACTTTGGCCACATCAAGAAGGGCTGTCCCTCTGAGAAAACTGTCAGGCTGAGTCTCTGTGTGGATATGTGTCAGGTATTTATACATATTGCTTTCTTTTCCTTTCTCCTGAATATGATTGTGGGCTCTCAGAGGGTTTTCTAAATGTTGGAAAGGTTTTAAAGTCATTCCAGCTTTGATGAGAAAAAAAATGGAATTAGGCTGCTTTAATGTCACATTCTATAACTGTAATAAATAAGCTTGGCATATGGTTTTCTGCCCTTGCCATATCTTTTTTCTCTATGTTAATGTGGAAGATTAAATGTTTCCTGGGGATGGCAGTGGTGGCACCCAACTTCAGATAAATGCTAGTTAGAAATGAAGAATGACCAGGGGTGGAAAATACCTAATGGCCAGAGGACGTAAGATTGCTGCAAGCCATAACCTGGTTTCTACAGATTTAGCTCTATCTCTTATTCCCTGATGATGTTTGCTATTAAAGTTCACAATTATACTTCACTATTTATGATTTTATTGTGAATGAAGAAAATGATGTGGCATGTATTACTGAAACCTGGATTGTGTGAGCTTGACACAGTTTTGTCCACCTGTATTTTCAGTGTACCTTTAGCCCAGCAGTGGGATTGTGAGGATGGATTCTCAGTGATCCATAGGAAATACCAACTCATTTGCTAAAAAACCTAATTTGGCTGGTTAAAAGGGCTTTGCACAATGTTGAGTCAAAATGGCGAATATTATTTGGTGGCCTGATATTCTCCTTGGTTGAGGAAGCGAAGCTGGTCTTTGATGCTAAAATATAGAACTTTAGGAAAGATTTTTTTTCTTCAAATTAGGTCAGCTGCATATTAAGGGTATTAAGACTATCCAACAGATCACAACATGGAGAGTGTGGTCTCATAGTGTCCATTACCTCTATTGCTTGATAGTGTTTGCCTGGGAAGATTTTCCAGAAACCAAAACTTATGATCCAATAATGGAAAAATAGAACAGACTGTTGACACAATCTTACCACTTTTGATGCTGTAGAATCTGTGCTTTTTTCCTTGTTTTCTGGAGCACAGGTCCCCAACCTTGGCAACTTTAAGACTTGTGGAATTGAAAGGAATTGAATTCTCCCAGGGAATTGAAGTCCACAAATCTTAAAGTTGCCAAGGTTGGAGACCTCTGTTCTAGAGAATTCCACACAATGAAGCATTGGAGTAAACAACTATAGCAAAGGGAAGTTAGACCCACTTGGAAGTGAGATATGTGGCTTAGGAGATATAATCATGCCTCTTGTAAGTTATGAAGGTTATAAAGAAGGCTTACTTACTGCATTGCATCTCAGGTAAATGCCTATTAGAATGCTTTATTTTGCTCAAGGGTCTATTTTCATCTATTCCAACAAACTCAATCTGCATAAAGTATTTTAAGGATAAAGTCTTTTATGACCCAACTTGAATGCCAGACCCAAGGTGTCTTGGATTTTATTAAATAAAGAGCAGGCCCCCTCCACACAACTCCTGCATCCTCACTATGAACATACTCAGTCAGGCTGTGCAAATAAGTTTCCATTTGGCAATCCCTGTGACAAAGTGGTGGTAATCAGAATTGACACCCCCCCCCAACTCTTACTCCCTGTCCCGTTGTGGTTTACTCATGTTACAAAAGGGGAATATCTAAGTTGAACATCCATTCCTGAAGAAAAAAGATAACTAAATACAACTTTCACCAACGACAGCCATGTTACAAAAACCCATTTACAGGCAAGGTTCTTGAGAAAATATTGCCTGTAAAACTGCTGGCATTCTTGGAAGAATCCTATTAACACAGTCCTTTTCAGGCTGGCTTCCAGCCTGATTTTGGAACAAACTCAGCTATAGTCACCCTGTTAAATGACCTCCTGCAGAAAAGACAAAGGGAATATGTTTCACAGCCTAATGAGATGCTAGCAGGGAGTTAAATAGAACTGCCATAAATCAATTCTCTTACTAGCCATGCCAATGGTAAGACTATAAATAAGTCCTCAATCTTTCACTGGTATTATAAGGATGCAGAATTTGAGTTGGCTATTCACTGTGAGAATTCCAAGGGGTGAAATGTAGAATGTGGTCAAACCCACAGGATCAAAGAGCCAAGGGAGCAGGTAATAGATTCTCAGCACCAAGAATGGGCTACCACCAAATGTTGCTCGAGTAGAGCATAAAAACTGCTGGGTAGTCATAAATATACTAGTCCCCTACGTTCCACACCAGATACAGCTGAAGCTCTGCAGCCTTATTTTGTTAGGTTTCAATCCTGCATATTCTCAACTTAAGGCAAATGTTTGTCATGCATAAAGGATCAGGATCTTATGTTAACTTGCAGCACAGAATATTTAATCAGATCAACACACAAACCTCTAGTCAACTAACAGTCAGCACTAAATTGGCACTAGATAAGGGTAACGAAATTCAAGGAGGGCTAGACTTGGATAATTTGTGGCAATGTAAGGACTCTAAGCTGATGACATATTTAATTCCACCACCATCCCAACTCTTCCTTCTCTTCTCTGACGTTGGTTTCCTTGAGAGGCACTGCATGTCCTTTTAGATTAGATGAGCCAATCTTTTCGAGAAAGGCTTGGTTATGGTGACATTGAGGGAGAAGTACAAGAACACAGAAAAGTTGGAAAGAAGATGTAAAAAAATGAAAGCTAAAGTCTTAAAGATGGTAGGCAGAGCAGTAAAATGGTGATGATAGGGAAAGCAGCTTGGAGAGAGGTGAACAGTAGATTGTTAGTGGTAGCAGAATAAAAAACCCAGAATGCTGGCAGGAAATTAAGCCCAATATACTGGCAATTACACTGAAGGTCTAGACACCAGCAAGAAACCAAGCCCTCAGTGTTAGCAATTATTCCAAACAGCCTAGAGCACAGGCCCTAAACTAAGAGCCTGGCCTGACAAGCAGAGGGGCTGAACACTGGCATACCCACCTGACAAAGACTATAGCAAACTCTTGAGCACTAGCTGCACTGGAAAAGGCCAACAGTATGGCAGCTCAGTGCCAGTGAGAGGGTCCCAGTACCAGACTATGCAAAAATAACTGGGAGAAAGGTTTAAAATAAACAGAGACACAATAAAGAAAAAGGAAAATGAATTACAATGCATGACATAACCTGCAGGCTAAAACCATATTGATATAAAAAATAGAATTCTAGAAGGTAAATTAAATGGTAGAAAATTGTGTAAAAACAAATGAGGCTGGAACCTCATATTTTAATTTAAAAGCACTATTTGGTGAATATCTGGTCATAAAAAAGATTCTGGTTGCAGGAATTCTCAAATGCTACCTAAATCTGACATTGTTCCCAGACGGAACCCACAATACAGGTCTTTCACAAGTCTTTCTAGCTGTGGTCTTCTAGGTTCTTAAACTTTGTGGGTTTGCTTTTAATTCCAGATTTAAGTCCTCAGCACCAGAATAAAGCAGTGTAACATCGGCATCTGGTCTTTTGGAACCAGTATTGAGGCTTGATATCATCAGAATTCAAATGATGATATTTAGCCTGCTCCTTTTCTGAGGAAATTAATGTGTTTGGCTGAACTCTGAAAAGTATGCACCTCACTGATGCCTTTTGATATCCCCGTATGACATGTCATACATTGAAGGATGAGAACACAGTAGATTGACTCCTTCGTGAAGGAGCAGTACCAGAGTAGCGTTGGGTGGCCATATTTCTTCTGCAGGTGCTAGAAGACATTACTTTGTCCCCAGTACTATTTATGAAGCTGCTGAGGCTAGTCAGACATGGCTGATTATCTGGAGATGATGAGGAGGAGGAGGAGGAGCAGGAGGAGCAGGAGGAAGAGGAGGAGGAAGAGAGGGAGAGGGAAGAGGAGGGGGAGAAACCAAGTGTAAAATCATTTATTTACTACCAAAATACTCCTCTGCATCTGCTCCTTGAAACTACAGCAACTCAAAGGTCACTTTCTCCTAGCTAAATGGATGCTTGGGTGACCATGCAGAATCTCAAAGTGATTGCAGCAATACCCTTTCAGTGGCTGCAGATCTTTCACACAGTATCAAAGAGCAGGTCCAGAGAGACCCTTTGAGCAAAGCCTCTTACAGAATGATCTCTACAGACCAACCATTATGAAAAGATAAGTTTTACATTTTCCTTATAAGTAGCCGGCATTGCATTTTATTGCTATTTTTATTCTTTTCATTTGTAATCAGAACAGACATAAAGCACAATAAATAAAACATCTATATTGACATTTTTAATATTAAATGTTCCTGCATTTTGCATGAAGGTACTCTATTTTTTCTTTTCATGGTAGAGTATATTCTTTAATATTTTGCCACAGTGGTAAATTAAGGAAGATTTGAATGTAATGCCAGATTCCCTAATGTTTACTTTAGCACTACCAGGATTATTACCTTGGTTTTATAGATGTGGTGTTTTATCTTAATTGACAGAACATTACCATTTCCATTATCGATAGAAAATGTTAATGCCTAACTAAGACTGCGGTTAGGCCTTTATTGACAAGAACAAATGGCTCAGACTGTCCCAGCTAACATAGTCAAAGCTACTTAACATTCACATTAAAAGAAAAGTCTATGAAAATCTGTGGCTAAGTACAGAGTATTGATTTCCTTTGGTATGTGCTGTTGTTTATTTCTGCAGGTCAAAAGTAACCTTAGAAGAAACAAAAGGTTGGCAAAAGAAACAAAGCAACTGGTTAAACAAAAGGAACTAAATAGACTTCACAAAGCACAGGTATTTTAATTTCTTACCCTTCATGTAATGTATTCAACAGTAAAATATTTGGCCAGTTTGAATGCATTGTCTTCTGCCATATTATTGGGAAACTGCAAAAATGTTCCCCTTCATTAATGCTTAATATATCCTTATGAAGATGGCTCAGTGGAGCCATATGTTCCTTCACTATTCTCTTAACAAGAAATTTGAAATGATTTTTATTTATCCTATTCTGAAGATATTTCCTGATAGCGAACATGCCTTCTCTTTCTCATTTCTTCTATCTGTTCCATGTTTAGATTTATTTGTTTGATTTTTATCCCACCTTTATTATTGCTTATAAATTACTCAAGGTCAAAAACATACCTAACACTTCCTCCTCCCTCCTTGGTCATGCTACCATCTACCACACTCACGAGTTCAATGAAGCTCGGAACTCCACAAGCAATTCCATCAACAGACATATTGACCTACAACCACCTAAAAACCCCCCAGAATTGAAATCAACCACATAATCAACCAGAGATAACACTGACGCTCAACCAACCCATGCAACTCCCCACCACCAGCAGTTCACCTCCCAATCACCCTGACCTGATGTACCCTCCCTATTACAAGACCCATCACAAGACCCTCACCTGATACACTCACACCCTTATAAACAGAAAAGTGACACTGACATCCCCTAAACTCAGCTGAAGATGTTAGCTAGCCTAGTAACGAAATGCTCAGAAACCAACCCACAAGCTCAGAGAATGAACTTTCACCCTCATCCTACAGATATTCGCCACAATTGCAAACTCCTTCCTCTTTCTGTTTTCCTCATAACAATACTGTGAGGTGAGTTGGGCTAAAAGTGAATGGCTGGCCCAAAGTCACCCAGGCAGTTTTTCATGCCTAAGGTGGGGACTAGAACTCAAAGTCTCTTTGTTCCTAGGCTAACACCTTAATTACTAAACCAAACTGGCATTTCCAGGTTGCCCAATTCTGTACCTCTTTATGCACTTTCCATCTCTCCACAGGTCTCAAAATTTTATATTAATTTCCCTTCTTTTTAGCTTTGTACATTTTCATTTTTACCTGTGCTATTTTCTTTTCTTGGACTGATGGCTTTATGTCCATCAATTCAGTTTACTGACAAAATCTATGGGCCTTAGAAGCTCTGCAACCAGACTCTCTTTTATGTGTGCTGTTTATTGTGGATAATCTTAGTACTTTTTTCTGGTGGAATAGGTTGTACATTAGCTATTATCCCAGTTGCATGACTGCTAAAGAATGGTTAGGCACTTTTGTTGGTACTATTATAGTTTCTGACAATATTTGACAGCAGAAACATATGTATATATGCCTTAGTCTGTGTTTAAATTTTCTTGGGATAGAGACTTAGAAAAACACCCAAAGATATATGTTAATGTATGCTGAAAGGCCTACATTTAGTTTCCGTATCTCCACGTAACAGTTAGGAAAATAGCAATATCATCATAATGAGTCACTGTCTAATTGAATAGAGAGCCATGAAGTAGATACAAGTGGTCCTCAACTTACAACAGTTCGTTTAGTGACTGTTCAAAATTACAACGGGACTGAAAAAAGTTACTTATGACAATGTTTTTCATACTTAAGACATTGCAACATTCCCACAGTCACTTGATCAAAATTCAGATGCTTGGCAACTGATTCCTATTTATGACCATTGCAGTGTCATGTGTTCATGTGATTAACTTTTCAGACCTTCTGACAGGCAAAGTCAGTGGGGAAGCCAGATTCACTGAACAATCATGTTACTAACTTGATACAACTGCAGTGATTCACTTAACAACTGTAGCAAGCAAGGTTGTGAAATGGAGCAAAACTAACTTAATAAACGTCTCACTTATCAACAGAAATTTTGGGCTCAGTTGTGATTCTAAGTTGAGGATTATCTCTATACCAAAACAGCACCTTTGAAGATTTTATTTCTTAGATAAATTTATTCATTTATCCAGGCTATCCAACGGTTATTGGAAGAAGTAGAAGAGCAACAGAGAGCCCTTGAGGTATATGGCGTTCAATTGGAGAGGGAACTACGAGGAGAAGCAGGTGAGAATGGCAGAAAAATGTGTGATTTGAAGAACATGCCAACCATCCTGAAGCTGTTTGAGAAGTTGTACAAAAAAATTCATTTGCATTTTATTTTTTATCCTCCTAGAATAGGTTGGAATAGAATGGGATACAGGAAACTTTTAGGCTTGTGGGCATTTTTGATTATGTGAGAACCCCCTCCCCCTTGGTATCATATGATTGTTGGGGACAGCATAGCTAATCTTGAGATGTATAGGACAATGCCCAACCACCTACAAGTGAGCAGCTGGAGTAGGTGGCAGTTTGGTTGATGTTCGAGAGGCCACAAGAACATTCCACCTTGTAAACTAGATTGGGGAATTAAAACAAAATGGCAATTCACTTCTACTGTATATAATGTTCATGAAGTCATCCAGAATCAAGCTGTTATCAATTGCTCATGTTTATTTAGTGATAAATTTAAAGCTGCCCAGAATCACCTTATAAGTGTGATGGATGGCATAAATATTAAATAAACAAACAAGCAAACAAACTTGGGCAGTGAATTCCAGTGTCCCCCCCCCCCCCCCAATGAAGGCAGGAAAGCAGGCATATTTATAACTACCCATTGAAACAAACAGATATTGGAAAGGAAAAGGAATTTTTGCTACAACTCAGACCAGTATTCCTGAAAATTAATAGAGGAGATCAGAAAGTAACTGTAAATCTGTATTCTTATGGCCATATCTCATGTAACTACACGTTTCCATTAGAAGAGGCAAAATTTAAAAGGGGGAAGAATTCTAGCACTTTATACTTGTGATCAATCAATTAATTTGATTTATTGTGGTCAAAGTCCAGCATACATTATGCTTGGGTATGAAAAAGAATAAGAGAAAGATGAAGGGACTATTTTCTTTTGCATTCAGTCACCCTCACCCTCTTTCCCTTTTATTACTTTCACATCTCCTCCAGTGGTGGTATTCCACTGGTTTGGCCCAGTTCTGCAGAGCCGGTGGCAGCGATGAGCAGCAGAGACCAAACCAGTTCTTTCCGCCGCTCTGCTTTTGGGCCTAATCGCCCACCCTGGTTCCCATACTCACCTTTATCCTTTGAATTTGAAGCACAGCTGCTTTGTGCGACACAGAAGACTGCCATGCGGCAGCTGCAGGCTTGCAGGAGGTGAGTTAGAATGCCTCTGCACCTGCACAAAGTGCACATTTGGCATGTGTGCACACACAAAGTGTGTCCACGCACACAAAGCGCATCCACCAAGCCACACCCACTGAACTGGTGGTTAAAATTATTTGAATCCCATCACTGATCTCCTCCCTTCCAAAGAAGCAGAGGTGGTATTCAGCAGGTTCTGGCCAGTTCTGGAGAACCGCTAGTAGAAATTTTGAGTAGTTCGGAGAACCGGCAAATATCACCTCTGACTGGCCCCACCCCCATCTATTCTCTGCCCCCCAAATCCCAGCTGATTGGCTGGCTCTTCTTTTGTTGCCCTGAACAGGAGAATGGAGCTGGGAAAGCAGGTTAGTGGGATGGGGAGGCTGCCCACCAAGCCACACCCACAGAACTGGTAGTAAAAATTTTTTGAATCCCACCACTGCTAAGAAGACACCTTTCTCTCCAGTGACACCAACATTACATTATAGAAAGACTGGGGGGGAGGAGGAAGACAAGCTTTGAGTAGTCACTGGAGCCCATTTTGCATAGTGCAGGGGTCTCCAAACTTGAAAAACTTTTAAGATTTGTGAGCTTATAACTCCCAGACCTCTCCATGCTGGCTGGTGAATTCTGGGAGTTGAAATCCACAAGTCTTAAAGCTTCTAAAGACTCCTGGCTTAGCGGGCAGAATAAAATGTAATGTCTGGAGGCATCCTGATGCCTTTGAGCAGCACTGTGGGCACCAGCACATCTAAAGCACAGGTAATTTTAAGATGTCATAGGGAGGACTGAATATGTTTTCTAGCAGCTTTAGAGCTGATGCAGAGCAATGGTACTTTTTTTTTTTTTTAAGCAGATGGATGGAAGAGCAAACAGCTACTTAATTGCTCCAAAGTATGTCAAATTACTTTTCAGCCCACAGCAGGTGGTACCTTTTAAAAATTGCTGTCTTCATCATGCATTTTGTCTTGTGAGAGAAAGACTTTAGTTTTGCCTTGTGCTGAGCATAAATTTCTTGCTGTGAGCTGGCCTTATTCCATGTTTCCCCCAAGAAGGCTGGTTGCTTGCTCCGAGTACCATGTTAGAATGGAATTGTGCTGATCTTTCCAGCTCATATGCAACCTTGTAAATTACACATCAGAGGCACTTGATCATCTCCATTCTCCCTGATCTGGTATCTCATTTTTCCATCTGCACTAATTCAATGGTAGCAACAGTTTCTTATAAAAGGGGCACCAAGCAAGCAGGCCATAGCAAATGATACTGATGCAAGGACACTGCTATTAAAGGGAGGAAAAACCCTCCTACAAGAGTCTTTGTCAAAAGCATTTCTATCTACTGTAACAAAAATAAAAACAAGGGTTCTCATATGAATGGAACAAATGGGTTAAGCTGCCCAAAATCTTAAGAACTGAATATTTGTAGCATTCAACAATGTACAGACTTTTAGTTAGGCTTGCTAAGTTGTTGTGCCATTATTTACTTGGCATGGCTTGGGAGATGGAAGATTTCTGCTCCATTCCCCATCATTAGTAATTTAATTCCTTTAATTAGGGTTAGTTTTTTTTTCCTGTTCTCTATTGATTAATCGACAGAAGCTGCTGTTCTAAAAGAGGGAGTGATTATTTCTCATTTGTCAACCTTACATGTAGATTTGGCAAACAACCTAAGAAAATTATTAATTTGGGGACGTTGCTGTTTATGTTGTTAATGTATAGTTATAACTCTTACGGTTCTGTTCATTCAGGCTTTAGAAATATAGTACTTTATTGCTCAATAAATAACCAGGTCTTATTATTTTAGGCAGGGCTGTGCTTGTATTTAGGCAGGGCTGTGCTGTATTTAGGCAGGGCTGTGCTTATGGAGTTCAAGTGATTTAATAGGTGTTATTATGGTAATTAGAAAATCATCACAGTTAAGCAATATTATTGAGCTGCAAAGGTTCTTAAAAACCAAATTTAGAGACAGGCCTGCAAACAGTAGTCTTCCATGACATTAATGCAACTCCCCTCTAATAATTGTGTGAAAATGAAATGAAAGGCTCTTTTGTTAGGGGGAATTACTCATTAGCTACTGGACTGAATAAGAGAGTGTGGAGGGTGAAATAAAGTGCTCTAAAGGCACTGAGCAAAATGTGTCTAAGAGGATCACAACTGGAGCAACAACCACGTATGCATTAGAAAAACCTCAAATAATTTTAGCCTTATAAATACCATTAATTATTACTGGGGCACAGACTAGGTTTTTTTTTTTTTTCCTTTTTCTTTTAAAGTTCTTCTGGAGCAGCGTCTGATTTTAATTCTGTGCAACTTAATTTTAGTAAAGCTAGATTACAGGGGTGTCAAACTTGTGGCGTCATGTTGTCACGTGACGTATTGTTATTTTTTTCACCTTTACTAAACTGGGGGTGGGCGTGGCCAGTACATGACACATCCGGCCTGCAGACCACAAGTTTTACACCCCTGAGCTGGAACATCAGCTGAATTCTGAAATCCCTGTTTCCCTAAAGCTTTTCTATACAGGTTCATATTCCATCACTGGCAATAGGATATCAAAAGATAAATCCTGGTTGTTTCGTTTTATTGTTTTATCTATCTCTACTTTGTGTGAGAGCTACTGAAAGTACAGATTTTTCCAACGTGATATATCAGTTTAAGGTTGTACTGTATATCACAAATTGGAAGTGCCGCAGACTGAGGTGGGACCATGTGACAAACCCTTGCACATTTACAAAAATGCAGGGCCTGGTTGTATGAACAACTAAGCATGTATAATGTGTTCCAGAGAAAGAGAGATACTCTTTAAAATATAAATGGTAGAAACAAACCGTAGGAATATCCTCTGCCTTCATGCTGTCATTGAGAGTTTCTCAAAAATCTGATTTGAAAAGTATTGGAAGCTATTTGGTGAAAAAGCATTTTAAATAAGTGAAATAAATAATTCATGCTGGACATGAATACATGATATTATCCTCAACTTGTCTCTGTCTTACAGTTCTCTGCCCTTTTGCTTCACTTCAAAAGTAGCAAATTTTGCCTTTTTAGTACAAAGTACGCCAGGTGGTCAGTCTGTTATAAGTTATTTCTCCTGCCACACCTGGCAGGAAAAATGGGAAATTAGCTGCAGAGAAGAACAGTGGTGCCAGTTTTCTGATTTCTTAGAGTGGTCATTTTGTACAATTGAAGAACAGGTGGCAGAAGGCTTGTTTCTTCCCTACTTGTCTTCTGCTTTTCTTACCATTGGTGGCAGGAGAAGTGAAGGGAAAGGAGGAGGAGACCATCTCCTTTGGTGTCAGTTGTCCAACCCTAGAGAGACATGGTCATATCTGGCCCTAAAGAAGGCATTCTTCAATAGGGCTCTCAATTTTCCCTCTTTTCTGGTGCAGACAAGATCTCTATTCTACTTCATTGCTGGAAATGTGATCAGCCCTTTGTTAAACCAGCACTGTTTTCTGTTAGCTCCAGGGGTGGGATTCTACCGGTTCTGTCCACTTCTGTAGAACCAGTTGCTCCAAAGAGCAGCAAAGAGCATACATAGAACCAGTTCTATGACTGCTGCTGTTTTGGCCCACCCATCCGCCCGGGCTCTTACCTGACCTTTATTTCCTGTGTTTTCAATCAAGTTGCCTTGCGCGACACGGCTGCAGTTGAAAAAGCAGGAAAAAAGTACTTTTTCAACCGCTGTGCACCCACACGCAGTGCTGCTCAGCTGTCCAGGCAGCTAGATGACAACGATATACATGCGCATGCAGCAAAATGTAAAATCACCGAACCAGTAGTTACACTGGTCGGATCCCACCGCTGGCTGGCTCCCATGCTGGATAACAGCACTTGCATGCTGCTGTGAAGAACAACCCTGTGGGATCAAAAATGGAACTTAACTTTTTAATAATATGCCTTCTAGCCTTCATGTCTATGAAGATTCTCAGTCACCAGGTCATGGTTGTCCCAAAGGTGCTTTTTTTCTTTTTCAAGAAGCAACTGGACTTTCTGGCATTTCTTTGAAGACGTTTCGCTTCTCATCCAAGAAGTTTCTTCAGCTCAGCTTTGAAGAAACGTCTTCAAAGAAAAACCAGAAAGTCCAATTGTCTCTTGAAAAAAAAAAAAAAAAGCACCTTTGGGACTTCTAGCCTTCAGTTCAGCAGCTGTAATATTTGAAAATGCTTAGAAAATGAAATTGGAGTATTTTGGAAGGACATTTTAATAACCGCTACTTCTCTATACTGGATGCAATTTTGGGGATGGGGGGAAAAAAAACTAATTCTAGCATTTTTAAAATTTTTCAAACAGATTCAAGGACACAAGATGAATCTGAATTATTACATGAATGGTTTGAACTAGTACTGGAAAAGAACAGATTAATGCGCTATGAAGCTGAACTCTTGACCACGTAAGTCAGAACTGGTAGTTTGCATCAATGGTGAGAATATATGTACTGTATATATGTATATATTATGGATGCCAGAAGATTTTCTCTTTCCGGCATATATATGTCCCTTACTGAGCTAAACTCTTGTGTTACTCCTTGCACATGTATTTTATTTTGGTTTGAGGTTAGTTAATCTTTTTAATACTATCCTTCATGAAAAGCCTTGATGGAGTAACTTCTAAGGGCACTTTCATGCTGATTTGAAATCTTTACTAGAGAGGGAGGGAGGGAGAAAGGAAGGAAGAAAGAGGGAAGACATTTTATACTTTTTACCTTTGAATTAAGACAATCCTAGTCAATCCTAATCTTAAACAATTTGTACATTTTATTGCTGTGATATATTCATTCATGAGCTTGTATATTTGTACAAAGCTGTACATTTCCTGCTTTGTTTCCTGATCCTGTTTTCCTTTCATATCCCATTTCTTATTCTATTTATTGCATTTATAAGACTGAGTAGTCCTTAGTGTTCTCTGAGCTTGCTTGAGCAAGTTCAGAGAGCAGCTTCTCATTTCAATTCTGAGCTACAAATATTTTCCTTTATCTGTACTTATAATATATTTGTTTTCAGCCCTAATAATGTTGTGTGGGTGGCACACAACAAATTTGTGAACAATGATCCAAAAAAAAAGAAAAAAGAATGACCTACATCATTAAAACACTCAAATATATAAAATAGTGAACTAAATTTGATAACCCTATGACTATTATTAAGTGTTGTGCCTTATGATTCTTGACTCTTGATGAATGTATCTTTTCTTTTATGTACACTGAGACCATTTACACCAAGACAAATTCCTTGTATCCAGTCACACATGGCCAATAAAGAATTCTATTCTGTTCTGTTCTGTTCTGTTCTGTTCTGTTCTGTTCTGTTCTATTCTATTCTATTCTATTCTATTCTATTCTATTCTATAATTAAACAAACTAAAAGACTTGACATATCTGGATCCCAATATTTGGCTGAAAAGCTAGGTTTCAGTGGCTTTTCTCAAGGCAAGGAGAATAAGGACTGTCATATACAGATAATCCTTTACTTATGACCACAACTGGGACAAGAATTTCCATTGATAAAGGGACTGTTAAGTTCTTGTGTCTGATTTTGCAACCTGTTTCCCACAGTTGTTAAGCAAGTCACCACATTCTTAATTGAATCATGTGGCCATTAAGTAAATATGGCTTCCCTTGCTGATCTTGCTCATCAGAAGCTGTCTGAGAAGGTTGCAAATTGCAATCACATGACCCCAGGATGCTGGTGGCCAAGTGACTGAATTTTGATCACTTGACCATGGATATGCTGCAGGACCAGTTGTAAGAAACTTTTCAGTGCCATTGTAACTTTGGTTTTAAGTCAGGGATTATCTATATCAGAGGGAAGAATCACTCCCAGGGATATTATACCACATCAAACTATTTTTTTACAACATTTTTATGTGTGTGACTTCTATGCTCGCCAAGAAAAGCATGTTTCAATCTCATGGGGAGGCAGTGTTTTCAAAATTAGCCAAGTTAATAGGTTTACAGGTCAAACATGAAGATAGAAATGGAAATGAATTTGAGCACCTTTTATTGCATTGCTGAAAAAAATAAGGATCTTGATCAACTTTGTGTAGAATGATAGGAGTTATCAAAAGATCAGCCATCATAGTGGCATCTCTTTCTTGTTCCAGAGCCAAAGATATAGAACTAGAAGATCATCAGAATGACTGGAGGAGAACCGAGATAGAAAACTAACTGTTGGTGATAAAGTAGATGTTTAAGGTAATGGCATAAAGTTTATTTTGTATACAAAATCAATATATGTTCACCTGAAAATGGGTAGAGTTAGTGCTCGTTTTCCAAACACATTGAGACTGGTGACTCTCTCACCAAGCAACAGTTGTAAGGGGGAGAAATTACTCCTTACTTAACAACAGTAGTTTTTCATTTCCAGCTGTGGTTGACTGTAATTTGACTTCCTGCCAGCTTTCCCATTGACTTTACATGTAAGAAGCCGGTTATGAAAATCTTAGATGACAATTATATGACTGTGGGAAGCCAAACACTTGAATTGTGACCATGTGACCATGGTAAGATAGGTAGCAAACACATTTAATAAAATAAAAATATTTTTTTTCTTACATGGTGACGAATGAAAGGCTGATGGATGAATGTCGTAATATGAAAGTGAAAAATCAGTATGAACAAAGCTGAGATGTTTTGTAATAAATCAAGTGAATGAGAATCAAATCAGGAAAGAAATATATGGAGAAAGAGTAAATGGGTTGAGACCAAGAGGAAGATAAAGAAACTCAATATTCACAAAGATCTGAATGGAACAGATGACAATCATGAAAAACAGAGAAATTAGAGGTTTTAAATACAAAAGGCAGTGTATGATCTGGTGAAAGCATGGGTGTGAAGGTATGGGGAAGTATGCAAAATGTTTGTGTAAATTTTCCTTTTGCCTCCTGATTTTCCTTTGCTTCACCCTCCACTTCTTGCTCTTTGCACAGCATTGCTTATCCCAATGAGGCAATAGTGTGAGAGGTATTGAACATATATTTAAACAACAGAGTTGGAAGTTTTTAGAACATATGTACTAAAGTTAAATCAACATTTGAGTCATCACTTATAAAGAAAATTTAAACAATTTAGGTATTTGGTAGGACAGGAAAAAGAATGTTCAAAATGACTCTCATGAAATAATTCTTACACACAAATAATTATTATTTAGCATTCATATCTGGATTATGGGCAAAGGATGGGTTCAGAAATCTTCCTGTTGGAACTATGAACCGACTCTTGAATGAAAGTCTGTGCAATGTATGAATTGCAGCTTTTCATATATTGTTCATTTAGCAAGTTTGTCGATAAATCCCTGCTTGAACAGCATCCTTGATGGGGTATAAAAGTCAACATACACAGCAATACAGGTGGGCAACCTGTTCACAAATGCTTGGTGAGCTTTTTATATATTCCATGTCTGATGATATTCATGGACATCACAGCATAAATAAACAGAACTGGTCCTGATTCCGGTTTCCCCACTTTTGTTACACTAATCCTAAATATATCCAGTATGCTATTTAATGCAACAGCAAAAGGTTATTAACTTTTAACTTTTGTATTTGAAACAGGGCCTAACTGATGAATAAGAAACTTAAGAAAAACAGAAGAATAGTATTTCTTGGAAGGAACAGAAAGTTTCAATAAGCCAAAGAACTGTATTTTGGTAAGTTTATACTGCTTGACAAATTTAAACACAGGAAGGTGTATACAGTTCCTAACGGTGAGAACAATATATCACTGGAGCGGCTTATCTTCAGAAATTGTGGATGCCCCATCACCGGAGACTTTCAAGAAGAGATTGGACATCCATTTATTTGAAATGGTTATGGACTCTCTTGCTTGAGCAGGGGGTTGGGCTAGATGACCTCCAAGGTTTCTTCCAACTCTGTTATTCTATGTTTTAAAGTTCTCAGAAAATAGTTGTCCTTCCAGCATAGTGAATACCATTAATGTATGCTGTCCAGTCACTTGTGGAAAGGAGGCAGGGCTTATAGAAATCAAATAAATAAAAAAGTAAATTAGGGTCAAAATCTTATTGCACAGTACAACTGTACGGGAGAGGAATAATGTTCCGATTGATAATGTAAAAATAGCATTGGCTTTTATGAGTAAAGAATGACTGAATCGTAAATGGGCCTCATCTAATACAGTTCCACTGAGGAAGTAATACTAGAATGGTCTTTGTGTTCTACTTCCTGGATTTTTAAGTCTGATAATATTTGATAGTTACAAAACTGCAACACTGTTTTAGTTTTCCTTAAAAGTAAACATATCTTGTTGATGGATGATGAAAAGACTTTCAGTGATTGACATACAGCATGTACCACTACATACCACTTAACGTTTTACACTAATTCTTTAGGTAGAGGATAGTATTCTTGTGATTAGAATGCCATTGTAACTATGAACAGTTACAACAGTTGATTAGAAATTATACTGTATATGTACGTTGTAAATAAATAACAAAAAGGAATCAGTTGCTGTTAAGAGAATGCAATTTATAAAATGTGTTTGCAAACTAAAAGTTTTAAACTTTAAAACTATGGTAGATATTTGTACTTTGTACATTGTAATTTAATATATAAGTGTTTATTCTGAACAAGATGTAAAGCAATTAAGTAGGCTATTTGTATTGAAACAAATAATAAAAATATTGGTTTACTCTAAATGTTATTTTTGTAATTTTGCTTTTTAAAACTTGCATGAAAGGTGTAGGATAACACTGAACATCTTTTATTTATTATTCCAAATGGAAATATTTTTTAAAAAGTGTGTGTAAAATATGAATCAAAGTCACTGCTTCTTCTTCTAAAGAATATCAAGTATTGTATGAAACATTTAAGTGCAAAAATCTTGTGATTCCTGACTGATGAAAGTCCTGATACAAATAGCATATAATTTGACCTTACACAATGTAAATGCAACTAAGCTCTAATTTAGCAGATTAGAGTTCTGTTGGCTATGTACAGTAAGGCAAATTTCCTAGCCTCCATGATCTTCCTTTGAGGGCAATAATTCCTTATGACTCTGTAATCCCTTAATTTGGTATAGAGTTGGGGGTGACTGGATGGAGTTGAGTGTTTACTGGCCGGATGTCCTTCCTGATGTCACATGGAGTTCACAGAAGATATTTTTTCTTTGAGCCTTAGGAGAAAACCATCTGCTACCTAGAATTGAACTCTCCACCTTCCGAGTGGGAGACAGGTGTCTTCACCACTAGGACACCACACCATTCTTAATAAGTAAAGTCTAAAAATGGTGAGTTTAGTTATAATTAATTGATAATATTTATCCTTAGTTACTTAGTTTCAGTAACTTTGGACACAACTCTAAATGTTATTTTTGTAATTTTCACTGCGTGGTCTGCAAGGGAGAGTTTGCTATAAAGATTTGCTTTTGGATATCTAAAATGAACCCTAAATAAAAGGCCCTGTGGCCACAGTTGTTCACTGAGCAGGAGCTAACAGTCCAGGAGGAACCATGAGTTACATATATCTGGGAAAGTGTCTTTCCTTCAAGTAACTCATGATGACCAGCATGTTTATTGAAACCAAAGTGATTTGATCTTGCTAGATTCAAGCCTAAACTCTGATTCTCCTCATTCAGACCTTAAGGTACCAGGAAAGGACCTCCACAGTATTTCTTCCTCAGCCAAGGCTGAAATTGAAAGCTGGGTACTGTAATATCAACATACCAATGATTGTTGCTAGTCGCAAAATCGTGTCCGACCCATAGCGTTCCTCCAGGTCTTCCTGTCCTCTATCATCCTCTGAGTCAATTTATGCTCATACCTACTGCTTCAGTGACTCCATTTCATTCTCCACTTCATTCTGTCGTCCCCTTCTTCTATTGCCCTCAATCTTTTCCAACATTAGGTTCTTCTCCAGTGAGTCCTTCCTTTTTATAAGGTGGCTAAGGTAGTTGAATTTCATCTTCAGGATCTGGCCTTCTACAGAACAGTCAGGACTGACCAGTTTGATCACCTTCCAGTCCAAGGAACCAGGAATCCTCTCCAGCACCATAGTTCAAAGGCCTCAATTCTTTCTTTATGGTCCAACTTTCACAGCCATACATTGCAACCGGGAAAACCATAGCCTTGATTTATCTGACCACCTTTTTGATCTTTTCCAGTAGTCTCATGTAAATGTTGAATAAAAGTCAACTTTTTATGGGGCTGATTTCTCACACCTACCAACATCTTGGGAAATGGCTCAGTTGCTTAATACCAGCTGGCAGCACAGAAATACAGACTTGTGCCCCGTGAAGCCGATCCTCCACCAAGCAGAAAGAGTAACTCCCACCTTTATTCAACTTTGCATTCTGTTAAGGCCCGGTCCCACTGGCCGACGGACGCAAAACGTATGCATAAAGGACACAGCGGACGAGCAAAATTTCGGGGGTGGCTCCATCCGTTGTCATCCGCTCCAAAAAGTGGCGAAAATTTGCATAAACAGAACGGAAAAGAACGGACGTGGATAGTTTGTAGCAGGGATGTTAAACGGGTGTTCATAGGAAGCCTTGCGGATGAAAGCGGATGGAAGCGGATGACACCTTTGAAGGGGTTCCGGGGGAGAATTTCAAAGCAGACGCATAGCGGATGAAGCGGATGCATCACGTACGCCTAAAGGAAAGAAAGGGGATGCCACGCGGATGGATATCGGATGCAAACCGTTCACTGCGCATCCTTTCTATTTCCATGCTGCTAACGCTTTGTAGATGTTCCATGTACCTTTTGTTTCCTCCCTCTTTCCATTTTCAGCTGCAGCGGATGTGAGTTGCGAGGATGCCCAGAGGATGCAGAGAGGATACAGCGGACGGACGTTTAACGGATGATAAACAGACATGGAACGTTTGTTGCTCGTATGCCGCGGATTTACATTGTACACGGCGGAAAGTTCATCCGTTCACAAAGTTTTTGTGTAGCTCAAAACTTCTTGCGCGGATGAAATCTCAGTGGACGAATGCTCGAGGGATCGAGCGTATGAAACACTGAGTACACAAGGGATGCATAGCGTTTTCCAACGGGTGGCAAGCTTTTTTTAACGTTTTACATCCTCTTTGCATCCGTAAGTGCAGTGGGACAGGGCCTTCCTGGGCGAGCTTGCTTTGGCCTCCAAAATCAAAGAAACTGCATTAAACGTTATTTTTTTCTCAACCCCCTTTCAACACCTCCTCTAACATTACATTTGAATTCTTAATTCGGCAATCCTCAAGATCCCCCGGCGGCGCATCGATATCCTCGGACGATTCCTGCCCCCCCCCACCTCCGTCGAGGAGGCCGTGGAGTGGAAAAGAGGCGATAACAATTTACGGAGGGGGACAAAGACTAAGTTTTGACATTGATAGGAGTAGAGAGACGCATTCTGTGTAACTGAAACTGGGCTAGGAAATGACGTCGCGGGAAATGTTTTCCGGGAGCACAGACGACGCGACTTTTTGAAAGCCGTCCCGGCCAAATGATGCAGGTATGGGGAATAAATCAGCCCAGGGGAGCGAAAGGGCTGCCAAGTTGCGCGGTCGCCCCTTTGTAAGTGCAACCGAAGAAGACGCGAGTTTCCTTCACTTCAGAATGGAGACACGCAGGATCTTCCCCAAAACTGCCCCTTTGCAAGCGAAACGAATAGCTTCGGCGTAAAGAGTTGTGAAAAGTATTCAACTCCACCGACTTTCCTGTCAAGCGACAGGTAGGTAGGTAGCAGGATCGGGCTGCAGACCGTATGGCGAAAGCAAGGCGGGTGGACGCCGGGATCTTTTCCCTGTATATTTTGCCCTAGGGTCCAGGCCTCGGCATTTTTTTTCAAGTCTACTTCGCGGGTCCGCCGAAGATGCAGGGGCAAATTTGCGAGCCAAAGCCGCAAACGTTTCTCACAATCTCTGGGCTTTGAGGAAGGGGAGCGGGAACGAACATGAACAACAGCAGCAGCGGCAGCGGCAGGAGCTGCTCTACCACGGAGCCGACCGGGCTCTGCGCGAGTTTGCCAGAGGGAGAGAGGGGGGGGGGGCGAAACTCCTTCTCTGGGTGTGCGCGGGAGGGAGGACCGAGGGAGGGAGGACCGAGGGAGGGAAGGAGCAGACCCAGAGCAGCCTCAAATGCTTGGAATAATTCCGCTTCCGTTGGGAATAGGGACGAGCCCGCTGGTGACTTGAGTCGAGCCGAAGCCTCTCCGCTTTCGTTTCCCAACCAGGCTCGGGCGCCGTTGGGTAGGAGCCACCGCCATGGCAACCTCTCCTCAGAAATCGCCTTCTTCCCCCAAATCTCCGACCCCCAAGTCGCCCCCTTCCCGGAAGAAAGACGACTCCTTCCTCGGAAAGCTCGGAGGCACCTTAGCCAGGAGGAAAAAAGCCAAAGAAGGTAACCAAAGCTCCGCAAGCGCGCGCGGTGCCTTTAATGAGGCGAGGGGAGGGGCGAGTGAGAGAAGGGGGGTGGGGGGAGGAAAGCGGCAAAGGTGGCCCGCACTGCCCTCTAACCCGAGGCCCGCGGGGCTTGGAAGAGGCGCCTCGGCGGGGCCGGCGGGCTGGGTGCGCCGCTGTGGGGGAAGCGCGTCAGGCTGAAAAAATGTTGTCCCCTGAAGCGCTGCTGGGGAGTTAGTTGATGACGGGCTCTTCCGGCAACTCCTTTTGCTTTCTTGCACCGAGAAGTTGGCCGTCCGGCATAAAGCCCTGAGAGCGGCGGCCAGGTTACCGCTGACTGACTGGCAAGGTTCCGCTTGGCGCTCATTGTTTTCGCCCGCCTGGGAACTCGCGGGCCTTATAGTGGAAAGGGCCTGAGAGAGACGTCACCGCCCGCTGCCTACCGGAAAAAGGGCTGACTTCTCGCAGTCGGACTGCGGGGCTCGAAAGCGTGTGCCCGGTGGCGGGGGTGGGTGCGTGGGGAGGTTGGCAGCAGCGCGCCTTTCCGCCGCCCTGCCGCCAGCTGGGCTCTGCCAAATAAAAAAGGCTTTGTGTCTTTTCTGCTCGGGGGTGGGTGGGGGGTGGGGGGGTTTCTTATTCCTTTGGGTTGGCAAAACTCCTGTCAGAAGAAGATGATGGAAGAGGAGAAGGGTCAAGATTATGATGGAGGAAAAAGAACCTTTGTTGAGAGCGCCCTATAATTTGAGAAGTGGGGGAAAAAGGGATATTGCATGAAGATCTGTGTTTAAAATTGAAACGCTCAACCCAGGTTTCTAGGTTTGCAAGGTACATCGTCAGGTTAGCAAACTACATGGATTTTGAATGGTTTGTTAGCAAACCACAGTTAAAGAGAGCTCACGTTATGAAGAAATATACTATGATGTACAAGGCCCAATGTCTGGATTGGTAGAGCATGCAGTGGCTTGTTGGGCCTTGTATGTTCAAAGTTATCTTTGTGAATTGCTTCTATGATCTGCTTCTTCAGACCAGTCCATAGTATTGTAGCATTCCTCCTCAAAATTTGTACTATATTAACATTTATTAACTATTAAAATCAAACTTGTTTTTTGTCTTCCTGGCTCTTTTCAGTTATATTCATAAGATATAGTAAACCAGGCCAATGGTGGGCCCAGTATGTTCTCTGAATGCAAAATCTTGGTAACTCTGATGTAAGTATGCAGTATCACCCATAACCCACTGTGGATCTCGAAGAAAGGTTAATTTCACAGTTACTCTGTCTTCCAGAACACAGAGATAGCAATGAAAGTCTCTAGAAATTGCCAAGTAAAGCTGTTTCAGTTATGTCATCTTTGGTTACTTTTTCTAAATAATTTTATGCAAATCAAAACTACTACAAGCTACAAATAATAAAAAGTGTAGAAAAGAATACACATGCACATAGAAGAATAAAAAAGAAAAAACATAGGAAAGAAAAGAAAGTATAAAATTACTTTCCCTTGTGTCACAATAAGTCACGATAAATCTAAAACAATTTTAACAACTTAATATTCTTGTAAAATAACACAAACAATCTCTTCATCCTATGTCACATCTCTTATCTAAAGACAGATCCTTCAATCCTCATTGTTCAATCTTGGTCAGCAAAAGTCCATTAAGGATTGCCAGAATTAACTTTTTTAATCTTGATCAAATAAAGCAACTTTATATTCCTTCCCTTGTAAACTATCTCGATCTTTATTTTCTTCAAATAATGTCCTCGAACATGGTACTTTTTTTTCCTCACCAAGGCTTTCAAAATTTAATAGGTCTCCTTGGTAAGTACAATAGAGGAAAATTATCGAAGTTACTCTTATTATTGCTTAATAATCACTTATTACTTATCTATTATCACATTTGAATGTCTCTTTGTCATTAAAACATCAGCTGGTTTCATTTGTATATCTAGTATACAAATGTATATCTAGTATATTTTTCATATTTTTGGAGCTTGTCATTTTAAAATCTAAGTTCACACTCACAACCTTGATTGCAGCATCTTCACAGTCACATAATCCAAATTCAGGCTTTGGGCAATCAGCACATATTTACAATGGTTGCAGTTTCTGACAAGCAAATTCAATGGGGGAAACTGGATTCGTTTAAGGCCCACAACATTCACTTAACAACTGCAGAGATTCACTTAATCGTCATGGCAAAAATGTTGTAAAATTGGGTGCAACTCAATAATTACTTTGCTGAGGAACGGAAATTCTGGTCCCAGTTTTGGTCATGATAAATGAAGAGTCCATGTTTTCATTACTCAAGCTAATTGGTCACTTCCACTATATTATAAAATACCTTAAAGAACATGGCAACCTAAATACCTTACTAATGTTAATTACCATACAACCATTTGTGACCTGAAGTCACCTAGGTATGGTAGTTTCATGAAGTATTCAGCTCATTTACAAATAAATATAGCGAGCAGACATTGGGTAGAATACAACTGCAAATACTGGTATTCGTTAATGGAGTTCCTATGTAAGTAGGATGATTATAGAAAGAGTTATTAATGCATTAATTGATCAGCACATTCTCAATTCTCTTATGAAGAGGATATAAATATATGAAACCATGATATTTTCAGATATCATTTGGGATACTTAGAAGTGCAGTTTACTTTAAATCTCTTTATGATATTAGAATCATTAGCAAAGAAGTCTTTGAGATAATGGTAGAAGAAAATAATTTTCCTCTATCCATTTCCCCTTGTAGTATTTCATTATGTTATATTATGGTTTTCCAGTGTAACTAAAGCCATAATTCATTGTTCTCCTTCAGCATTTCTGGATTTAATAGGCAAAAAAATCACATCTTGTAATAACCTGCCTTAGAGGATTTTAACAATTGGAGCCTGACAGTCTTAGAAAGCTGTGATACATTTACCAAGGGAGAGCAAAGATCAAAATTGCTTAAATTGATGTAGGAACAGATGAAAAAACAGACACTTTGGCCCTATAAATTATATGGAGGACAATTGTGATGCAGTATATGGCCTCAGACTATCCCCAATTGATATGACTTTAATTGAAATAATTTGCTGAAATAATTTATCATAGGCTTATTTGGTTCTGATGGTAGAAGAAAAATTATTCTGGCTCTAACTTTTGTAATATTTCCTATGCTTTTTTGGCCCGGCTACTTATTTTGCTGCTGCAGTTGAAAAATACTGCATTTTGCCCTATCCAACAGGCAAATCTGGTGTAATCTGCAAAAGAATGGACCTGTAAATAATATCAGATAATCAGAGGGCCAAATAAACTGGCTGTTGTCAGCCATAAAAGACCAGGGCCTCATGTTAAGTTCCAATTATATTGATTTATTATTCATGCCTATGCATGGGGATTTAGTCAAGTAGCAGCACTATTGATAAGGATTACTAGAATTCAAAACTCAAAAGCATCTGAGGGCAGGACAAGAAGTAATGGGTGGAAGCTTGTGAAAGAGCTATCCAATCTAGAAGTAACGAGAAAATTTTCTGACCATGAGAAACCTTACTCAATGAAATAGCTTGCCTTGTGGGTGCTCCAACACTGAGGTTTTCAAAGATAGACTGGCGAACCATTTGACTGCAATGATGTAAGGCTCCTGCATTGAGCAGGGGTTTGGACTAGTCACTAGAACAGAGTCTCCAAACTTGGCAATTTTAAGACTTGTGGATTTCAACTCCCAGAATTGTGGGAGTTGAAGTCAACAAGTCTTAAAGTTGCCAAGTTTGAGGACTCCTGCTCGAGCAGATCTCTGAGGTGCCTTCCAGTTTTTTGTTCCATGTCTGCTTGTTGTCTCTTCCTTTCCACTTCTGCTTGCCCACTTACACTATTAATTGGCCAAGGGTGCTTTGAGCCTCATTCCCTCATCATCCCATTATTATATATCAAACAATGATTGTCATCCCAAGATTTGGATGCATCCCAAGATCAGGACCAAATTATGAAATCAAAGGTTGTTTTCATTGAACATCTTACCATTCCACAGTCAGGGTTTAAAGTCCATGAACTTGTCAGCTGGAAAGCTGACATCCTGGGTTTGAGATCCAACTGTTGTGTAACAGGGTAAGCTCCTGTTCCTCCCCCAGCTACTGCCAATGTGCCAAAACATGCAAATGCAACTCAATAAATAGGTACCACTTTGGTGGGATGTAAAGCAGCCCATGCCTCAAATGTATAGTCATTCTGGCCACATGACCATGGAAGCGTCTTTGGACAATGGTGATCCCTCAGCTAAGAAATAGAGATGAGCACTGCCTCATGACTGGAGAGGGGAAATTTTACCTTTAATTTCCTCTTGCCATAGCTCAAGTAGTTTAAAATCATATAATTGATTATAAGGTAATTTAAAGAGCCTCGGTGGCACAGTGGTTAGAGAGCAGTACTGCAGGCTACTTCTGACTATCAGCTGCCTATAATTTGGCAGTTTGAATTTCATCAGGCTCAAGGTTGACTCAGCCTTCCATCCTTCCAAGATGAGGACCCAGATTATTGGGGGCCTTATGCTGACCCTGTAAACTGCTTAGAGAGGGCTGTAAAGCACTATGAAGCAGTATATTAGTCTAAGTGCTATTGCTATTAAAATGTTAATCCTTTTACCTCTTGACTTTAAACCTATTTACACCTATTTTCAAACCTGAATTCACCCAAAATTTAAAGTTATGATGTGAATAAGAATCAAAATTTTACTTCTGTTCCAACATTCTCCCAAATGTGTAATAATAACAATGTGTTCAATTGCTTCCATTATGCCCAAAATGTCCTTTGACTGCCTGGTTAAACAGGTCAGTGTCTGTGAAATTAAATATAAGAAGAAAAGCCTCTGCAAATCAGTGACATTCTAATTCCTTAGCAGGGAACAAATTATTTTCCTATCAGGATTCTCATGCACCCACAACTCTGGGAGGCAAGCTTTCATGAAAATTTTGATAGCAAAATAATTTGTTCCCCACTAAGGAATTAGAATACCACTTTCTTAAAAACAAAAAAGGAAATTTAGATTTGGCAGAACCAAATTTCTGCATCCAATGAAACCAAATGCAACCAAAACAGCCAGGGTGGATAATCTAAGGCAATACTAGCTATAGTTTACATGCCAGGGTTGCTATCAAAATATTGGCATCGGTGTATGTCAAGAAAATTGGATAATGGCTTGCACAATTAGTAGAAATTAAAAAAAAATCTCATGTTGGAAAGCAACATTATAAGCCCTCAGTATATGCAGAGAAAAAAAATGTATGTCCTATATTGCTTCACATCAAGTCTGGGAAAGTTTCTAGCTTTTATGGATTAAGTGGTATCTATTATTTCCTGAAGATAGAAAAGTGCAGATTGATAAATAGCCTGGCCATGTGTGTTTTTGAAATAACTTATTTAAATATAATTATGTTTCCCAGTAACCTTTGGTTCACTGTCATAAATGCCAAGCCCGAATGCAAACATCTTCTTCGTTAAATCCAAGTCTTTAATAAAATTTGCCCTGAATATTTTTAATAGTAGATAGCTTGGGCAAATAATATAAATATTTGGATTTATGTAATGTGCTTCTATTTCAGTAGAGAAGAGAATGTTAGATTGAAATTGTTGGAAAATAAATTCAAAAGTATATCACTTGCTTAGTATTTTTGCTTTGTGTATCTTCAATAAATAATATGTATTAAGTGTATAAAGGACATTAAGTTTCAATTTAGCAACAGTAACAGCATGTAGACTTATATACCACTTCACAGTGCTTCACAGCCCTCTCTAAGCAGTTTACAGAGTCAGCATATTGTCCCAACAATTGGGGTCCTCATTTTACTGACCTTGGAAGGATGGAAGGCTGAGTCAACCTTGAGCCGGTGAGAATCAAATTGCTGAATTGCTGGCAGCCAGCAGTCAGCAGAAGTATTCTGCAATACCACATTCTAACCATTGCACTACAATGGCTCAAATTTTTCATTACTAAACAAGGCAGTTGTTAAGTTAATCACACCCCATTTTATGACCCTTTTCCAATGGTTGTTAAGTGAATCACTGCAGTTAAAATGAATCATGCAGTTGTTAGGCAAATATGGCTTCCCCCATTGACTTTGCTTGTCAGAAGCTCCCTAGTAAGATTGGAAACGACAACCCCAGGACCCTGAGGTACTGCAACGCTCATAAATACATGTCATTTGCCAACTACTCAGATTTTGATCAGGTGACTAAAGGCCCGGTCCCACTGGCCAACGGACACAAAACATATGCATAAAGGACACAGCGGATGAGCAAAATTTCGGGGGTGGCTCCAACCGTTGTCATCCGCTCCAAAAAGTGGTGAAAATTTGCATAAACAGAACGGAAAAGAACGGACGTGGGTAGTATGTGGGTAGTATGTAGCGGGGATGTTAAGCGGTTGTTCATAGGAAGCCTAGCGGATGAAAGCGGATGGAAGTGGATGACACCTCCGAAGGGGTTCCGGGGGAGAATTTCAAAGCGGATGCATAGCGGAAGGGGCAGATGCATAGTGGATGAAGCGGATGCATCACGGACACCTATAGGAAATAAAGGGGATGCCCCGCGGATGTATATCGGATGCAAAGCATTCACTGCGCATGCGGGGAGTATGAATTGCGTCAGCTCCATGGATATAAAAGGATGCAGCACGCACGCAGTCAGCATACAGGGGAAAGACGTGCTGCCACATACATCTTGCAGGAACACCATGGTTCGTCAGTCAGGCAAGAAGAGGAAGCCCGTGCCTACTTGTTCAAGCCCTGGCAAGGTGAAGAAGGCCAGAACCAGTATCTCACCCCCTGGCACTGACTCTGAAGCTGCTGCTGCTGCTGCTGCTGCTGTGGTGGACCAACCCCAAGGCCCTCAAAGCCCGGCTGCTGAAGGCCCTGCTGCTCAAACCCCTGAAGGTCCTGCTGCTCAAGCCCCTGAAGGCCCTGCTGCTCAAGCCCCTGAAGGTCCTGCTGCTCAAGCCCCTGAAGGCCCTGCTGCTCAAGCCCCTGAAGGCCCTGCTGGCTCAAGCCCCTGAAGGCCCTGCTGCTCAACCCCTGAAGTCCCTGAAGGCCCCTGCCAGAGGGAGGAAGAGGCAAGGGAAGGAGAAGAGAGAGAGGAAACAGTACACCGTTTCTGAGGAGCATGAGGATAAGGTGCTGGAATGGCTGAGGGAGAATGAGTACCTCTGGAGAAGGGGCCACAGACTGTATGGGGACACCAAGTAGAAGCAGGCAGCTTGGAGAGACAAGGCAGAGAGCCTGAGGTACACTGCAGAAGTACTCCTAGGATGATGGAAGCACATGCACACCTGGTATGGCAAGCTACAGCTCAAGAAATCCAGGCAGGCCGTTATCAAGCTCACTGACCGGGAGATATACATCATGGCCAGGTGCAGTTTCCTAGAGGGTGAGATCTGCCACTGAGGAGCAATGTCTCTGAGACCCCTCTCCCTCAGACATCCCACAGATAGCCAGTCCTCTTCCAGCCAGGAGCCAGCTACCCTGTCCAGGCAGGTGTCTTCAGAGGGCCCCACGGCAGAGACCCCACCGACAGCTGCACTCCCCATGCCGGCAGACTTGAAGGATCCCGTGGAGGATGACGCCTTGCTGTCACAAATGGAGGAAGAAGCAGCAGCCACCCCCAGCTCCAGAGGATGCAGGCAGAGAGGCAGACTGGAGGGCCAGGACCACAGTGTGCTGTTGGAGATCAGGGACACAATGAAGACCAGCACAGAACTTCTCTCTCAGCTGGTCCCCTTGGACAGAGCATCTTTGGGCCGGAACACCTTCTTCACCTACGTGAGCCAGACCCTGAGGGACCTGCCCAAGGCCCAGTATCAGGTGATGAAGCAGAAGATCACAGCACTTCTGCACAACCCTCAAGGCCCAGCTGAAGCTGCTCCTACCCAGTCCAGATCTGCTCATCTACCCCAGGCAATGTCACAGCCCTTCCACGGCTTTCAACAGCCCCTCACCTACCAAGGCTACAACTACCAGGACTTCCCACAGCAGAGGCAGACCTTCCCAGTCCAGGCCCAGGTTCATTGCATGCCACTGACGCCTTACCTCGCCCAGCTGCAGACCAGACAGCCCCACTACACTCCTCCTTCCTCCACCCCACAGCCAAGCCCGTCAGTGGACAATCTGTCATCAGTATTGGGCCTGACATCTCAAGTTTTTGATGAAGGGCCTCTCAACCTCATGGGACTGAGTCAGCTCTCGGATAGCTTCCTGAACACACCATCCCCTCTTGTACCCTCGGGGCCAAGCACCCCCATGGTGCCTGAGACCAGCACTCAAGCCACAGCCACCTCCACAGTCCCTGCCTGCTTAGCAGCTGAGACCCTGGACATGACTCAGAGTGACTGAGAATAGTGTGAGAGACTGAGTTGTTTACTTGTTAAGTTTATCTTTGCTTAAGACACTTTACCTGGTTCATTTTGCCTATTTAATGCAGTCATAAAGTTTACCTAAGAAAGTTTATCTTTGCTTAAGACAATACAGTTTACTTGGTTCATTTTTTTTACTTCATAAAGTGTTGGTGAAAACTTTGAAAAAATGGTTAAGCCTTTGCATGCTTGTGGGATAGATAAGGATAGTTGTGGGATAAACCTCCAGTGCAACCATAGTGGAACTGTATGGTCCACCATCCCAGCGATCCAGATGATTTTCTCCCCTTTTTTATATAAAATATCAGTTGTCTGCTAGGTGTCTTTCTACATACTCTAGACATACTGCAGACATCCTAAATATACGAGATACATCCCAGATACAAACGTTTTGTCTGTTTTTAATACTTTATATACGAGATGCATATGCTTACATCCTTTCTGTTTCCGTGCTACTTATGCTGTGTAGACATTCCGTGTACCTCTTGTTTCCTCCCTCTTTCCATTTTCAGCTGCAGCGGATGTGAGTTTGAGGGGATGGCCAGAGGATGCAGAGAGGATACAGTGGACATTTAACGGATGATAACGGACATAGAATGTTTGTTGCCCGTATATGTCGCGGATGTACATCGTACGTGGCGGAAAGTTCATCCGTTCACAAAGTTTTGTGCAGCTCAAAACTTGTTGTGAGGATGAAATCTCACTGGATGGATGCTCGACGGAGAGAGCGTATGAAACATGTATGCAATGAGTACACAACGAATGCATAGCGTTTTCCAATGGATGGCAAGCTTTTTTTAACGTTTTACATCCTCTTTGCATCCGTAGTGCAGTGGGACCAGGCCTTTAGTGAGCACTTAGAAGCCAAGAGGAACATACAGGCCAAATTTCAAGTTTGTAGACTTTATGATTCTGGAGATTTTGTGATGATGCATGAATGGTATTTCACTTTTGTATAGTTAGATACCAACTAGAAGTGATTGATTTATGTACCTGATTCCTGAATATATTTTTGAATCAAGATGAGTCTTAATATTTAATATAATAATATTAACATAAATATGTAGCTGATTTGTAAAATGAGGGTTAATTTAAGTTGGAAGGGAATGATTGCAGAGATTGTGCACAAGAGATCTGTACAACACACTGTATGTAATGGAAAATATGGTTTTATATTTATGTTTTATGTCTTTAAAAAATAAAAAGCTTTAAAAAATATTGCTCTAATAAATAACTAAGAATGATCTAATTCTGATTTTCAGTTTTGTAAACTTTAAGCATACAATAATAGGTTTTGCACAAATACTTGTATCTTTATTACTTTTTATATCGAAGAAATATATGGTATATTAATGGAAGTTATTGTGTACACCTAAGCAAAACACAGGGAAACCATTGTACTAACTGGATAAAAAAATGTTTTCTTCTTTTTGGAGGGGCTTGTTGTGGGGGGCTCTTTTGTTTCTTTATGTGTTCAAAGCCTAATTCAATCTCTGCAGCTTCACTGCGTGTTCCAAGCTTTTTTATGTATGTGAAAGTGAGCTGAAAGCTTGATAGCCTTTGTTTCGCTTGATTATCTTGTGTGAATCAAACAAGACATGTGTATAGTTTACATTTATAATGAAAAGTAACTGTTGCTTTCTGAATGTTCTATTTCTCAGCCAGCAGATGCTGCTTCAAGGATACCTAAATTTGGGAGGATAGGAAATGTAATATTCTTGGCTACAGTAGTCTATCGTAGCCAAGAGTTTTCAGACAAATCTAGCCAAGCTTCTTTAGTATTTGGAGAATTAATGGAGAACATGAAAGTAAAATCAACTGTTCTGATCATGTGATGTCTGATTTAATAACCAAATGATATAACTCAATTCTGGTCATGTGATTTATCTGCTTAGTGACAGAATTGCCAACCCCAATTGTGGTTGCTGAGTGAGGACTATCAGGACTTAGTTTGGTAGAACTGTTTACAATTTAGCGGTCAACTTTGCATCCCCAATATTATTGAAAATAAAGGGATTTAAGTGATTGTGATTGTTGCCATGACTTCATAGTTGCTGTGCTGTTAAAAATGGTGTCTAACTATGTCTATTAAAAGGAAGGCATAGCACATGCTGTATTTAAAACAAACTTTGATAATCTTTTTTCAAAGGTTGCCTGGGAAGTTATATTATTTTCAGCCAAATGGCTGAGTGCCAGGGAAACTAGAAAGTGTTAAAATTATTTTAGGTTTGTCCAAAAAAAAAAAAAAAAAGGTTTTGTGGTAAGCTGTGCTGTACTAATTGTTAACCTCATTGAATGAAGAGAATACCTGAAGTCAATGATTTAATTCGATTAAAAACTGCCAAGACAACTGAGATGCTGAGAGTCTATACTTTTTTCTCCTTTTTAGAATACAGAAAATCTTTAATGGATGCATTTTGCTCCCTAAACAACATCATATTTTAAAAAGGAATGTTATAGAATCATCCATGTTGTAACTAGGCAATATAACTAAATTCAAATAGAGAATTACGGACTTTGAAATCCAGCACTTTGGAGTATAGCAAATTGTAGGAAGATGACTCACTGCAAAAAAAAAGTCATCTTTGTGTTGAATTTTAATATATATGATAAAGTCTAAATCTGAGAATTCTGGGAAGAATCCAAAATGCCTCTGGATAATATTTAGTAAATTGACAAGGAGTTCTGCTGTCATAGTGTAGCAGTTGCAGAACTGAAAAAAAGTACATTGCAACTCTGGAAATTGCCTATCAATCTATGTTGCAAATATGAAACATAGCAATTGAATTGCTATATCATTCAATTTCATGTGAATGGTAAGAGTGAGACCAGTAAAAGGCCAAGTGACTGCATGCTTCCAAAGGAGCTATGTGAACTTAAAATGTGGCTGTTTTAACAATGGAAAAAGAGTTATTTTGTATATATTTTCTTTATATTCTAAAGCAATTCTTTAAAATAATTTGCACAGTCCTAATGTATCATATAATGAAACTTTAATGCAGCATATTATTATTCATTCATTCAATGGAATAATTTCCTCAGTGATTTGCATCTTTTGGTAAAGACATCATTATACAAATTGATGCAAATTACATAATTGGCATTATTAGTGTAATGATGTCATGGAAATGATGTAAGTTGCTGCAATAGCATGCTGCAGCATTTAATGGACATTTATGAATAGCAGACACGCTCTCCCTTGAATTAGTCCATTCATATGGCTGTATTATCTTGTTTATGCTACATTCATTAGACAAAATAGACTGTAATCCATAAAAATTCTGAATCTATTCAACAGTGTTACTCTTTAAGGTGATCTTGGTTGTTTTGCAGCTACTTACTATGTATTTCTGTTGAATCACTACATCCTCAGGACATATTATCTTGCAAGACTGAGATCTGAAGAGTGAATTTGCAGAACATAGGATCAAAAATGCTCATTTGTAGCATTAGATATTTATATCATATGATAAGTGAATTAGGCATTTACTGAATGGGCTTAATATACATTTCTCAGTTATCAAATGGACTCCAGTAGAGTAGTTGTGTTTGGATTGTTTTTTTCTTATAATTTGTTGTCAGAACTTATTCATCATAGTATATTTAAAACAACTCCTAATTACAATTTCCTCCAACTTTCTAGGAGATGGAGATTTTGGTAATACAGTGCCAAATCTATGGCAAATAAATTGTTAAATGTCTGCTCAAGGGGACTTTTTCCTGTACCAAATTTCAATGTATCTTCATTTCTTTAAAAAAAAACACCTTAGTTAATTTGATGGCTCTTTTTAATAATACAATTTTATTGTTTAGTATTCTATAAAGAAATATGCAATTCTAAAACCAGCATGTAGACTCCAATAGTAATAATAAACCTTAGTAATAAGATTTTTCTGAAGATTTAACAAAATCTTTCAACATCAGTAAATTGCCCTCTGAAACCTTATGGATAAAACTATGGGTATAGAGTCTGTCAAATGTAGAAATTTGTTTCATTTTTGCTGCCCAGGAGCTTCTCCTGCAGTAAATTTTCCAATTTCAAGTTTTGTAAGCTGCAGGTGCTCCTTAAGGCACCAGGTGGCTCCAGTAACCAGCACACAAGGTAAGTTTTGGTGAGAATAATGGATGAACAGATTCTTTAAGAAATTATTAAATATGTATAGTCATGGAGAGGTATACTTTTTGATAATTGCGGGTCTTTTGGAAAAATAGTATGTTTGATTGTGATATGACTGAAAGTTCTTGATAATTGCTTGATTTGGCAATTTACAGTGTTAATTGCATTGTTGTTTTATGAGCTTGTTTTAGTTTGAGTTATTTAATATTTTGTTGCACTGTATGTTGCATTCAAATTCCAATTTTCTAACAAAATCAAGATGACATTGCTAAAGCACGTACATATAGTAACTAAATTGTCTTACCTGTACAAACTCCTTCTTAAGTAGTGCCTGGTTTTTTTTTCCCAAAAGCTCCGTTTTGTTTAATGATACCTAATCCAAAACCACAGCAAGTAAGGATGACCAATGCTGACCCCTTCCTCAGGAGGGAGAACAGTCTCTCAACACTGTTCTCTGAAATCTTCTGTCTACAAATTTGTTCCTATTCACAATCCAGATTTTTGAATATCATAGGTGACCAAACTCCTGAGACATGCTGCTGAAAGATGGAACACACAGTATTTTTGTCTGTCTGTCTAAGCCCAATCACCACTTGCAGAAAAGAAGCTAGATAGTGCCCAGTGTGACAAACCTAGCAGCAGCTCTCCAATACATCCATTATCCCAACCTCAGTCTTATTGTCCCTGAATGCCATCACTGAGATGCCTTCACCCTTTGGAATGCCAAGCTCAGACCATCTTTGGATTGCATGGCCATTGTCTCTCAGGAGAGAGGTCAACCTCTGGTAAACACACTGCCTCTGTTGTTATATTGTTGGGAATCACCTCAGCTCTGTAGCTGCACCTTTAGATATTTAACAGTGGGTATCTCTAGCCCAATGCCAAGCATCACCAAGCAGGTGATCGGGAGCATTGCTTCTGTTACATTTGGCTACCAAAAGGAGCTGTTTGGTTGCACAATCTTATCCAGCTCTTCATTTACTGCAGACCACAATACATCATCCTGGAGATTGACCATCACACTACTGCAAGCTCCCATAGCACCAGCTCACAGCTCTGCAATTCCAAAACCCTCCCCCTTAACCTTCTTCCGCCCCTTACATCATGTTTTTGTTCCTGGAATACTGAAGAGCCAAAACCCTAGAACTTTAATAACACATAATTGATAAAGCTACTTTTTATGATCTACTCATTCTCTTGTATCATATTTTATGTCACACAGATGCCCCCCCTCAATATATGTTACCTTTTAATTACCTGTTCAGGTGTCAGATATTTCTGTTAGATGACAGTTATCAATACCGATGTTCACTTATACTTCCCCCAAAGTTTGTCTTTCTCATTTATTTGTCTTATCCATTGACATCAAATCCATTCTGTTGATCAAACTCAACAATTTTGCTTTGGGTTTTAATTCTTACCTCTCTGCCCAAATAAAGTTGCTTCTTTTCTTTCATAAAATTTGAGAAGTATGTTTTTTTCTTCTCTGATTCCATAGAAATAATTGATCATCTCTCACCTAACTGCCTCAGTTCTCTCACTTTGGTTTTCCATTGGTTTTATCAATTGCTTTATTTCTGCTTAGCTCTCTTTTGTCAATTTCTTTCTTTCTCTTGAATCATATAATGCTTTTCAAAATCCTTGCTTGTTCTTTCTCTAACCTAAAAAGGATGCAGAAGTCTTTCATAAAATTCGACATTTTAATCTGCTTTCTAAAATGAATGACTTTGCTTCTATTTTACATCATACTTTTGAAACTTTAAGAGAGAATTATGGATGCTTATAATTGTAAAGAGAAATGTAGCGAAAAGAACTTCCAGGAAAGCAACACCCATTCCTTTCCTATTCTTTTCTTCCATATTTTTCAGCAGTAGTTGTTGAGTGTACCATCATCTCATGCCCATACATGAGTTTAGTGGGTAAATCCAGCAAAGTTGTATGAATTCTGAATTACTGTTATCATTTTGCTGTAATCTTGAGATTTTCAAGTGTCCAAGGCCTAGAAAGAAGGAAACGACCATTGTTTGAAAACTTTCTTTTCTTCCTAATTTTGAATATACAGAAATTGTCAGTGTGTGGCCTATACATGCCATGAGAAGCATGTAAAAGTGAAGTGGCACAATCAGATCTCTAAAATTAATCTTTAAATGGCCAAGGTTTCCGAACATCTTCACATTCTCACTGAAGAATTCCAAAGATTTCCAGAGAGAACACACAAGATTTTTGAGATTTCATTCATTTCTTTTGATTTTTTTCTTACAAAGGGAGGGAAAGAGCAGGTAACTGTACATGAAATTACATGGCGGTGCTCACTACTACACCTGAAAACATTTGCATGATGTGGCTAAATTCTTTTAAGTGCTGACCACTTTTCTTATCTTCATTTTTAAGTGCTTTGATTTTATTGTATTGTGAACAGTTGCTGGGGTACATCCACATTTTCATTGTACTTGTACAACGACAATAAAGTTCTTCTAATTCTAATTCTAATTCACTCCTGCATTGTGCTGCAGTGCAAAAGAATCAAGTTAGCACAGTTTGAAACTTCTGGCAGGAATCAGAATAGGATAACAGATAACAGATAATCAGAGTTGGAAGGGACCTTTCTGACAAATGGCAGTCCAATCTCTTCTTGAAAGTCTCAAGTGATGGCACTCCCACAACTTCTGAGGGCAAGATGTTCCAATTGATCGATTGTTCTCACTGTCAGAAAATTTCTCCTTGTTTCCAGGTTAAATCTCTCCTTGTTCAGTTTCCATCCATTATTCCTTGTCTGGCCTACAGGCGCTTCAGAAAATAGCTTGACCCCTTCCTCCCTGTGGCAGCCCCTCAAATATTGAAAGACCACTATCATGTCTCCCCTGGTCCTTCTCTTTACTAGACTAGCCAAGCCCAGTTCCTGCAACCGTTTGTTGTATGTTTTAGACTCCAGTCCCCTAATCATCCTGGTTGTGCTTCTCTGTACTTTTTCTAGAGTCTCAACATGTTTTTTATAATGTGGTGAACAAAACTGGATGCAGTACTCGAGGTGTGGCCTTACTAAGGTTCATGGAGTTGTATTAGTACTTCCCTTGATCTTGATTGTATCCCTCTGTTAATACAATTTAGGATTGCATTAGCTTTTTTGGCTGCTGCTGCACACTGCTGGCTCATATTTAGCTGGTTGTCCACCAAGACTCCAAGATCCCTCTCGCAGTTACTGCTATTGAGCCTGGTTTCACCCAGTCTATATGTGTACTTTTGGTTTTTCTTGCCTAAGTGTAGGACTTTACTTTTCTCTATATTGAATTTCATTTTATTAGATATGGCCCAGTGTTCTTGTCTATCAAGATCCATTTGGATCTTGAGCCTATCTTCTTGGGTGTTAGCTGTTCCTGCCAGCTTAGTATCATCTGCAAATTTGGTAAGTTCCCCTTCTATTCCCTCATCTAAGTCATTAATGAAGATATTGAAGAGTACTGAGCCTAAGACGGAACCTTGTGGCACTCCACTGCTTACTTCCCTCCATGTAGACTTAGACCCATTAAGGACTACTCGTTGAGTACGGTTTGCCAGCCAGTTGCGAGTCCATCTAGTGGTGGTGCTATCTATTCCACTTTTTTCTAGCTTACTAAGAAGTAGGTTCTGGTCTACTTTGTCGAATGCCTTGCTGAAATCTAAATGTATTATGTCCACAGTATTTTGCTGGTCTACTAATTTAGTCACCGTGTTAAAGAATGAATCAGATTGGTTTGGTATGATCAGTTTTTAACAAACCCGTGTTGACTGCTAGTTATTGCTTTACTTGTTTTTAGATATTGGCAGATCTGTTTTTTTATTATCTTTTCCAGTATCTTCCCAGGTATTGATGTTCAGCTGATTGGTCTATAGTTTCCTGGGTCTGTTTTTTTCCCTTTTTTGAAGATGGGAACCACATCAGCTCTTTTCCAGTCCTCTGGTAGTTCCCTGGTGCTCCAGGATTTTTGAAAGATATGGTGCAGTGGTTCTGAGATGACCTCTGCCAGCTCCTTTAAAACTCTGGGATGTAATCCATTAGGCCCCGGTTATTTGTTTCCATCAAGATCAGACAGGTGTTCTCTTACTATTTTTTTGCTTATTTTAACGTTTATTTCTGGTCTGTCTTTTACAGTTATGTTTTTGGTGGGTTGAGCTATAGTTTCTTTTTGCGTGAAGACAGATACAAAGAATGAGTAAAGCAGTTCTGCTTTCTCTCTGTTGCCTGTTACTTCCTTGCCATCTTCTCTCTTTAGTGGACTGACTGTTTCCTTGATTTTTTTCTTTTTATTCATATGTTGGAAGAAACTTTTTTTTTATTATCTTTGACTTTTGTTGCAAGTCTTTGTTCGTTCTGAACCTTTGCTATCCTGACTTTGTCATTGCAGATTCTGGCTATCTGCTGATATTCTTCCTTAGTTATATGTCCTTCTTTCCATTTTTTGTACTTGTCCTTTTTTTCTTTTAATTTGCCAGAGAGATCTTTGTGTAGCCATGCTGGTTTCTTCTTGGATTTCTTGTTTTTCTTTCTCAGTGGTATTGTGCTGGTCTGGGCTTCTATGATCATACTTTTTAGAGCTTCCCAAGATTCTTGAGTTGTTTTCCCCTTCAGGATTTTCATCCATGGAATCTTTCCCAAGTTCCCTCTGAGTTTATTAAAATCAGCTCTTTTAAAATCTAAGATTCTGCTGACATTATGTTCTGTTGCTTGTGTTTGTGTTATGTTGAATTCTAGTATGACATGGTCACTCTCACCCAAGGTTTCTGCAGTTTCAACTCCCTCTATCACTTCTTCTCTGTTTGTAAGAATTAAGTCCAGGTTGGTTGGGAACTTATTTGATTTTTCACTTGGTGCAGAATTAGTTTTCCAATTGATATCAGGATAATTGAAGTCTCCCATTACTGTTGCTGTGTGTTTCCTGCATATGTTTATAAGTTGGCTGGCAAAAAGGACATCTATTTTTTCTGTTTGATTGGGTGGCCTATAATATACATCTATGGCCATGTCATTCTTTTTTTCTTTTATATTGACCCATATGCATTCTAGGAGGTTTTCATCTTTGGTTTCATGCATTTCTGTAGCTACAGAATAGTGGTCCTTTACATACAGTGCAACTCCACCTCCTTTTTTATGGGATCTGGTTTTTTTTGAATAGTTTGTATCCTTCTACCAATATGTTCCAGTCATGAGTTTCATCCCACCAAGTTTCTGTTATTCCAACTATATCATATTTACTTTCATGTATTCGTAGTTCGAGTTCACCCTGTTTGTTCCCCAGACTTTGTGCATTTGTATATAGGCACTTTATGTCTGACACTGTGTTTACTGTCTACATAACCTGTGTTGTGCCTGCCTGCCCCAATTTTCTTGCCACCTGTTTGATTAGTGCACATGGTATGGCACTCATTATGAAATACTTGGTTTTGGTTGGCAACAAGGTTGATAATCTTACCTGTACAAACATCTATTTTGCATGCACTAGTATCCTTATTAGTTTTAGGTTGCTGGGGACAGAAATGTTCTGAATCCATTAATTCTCTGTCCCCGCTGTTCAGTTTAAATGTTTATCCAGGAAATCTGAATTTAATGTCAAGTAACTCAGTCCCTTTCTTTGATGGATGCAAACTATCTCTTTTGTACAGTTTTTCATTGGACCAGCTGCAGATATCATGACTAATAAAACCAAAGCCTTCCCTTTTACACCACTTCTTTAGCCACACATTAAACTCTGCTACACGCTGCCCTTTCCCTTTTTGCTCCTTGTATACTGGCAGAATCTCTGAAAAGATAAGCCTACAGTCCATATTACTAAGTTCATACCCCAAGCTCTGGAAGTTAGAAGACAGGCTTCTGGTCTATATTTATTTGAATTCAATAGCTGCCCCTCTCTCATATGCAGCAGTTTAAAATAAAACAGATAAAAACAAATAATATAAAATAAAAGTACACAAGAGATGGCCTTTCTTTTAAAAATGACAATGAAGCCAAGAGATGGGGTCGTTCACACTTCTGGGCCTTCAGGGCCAGGCACAAAACCTGTTTTTTAAGGCCTTGGGAAAGGCCAGCAGGATCACGGCTAACCTAATCTCAGATGGAATGATGTTTCACAGGGTGGTTTCCCTGGCAGAAAAGACCTTCCACATTGGCCCTGCCAGCTGACATTCAGGGTATGCTCTTCCTGCCAAACTGGGTTGGATGGATAAAAACAGTTGTGGAGAGATGATCCTATAAGTAGCCAGATACTAAGGCATGAAGGACTTTCACTCACAGCACCTTGAATTGCACCTGGAAGTATATTGGAAGCCAACACAGCCTGTGGAACAGTGGCATCACATACACTAAAAAATGAACAATGAATCCTTCCCAAAGACCTGGGATAGGCAGATGCTGTTTACTGGTGTTGAAGATATTGTCATAGGATACAAGCTGTCCCCAAGTAAAGCTTCCTTTTGCAATTGACTTGTGGTGAGTTTGTCAATGTTGATGGTATTCAAATTCGTGCTCCAGATGGTTTGTAATTTCATCCAGAGCATCTATTAGTGTTGGTACTATCTTTATTTTCTTTTGCCATTGTCATTCTACTTCTGTTTGCAGATCTTTCCATTTTGTGATTTTCTCCAATTCTTTCTCTACTATTCTGCTTGTTTCCAGTGTCCGCTACTGAGACTTTTTTACTGAGACTTTGACAGTTCTCAAGTCTGGGCTGTTATATGGCAGGTGCTTGCCTGTTTGAATTCTAAAGTCTCATACTAATTTAACTTCTTCTGTTTCTATTACTTTGTTTATTTTGTTGTCTTTCCAGTTGTTGGTTTCAGATAAATTATTCCTACTGTTTTAATATTTATGCAGGTAAAAACATGAACTATTTTTTGATATCCAACACATTTGATACAATGTTGGACAGCATGCTAAAGTGAACTTGCTTGCTCTAAAGATCTTACAGGAATCAACTATTCGGGTGCCATTCTGTGTGTGTCAGGCATCAGAATGATTGTAAGGAATTTGGCAGTTCGTATTGGTTTTTCACTATTTATTAACATTTTCTGCCTGAGAAATCACAACATGAAAAAATATGTCTTCAAAACATTTTGCTGATTTTGGAAATTAAAGAAAAAGATGCAAATGATGATAAAAAGTGAATAGGGAGTTTGACCAAACATTGGATCTGGAAGTGCCTTGTTCAAAATCTATTGGGTAGATTTGGAACTTCAGTTAATTTTTATTAGCTGGCTTCCGTCTCGATGGGCAAAGATTTTTCATAACTCATAGAGTCATAAAGGGTAGAGGGAAATACCAACTGGTTTGTCAGCGGAAGTACTTCTGCAAACTAAAGATCATTGTTATCCTTAAAAATGCTTAGACTATCTACTAAGCTCATGAGAACACAGGCCAGTAAGGACTAGTCAAACTGGCAAACTGGACTAGTCTAGACCGGGGTCCCCAACCTCCAGTCTTTGGACTGGGCTGCGGCATGCCAGAAACTGGGCTGCTCAAACAAGTGAAGCACTATCCACAGGATGCACGCACTTTGCAAAACCACACATGCTCCAGTCCATGGGAAAAAACTCTCTCCAGTGAACCAGTCCTCGGTGCCCAAAAAGTTGGGGACTGCTCGTCTAGACTATATTTAAACTTCATTTAACTTGAAGACAAAATAACCCCAATCTCCTGCTTCAATCATAAATCCAAAGTATTGTGAAAATCCGAAGGTATAACCGGAGTCTGTGAGTCATGGGAAAAAGAACAGGGAAATGCTTTCCTTTCATACCTGTGGAAAGGGAATTTCACGAAGGCAGTAGTGTCATAAAAAAAAACAGGAAAAGCCCAAGGGAAACATCAGGTCAGCCAGAAAACAAATTTATATAGGAAAAGGAATCAAATAAAAAGTATTAAAGAATCTCTAAAGACAAAAGCCTAAGTAATTAAGAAAACTAGACAAATAGGAAAAGGAAACAAAAGATAATTTAGAAAACCCTTACAAACACAGGACATACCAAATAAGCAAAACAAACAGACAAAAGACACAAAATATAAATTACAAAAGGGACAGACAGGAGATTGCCACAGAACAAATATGAAAAACTATCTTAAAGCTAAAAGAGATTAGAGAAAACCAATAATACAATCTGGCCACCCCGCGGAGTTTGCCTTCCGCACCCCGCGGAGTTTGCCCTCCGGGGGAAATAAAGACAAACTCAAACAGGATTTGAAATATTAGGCACAAATACAAACACACAAAATCAACTTACAAAGGGAGAAAAGGGTATTAAAAACCAGGGACTTACCATAAGAAGCTAGCTAGCCCACGAACGCAGACTTTTCACTGTTCTCCGCCTTCCTGGAAAATAAAAAGATCCAGCTTTCAAGCAGTTGTCTGTATCTATGCGCTGGAGCTCTCCCAGCAGGAAAATCGAATCCTCGAAAGAAAGGCATTTTGACACCTTTCAACATACCTATATACAGTATTTTCAGTTGTAATTTAA
The DNA here is from genome assembly GCA_015471245.1 of Laticauda colubrina. Taxonomy (NCBI): domain Eukaryota; kingdom Metazoa; phylum Chordata; class Lepidosauria; order Squamata; family Elapidae; genus Laticauda; species Laticauda colubrina. The sequence continues at coordinate 16,013,421 of BLBF01000017.1, read as the reverse complement.
ACACACTTCTTGACATTCTTGTATTTTGTTTCATAAAAAGAATAAATCTTTTGATTGCTGAGCACTGGTCCACTGAAGTTGCCCTGTAGTTAAATGTTCTTGTTCAGTAAATGTATGTGTAGTAGAAATGTATTAGTAGTACAAAAGATTGTTCATTTTGTTCTGTTATACCAGCTAAAGCAAACTGCAGATTACCTGCTGAGTTACTTCATCTAAATATTTCTTTTTGTCATGTTTTGAGTTCTTGAGGTAAGGATAGTAACATGCATAAGCCACCCACTGATATTTCTTTCTTTATTAAACTTATATTGTTCAGCAGTTCAGAATAACCTACATAGCATTCGTACTCCATTTTTTTCCCCAAACAGCTGCCCTACACAGGAAATTAAACAAAAAGAAAGTTGATCAATAGGCTTCCATGGTAGAATGTGGACTTGATCTCTGTCTTTTACTGGTCCTAATTCAGTTTCTAACCAGTACATTCCTCTGATTTAATGCTGACACAGCATTTAAATTTGTATTGAAACACTTCAGTTGCTTAAAGGTAACATAATACAAGCATTATGCTTTCCTGATGAACATATCAAATTAAAATTCTGAACTATTTCATATATTGATGCAACAAAATGGAAAGTTTCTTAAAGCACAATCAAGCTAATTTTTATTCTGAAAGATTTTAATTGTTTCGGGCATACGGACATGCTTTCAAGATGTATACATTGGTTTCAGGTTATATTTGTTTTTCACTTTTTAAATTTTTGTTTGATAGATTCATAATAAAAAATAGAAGCCAATTGAAATCTGTCCCCATCTTTATTTCACTCTGTATATTTTGAATAGGAAGAACCTGAGTAATAGGACCTATCTACAGTATGTAGTTTTAAGTTCTAAATGCCTTCCTAAGATCTATTTGCAATAATAAGAAGCTACTTCTCCGTAACTATGATCCTGCATGGTTATGGTATCTGTAATACTACAGGATTATTTTATTTTATTTACTAGCCACCAACTAGTATAGGAACTCTGAAGAAACTTCCATTTGGGTAGGTAATTTATGTGTAGAAATATACATTAATTTGGTTATACATTTGATTCTGATACTCTCCTGTGTGCTGTGTTATGCTTCAGTGCCATAGTTCACATAGGTGTCACTGCTCTGTGGAAACAGGTGATAAGGAAGTTCTTGTTTGCACCATTATGCCAAATTATAAAGAACAGAAAATTCACAAAGTAGGGAATTTTTATTGTTAAATAAAACAGCTGATTTTTTTTTAAAGACCACGTCTGCTTTTTAAGTGTCAGTACCACTCTAGAAAATTAGGTACGACATACTTCAATATGCATGTCCATAAACATGTCATGTTTATAAAGACTGATTCCAATGCAACATTTTGGCTTGTTCCTTGGAAAATATGCCACAAAAACATCTGTGTTGGAATGAAACTATATAGCTTGCCTGTGTTTGGGTTGGAGACTAAATTGTGACTATTTTTGCCTCCCATCTGTATATTTCGTTGTATAAATAATACTTTTGCATTTTTATAAAAGCATTCCTTATCCAAAAAAATAGTATAACTTGGTCATGCATGACTTGAGTTACCCCATTCTCTCTACCTGTTTACTTTTCATATATTTTTGTAATCTGATCTTAGTTCTTTCTCTCTGGATGAGCAAAACACTCAAATGTCCTTACCGCACACTGATCATTCCCCTTTTTATTCAGTTCTTATTCTTAATTTGCTTATTCTTAAATCATCCACCATTCTTGACCCTCTAATTTCTGGTTTAACTCCTTCTAATTAAGTGTTTCATTCCTAGCACATTTTACTTAATTTTGTTTCTCCTGATATATCCACACATTTTAGCCAACCCCATGGTATTATCTATATATGTAAATACCCACAATCATATTCCAGTTTTTCATATCACGTTACATAAATTTAATATTTATTGCAAATCATTTGAGTTTTAGCCAACAACATATCATCTGCATATCAAAATGCCCAATCCAGCGAAATATCTCCAAGCAAAAATAAGGGAAGTCCAGTTGTCTTTTGAAAAAACACCTTTGAGACTTTCCTTATATAATTATATGCAACAAACTAAGGTGGCATAACATAACCTTTTCTTACTCTATCTTCAATGGTAAACCATTCACTAAGAATCTCATTTAATTTCATACATGCTTTTCTTCCAATTATACCTTTCTTACTGAACTCAGTAAGCCACCTTCAATCCCATGTCAAGCAAAACATGCCATTATTCAAGACTATTCATTTTGTTATATATCTTCCCCAAATCGAACGATCTAGAAGAACTGTTAGAACTTTTAATCACGGATGAACAACATCCAAGAGACAAAGAGAAATATACACAGGAAGAAGCATGTAGTACTTTGATTTACAAAGAAGAGAATGATCCAAGGAAATCTTAAGCATATAGACCAATTTCTTAATTAAATGTCAATTATATCTCAAGAGTCAATATTTTTTCAGTTGTACCATCTATACCTTATATCTCAATACTCTTGGAGCATATATAATTTCTTTTTCATCCACCTTTTTTATCACTAAAAATATAGACCATTCATTTTATTTTCACTTTGACATATGATTGCATACAGGGAAAGATGCAAGAACTGATCTATGTCCTTGCTTATGGAGCAATAAAAATCTTAAATGAGAGTCTTACAGAAATAGTCAAGATATAAATTAACCTGCAATCTTACCTCATTAGATCCTACTGAACTCAGTGGTGATTATGGAATAAACATATATAGAAATTCTATATTTACAAATGTTATTCTGATTACAGTAGAACAAAAGAATTAGATGCATAAAAAAACATTAATTCCCTTTCAGTGCAACTTATCTGGTGCCAAAAACTAATGGATTCTTTTACTGGAAATTGAAAATTAAAGAGGATGAGTCAATATAATATTCAAGGTTTTATAATATGCATTTGACTTAAATAATGAATGCTAAATCCAGAGACGGCCAATCAGCTGCAATATTCTCTTGGCAATAATCTTTCTCACTCATACTCCTGGGGTCTTTTTTATGTCATTAAATAATCAGAATGTCAAAATAGGGATTGAAGTAGGCTTTGAAGGGGAAAACAAAGCATTGTACTGACATAGAGAATAAGTTTAAATATTTAATAGTGCATTTATTTAAAAATAGTGCATTTATTTAATGTCAAGTACAAACAGAACCAGTTTTGCAGTTTTTGAAATAAAAAAAATAAAGTTATTGAATTAGTCAGCATTAGATTCACTATGAAAGATATGAGCAGAACAATTTTGCATTCAGTCTCTACTGTAAGGAATGGGAGAGAGAAATCTATATTTTGATGCTGCCAGAGAGGCAGAATTCAATTGTATTCAAGTTAGAAAAAAATTACATTTGGAAAATGTAAAAATAGTATAACAAGAGTGATCTCTCCTGGGGAAAAGTCTAAGAAACATCCAGGAATGGGAAACTCTTGACAAGCCAAGAAGTGGTAAGACAAGAAAATTTTCTTTGAGATACAACTCCATTAAAGGAATATAATAGTGAAATAGATAGTTTAGACCTGACAGTATTTGTGAATCACTTTGATTTGTATACACTGGAATATAAAGGGTAATTCCCAGGTGGTAATCATACTTAGCTGACATAAAAATCAACGGAATATTAGTCATGACAAATGCAAATTAGTTTCAATGAAATTTAATGTAACTATTCTAATTCTAGATAAATGATGGATAGTTACATATAAAGTAAGAGTGTGTCAAGATTTTTTTTTTCTATTTTCCAAATGGTATTTTATTAATTCCACTCTTGCCAAATAAACATGACATGATCTAAAATTCTAATTATAATGTGCAGGTAGTCCTTGACTTATGATCACAATTGAGCCCAAAATTTCTGTTGCTAAGCGAGACAGTTGTTAAGTGAGTTTTGCTTCATTTCACAATCTTTCTTGCCATGGTTGTTCAATGAATCACTGCATTTGTTAAATTAGCAACGTTATAAAGTGAATCTGGCTTCTCCGTTGACTTTGCTTGCCAAAAATTGGCAAAAGGTGATCACATGAACCCTGGGACACTGCAGCCAGTAGCCAAGTGTCCAAATTTTGATCACATGACCATGGGAATGCTGCAGTGGTTCTAAGTGTAAAAAATGGTCCTGAGTCACTTTTTCATTGCCTTTGTGACTTTGAACAGTCACTGAACAAATGGTTATAGGTTGAGGACTACCTGTAAATCTCCTCACAATCTCCTTTCCATTAAATTAAGAAGTTCCTAATTATGACTTTTTAAAAGTTAAACCAATTCAAATTTGACAGTGAATAATAATAAGTAAAAGTTTGATGCAATTACAATTCTTATTTATAATTGTAAAACATATTGTTGTCGTTAGTTGCGAAGTCGTGTCTGACCCATCGTGACCCCATGGACAACATTCTTCCAGGCCTTCCTGTCCTCTACCATCCCCTGGAGTCCCTTTAAGCTCACACCGACTGCTTCAGTAACTCCATCCAGCCACCTCCTTCTCTGTCGTCCCAATCTTCTTTTGTCCTCAACCGTTCCCAGCATCAGGCTTTTCTCCAGTGAGTCCTTCCTTCTCATTAGGTGGCCAAAGTATTTGAGTTTCATCTTTAGAACCTGCCTTCTAAAGAGCAATCAGGGAAAAACATATATTCAAATGCAAATTGTTTATCCATGTTGGAGTGGGGGGGGCACACACCCAGACAACTGGGTAAATTTCAGTTAACATCTGGGTGAGGGGATTAATATCAGTACCATTTAGTAAAAAGGAAGGAAAGGACAAGGGCTAACATTAACACTACAAAAATCAGTAGGTGGAAAAAGATGGTTTAAACTGAATGTTTTTGTGGAAACCAGATATGGCCATGTTTGTGTTTTAATGTAGCCATAGGGACTTAAAGCTAAACAAGCCCAATAAATGTGAAAATCCCCTTTGTATTCCAGTTAATGTTCAGAGAAAATGTATAAGATCAGATTTAACCCTTGCTCTTCTCCCCATTGAAACAAAATTCATTTGGGGGGAAAAATAAGAAAATGAGAAATTATGAAACTGTTAAAATATGCTTTCCTGTTTTCTTTTAACAAAGTTACTGAGAAAAGGAGTCTTTGGAGCTCTTTTGTTCAGGCAGCCAGAGTTTGCACAGCTGCATGATTTGTGCAAATAACATTTAACTCTTTTCTTGCAAAATTAGAAAGAAGGTCTGTAACATGCCTCTTTTCAGATGGGGCTTATGCATTTCTGAAACAAAGACTCCTGTGATCTATGTTATTTTAATTGTTTTGGAAAATGCATTGAGACAGATTCAGATGTAACAACAAGCCATAGTTTAATCATAGTTTGAAATGATACCCCATGGAGGAAAATGGTGAATATGTGTGTGTGTGTGTGTATGAGAGAGAGAGAGAGAGAGAGACAGACAGACAGACAGACAGACAAACCTGTTGGGTCCTGTTTTTACTTATACAATTTTCTAAAAAATGTTCACTCCTTTTAATTATAAAGCTGCAGTATAATATACAGTACATTTCCTATAAAAGGAGCCAAGATACTATTTCCAAAAGAACTGAAGAAATGTTTTGTAGCAGCTGATGGGGTGGTACAGGAAGTAAAGACAAAAGGTCCTGGAAAGTCATGCACTCTGGCTACCTGTAAACTATTGGAACAAGTAAAACATCTCTTATTGAATGTTCATATTTTACTCCAAGGAGTTAAACATTCCAAGCAGTACTAGATGAGCCAGATGGTCTTTAACTGTAACATTGTTCATATTGTTTAGATTACCCTGTTGCAAGTACAGTGCCTAATTTGCCTTTTATGGGAAAAAGCATGGAAAATTGACCGCAGATGTACATAACCAGGAATGATGGCTGAGTAACACTTACCAAGCCTCCCTAGCAGACTGGATCCCACAGATAAAGAGTGAATACTAAAATGTTGGCGATGCTGCAAGAGAATTCTCTAACATTGCCTATTTAAGTCTTTGTTTTAGAGCCTTGAACTTAAGTGTTAGGTCTGAAATAAATCAGATGTGATTTGTTTCATTCTTAGCAATTTCACTTTTCATTCCTTTATGCATCATCGTGTGTGTGTGTGTGTGTGTGTGTGTGTGTGTGTTTGTGTGTGTGTGTATAGAACATGATTCATATAACCCTAACATAAATTATCCTTCTCCCTTGCCTCTTTTAAAGTAGGCAGGCTGAGAAGCCAAGTGTATTGACTTCAAGCACAGTACCTAATTAAAAAGAAAGGGTATGGTTCAGGTTTTTTTTTCTTTTTGTACTATGTAACAGAAAGCATACACCTGCTATTAATATAGCTTTGATTTCAATCAGAAGCTAAGCTTGTGCCAAACCAATTAGGCAGACTGTTGCTTATTTTTAGTCATAGGTCTCTGGATTAGCACTATAAGTTCAAAAACCTATCTGAATTAAACTGTTTCCCCCCTCCCTTAGATGGGATCAAACCTCGATTCTGCAATTTGTAAATGCATAAATGAGAAATACAAATGAAAAGCATACAAATGTGCACTCTGTTCTGTAAAGTCCTTTTGTTTCTTATCATTTTCCTTTATATCTTTCATTTCCTTCCACTTACTAATGGTTAATGTCAGGTCATTTACTTTTGGCTGAAGGGCTTCCTTTTGGACTGCATTTGCATGCAGGTGCTCCTCAGAATGCCCAGCTGTTCAAACTTGCCTAACCCTTTGGGAGTTGCTCTGGCCAAATTTATCAACTTCTTTCAGAGGCGAGAGCCACGGAGGGTGAAAAACCCAAGGGAGCATAAGCAAATGGAAACTGAATGATAGAATCTCTCACCACAGGGCTAAACAGATTGTTTGTATTTATCCGGGCACGAAGCACCATTCAGAAACCAAACCATCCATGAACAAGGCAGATATCTCAAAAAAGTAAGCCAATCTGCACATTATAGATCAAGGCACATGGGATATATATGAATCATAAGAGGATTAAATCAAAATTGTTCCAGAAGAAATGATCTCAAGATCAAAACTCAATAGCAATTTCTGAGAGAAGCCAAAATCTTTCCCATTTAACTTGTTTTTATTGTAAACACTTATTTCTTGCCTTGGAGTTGTTTTTTTTTTTTTTTAAAAAGCTAAGCTAATTAAAAGCCAATTGTATAAATGAAAACAGCACAGCTTGAAAGTGCTTGAGAAGAGCAAAAAGATGCTTCAGAATGGAGGTGTATGAAAATGAGGCCCCTGCCTCTAACCCCCTAATGTAGTCACACCTTTCCCTGGGGTTGCCTGGTTGCTGCAGTCAAAGAAAAATGTGCACTTGATTTAAAGAATTTCACACAGACACATGTTACTTTCAAGTTCTCATTGTTCTTCAAGCATCTTTTATTTTTTTAATCTGTAATAATGCATATCTTACTGTTCTTTTTTCCTAATCATAATCATTTTAATGTGCTGTAACATAGCACGCATGATTTTTTTGCGTGTAAAACAATTCAAGGATAATAAAAATAAAAATGATTAATCACATTTTTCCCTAGAAGGTGAGTGTAACCAGGAACTAAAGCCACTAAAATCAAGGCAACAAATGTCATTGGAAATATATGCACTGACATACTCTTTTTAACATAATTTTACTGCTGTAATGTCCTTTTTACAGTAGTCAAACCATCTGTTTATTATGTAGACCAACTCCCAAATAATTTCATTTTCAACACATTGTCCTGACTATTTCATTGCATACTAGATTATACTGGGCCAAGTCTGATTCAGGCATTCCAAGAGCACTCGTTCTTTTTTACCCATCATAAAAAGGGAAATACTACCTCACTGTTGTTTTACTTCCTATTAGCTATTTTAACTTGTTCTTTTGACTTTTTGCTGCTTTCTGTTTAAAACCCTTAATCTTCTCAGATGCAGGCTGCCTTAGTTTGCATCCATTACCATTCAGCTATTTCTTTGTCTCATGGCAAAATTCCTTTTGGGTTTTCTGTACGCTCTAGAGAGGAACAGGATTTTGCAAACATTTTTCGGTCATCTGTCAGTGCTATTTTAACATACTAGTTCTGTTCATTGGGAGATGACTTAGGAAGCTGGGAGTTGTGAGGATATTTTAGAAAAGGGTAGGCACTTTGCGTTTTACATGTTTTGTGAAAACACACTGGAAATAAATATTTTCTCCTCTATTATAACAAAAATTGCTTGATCTGAAAATGAAAGCAGATATATTCTTCCCAAATTCAAGGAGATGGAACTGGTAGATGATCCATTAGTATTAAACTACAACTTTCAGCATGCTGGTTGATATTACTAAAATGGAGTCCTTGGTCCTCTCTCAGAGTTTAGTTATTTGTTTGCAGATATTTTATTACCAGTCTAGGTAATAAAAACATCAGCAGTGCAAGCAAATAATCAAGCTCATAGATTGCCATGAATTCCATAGTTCAACCTTGGGCTACATATATTCTTTTCTATTGTTACTAAAATGTTGTATAGCAATCTCTGGAAGACCATCTGTGTAACCTGCTGAGTCTGAGGGTGAGGTCAAATGCATCATCAGTTTGGAATTGCTGTGGCCCTGTAAGATACCAAAGTCCAGCATCCCTCCATGAAGTTTATTTACTCTTATGTGGCATCAGTTTTCCTTGATCATTAGTAAATCAGATTCTTGTTTATAGGTTACATGGAGAAAACTCATGGTGCTTTTGAATTCTATTCTGTCTCTTGATTTCCTGTGTCTGACAACCTGTCCCTAGGCTGTAGGAAATTAAGGTTAGGAACTGAAAACTATGTAGCATCTGGTTTTAGTAATGACATTTAAACTTTTAAGGCCCTCACACACCATCTGTCCATCCCAAATAACACAACCGTGATTGCTTTCACTGATATGCACAGCCACCAACTCCTTTTTTCCCTTTTTAACTGGGAGATATCAGAGTAAGGCTTTGAATTATCCAGAATAAATAATATATACTCACACAGTATCCCTCTGCCTACTTACTACATTATAGACAAGACTTAGAAGATTTTATTCCATCTTGAAATGGACCCTCTCACTACCACACTACTCCCAGGAAATTTGAAAGAAGAAAAGCATTTAGCAAGATCTTTTCTGCCTATTTAACCTCAAAAAGAGATGGAAATTGTATCTGAGAATTTGGTCAACTTCCAATAATAGTAGAAGATAGGCAGTTTCAATTATACATGTATCTTGTAATGTAGAGCTGCCCATACAAAAAAACCTTGAAGTTTGAGGGAAAATGCTTCTTCCAGAATAGAGTAGAATAGAAATAAAAATAGGAATAGGAATAGAATAGAATAGAATAGAATAGAATAGAATTCTTTACTGGCCAAATGTGATTGGACACACAAGGAATTTGTCTTGGTGTAAATACTCTCAATACACATAAAAGAAAAGCTACATTTGTCAAGAGTCAAGAATTATAAAGAAAACACTTAATGATAGTCACAGGGTACGATAAGCAATCAAATCATACAAGGAAACAGTTTGTACCTAACAAAATATTATGTTGTTATAATATTTTGCAAACTGAGACGGGGAGAAATCTGCAGTGAATTACTTAGGAGAGGAACATCCTGATTTTGGAATGTTTTCAGAAGGTTGGCTAGCATCAGTATTGGTTTAATTTCAACACCAGGAGAAAACTCAGGTATTATTTTTGCAATCAGAATTTAAAAATTAGGGGACCCTATTATTCTTTGTAACAACCTATGTGTCTATTACTTTATTATAGTTATTTACATTTAATTAAGTATTGTGATTTTCATTTCACTTTATTGCATACTTTATGGATTATAATCCACCTTGAGTTATTTGGAGTATATAGAATTGTGAACTCTGTACAGATAGTTCATTTAGTTACAGTTCAAAGTTACAATGGCACTGAAAAAAGTGATTTATCACCATTTTTCACACCTACAATCATTGCAGTATCCCTATGGTCACATGGTCAAAATCCAGATTCTTGGCAATTGAGTGATATTTATGTGATTCATATGATCATCTTTTAAAACCTTCTGAGTAAGTAAAATCAATGTGGAAGTCAGTTTCACTTAATCATGTCACTAACATTACAACTGCAGTGATTCACTTAACAGCTTTGACAAGAAAGGTTGTAAAATGTGGCAACATTCACTTAACAAATGTCTCATTTAGCAACATAAATTTTGGGTTCAATTGTAATTGCAAGTTGAGGATGACCTGTATATATGTGTATATATAGCTATGTATCTATATATCCATGTTCAAAGAAAGTTAGAATGTATTCCATTGAAAGTGTGTGTGTGTGTGATAGAGAGATAGAAAGAGCTGGGTATAAAACAAAGAATAGTATATTCTCATACACGCTGCTAAGAGTGCCCAGGAAATGGGAATGACTACTCCTACTGATGTCATAGAGCTGGGTCTGCCGCTATAAAACCAATCAGCCTTAGCTGCTCACCATCTTTTTGACTCAGCTCTTGACTTAGAGCTTAGACTCTGGAAGATAATCTAAGCTTCGCACAAGTTTAAAAGAGTTTACTTGATATTGAATAAAGGTTTCTTTCCCTCGTTGTTTCTGCTGCTCCTGGGGCTCTGGTTGAGAAAAGGCATCAGGAGGGCAGGGATCTGATCTCCGGTAGCATCGAAGCTTTGGTGCTGCCTCGTTGGAAGGCTGCAGCTACAGGAAAGTTCTAACGAGCCTCCCATGCAGCCCGAAGATCGGAAAGTGCTGCCGTGCTGCCGATCTTCTCCCCGCTTCAAAGTTGACTCTGGGGATCGAATTTTGCCGCTTTGCAGCTGTTCAGGCTAGCATGAAGCAGCTCGGGGCTGGCTGTTCCTGGACTGCCACATGTGGCGGGTGGCCATTTGGGAGATGGTTTTGTTTTTGTTTTCTCTTTGGTGAATACTGATTGGGTCTCACAGCCTTATAGCTGGTTTGGCCCCTGCTACAGGCTGCACTTAAAGTGGGGAAGCTCTCAGCGCCTCCTGTGTCTATCCTGTTGGTGTGATGGAGAAGGAAGCCTCACATGCAGCCCCCACAGGGCCAAAAGAACTTTGTGATCCTCCAGCCCCTGGTAAGACAAGGAAAAGACAAAGGTGTTCTTCAAACAGAGAAGTGGCCGCTAAAATCAAAGCCAAAGCCCTAGCTCCAGAAAAAGACTTCCAAATCAGAGCTTAGGGCTGAGAAGAGAGGACATGCTGCTTTGGAAAAGCAGTTTGAAAAAACATTGGCACAGATAAGAGATCAGATTCATCAGTCCTCCCAGCCTGGGGAGCTGCAGGTTTGCCCTGATATGTTTACAAGGGGGAATGGGGGGAAGTGGCCTCTACCTCTGCTAGTCACCTTTTAGATTGGTCTCCTGAGAGGGGGGTGGAGGGAGAGCATATGCCAAGACTTGAGTAATAAGGGTCCTTCTTCCAGACAGGCATCCTGGGGACCAGGGTCTTCCCTTCCATTGGGTCAGTGCGTACAAGCAGGTCACAGGCCTAAGCCAACAGCTACTTATACTCCTATGACTGCTGGTATGCGTCCCTCAGAACCCCCTTCAGACCATTGCCATGATGACTTCAAGGATATGGTGATTGTCAGGGGTCAGTCCTTGTTGTCTTCCTTGCCCCAAGGGGTGGCTTCTTCTTTCAGAGTTTTTCCTAGCCATCGGCCAGCTCATTCCAATTGGGGGAGGAAGAGGAAGAAGATTATACTAACCCTTCTGATCACAGTCACTTCTCTCACTCTGGGAAGGAGGAGGGTGCGATTGTTGATCGCAATATGTCTGAGGAGGAAGAATTTAAAGCTGATCAGCCTTCCTTTACTGGGGTTTTCAAACCTTCCCTTTTCAAACCTCTCTTACACAAAGCCTTGGTTACGGCACAATTGACAGCTGAGGAAGTGGCCCCAGACGGCCCCTCCAGGCCACAGTGATTCTCTGTTCACAAAACCAGTGATTCACACTGAGATTCTCTCTTCTCCCACCATATTCCTGGATCTGGTTAGGGTATTTCCCCAGGGGCAGGACCATGGCCTTCATCGCATGATAGATAGTTTTACAATGGGGGACTGGTCTTGGCCAATGCCCTCATTGTCCTTACAGTAGATGCCCTGGTGGTAGCCTCTTTCTTCTCATCAGGCACACCCACTGAACCTGAGGATGTGCTTAAGGCAGAGGAAAGGAGGTCTGAACAAACCTTCAGATGCATCTACCAGGCTGCAGCATGGCCAACAGGGCATCTACGGCTGCCTCATTTTTCACAAGGTCCTCATTGTGATGGCTCCATCAGCTTCAAGAAAGACTCCCAGCCATTGATTCCAGGGCTCACCAGGATCTTAACAAAATAATTGCAGCTGCAGAATTTATGGCTGATGCGAGGTGCAAATGAAAGTTGGCATCGGTCCCCTGCTCAGGGGATAAGCTGTTCAGGAAGGCGTCTCAATGGAAGGAGTCAACTTCAGATGCCTAGGTACTGGAAACAGTATGGTTTGGCCTGCAGATTGAGTTTATATCTCCACCCATCTTTATATTGATGCTCTATGTCAAGGGACAGATCTCAACCGGACCTCATGGATTCGGCCATTCAACACCTGGTTGAAATTAGGGCCATTGAGCTGGTTCCGATGGAACAATGAGGACTAGTTTTCTACTTTTGACTCTTCATCATCCTGAAGGCTTTGGGTGGTGGTGGAGGGCCACCCTCAACCTTAAATGGCTAAACAGGTTTATTCTGTACAGGCGCTTTAAAATGCAAACTCTGCATTCCATTTTAGAGAGTGTACAAGAGGGCGACCTCCTTTCCTCCATTGATCTCATGGAGGCTTACCTCCATATACCTATTTAACCTCATCACCGCAGTTTCTCTGCTTCTGTTACCAGAATGTCCATTTCCAGTAATGGGCCCTTCTATTTGTTCTTTCATCGGTGCCCAGGGTCTTCACAAAGGTACTGGCAGTTCTGGTGGCATCGCTGAGGGCTATTCTGGTGAGGGTCCAGTGCTATCTGGACAATATCCTGATTCAGTTGCAGTCCATCAATTCGGCTCATTGAGATCTTCGCATCATGGTACAGTGCCTGCGAGACCACAGCTTCTCGATCAACCTCAAGAAAAGCCACTTCTTCCTTATGACCAGGCTGCAGCATCTCGGGGCGATCATCGATACTTCCCGGTGCCAGGTTTTCCTCTCCCCAGAACGCGGGGAAGCCTCAATGCCCTTACTATCCAGATCAGAGGACAACACACCGTTCCACTGTCTCTCCTGTGTCAGCTCCTGGGGAAGATGATCTCCTGCATTGGCATTGTCCCGTAGGCCCACCTTCAGTGCTTCAGTGGTTCCTGCTGCCATTCCAAAGGGCCATTTTCTTGGCCCTGAAGCATTTCCAACGCAGAGTGACAGGTTGCCACATCCTAGTCATGACAAACAATGTGGCTGCAAAGGCTCATGTCAACAGACGGGTGCACCAGGTCCAGGGCTCTCATGAGGGAGGCGGAATGCCTGGGGAGATGGGTAGAGAAGCATCTGATTTCCCTCAAGGCAAATCACATATCAGGGGTCAACAATGTCCAGGCCGACTGGTTGATTCTGTCCCAGGTCGACCATTTGGAATGGAGCCTCCACCCTTCACTGTTTCTGATATTGTCCTACAGGTTCAGCTCCCCGGCAGTGGACCTATTCACTACTCCCCTCAACACTCAGGTAAGCAGATTCTTCACCAGGTTTCCAATCCGGGGAAGGGAGGGAACCAACGTGCTTTGGAGTCATTGGCTTCCAGGTCTCCTTTATGAATTTCCCCCTCTTCTGGACATTCCAACTGTAATCTGGAAGTTGTTGGAGGAACAGGCGGAGCTGACTCTCCTGGGCCACTGTTGGTCCAGGAGACCCTGGTTTGTGGATCTGGTGAATCTGTCTGTGGCCCGGCCGTGGAGGATCCCAGATGACAGGATCTTCCTGCATCAGGGGGCCTTGATCCACCCGGATCCTCAGTGGTTCCAGCTAACTGCTTAAGCGGCAGACCTTGAAGGAAGCCAAATTTTCTGATAGGGTGATTGACACCATTCAGGCCTCCCGGAAGCCTTCCACCTCACGCATCTACAATGCTACCTGGAAGGTCTTCTGATCATGCGTGGCCAAGTCTGATGTTGTGCCTTCCTTGGCATCCATTGCGGAAGTGTTAAGTTTCCTTCAAGATGGCCTTGATAAGGGTCTCACCCCTCCCAATACTCTTTGCCACCAAGTGGCAGCTCTGTACTCTGTTTTCGCCTGGGAGGGTTTTGATTCCTTATCTCATCATCCCTCCATACACAGATTTCTAAGGGGGGCCCACTAACCTTCATCCTCCTGTGGTTCACAGATTTCCCATGTGGGCTTTCCCTTCAGTTCTACAGGCCCTTACGAGGCCTCCCTTTGAACCCCTTAAGTCAGTTTCTCTTCAAATGATGACTTTTAAGGTGGCTTTTTTGGTGGTGATCACTTCAGCCAGGAGGGTGTCGGAGTTGGCAGCTTTTTCCATTAGGCATGATCTTTGTGTGTTCCATGAGAACAAGGTAGTATTGAGATTAGATCCCATGTTTGTTCCTAAGGTGAATTCCTGGTTTCACTGGGCAAAGAGGTGTTGCTTAATTTTTGCCCCGACCCACAACATGTGTTGGAGTGTAGGTGGCACAGACTGGATGTAAGGCAGGCCCTCAAGATTTATATCAAGAGGATACCAGAATTCTGATGATCGGAGGCCGTGTTTGTGTCCTTTCATCCCACCTCCTCGGGTACCAAGGTGGCTCCCTCGACAGTTGGGAGGTGGATTCGACCTTGCATTGCCAAGGCCCATCAAGCTTTGTCCCTGCCAGTGCCTATGAACATCACAGCCCCCTCCACTAGAAGCATGGCTACTTCGGCTGCCTGGTCTACGCAGGCTTCACTGGAGATTTACAGGGTGGCTACCTCAGCATTGGCATTCATACGTCATTATAAGTTGGATTCCTTTGCTTCAGTGGACGCCTCCTTCAGATGGAGGGTGCTTCAGCAGGTGGTTCCACAGTTGGACTGACCTGCCCAGACATTGACCCTCCCATGGACATATGAGCTTTGGTATATCCCATTTCCTAGACACTTTTAGCAGTTTGTATGAGAATGGACGTTGGTAGAATTACCTGAGAATGCCCTTTCTATATACGCTGCAAGAGTGTCAACCCCACCCTAGTTCCTCTGAGGGGGAGTTGTTTGGTTCTAATTTGTTTGTTTATCTTCCAGAAACACGTTATGTCTGTCAAGAATCTTCACCTAAAAGATGGCGAGCACCTAAGGCTAATTGGTTTTATAGTGGCAGACCCAACTCTATAACGTCAGTAGGAGGAGTCGTCCCCATTTCCTTATTACTCTTGCAGCGTATATAGAAAGAGCATTCTCAGGTAATTCTACCAACGCCCAACCTAATTACATAATTATATGCAGTAAATAAGGAATTCCAAATATATCAATATTTATTATACATTGCATGTATTATGCTATTCTTTGTTTTATAGCCAGCAGTTCTGAAACAACTTAGATGTCTGAGAAACTATCATTCTCGGAGCTATTTCATATGGTTACAACATGAAATTGGATGAATGTACCTTTTATATTCCCTTGTGCCTTGCTACCATGAGCAAACAGACACCAACAATGAAATTATAAAAAAAAACCTCCTGGTGAAAGTCTACTTACATAATGGAAATTATGATGAGAGCATCTTCCGATATCAAGAATAACTTGCACGTGTGTTCTAGCCAGCCTGAGATTGCTACCAAGATTAAAGGTTTGAGCTAATGCAAACAGTCTAACTAAAATTTTGACCCATTTTCATTGCTGAGATGGCAGTCACATATTTATGTGAGCACAGAGAGAATGTTAGGTGCAACACATGATGGGAAAGCTTTTCTCCAATTCAACATTCACTGAACATGCCGAATTATTAATTCCACTTAGAATATTGATACATTTTTATAAGTTTGTTGTTTGAGGCAAGGTGCAAAATTTATTTTCTAGTTTTATGGTTTTTCCCTCCCCTCCTATTCATCGTTTTAGATTTTGAAGATTCTAACAACAATGATGTACAAATATTTTTATATAAATCACAAAACTGTTTAAGAGCAGAGATCAATAAATAGGTTGTGATCTTGTAAAAAGTTACATACTGGCCCATAACAAGTTCAGTCTGAATAAAGGAAAGAATGTGGGGTAAAGGCTGCAAAACATTTAATTAACCGATAATTTGTTTGTTCATTTAAATGTCAACACAAAAACTCTACTGTTTCTATTTCTTTTGCATGTTCCATCTGGTCACATTGCCTCAGAAACAAAAGCAAAACAAAAGAATTTTTAAACCAGAAAAGAGTTTAGTGGTGGTAGCAGGACAAATAGACCCTTTAGCAGTCTCCCAGAGTTACTTGGATTTCACTTGATTTGTGAAGAATAAAAAGTAAGCAAAATAGACCCACAACAAGGAAGGTATGCAAAAGAGAAACAAGTAATCCTTAGGGGGAGGAAATAGATAACTTAGAAAGATCCAAATGCAGGGACTTCCGGTTTGAGCTTCTTCAGTGACAGACCGAAACCGCGACTCTGCGCTGTTTCGATTCATGCTCGCAGCTGGAGCACCCCGAGCTGGCTGGTTTCGGGTCCAAGCCACCCTGTAGAGGTGGTGAAGAGGAGGAGACTGCCTGCAGGGTTGAGGAGAGCCACATCTCTCCTCCTCAGCTGACCATTACTCCCTTTCCTGAAGGCGGTTGCAGCGGTGGTCAGAAATGGCCACCCCAAAGAAGAACTCGACCGGAAAAGAATGTGCAGGAGGAAGATAAGAAGAGACCGGGAAGATAAGAAGAGAGCGGTTCACTGGATCAAACAGCAAAAGCAACAAATAAGGTACTCTGGAATTTAAACTATAAAAAAAAATAACACTGTTCCCAAAGAAGATTTTCAAGCAGCAAAGGAGAGAGAAAAGGGAAAAGATTTGGGTTTTTTTTCTTTCCTCTTCCTTTCCCTATACTGACAGCTAAGAGACTTAAGAAAGAAATTGAAAAAAAATCCACTTTGACATCAATAAAATAAAATGAAAATAAAATGTCAAAGGGATAATAAAGATATCTGGATACTTAAAAGCTTTTGAAAGCAGGAAAGGAGAGAAAAAGAACAAAAGGGCAGGATCTGGAAGGGAGGAGACTTCCTGGAATTAAAAAGAACTTACAGTAAAATCTCAACAAGACTTTAACTGAAACATGGCAACAAAATAGTAAAACCCCAGGAAGAGCAAGTGAAAAAAAGAAGTAAGAAGAAACAGCTCAGGAGTATTTGGATTACTTGGTGACTTCTGGATTTTTGATTACTGCATTTGAATGACTAAAATCAATTGGGTGGTTGTTTAAAAGTGTTTAAAATGGCACCACTTTTAGAAGAACTGAAAACGGAACTTAAAAAGTACCAAGAAGATGCACAAGAAGGGAGAGGTTCTTTTGGCTTCGTATTTCAATTCTTAGAAATGGAGATTTGGAACTATGAGAAACAACAAGAAACGCTTGCAGAACAAGAAGATTGGGACAAAGAAGAAGCCATTTTTAATGAACAAGTAATTTTATGTGGGGAAAAAAAAGGAAAGGGGGGAAAGAGAATGAAAAGGTTAAGATTTGGAAAAACAACCCCAAAAAAGAATAGAGTGAAAAATAAGTATTACAGAAGAGATAATTAGAAGTTGAGAAGCAACGGGGTACAAAGGAGAGGGAGAAGTTGAGAGGGAAGAAAGAAAGGAAAAGAAGTCATAAAGGACAGAAACAAGATATAGAGAAATGGCCTGTTTAGAGATAATGGGTGAAAATTTAAGTGAAAAAGGGATTCTGCAGAGGTACATAAGATAGTATTGTTATATTAGAAATAGAAATAATTTCAGAAAATATGAAACAATGTATGATCAAAATGATGGATAAAATATCGTAATTTAGTGGAATGTTTATTAATAAATGTAATAAAATGAATATTTAATGATTTATAAAACATAAGTGAAGAGAAATAGGAGAAAAATTAATTATAGAAAGATTATAATTATAATGTCCCCAAGGTAATATGATATTTAATTGAAAAGAAATGTTAAAGATATTAAGACTTTAATGAATATTTATGATAGAACTGAATTGGAATGGAATGAGGGTTTTAATTACATATATTTATAATCCTTTTTTTAAAAGAATATAGGGTGTATTTTAAGAATGTACCAAGCAGAATTTGATTGGAAGTTACGTGTTATGTATTATATTGAAGGTCATAAACTTAAGGTATATATTGAAGTTTAAATTAGAGTTGAATGGATGTAATTAAAAGATATAAAGGTGTCATACTCCAATTAGGAAATATAGGAGAAAATTTGTTTTATGAGAAGAGATAATATGAAATTGGAACAGGACAGACAAAAGTATAAATATAATGATTTGAATTGAGATGAGATTCAAAATATTCAAAATAAAGTTGAGAAAATTAAAAGAGGGGAAAAACTATGGAGAAAATGTAAAATAGTAATAAGATATGGAACAGAATACAAAAAGGAGCATGAAATTGAGTTTGTGTCTGTATAAAGAAGTGTAACCCGGGACCATGCTATTTTCAAAAAAGATGTTTTACTTGAATTTTGTGTGTGTGAAAACCCAAATAAAACTTTATTTAAAAAAAAGAAAAGAAAAGAAAGATCCAAATACAGTCTTAGAACAAGATTGGAAAAACAGATGGAATATGTTTCTGGAGTTATTTCCAACCTGTTTGCCAGCAGTGGCCATATCTTTGTCTTACCTTCCTTTTGGTGGCTTCTCCAAATATGATCATACTCTTCTATTTTGCGTGAGCAGTCCTAGAAACAGACAGAAACAGATGAGGTCTGAAGTCTCTTTCTGTAATTTCTAACATTAGTTGGGTTGGTCTAATCTAACAATATTGTCCCCTACCCTACTTGAGTGTATTTCCTGGGTAAGATTACTAAACAAATCATATTTTTTTTAATTTCATAGCTCTTTGTTACTTGCTAAAAAATCCACAAATCATGTATTATACTTCTTCCATGACAAATTAAAAGAAAGATGACATGCCTGTTAACAGTATTTTAAGTATATTCCAATACTCATCTCTGCCCATTATCTCTACCTCATTTATATTCTAGTTTGTTGTTTTTTATAACCACTCAAACAGCATACAGAGTTTAAAATAAGATTGCTTGTAAATTATATGACTAAAACAGGGCTTGATGTGATAATAAAAGTGATAAAGAATCTAATTAAAATGGCATTCTGAGGTTTGTAGGAAAGACTGTGCCATATAGGACTACAGTGTAGCAGATCTAAATTTTTACCCAAAATTTACCTGCAAGAACCAGTGGGTAGAGGCCTTCGGAGAGAGAGTTTACAATGGCCATTTTCAAGTATGCAAAGCCCCAGCCTTTTAATATGTGTTGCAGGCATAACACCCAAAAATAAGGGCAAGGGCCCCACCTTGACTTTTTTAGCACTGTGCCATGGACATCTCTTAAGTTGAGGAAGGTCTTTTTAAGGGATAGGGAAGGTGAAGAGATCACAACTGTGTTAAGGGCCCAGTTTTCTGACTGTATTAACTAACCTCCATATTACTTTCATATAGGGCAATATATATTTTGTTAGTGTTTGTAAAATTGTTTTTATGGTTTATGATGTCACCCGGATGCCACCCGGAGTCATTTGTTGAGATGTGTGACTCTATAAGTCAAATAAATAAACAAACAAATACATACATACAGAGCCCAGCGTAACCTTTCTGACTTTTAAAAGCAGGATCTCTCAAATATCAAGCATGCTTTGGCTCTTCCTATTTTGGGGGAGTTTTTTCTTTAATATGCTGCACAAAGCTAGGTGTGGCCCTTGATCAGAGAAAAACTGTATTTCCTTTCTGTAACTGTATAAACCAGACCCTAAATTAGGTTCTGGAAACTATCATAACAACCATTAACATATTTATGTTTTATTTATTTATTTGTCATATGTATGTGGCTGCCCATCTCAAACTAAGAGATTCTATATAGGTTTTGAATTTGGAATGTAGAGATCCAGGTTCTAGTCCAGAAGTCTCCAAACTTGACAACTTTAAGACTTCCTCCCTAAAATATTTTTTATTGTCACCAATTTATGGCTAAATCATAATACAGTGCTGTGAATTTGATTTGTTGTGATAAATTTCAAAAAGAGAAAAATTGCCAGATTTCTTTAAAATAATCTTTGCAAAATAATAAAAATAATAAATAGGCATATTACTATGTATACGTTGGGTGCACATTGCTTCTTGTGCAATTAGTGCTCTGAAGTATGCATTTACTCAATTCGAAAATATACAATTTGGGGGGAAATGTATTTTCTTTCCACCACTATCTGGATTTTCTCATGGCCTAGATAATTCTATCCTATTAACATCAAACATCTAGGTAACTTTAGAATCTTGCATCTGCATTATTTCTAGGAAGGCATAATATAATTGGTAATGACAGTAATTGGCAATTCAATTTCCTCTTCAAGGAACAAAACCTTTTAACCAACCATTCTAGGCCTATTTCTATGTTTATTTGTTATGTTACTAAAACTGCTATACGGCAGATATTGTATTCATCAATTTTCACAAATTAATCTATTAGTATTATGTTACCTCTGAACTTTTGATGACCAAAACCATCTCACGAACTTTTCATTCCTTATTGATAAAGTTTCAGTTTTTAATTAAGATGCTAATTGGATGGGAGAAAAAACATATAAGAAATGGAAAGAATAGACATCAAATAACACTGAGAACTTCTGTTTTTTTTTCTGAGAGAGGGATATCACAGGAACATCTTGTACCCTAAATAAATGTGGTAGAGGAAATTGAAATGTTTTTCAAACATCATAAATGTGATTCTACTCCTGAATTTTTAGGTGAAATGGATGTTTCAGCTTTGGAACTGATTATATAAATTGATTTGCTATGATGTAGTTTGGGAGGTGGTAAAATCAGACTTTTAAAAGCCCTCCTTATGGAGCTCTGCAATTTTAACTGAAGTTTAGCACTTGTATTATTGTTAAATATTTAATCCCTTAAAATATGAACTGAAAATGAAATGCAGCAAGACACTGGAAATGGCAGAACATAGAAGAGTTTTCTCATGCATTAGCCTGGTCTTGCTCCCATCCCTGCTTTCTACCAGCAGTCCAGCTCACTGAGGCTGGGTATACTGGATATCCTCCATCACCCCAGAGACCAGCCAATTATAAGTAATGCTTCTACCACCAGATAAGTTCTCTACCACCTTGCCAGCACCTGGTGGCCCAGCACCCAGCAGCTGATGGGTGGCTCCAATCCAGCATGTGCCATGGTAATTGGTATCCTTGCTATGGCTACCACCAAGAGCTGATTTCTGGATCTAATCAATCAACTCTAGCTCTAGCTTCCTCTCCAGCTCTTGGACCATTTTTGATTCTAATTTTGAATGGTCTCCCACAGGACCTCACCAACTGCTCTGGAGATGCCAATTATTCCCCTGCTAATTGCCATTGAAAACTTCAGAAGATCCTCTCTGCTCCTTCCACAAACTTCATCCCACCCTAACCCTCCCAAACATACTCAATCATTTAACTCAGTGCCTGTCAAGATCACCATCTTGCTTTGGTACTACTATAGAAAAAGAAAAAAGGGAACTCAACTGACCTTAACACATGATCTCTCCATTGTTGACAGTAATGTGTGAGAAATAAGAGAAAAAAGAGGGGGAATCTCAGAGATGCTTGAAGCTGCTCAGAGTTTTCATAAACATGCTTTTCAGAGAGAGGTTGCCTGTTCCTGAGAAGAGAAGAGAAAGAGAAGGAAACCAAAAAAGGAAATTGTGTTATCAGTTTTCCCTTCTACTTCTCAGTTCTGTCAATTATTTGTCTTTGAATCAGTGGTGGTATTCAGCCAGTTTACACCGGTACACTCGAACTGGTAGCAAGGATTTGGTATGTGTTGCCAAACCGGTAGTAACTTCTGGCTGGCCACATCCCTGACCCAGTCACCCAGTTGCCGCTCACTTGCTTGTCCCACCCACCTGATGCTCACTCACCCTGCCTGCTTGAACCTAGCCTGCCTAGTCATTCCTTAAGGTATTTTTTTTTCCTCCTGACAATCAGCTGTTCCTTTGATCAGCTGTGCTGGGATTCCCCTCGCTTACTTACTGCTTCACTCAGGAGGCTTCCTTGAGGCCTAGGAAGGCAAAAAAACAAAAACAAAATACTTCCGCCCCCCTCAAATTTTTTGTCTTCATCAGTCCTAGGGAGGCTCCAAAATGAAGCATGGGGGGGTGCACCCCTCATGCTCAGTTTTCTGCCTTCCTAAGCCCTAGGGAAGCCTTCTGGGAGCAAAAACGACCCCCAGGAAGCTTGCCTGAGGCCCAGAAGGCCCCAAAAAAGGGGTGCTGCTGCAGAAAGCAAAAAAGCCATGCCCACCTAGTCACATGGCCATGCTCCCTAACCATGCCCCCTAGCCACACCCATAGAACCGATAGTAAAACCATTTTAAATCCCACCACTGCTTTGAATGATGTACTGAGAACTACAAAGAATTAGGAGCAGAATCTAAAGATAGAGCTCAAAAGTTACATTACGATCAAAGTATTCATTGTCTATGCAGGTTAAGATATAAATCAATTTTTGAGCAAGTCATAATCCACATATAATCTAAATCATTGGGGATGCTTGAAACACACTAAACCAAAGCATGTGAATCAATCATGTATAGCATGTAGTTTGACTTATATTTATCTGAATGTCAATGTGAAGACCTGAAGATTGATTTGAAACTATTAAATAGAGTGAGGTACTTTTAAACCTCTTGTTCCGTGTGAGGGCATAAATAGGAAATGGAGAGGAGAAAAACAAAGGAGGTGCAAGAGAAAAAAAGCAAACAATCCAGGAGAAAAGAAATGGATAATTCTGATAGTTGTATTACGAGGGTAGATATTGATCAATCTACCGTAGATCAATCTTGATCTAGGTTGATCTATAGATCAATCTATCTAGATATTGATCAATCTACCGGAGATCGTAGATCAATATCTACGAGGGTAGATATTGATCAAGCAGTGAAAAGAGAACTGAAAGGGAAAGGAGGGAGAGTTTACCTTGTGCTGCTCCTTGGTTTCTCACACGCACTCCCAGCCTTCATTGCTGCTATAATAATATTCATCCTAATAAGATTTAATGACTGAAGAATTCTGTAAGCTAGTTGGATAAACGATGTTGCACAGTATGTCAAATGTTCAGCTTTCCAGAATGAAATTTTGCCAAAATGAGACTGGCAAACTTTGTTCTGCAGATGGTGTATGAGTCTCTTGTGGTATCATATTAAATTATATAGGCAGTCAGTCAACTCTATAATGCATTGAGCTTAGAGGTGCAATATGCATCGAGTGTTCTGTTAAGAAATGGACTCGGAAGCATAATACAGCTATGCGAGGCAGCAAAAGAGAGAGCTGTTAAGAAGAGGACTTCTTAGCTGTTAAAATGATGACTTGGATAGTGTACAATGGGATGTGGAGTATTTTGCCTCAAAGGTAAGGGATGCTGCAGTGCTTGCTGAATTTTTTTTTCCAGGCTTATTACTGTGACTGATTATCCAAAGGATTTGGATATTTTCTTTTGGTTGCTACATTTTAATTTTTCAGCTAGCTGATACTATTTTTATGTTGCATTACCTTGCTATGATATTGTGGTAGTAACAACTATTGAGGTCAACAGTTTAATGAAATTACCTCAGATAAACTGAAAAATGTGAGTTTTTTTTTTTCCCTTTCCAAACAAATGTGGAATAGTAATCCTAACAATCTCAGATCAGCAATAACTAAAATGCAGAGTTATATAAAAGAAACTTGGAAATATGTGTTTTTCATAAAGTTGCCTCATCCCAACTCTGTCAAAATTGCTTCATGTTTTAGAATAATAACATTTTTTTTTATCACCAAGCAATTTTTAATTTTAGGTCCTCTTTATTCTGGGAGTAGCTGCCCTCTCAAAGTTGTGCATTATTATTTCTGAATGTGTTTGATGAGGTATCCCAATGCGAAGATCAGGAAGCCCTTTGGATGTGTTCAAGAGCCTCTGTTGTTAACAGCTGCATGTGTCCTTCCTGCTTTTAACAAAAAAAAAAAAATCAGGAAAATATATTGGATAAACTAATATCCATGTTTATGGTATTTAAAGCTGAAATTTTTAAAGAGTGAATGTCCTCGCTAGAAAGAGAAGAATCATCAGTGATAACAGTCCTGCTACTGGTGTTAAATGATATGTGCTGAATGTACGCATTCAGATTCTTTCCAAATCACAGTGGAGTTGGATGCAAATCCTCATGAGCAGACTTTCCAAATAGGTTGTGCTACTGGAAATAGGAAAAGGTAATTTTTACCAATCCCATCTCCTTCCACTGTGACTTGGTGGAATATCTGGTCCTCCAGAGAATATGAGAAGTGGTGCAAAAGGCTGCAGAGTAAAAGGAAAATTGATCAAATTCTTCTTTGTTTCTTCGGTACAGCTGTTGTTCCCGCATTCCCATTCACAGAAAATCTACCTTGGATACATCCTAATAGGACTGTCAGAGGTTCAGACTGAAACACAAAATGTGATTCAGAAGACATACACATGCATGCGTACCGCTATTGGAACCACCTTCAAATCAGCTGTCTCTTTTCTTGGGCTCACACTGCTGTTTTTCACAGTTAAGGCACAACCCCAGGAAAAGTTGTACTTAGATATTTTTATGTCAGGTGCTATCTATGTGCCCAATGAAAAATCCAATTTATATTTAGTGCTTCTTTCAATCTTAATATTTAAGAGCATTGAAACATCACCCACACACCATAGATTCAAGTTTAAAAGATACATGCATACCAATTATAAACCCAGTCTTTCTGTTTTATTATCTAAAATTTCTTCTGT
The DNA here is from genome assembly GCA_015471245.1 of Laticauda colubrina. NCBI lineage: Eukaryota > Metazoa > Chordata > Lepidosauria > Squamata > Elapidae > Laticauda > Laticauda colubrina. The sequence continues at coordinate 15,988,451 of BLBF01000017.1, read as the reverse complement.
CAAAATTCACCCAAACCCAGCCAGTTTTGCCATTTGAAAATCTAGTCATGAAAGGCAAGGATTTGCCTAAAGCTTTTTCCCTTTAAGTGATGGATTTCTTCACCACCTTTGAAAACTCTGATTTCCCCAAAGTGATTTATAATATAAAATATACTAAGATCAGATAAAATAGGCTGTAGGTGTGACAACATATTAAAACAACTAATTTAAATAAATACAAATGCAAGCAAATAATTAAAATAATTTTTATTTCACCTCCTACTTTTTTTGTTCATCAGGGTCTTCAATGTGAGCAGCCCTGAGAGGGAATCTAGTACAAGTTAAAAGCCCCTGCCTTTGGCTTGGATATTGTAGTTCCGCTTGGCCTCACAATTGTCTTTTTTGTGATCTTTAATTTACTGGTTTTGCTTTTGCAATTCCACTGTTATTCTCTTTTATTACCTTATTTTTTCTGCAAGAGGTATAAATCTCTTGGATTAAAGTGGAGTATTTACCCCAGTCTGTCAGTCAGTCAATCAAATTAATCAACTATTCATGCTTTCTCTCCCCTCTTCTCCCCCCCCCCATACTAAATTAACATACAAATTTCAGCGTCCAATTTTTTTGTTGGGCTTTTATTCTGGGGTAGTGATAAGTTTCATTCAGCCTTTTCTACATAGTATCTTCTTCTAGATATAGTCAACTTCAGATCAACTTTAGCTTGGCTGTTTTAGCAGAAAAGTTGAAATCCCGGACAACTGGGAGACCACAGAATGTGTAAAGATATTGAGGGACTTTCTAATTAATAGAATTTCTTTCATGATCATAGCAACATGCTATCTTAGGTCATCTTTACAGCAAGAACTTTTTAAGAGTTTGAGACATCAAAAACTGCCCACTTCAAGCCTCTGGATCAGTACTTTATTGTGAATCATACAAGAATCATCCACGTTTCGTTTTATGTTGTATACTACTTGGAGTTGTTTTTGAGTCCAGCAATACAGAAATATAATAAATATGATAACATAATTCGGGAAATGAGGGTTGCTATACATAAATCATATTTTGTTTTTCTCTTTTCAGGTGAAAATACAAGTATAAAAGTAAAATATTACAATAGTATCAAAGTTATAATGAGAACAAAATTAATTATCTTTGCCAAAAGAAAAATTATATAGTAGGCATTTTATGTTACCTTTCTTTCAATCAGTATTTTTGTAACATTGATTGGCTCCATATAATCAAAAGTAGAACAAAACAAAGATATGGAGTAAAATAGTGAGCAGTTGAGAAAATTTCAAGGTGCTAGGTCCTTAATTTGCATTATATTCCAAACAATTCTGTGCGGTTGTTTTTCTAACTACTTATTAGTCATGTTTTATTTAAAAGAGAAATTATGCAACCATGGAAAATGGGCATTTCTGGGAATAAGTAGTAATGCATCATCATCAGATTGATGCATATTGTTTGCATACTATATTCACTTTCAGAAGTGATTGGCTTGGAGTCAGCAATTAATAGATGTGGTCCTCAGCTCTGCTACAGATGGTTTTCTGAAAAATATTTTCAGTTGTAAACACATCTCTTCTTCCTTCCTTTATCAAGTCTTTTAAGAATGAATAGACATTTATTGATTAACAATGTATGGTTTACATTCTGAAGACACTGTTTTGAATGAACACCTCATAAACAAAATAAATTGTAAATATATTTCTATGGGGATTGTGAAATAATTATTTTGATCCCAATAATACATTTACACATTTAATTATCAGTTGTTAGCATTTCATTGCTAAGCTCAAAACAATTTTTATATTGTGTGCATTATTAAATACTAAAATACTAAATACTAAATATGTAGTAAATACTAAATATGTAGTATTTTCTTAGTATTTTTCTACTTACCTTCAGTGCCACTTTGTTTTGATGTGGATTATGGGCTTCTTCAAATTTAAATATTAAATTGCTTACATTTTCTGAAAATGTAATAGAATCAATAAAAATGAAAGGTGTGCTCTATATTAACTTCTCCAATTTGATTAGCATGATTGAAAAACAAAACTGCATGGTGTTCCACCTATATGAAATCAAATTCTGCCTTTGCATGTATAATTGTTTCTGAAAATTGGATAGGATCTGAAGTTGACTATATCTAGAAGAAGGTGCTATGTAGAAAAGGCTGAATGAAACTTATCACTGTCCCAGAATAAAAGCCCAACAAAAAAATTGGACGCTGAAATTTGTATGTTAATTTGGTATGGGGGGGGAGAAGAGGGGAGAGAAAGCATGAATAGTTGATTAATTTGATTGACTGACTGATAGACTGGGGTAAATACTCCATTTTAATCCAAGAGATTTATACCTCTTGCAGAAAAGGTACCTTCTGCCTTAGGTACTAATAAGAGTACATTAATTCTTCTTTGAAGCACCTGGAAACCAAAACTGTACATTGGTACAAAATTGTGCTAAGCAAATAGCAAGCCCGTTGTACCCAAGGCCTAAACAATGAGGATTATGTTTACAGAATTAGGAAAATATATGTGGCTTCCTTTTTTGTCTCTTTTTGTTAGTTAGAAAAGATCAGGAATTGCTTGCCAAAGCAAACAAAGAGTTTTTTTCCCACTTTCCCAGCCTTTAAAAAAATGATGACTTAATTGTTGAGCAGCACAATGTGTGGTTAACCATTAGTAGCAGCTTCTCCTTTTTTATTCCCTATAATCTGAAATAGAATAGTAGGAAGCCTTCAAGATGGAATGTTTGAAATCGCTAATGAATGGAAATATAAATAGTAACAAAAGACATGAAAAAAATCTAACAAAGCACAACATGGAGGACATGCCTGCATATACTAAAGAAATTAAGCTAATTTAAACCTTGCAGGCACTGCTATTTTTGCCTTCTGATGGACTCATCAGTTTCTTGGGACTTTAAAGGGCAGAATTTATTTATATACTTTTATTTTGGAAAAGAAAGCTGTTTCTAGATTAGTGATGGACAGGAATGAATTCTTCATTGTCAATTTTTGTGTCAGGTTCTTCAAATAGGGGATAGTTTTACTGCTGAATATTGTTAGCTATAGATTTAATTCCATAAATATGAAGAGTTCCACAGATAGAAGGGAGCAAGAGAATTGGTATTCCTTCAAAACATTGCATATCTTTCCTGGGTCCCGTCCCCTCGTATCTACCTAGCAGAAGTCTACACATACATAAGAGTTGGCACTCTTTCTGCAGTAATTCTGAGCTAAATCATATCTGACCGCCTAGATGTGCAACATCTAAGGTAGTCCTCACTTAACAAGGGTAATTGGGACCTGAATTGCTAAATGTTGCAGCTAAATTATGATAAAATGAGATATCACGCGACCAGGTTGTTTAGCAACTCTGGCCTGCTTGCAATCCTACTCCCTGTTGCTGTTTTTAAGCAAAAATTATGGGTCATTGAGGGCTTGACACGACTGCAACCTTCTGCTTGGCTTCCAACAAGCAATGTCAGTAGGGCTGGAAGTTGTAAGTCCTGGGAAACTTGCAAGCATGCCAGAGGACTTGTGGATACTACAGAGTAAGGCAAAGGTGTTTGTGGAGAGTGGGTTCAGGCAAAGGAGAAGTTGCTGTGGTGCCACATGAGTGTATGTGGGTTGAGGAGGAAGTGTTATGGTGCAGTTTCAGTTTTTAAAAATATAGAACACATTGTTTTGAATGATTTAATGCAGGGGTGTCAAACTCGATTTCATTGAGGGCCCATCAGGGTTGTGTTTGACCTTGGGGGGTCAGGGGGGCCATAGAGAGGGGCATGGCTGATTTGACATCACTTGTGTCAGGGGTGCCTTGGGGCCCGAGTGCTGTGCCAGTGAAAACGGGCTCCCAAGCTCCATTTTTGGCTGCACTGGCCTCCTGTAACCCTCTGCCAGCAAAAACAGAGCTCTCTCATTTTGCTGGCAGAAGCACCATGGGCTGGTCCTTCGCTGTTTCCAGGGTGGCCCTGCATATTAGATATAAGTACTCCATGGACCGGATCTGGCCTGCGGGCCTTGAGTTTGACATCCCTGATTTAACGGGTGCATACATTCTTTGCATAATTATTGTACTGGAACTGTTTTGTGAGTGGCCATTATCCACAAATCCTCTGGCCTGCTTGCAAGTTGCCCAGGACTTAGAACTCCCAGCCCCATTAACATTGCTTGTTGGAAACTAGCAGAAAATTGGATTCATGTCAGGTCCTCAATGACCCATGATTTTTGCTTTTTACTGTTATTTGTCAATTTTGCATTTTGTTTCCTGCTCACTTCATTTTACAATTATCTCTCAACATTGGATAAGAACATAAAGTACACTTCTTATTGCTACTAAAAGGCATTGTAACATCAAGGAATTTTTTTTAAATTTCACTAACCTTTTTTTCTTTCCTTTCAGTATCTGAACTACAGGAAGAAGGAATAAATGCCATAAATTTACCACTCAGTCCAATTCCTTTTGAATTAGATCCTGAAGATACTATGTTAGGTAATTTGAAATACTTTTTAAAATTTAAATTGGTCATAAGTATGCCTTTTTTTTTAAAGAGGAATCTTCCTTCTTAATTTCTCTCCATTTTTTTTCAAAGAGGAAAATGAAGTTCGAACAATGATTGATCCCAATTCAAGAAGTGACCCAAAACTACAGGAGCTAATGAAGGTAATACTTGTTCTTTCATCTTCAAACACTTTGAAAGTAGTCTATAAAATTCAGGCAAATAAAGTAAGTTGTGATCTCCGAATCACACCAGCCTTCTCCACCATTTACTCAACACTTTACTCATTGTAAAACATATTTCCTGTGTTTAAGACAAATGGCTTGTGGATCACTGGATTCTTTAGCAGAAAATATTTTGTGGATTATAGCTTTAACACTAATTGTTCCTCTAATTTTTATTTTTTAAATGGTTTAGGTATTTATTTAAAATAATTTTAATCTTGCCATTTAACTCTGTTAGACTTTCCAAGATATAAACAAAGAAATAATCTGAAATATAACAGCAAATGATAGCCGAACAAAAATGGAATAATTCATATTTACAGCAGAACTAAAAATATACCCAGTGACTGAATATCAACAATCTACATTTTTTTAAAACCTTAAACATAGGTACCAAAGACTTGTGAAATTAATATTCTTTAGCATGTGTAAAGAAAACAGCATATTGCTGTTCCGTTTCTTCAGAGATGAGGATTTTTTCCCACAGGTTTGAATGTCAACTTATTTAAAAACAGACATATTTGAAGTTTTTAAAAGAAACTGGGTATTTTTTAAATTTAATGGGAATGTCACAGTATAAACTGAAATTGAAAAAGTAATATTCCATCAATGGAAGATCATTTCATTTAAATTTACTAAAAGAAGGTGGAAAAACAATTTTCGCCAATTTTTCCTACTCTCTGCAGTCCCTCCCATATGCTCCTGGGAACTCTCAAGCTTCTAGAATAGTTTTTTGGGAGGATTACAAAAGATAGTTGAAATTCCTGAAAATCTTCTTTCCCTTCAATTAATTGATATGGAATGCCCATTTTGTGAGCTGAAATAAGATTTAGTTAATTTAGTTGACCAAAGAGAGTTTTCACCATAATTTCTAAACTTTAATTCATGTGACGATTTGCAGGTTTTTCTTAGAAAATTGAAAGCCTGATAGGAATTCAATAAAATCAATGCACCATGTTCATTTCATCTGAATCCAATATTAAGCCCATGTCCCACTGCACCAACGGATGCAAAGAGGATGTAAAACGGACAAAAAAGCTCGCCATCCGTTGGAAAATGCGATGCATCCATTGTGTACTCACTGCATACGTGTTTCATATGCTCTATCCTATTCGAGCATCCGTCCACTGAGATTTCATCCGCGCAAGAAGTTTTGAGCTGCACAAAACTTTTTGAGAGGATGAACTTTCCGCCGCGTATGATGTACATCTGCGTCACATATGGGCAACAAACGTTCCATGTCCATTGTCATCCGTTAAACGTCCGCTGTATCCTCTCTACATCCTCTGGACATCCTCGCAACTCACATCCGCTGTAGCTGAAAATGGAAAGAGGGAGGAAGCGAAAGGTACACGGAACGTCCACACAGTGTTAGTAGCACGGAAATAGAAAGGATGTAAGTGGATGCATCTCGTATATAAAGCATTAAAACGGACAAACCGTTTGTATATGCGACATCTCGGATATTTAGGATGTCTGGAGTATGCCTAGAGTATGTGGAAGGACACCTAGTGGAAATCCAATATTTCCTATAAAAAGGGGGAGGAAATCACCTGGATCTCAGTATGAGTCCAGCAGCCGTGGTGTACAGACCTCTTCACCCTTGGTCTTGCTCTTCCACATCATCCATTGATCTCTACCATGGATCATAACACAGTCCTTATGGTAGCTGCAATCATTCAACACCAAAACCAAGCCCTATTCAGACTATTTCACCTTTTCTACACAAGGAGAAGAAGGAGACGTTCAAGAGCTGTGTGGGTCCGATGATGGATCAGGAGAAGAGTGGAGTTTGGACTGTATGATAAGCTGATGGTGGAGCTGAGGAATGAAGACACTCGTGCATTCCAGCACTTCATGAGGATGCCACCAGCCATGTTTGACGAAATTGTAGAGCGTCTGAGACCCAGGTTGACCAAGCCAAGCACCAACTTCCATCCCAACCTGGACCCTGGACTGAAGGTGGCACTGCGTCACCTGGCCTCTGGAACCACATACAGAAACATGAAGTATGCCTGGAGGGTGCCACACAACAGCATCAGCAAAGTGGTCAAAGAAGTGGTGCAGGCCATCATCGAAGAATACGTGGAGGAGCTCCTCCAGTGTCCCACCACTGAAGAAGGCTGGAGGAAACTTGCCGAAGAGTGGTATCAGCGGTAGAACTTTCCCCACACCGTTGGAGCCATAGATGGGAAGCACGTGGCCTGTAAAGCTCCACCCAACTCAGGGTCCTCTTATTACAACTACAAGGGCTTCTTCAGTATCATCCTCTTTGCCATGGTTGATGCTGACTACGAGTTCATCTACATCGAAGCTTCAGGCAACGAGTCAGCTTCAGATAGCCAGGTATACAACGCCAGTGACCTCAAGGATGGGCTGGAATGCAACCTCATCATGGATTTTCCAGATCCAGACCCCCTGCCCAATGACACACAAGATGTGCCCTACTTCATCATGGGTGATGACGCCTTCTCCCTCAGAAACTACCTCATGAAGCCCTACACTTCAAGATACCTCATCCATGAAGAGAGGATCTTCAACTACAGGCTGTCCAGGGCAAGGAGGGTGGTGGAGAACGCCTTTGGCATCCTGGCCAACAGGTTCCAAGTACATCTCACCACCATGCAGCATCACCCACAGACTGTGAGGAGGATCGTGGAAGCTTGCTGCATCCTGCACAATCTCATGCGCACCTGCTACCCAGTGTTGCAGAACAGGCTTGTGGACCGTCAACAAGGGAATGGGGACATGGAGCCTGGTGAATGGAGGCAAGGACGAAACCTGATAGACACTGTGGATGTACAAGGCCCCAACAGAGCTTCACGTGAAGGGAAGAAGCAGCGCAACCTCCTCAAACACTGGTGCAACTCCCCAGCTGGAGCAGTGGAGTGGCAAGACAGGATGATAGATGGTTAATGGATGCTTCCTTGAGCCTGTCTCATAACACTGATTAGATTGTGCCATGTATGTTGAGTAGTCCTACAATGAATAGGGCATTAATAAAGAGCTTTGTTTATTTTGAAATGTGTTGATCAATGAATAAATTGTTATTGATAAAAAAGGGCCATATGTGTGGCAGCTGGGAGGGTGGACCATACAGTCCCACTATGCTTGCACTGGAGGTTTATCTATCCCACAGCTATCCTTACCTATCCCACAACTATCCTTACCCATCCCACAACTATCCTTACCTATCCCACAGCTATCCTTACCTATCCCACAACTATCCTTACCCATCCCACAACTATCCTTACCTATCCCACAGCTATCTTTACCCATCCCACAGCTATCCTTACCTATCCCACAACTATCCTTACCCATCCCACAACTATCCTTTCCTATCTCACAAGCATGCAAAGGCTTAACCATTTTTTCAAAGTTTTCACCAACACTTTATGAAGTAAATAAAATGAACCAAGTGTGTGAAGCAAAGATAACCTTTATTAATAACTGTCTTAAGTAAACTGTATGACTTTATTAAAAAAGCAAAATGACCCAAGTAAAGTGTCTTCAGCAAAGATAAAGTGAACAGGTAACAACTCAGTCTCTGGCACTTTTCTCAGTCACTCTGAGGCATGTCTATGGTCTCAGCTGTCAAGCGGCCAGGGACTGTGGAGGTGGCTGTGGCTGGAGTGCTGGTTTGAGGCACCATTGGGGTGCTTGGCCCCGAGAGTACAACAGGGGATGGTGTGTTCAGGAAGCTCTCAGAGAGCTGACTCAGTGCCATGAGGTTGAGAGGCCCTTCATCAAGGACCTGGGATGTCAGGCCCAAGACTGATGACAGATTGTCCATTGAGGGGCTTGGCTGTGGGGTGGAGGAAGGAGGAGTGTAGTGGGGCTGTCTGGTCTGCAGCTGGGCGAGGTGAGGCGTCTGTGGCGTGCAATGAACCTGGGCCTGGACTGGGGAGTTCTGCTTCTGCTGTGGAAGTCCTGGTAGTCATAGCCTTGGTAGGTGAGGGGCTGTTGAAAGCCATGGAAGGGCTGTGACATTGCCTGGGGTGGAGGAGCAGACCTGGACTGGGTAGGAGCAGCTTCAGCTGGGCCTTGAGGGTTGTGCAGAAGTGCTGTTATCTTCTGCTTCATCACCTGGTACTGGGCCTCAGGCAGATCCATGAGGGTCTGGCTCACGTAGGTGATGAAGGACTTCCGGTTCGAGGATGGTATGTCGCTGTGGACCAGCTGAGAGAGAAGATCTGTGCTGGTTTTGATTGTGTCCCTGATCTCCAACAGGACAGTGTGGCTCTGGCCCTCCAGTCTGCCTCTCTGCCTACTTTCTGTGGAGGTGGAGCTGGGGGGTGGATGTGGGTTGGTCTCTGGTGGCTGCCGCTTCTTCCTCCATTTGTGACGGGGGATCCTCCACGTCCTCTGGCATGGGGAGTGCAGCTGTTGGGGGTCTCTCTGCCGTGGGGCCCTCCGAAGACACCTGCCTGGACATGGTAGCTGTCTCCTGGCTGGAAGAGGACTGGCTGTCTGTGGGCTGTCTGAGGGAGAGGGTTGTCAGAGGGCCTGCTCCTTGGTGGCGGACCTCACCCTCCAGGAAGCTGCACTTGGCCATGACATACATCTCCCTGTCAGTGAGCTTGACAGCGGCCTGGCTAGATTTCTTGAGGTGTAGCTTGCCATACCAGGTGTGCATGTGCTTCCACCATCCCAGGAGTAGTTCTGAAGTGTAGCCCAGGCTCTCTGCCTTGTCTCTCCAAGCTGCCTGCTTCTACTTGGTGTCCCCATACAGTCTATGGCCCCTTCTCCAGAGGTACTCATTCTCCCTCAGCCATTCCAGCACCTCCTCCTCATGGTCCTCGGAAAGGGTGTACTGTTTCCTCTCTCCCTTCTCCTTCCCTTGCCTCTTCCTCCCTCTGGCAGAGGCTTGAGCAGCAGGGCCTTCAGGGGCTTGAGCAGCAGGGCTTTGAGGGCCTTGGGGCTGGTCCACCACAGCAGCAATAGCAGCAGCAGCAGCAGCAGGAGAAGCAGCAGCAGCAGCAGCAGGAGAAGTACCAGCAGCAGCAACACCAGCAGCACCACCACCAGCAGCACCAGCAGCTTGAGAGTCAGTGTCTGGGGGTGGGATGGTGGTTCTGTCCTTCTTGCCAGGGCTGGCAGGAGTAGGCACAGGCTTTCTCTTCTTCCCTGACTGACGAACCATGGTGTTATTCGAAGATGTCTGTGGCAGCATGTCTTTCCTCTGAATGCTGACTGCTTGTGAGCTGCATCCTTTTATATCCACAGAGCTGACACAATTCATACTTCCCGCATGCGCAGTGAACACTATGCATCCGCTATGCATCCTACAGGCATCCGTGATGCATCCGCGTCATCCGCTACGCATCCGCTCCTTCCACTATGTGTCCACTTCGCAATTCTCCCCCAGAAGCCCTTCGAATGTGTCATCCACTTCCATCCGCTGTCATCCGCTAGGCTTCCTACGAACATCTGCTTAACATCCTCACTACGTACTACCTCTGTCCGTTCCTTTCCGTTATTTTCCATTCTGTTTATGCAAATTTGGGGCACTTTTTGGAGCGGATAACAATGGATGGAGCCACCCCCAAAATTTTGCTCATCTGCAGCGTCCTTTATGCATACGTTTTGCATCCATCGGCCAGTGGGACCTAGCCTTTAGTGATTTTGGAAGATTAAAAAAAGAAAGATCAGCAAAACTTCTAGCATTGCTGAAATTAGAGATGAAAGTTCTAATAATTCTACGCAATTAATATTTACAGATAACAATATGTTTAAGAATGAAGTCAAACTATTCCAAAAGTTTTCATTACTGAAATAGAGATAATTTCGAAGATACTTCCATGTCCACTTTTTAAAAAAAAACAAGTTTTATTCAGTTTTCCACATTTTAACAACTCTTTTTAGTGAACAGCTTGATTTCAGATTTCACATATACATACAAATATGTCCACATATACATACAAATATGACCAATGTTCAATTTTTGTATTCAATTTTTTATCTGAACAATGCTTTTATACATTTTCTATTTTATTGTATTATGCCAAATGCTTAGCTCATTATTTAATTCACTTATGTTAGCTTCATAATTATTATACTTTTGTACTTTTAGCTGTCACATTTTTATATTTCATCTTAAATTCTAAATAAAAACACTCCTTCTATGAATTGGTTTTCCCCCTAAAATATCAGCTTAAGTGCGCCACCTCTAAAGTTACATATTCATAAATTATCTCCCCTTTTAAATCCTCGTGAACGTTTAACATTTTATTACCTAAAACATTAAAATTAATAATCTCTTTAAAACTACATAGCATATATAAATCAGATTCTGCATGGTTTCCCCCCTTTTTAATTTCATATTTATTTACAGTTTCAAAAAAAAGTCATATTAATCGACTCATTTAATCCTAAATCCTAATCCATTTCAGCTCTCCTTAATACATGTATTCCATTAATTATTCCATTCATATTTAGGCAAAAAAGCCTGCATTCTGGTCCTAGAAATATTTCAATATATTTAATAAACATATTCCATTATTTGTTACAATTATCTCTATACATGAAGGAAAAGAGCATTAGATTCCATTATCGAGAAATAACAGTTTTATTTTCCATCTTATCAATCTATATGTCCCTATTTCTTAACTATAAATTTATTTATGTTACCCCCCAACACCCTTTCTAAATATTAATCACCCATTATCTCTATGTCCAATTAAACAATTTTTTCCCATTTTTTTACAATTCCCATATTTCTTTGTTCCCAAGTCCTGTTTCTTATCCCTTCTTTCCCGTTGTATTTTCCCCTTTATTCTTTCACTCCAGTTTTTAATCCCCCTCTCTATTTAAAGCTTCCTTCCACCCTTTGAATTTCTGCTGATTCTTTTTCCCTTTTTTAATTTTCTGGATATTTCCCTCTTTATTTAACTTCTTAAATCTCCTATATTTATTTCCAACTCTTTCCAGAGTTCTTTGTTCTCGATGATAATTTCAAGATGGCCCATTCTGTTTTGCTCCACCTCTTCTTCTGTCTTTTGTCTTTCTCGTTCATATTCTGCAGTCGCATTTTCCATAAATTTTAAAGCAAAGCCCAGCAATTCACCTCACTCTTGTAACATTTCTTTCATGCTTCTAAGTTCCATTTTTAATTCCAGAAGAGATATCACCATTTTACAACTTTCTAATCAGCAATTTAATCCAAATAGTGTCTTTGAAGGACCAGCTCTTTTTATATTCTACATAAATGACCTCTGTGATCATATCAAGAGCAACTGCATTCTCTTTGCTGATGATGTAAAGATATTCAACAGCACAGACAATACTGCTACCCTTCAAAAAGACTTTGACTATGTATTAGAACAGTCAAACAAATGGCAACTTCAAATCTCAACAAATAAATGCTCTGTCCTACATCTTGGCAAAAAAAAAATCAGAAAATAAAATACAGGCTGAATAGTCAAGATCTTGCTGATGATCCAAACTTTGTCAAGAATCTTGGAGTACTCATCTCAAATGACCTAAGTGCTAAAGCCCACTGTAACTACATAGCCAAAAAGGCATGAAGAGTTGTTAACCTAATCTTACGTAGCTTTTTCTCTTTTATATTATTCGTGTAATATTACACAAATAACTAAAGCATAGTTAAAACATTTGCTAGACCAATACTTGAATACAGATCATCAGTTTGGAACTCATATTACGTATCTGATATTAACACAATTGAGAAAGTCCAGGAATATTTCACAAGAAGAGTTGTCTACTTTTCTACTCATTACAGAATACCTTATGCTGCCAGGCTCAAAATTCTAGACCTAGAAAACCTAGAACTACACTGCCTTCGGCCCGATCTAAGTATAGTATATAAACTCATACATTGCAATGTCCTACCTGTCAATGAATACTTCAGCTTCAACCATAACAACACAAGAGCAAACAATAGATACAAACCCAAGGTTAATCGCACCAAACTTGATTGCAGAAAATACGACTTCAGCAACAGAGTGGTCAATGTCTGGAATACTCTATCTGACTGTGGTTTTTTTCCCCAAACCCCAAAACTTTAACCTTAGACTGTCTACTGTTGACCTCACCCCTTTCCTAAGAGGTCTGTAGGGGGCATGCATAAGCCCACCAACCTGCCTACCATCCCTGTCCTGTTGTTTCTTTTATATATATATTTTTAATTTCCTTATATGTATCCATGTATTCATAACTATGTTTTTACTTATACCTATTATCTTGTAAGCAATTGACAAATAAAAATAAATAAATAATAAAGTTAATTTCCAACAGTCAACTTTTATTTTCGTCCTTTCAAGTTTTAGTCCTCATGTAATCCAATGCCAAATCCATGTCAGAATCAACAATTAATCCAAGGGCAGAATCTTTCTGTTTCTTTCTTTGTTTCAATGTTTCAATTTTTTTTGTTTCATTGTATCAATTTTCCTTACAGTTTTTAAGAAACAGTCTCGTTAAAAAGAAAAACAAGTTAGATTTAACTTAGATGGCACTCTTTGTTATAACAGATCTTCACTCCCTCTTTTCTTTTTCTTTTTCCAATTATTCAGAGCTTTTTCAACCAGTCTTCTAAACAAAAAGATCAAATCCAATTGGTATTAAATTTTCTCTTTAACAATCTATAGTTCAGCTTTATTAGTGCCTATATAGAATCAGAATATACTTATCCAAATTGATTAGATGATTCCTTCTTCCAGCATCTACCTTCTCGGTTCAAAGCCCCATCACTGTCAAAAGCAATTTACATCTTTTTTTCCTCTCTTTCTCTTCGCCGCTTTAAATCCTTTCTTTAAAATTCTTTGAAATGTTAATCCTGGGAGTACCTTCCATTTATTCATATTGTCCCCTTCCTCCTGCTGTTCACTTCTTTCTCTCTCTCCTGCACAATCTTATTCCAGTTTAATCTTCCCCTTCAGGATGGCCATTTTAGACCACCACTTCAGGCATCTTTGGGAGGGGATTTGTGACTCCCTCTACCCAGCTGATGATTTCCCCTTCCTCTGCCACCCCTACAAGGTGTCTTCTGCCCCAAATCTGATAGATTGGGGCTCTCCGATGGCGAAGCATGGACCAAAGCCGCGCACAGTCATGGTTAGCGGTCCATCTTCAGGGATATTCAAAACCGGAGGGCCTTCCACGTCCACTTTTTGTAAAGTAGAAGAAAGTCCTTTCTGCTATTCAAAGCTTACATAAAGATTTTTAATAGTGGAAAGTATCTCCTTGAATATTTAGAATTTGAGTCCAACATTTTCTTCTATAAACAAAAAAAAGCTAAAAATAGAATTTACTGTAAATGATTTATTTTCTGAGAGAGCAAATATTGGAATGTGAAGAACATTCTTTAAAATTTCATTGTTCATGTATATTTATATTAATCTTCAGTACTGATTCAAAACTGGAAAAAAATGTTTGTCCTTTCTGAAACATTGCCAAAAAAAACCCTACATAATTGTGTTCATGAGATGACTATGACCTGAATATGACTTGAGGATGTCTTTATTTTTTACTTCATGCTTAAATACCATTGAATTTAACTACTGGTTTTCAATAATTATATTTTAAGTTCCATTGAATTTCACTATTGAATTGCATAATTTATATTTTAAGTCTTACCCAGTAACTTATCCAGCATTCATCATTAAGTAGTTGTAATGTCTACTCATAATTGATTAGAAAAATATAATTCTGCTATAAAGTAACTTCAACATTTGGGAAGTTGAAAAACGGATAGCTTTTTTAAAAAAAATAAATGGTGTAGCTTAACTCATTTGATACAATATAACATACACCAGCCATAAATAGTAATATTTCAATATCAAGATTTTAATTCTTGTATTTAACTTGATACACTGCATCTTTCATGTTAAATTTTTTCCTATTGTCTCGAACATCATATCGTGTTTAGTATAACATACATTTGCGATGATGCATGGGTAATATTGCTAAATCGTGGTCTCTTTAACAAAGGTATTAATAGACTGGATTAACGATGTATTAGTAGGAGAAAGAATAATAGTAAAAGATCTGGCTGAAGACATGTATGATGGACAAGTACTGCAAAAACTCTTTGGTAAGAAGTAATTTTATTTTCATGCATAGTGTGATGAAATTTTGCCTTTATATAGAGTGGTTTTTAAAAAAAACAAAACCCAAGAAATAAGAAAAGATAAGTTCCTTTTGTTTCCTAAGAATAATTTGTTCCTACTTTTCATAGATTTTATCCAATGAATGCCTATAATGTCTAAACAGCAAATAACCATTTCCTTTATATTTGTATTATATTTTAAATTATTTTTACTCAGCATCTTAAATTAGACATCTCTCTGAAATTTCTCTTTCTGTAGTGCTATCATATTTAATGATGACATCCAGATTTAAAGGCCGCTTTTGAGGAAAACTATACCATAAAGTTTTGAAAAAATGTTATAATTAACATTAGTAAAATATTCTAGATAGTTTTTTTTCCTAGGAACCTCATTAATCAATACTGTAAGATATATATTTTTGGAAGAAATAAATGTAAAATATTGAAATCACTGTGCTTTATTAAAAGTATTGAAATCTGCAACAGAAGGAAAGATTTTTCTTACTATATTTAGTTTTGCTTCGTGATTTGTCAGTGGTTACTTTTGAAGTTTTAAATTAGGTTCTCCATAGAAAATCCATTTTGAAATATGTGGAACAGAATGTCTTCACATTGAACTGGGTACATGGAGTTGAGGCAAAGACTTATATTTTTTCCATTATCACTTCAGAGAAGCTTGAGAGTGAGAAACTCAATGTGGCTGAAGTCACACAGTCTGAAATAGCTCAGAAACAGAAGCTACAGACAGTCCTTGAGAAGATCAATGAAACTCTTAAGCTTCCTCCAAGGAACATCAAATGGAATGTGGACTGTGAGTTATTTATTTACAGTAGAATTTGTATTATACAAATTACATTAAAATTGTGTTAAGTTTATTAAATAAGAAAAAAAATCCAGAAATGTTTTGTAACCAGAAGCCAATTTAGTGGGGTATGTGTATGAAGACATGAATTTGTGCATGTTTATGAATGTTTTAGATATATTTAAAAGCATATACATACATATATACACAGACATAGTGAGAGAGCGAAAAAAAGAAGTTTGTAATTGTTGGCAAATAATCGTCAACTAAAAGGTTGATAAGTTTAAATTCCAATTATATGTGCCATGTAGCATTCACAAATGAAGTCAAAGTGCTGCATTTGTCAAGGAATATCTTCAAAACTGGAGAGGTCTTTTTGCTGATTTCTGATATAATTTGCAATGGGGCTTTATAGAACAATAAATTTGAAAAAGACTGATATCCCAAAAAATCTAAAGAAGTTGGTTCATAGGAAAATAAAAAGTCTAGTCTATGTAATGTTATTTTTTGTATTGTCTCTTGCCCAGAGAACCGAGAGAATTTTCTCACAAATTTTGGAGCAAATCCTGTAATACATTTTCCTCATTAAATTCTGCAAAGAATTTACAACCATGTCCAAGAGATGCTTCTGTTTATTCCTTTCAATTCCCAGTTAGCTGAGTTAGGTTGGGGAAAAAAAGACTTTTCCAGAAGTATTCCTTGGTAAAAGGATATCTAACACTAGAATTCTTTCATTCAAATCAAATACAGGAGAATCTTCAACTTAGACCAATCATTTAGTACCATTTGAAGTTATGATGGATTCACCCCTCCCCCCCAAAAAAAGATACTTAAGACTCAAATTTGAAGTTCCAATGGGAGCTGTTGCCTGTCCCTCCAGCCATTTGATTGAATTTTGGGCAGTTGACAACTGACCCACATTTATGGCCATTTGTAGCATCCTATTGTCATATGACATTTTATATCATTTTTGCCAGAAACTAGTATTTTCTTCTGGTTTCAGCAAAAAGCACTGGACAATGGGTCTAGTTTAGCAACTCCCACATTTGCTTAATGACCACCATGTTCATTTAATAATTTCTGTAAAAAATAGCATGTGGATGCCTCAGCTTCCAACCATCATGACATATAATCGAAATTCAGGTTCAACACAGTTGTAAATCAAGGACTTCCTGTATATGATATAATACTCCATCCTTTATCCTAAATATTGTGCTGGATCATCATCCATAAAGTCTGAAAATATTTCTATATACATTAGGTTGTTTTGCTTAAGCATGTTTATCCTATAGGTAGTCTAAAAATGTATTGTTTGGAAACTGTTTTATTGTAGTTTTAGTTTGCAAAAGGCCTGTTATCAAATATAGACAAACAATACAGTTGAATAGTTCATTAGTACTATTATATTGTTGTTCTATAATATGTGGGTAATCTTAAATTGAAGCATGATTAACATCAAATACTTTGACATGATATTCATGGATACTCCAAGTTAAGGGGATGATGATGATGAGTTTTGAATTATTTCTTTTGATGGTTACAGATTAGAAATTTCCTATAAGAAGTCTTTTGATACCTTGCAGCCTTGTTAGTCTTGAAGTACATATACAAAGCCTGCTGTGAAAGACCTCTTAACAAGTTTGAGAGGAATTTTTGAGTCTGTTTAGTAAGTTATTGCACAAGGGTACGGGTTTAAATGGACTAATTCATCTTCCTGCAGACATTATGATACTTAAAAGTAAATTAAGTGCATGTTATAAATCAAAAAAATATCCTTCTTATATTTTATAAATCAACATTGGAATAGTACAGATAGAGGAATGTCACTTGCCCAAACCTCTTAAATCACAAGAAGCATGCAACACCTAACCAATGGAATAATGTTGATTTAGTTGTTTTTATAAGACCCATTGATTTATGGCAGGAAAGAGAAACAGATGAAAGTACCCTTGGATTAACCTCTAGTGGGCAAAGTATTAAAAGATAAAATATTCTGCATACTGATAGTGGTTGGCAACTAAAAAATTTCAGTTCCTCTCTTTCAGCTGTCCATGCAAAAAGCCTGGTTGCAATACTGCATCTTTTGGTTGCATTGACACAGTATTTTCGGGCCCCCATCAGGCTGCCAGATCATGTGTCTATTCAAGTTGTGGTTGTCCAGGTATGAATGAATGTTTTCTGCATCTCTGTACTCTTTTGAAACTATAGAAAGTATTTAGAAAAAAGGCATGTTTCTGCTTGATCTTTCTTCAATGAGAAAAAAAGTCAAAAGGATAGCATTTCTTTTTTAAAGCTGAGTGTACTGATAACAGCAGAACGGTAACATTAATATAGTAAAGATTAAATCAGATTTTTGTGGCATTCTACTGGGACTATACAAATCTTGTGAAAGAATATGCACACAGATCAGATTTTCAAATCATGAAAGAGCCTGTCAATTTCCGGGTTTACATTGCTGCTTTAGAAGCTGCTCCCAGCAATCTCGGCATACATGTGCACATGCATGTTGCTTTACTGAGGGAAATGTGAAACGAAGTGGCAACTTGTGCAAACACATGTGGAAGCAGCTTGTAAAAGCCAGGAAACAGAGGTGGCTGCTTTGCAATTTGAAGAGAGATGCTTTGTATATGCTCCCCTGGGTTCAAAGAATTTCCCTCAAAGGATTTGCACGGCTCTACTTTCTACTTCAAATATTTGTATTTGCTCACTGAACACAAGTTTAATAAATGCCTCTTTTGATAGTATATGTTCAACATGGCAAATAATATAGATCTTTCTATCAGTCTGCCAGCTGTATGACCTACCTACAATTTCAAATTCACATTTTAAAATCATTATTATTTTTACTGAACTTGCTTTTGTCAGTTCTTCAAAAAAAAATTTTTTTTTCCTGGAGAAACAGCCTGTGAAAATTCTAGTTTCCATGATAAATATTTCTAAGACAAGCTGCTTTCTGTCTCCTTAAAATAACAGGCAGAACAAGCTTATATTTTGTATAAGTAACCACACACAAATAAGATTGTGGCTGTTTGGAAAACAAACACAACGATACCTGCTTGAAATTGGTTCCCTGGGTTTTATTCAAGAATTACTTCAAGTGGGGGGTGGGGGTGGGGGAGATACCTTTTGATTCTTGTAGCTAAGCCTTTTAAAAAACTGAGAATACATCACCAAATGAGTAGGACAATATGCCATATTTGTAAAATTACCAGCTTCCATTATTATCCTAACGCTGAAGTGAATAATCATCCTAGGAAAGTTTGAAGTCCTTCTTTCCATAAAAGGCAGAGGACAGTTTCAAAACAAACTGGGAATTTAACCCTGGTGATGGCAAGATTCCTGCCTGCTGTCAGGATCTTGATTTTGTTATGTCAAGCCACAATTTTACTGTAAAATAAAATACAGTCTCCTTGCTTGATATTTGGAGTGGTTTTGGTCTGTTACTTTTTAGAAGCTGAACATATATTCAGACTAATTCAGTCAGCCTTAGAAATTCTCTTATTTGGATATTTAACTGGCTGAATTTTGCTTCTGGAGAATCTCCCTTTTCACCACTGGCATCCTTATAAGGGCAGGGCAGAGTTTTCCAGATTTAGCAATTGGCGGGGTTGTGGCATGCAGCTCCCAGAATTCTTGGCAATCAACGCTCTTGTCAACTGAAATCCATAGATCTTGAATATGCCATAGTTAGAAGCACTGGTGCAGGAATATATAAATATTTTTGTACATTTCCACAAGGTGTGAACTGAACCTTCCAGGAAAAAAAAATACAGAATAGTATGTATCTGTCTGTTGGAATTGGTTGTTCTTATTTCAAAACTAAATCAAAGTGCTTATTCTGATTTTCAAACCAATTTCCAATTATTATTTTGAAATTTACTTGGAAATGCTTACTTTGACAGAAAGCAAGTTGAAATTTCAGGTTCTGAGAAAAAAACAAAACTAAAGGTGAATGTTTATGTAGATTTTTTTGTAATAAAAAGCATTTATTAATGTGGAAATGGGAGAAGAGTTATGAATGCATTCACAGTAAAGTGACAGGTAAAGAAGTTGTCCATCCCTACTTACCACTTATAAAATATAAGTCTCCCTCTAGTCTCTTCTTGGCCCATCTTGTATCATGGATCTTCTGCTGCCTTCTGTTTCCTATTTAAAATTACTAACCCTCCCCTAGAATAGGAATAACAGTAACATGAATATTCAGCCATAATGAATGCTTGCCATTAACTTATAAAAAAATCCTGTTGAGCTATCCTTATATACACGAGTCAGGGTTCATACAGGAAAATTCCCATCTTAGAATTAATAGTTAATAAAAGCATAAATAAGGAAAGAAATTAGAGAAGATATAATTTTACAATTTAAATGTTGCCTATTTTATGGTTAATTATTGTTATTTTTTTCAGAAACGAGAAGGAATCCTCCAGTCCCGACAGATCCAAGAGGAAATAACTGGCAATACTGAGTAAGTCAAGTCAAGGTTAAGACGTGCCAGTTTTACCAAATCTTCCTTGTAGAGTACGGTTTCCACTAATGGAAACTTCAAACAGACTTCACTCCAAATAATAAAAAAGGAGTTTTTGTGAGTGCCAACTTAGAAGTCAAATTAGAAACAATTCAGGTAAGGGCTTTCTTAGTTGGTGGCACCAGATTTATGGATCCTCCACTCCTTGGTCATTCAGATAGCACCTTCTGTGGCTTTTGTTTTTATGGAATTTTCAGAGTCAATCTTTTCTGCTTTGAATATAATTAACAGGTGCATGTTTAATTTGCTTTGCCTATTTGTGCCTTGAACAAAATGTATTAAATGACTCTTAGGAGGACTCATACAAATAATTGCATTATTTCTTTTCTATAGGGCAATGTCAGGACGGCATGGTAAGCACAAATTGATTGTTGACATTTTCTAGATGTTTGTAAATTATTCTCCAATTAATTATGTTATATAATTCAAAGTCAACTAAGTTCACATTCCAAATTTTCTTAATTGATCTGTAAATGTATATTTCTTCTAAAGAAGAATACTTTCTTAATAATGAGAAAATAATTACATTTCTTAAATCAATACTTTGTTATACTTTCTAACCTGCATGGCTGGAGAACAATAGATTTCAAAATAGATCGACATGAATGTGCATTTGGAAAATAAAGGCCAAGAATTATTTGGGTAGACCAAATATTCCTTATTAAATGTAGATGTCAATGACCTTCTGGTTTTTTAATTCCTACACTAGTAATGTAGCATTTAACTATATGTTAAATGTAGTTTAACATTTAACAGGTTGTTCTCATCAACTGTATTTCAGAACGAGATGCATTTGACACATTGTTTGACCATGCTCCAGATAAACTCAATGTTGTGAAAAAGGTGAGTCAAAAATGTTTTTGACAGGTGCTATTTAACTATCTTAGAAACTCACTGAATTTAATTAGAACTAAACTTTAATGTTGCCAAGACATTCCATAGGTTTGTTTTTGTTGTATGCTTTCAATTGCAGTGTGTCATCTAGGTACAGAGCAAAGTAGTGTACTTTTCAAGTTCAACCTGTGGCCAAAAGGATGGCCTCTTGAAGAGCAATATGCTACCATATATGTACATCAAGGTGCATGGCATCATCCCCTCTTCAAAAAACCTTAACAAAACCTTGAACCCAATCCCCAATTTTCACAAGCTAGGTGAAGCAGGCATCTGTTCCAAAGTTGAAATAGCTCTGTATCCAAAAACATTGTCCCCTTCTTTAATATTTATATTTTGAGTAAATCCAAGATATGTTCATACAATACTTGTCATCTCACTGGATTCTGTCCATGTGGCATCTAATTCCAAATTATTTGTGCAACAAAATACCTTGCAAAAAAAAGTATAGGAAAGTTTTTCTGACCAAACAGCCTGCAAAAGGAAATGGGTAACTACTATCTAGTAAGACTGCTAGATAGCAATCCACAGATACATTAAGGGTGGGAAGCACTGACACTTTTCCAACCTGACTGCTACCATATAGAGCTGAAGGATCATTAGACAATGAAGGTCCATGATTAACCAAATAGCTCCTCTAGATCTAAAGGATATTCTTTTAAATTGCAACAGTTGAAATAATCTCTGCATTTTGTAGAAGTTGATTGACTAAGCGCTGAGCTGAAGTGCTCTCCAAACTTTTGAGAAAATTCCCAGCAATTGGTGTTGCTTCAGTAGTATCCATACTGTCTCTGTGTCTGACCATCTTAATCCATGGTGCAAACTGGCATCACCAGCCAGAAAATAAATTAATTGTGGCAAAGAACTAAGAGTAACATATTTGATTTTCAGATTACATCCCTATTTCTCTAAATAAAGGCTAGTAGGCCTCTAGCATGTGTGATTTCCAGTGGGCCTCTAGTATGTGTGATTTGCAAAACAAACAAACAAAACAAAACACCCCATACTTTATAGAAATCATGTAATCCCAAACCTATCTTAAATCAGGAATATTAAAATCCCAAAGCCCCAAAAATCAAGGCAAATCAACCATGAATCAGCCATACTGTCAAACAGCTTAAGTAGGAAGGGTGCTAGGCAGTAGAATAGGGAATACAAGTTAGCTCTGGTGCTAAGTTACATACTGTAGATATGTACTCTCTCCTCCAGTTATCTGTGCAGCACAGCACAGCACCTGGTCACTAATGTAATTTGGAGGATCATTCTCATTCTTCCTCCTAAAGCTTTAGACTGGTAGAATATGCAAAAATATAGCCAGGTACATCTTAGACAAGGGGACTCCCCCTCCATCTGTGCCCAACTAGATTTCAGCAACACATCCCAGGTGTACTTTACCCTTCATATGTAGAGGAACATGATCATATTACATGTGGATGTGCTATTCAGCAATATCAGTTTCAGACTAAGGCCTTCTACATTCTGGTACCTAGGATTTGGAGTAAGAAAATACTTGGCACCAGTTTTCCAATCTTCCCCTGGAAACTGCCCGTCTCTTGTCTCCCATCATTCAGTTCTCTCTTGGCTTTTTGGCTTCCTATTGATCCTTCTGAATATTCACTGGAGGTACTGTATAGAAAATTGCTGTATGAAAGAGCATCTTATTGAAATCTGAGAAGTTTTACCTGTTTTCCCTTCTACTTAAAATAAATATTTCATAATATAAATGCAAATGCTTTTCTGTACATTATTTCTAGTGAAAGGTGGTATAGAAAAGGAATGAAATACCAAAATTGCCATTTCACACATTTGTATTATATGATCTCCAGTTGATCTAGATCAGCATAGCTTCCTTGAAGAGAAAACAGTGGCATTCCACTTTACAACAGCTTGTTTGTTACAACAGGATAATGCTTTGTTTTTTAAAGTGATAAATATTTCCCAGCAATATGTAGTCATTCTTTATTTAATATTTAGGATGGAGTTCCATAGCATTTTCCTCTTTCTCAAAAGCCAACAATCAAGCAAATTTACTAAATGCTAAATTATTTTAAAGCTCAGATTGCATTTTTTCCGGAACTCTTGTTTTTAAAAACCTTTTAAAGCTTATGTTCTTAATTTCTAGACTCTCATTACTTTTGTGAATAAGCACCTCAATAAGCTGAATCTGGAAGTTACGGAACTAGAAACCCAGGTAGGATTGTATAGATATATTTGAAAAAGGAGAACTGTTTCTTAACATTATTCCAATATGTACCATGTAATCAGTGAAGGTGAAATGTATTGCAGGGATGTCAAACTCAAGGCCCGGAGGCCAGATCCAGCCCAGGGGGTACTTAGATCTGGCCTTCAGGGCCGCCCTGGAAATAGCAAAGGACCAGATTGCAGACTGCCAGCAAAAACACGGCCCTCCTGAGCTCCATTTTTCCTGGCAGGTGGTTGCCAACCCAGCCAAAAACTGAGCTCAGGAGCCCGTTTTCTCTGGCAGAGCACTTGGGCCAATAGGTGCCCCCACACAAATGATGTCAAGCTGGTCACTCCCATTCTGGACACGCCCACTCAGCCCCCCGAAGTCAAGCCTGATGCAGCCCTCAATGAAATCGAGTTTGGCACGCCTGATGTATAGGAACATATATATTTTATTTTCTTGTCCATCCTTCACTTTTTTACAATTATATCATCGATACAAAACAAAGATCATAACAGAATGACTAAAACATTTGTGGTAAGAATAGATTAAATGAGAGCTAAGCCATCCATAGAAAAAAGTCAGCAAACTTTTGATATGTTTGTCGGCTAGATGACAGAATCCATCTGATCAACTATGGAACAGCTTTGGTTTTATGTAGCAATAATGGACTGAACTATTTGATCTTCCAGATTCTGTGCACATGTAGGGAGAAAATATGTCATGATGTGTGTTTGTATTAATATTCCATTATACAGAGCATCTTGTTTTCTTCGCTATCAAAAGGAAATTCATAGAATCACAAGGATCTTATTTTTGTTTGCATTTGCAAGAAAATCCACTGTATCTACACTTGATTTCCCCATAAGACAAAAAACAATAATTGGAGTTAAAAGTTTTGAACATTCCCATGGAAAAGAAAATGCCATTTTTAACCAGAGCATGAATCTATGCTGCCGAGGTTGAAAGTATCATAAAGCTATTGTGTATTGTAGGGGTTTTTTTCTGCCCTACTTTAAAATAAAAGAAGTAAAATATTTGCCTCCCAAGAAACAATTGATCCAATTTAGAAATCTAAAACTAGCCCCTCTTCTTGAATACCCCAA
Organism: Laticauda colubrina; assembly: GCA_015471245.1. Lineage (NCBI taxonomy): Eukaryota > Metazoa > Chordata > Lepidosauria > Squamata > Elapidae > Laticauda > Laticauda colubrina. Next base: position 15,964,164 of record BLBF01000017.1, on the reverse strand, counting down.
TGAAAAGTCCAGCAACCATATTCTATTTTGCACAGGTTTTCATTGTCTTCATTGATTCCCCCCTCCCCCAAGTTTTCCCCATGAGACCATCTGCATGAAAACTAGTGATAGGATGGAAAGTCTTGGCAGATATTGCATTCCTTTTTCTGTGGCATATAAAGAAATTCATATGCACTTAGGAGGAGGAGAGAAAATAAGATACTGAGGAAGATTACAATATTGCGTTATTCAAATGGGAAAAGAATAGCATTTCTTTGTTTTGGTGCCTGACGTGTCACATTGTTTACCCAATTGTCATTTTCTGACTCAAAATATACTGGAAGTCCCCCAAAATATGCTATTCAAAGTGATGTTAGCCAAATGGAGAGATGGATTTGCATTGCCAGAAGCTAAAGGCAGTGTTTCAAAAAAACACTTTCACATCTGAAAGGCAGTGTTTCAAAAAATGGGGATTTAAAGTGAAAGAGGATTTGTGGCAGAGGAATGAAATAATTAGGGTCTGACTAAAGGAGGTTAAACTGCTGATGGTAATCATTAGAGATAGTTAGATGATGCTAAAATGAAAATAACTATGCTAATATAACATATAGTTTGAGCATTACCCTGAACCCTGGTTTATTATCTGGTCCAAACCAATTCATTGTATGCTAAAATACAACAACCAGTTTTGTTTTTCTTATTTCTGCTCCTTTTAAATTAAAGGAAAGAGCTTTGTATCTGCTCTTTCATTAAATATAGAAAAATAATACTTGTACTTTTTTTAAAAAAAATCCCTTGACTTTTGAATAACAGACAATTCAGTTTATAGTGAATTCAGCAAAATTCTGAAATCTGTCAGGAAAATATGAGGAGGAAAGAACATTAGATATGTTCACCACCTTGAGTTATTTATAAAAATAATAACAGCTGAATAAAAGCAATATAAGGCTTGCCAGCAAACTTGCAGTGATTTGTCTTGTATGTTAAAAATGCTTTCAGATAGAATTGCTATTTGAGAAAATGGTAGCACTTGGTAATGGACCTAGGCTAATCTAGAAAGTTTCTGCTTACTATTTTACAGGAGGTATCCTGTGAAATCCAAGGCTAGTGTCTAAATTGGCAAATTAAAAAAAAAACTGAGAAAAGGTGATGACAAGCCATTTTCATACCAAGCCAAGAGAATTGTATTGATGTGTCTTCAGAATTCATTTGAAATCAAGGGAAGCTATTCATTTGAATTCAGCTCAAGGAAAGCTATTTTTTTTAATTCCTTTCCTAGGGATGCTACATTTTTTCTGAAACATATGGACAACAGAAAATTGGTTTGCTTGAAGTCATGTAGATCAGATATTTATAATATGATTGATCTTCCCTTGGTCGAGTACTTCAGTTCTTCTGAGTCACTTACAAGCACCTGAATCCTACCATTCTTAATGACAGGAACTTCTGTGATGCATAATTGTCTATGCTTACAAAACTTTAAAATCAAGCAATTGCTTTTTTTTTAATCCTGTATCTTTACAAGATTAGATCTTTAAAAAGGTGTTATTTTTAAAAGTTTGCAGATGGCGTATACCTGGTGCTGCTGATGGGTCTTCTTGAAGGTTATTTTGTGCCTCTTCACAGCTTTTTCCTAACTCCTGACAGTTTTGAACAAAAGGTAAACTTTTATGCATTTAAAGAAGAATTAATTTGACTATTTATGTTTATACAGGTTGTCATCCTAAAAGAGGATTCATAGCACTGCACAAAAAAAACTCAATAACACTTGATTTAAATAAAGATTGAATAAATGTCACTCTTCTATTTTTATTCTGCTTCATTATGCTATGGTATCTGTAAACAAGTCTAGAATTGTAAGTAATTGCTTTCTCTTAATTAACCCATTAGGTACTCAATGTCTCATTTGCATTTGAGTTAATGCAAGATGGAGGGCTTGAAAAACCAAAGCCAAGGCCAGAAGGTATATGTTGAATGTCTTGAAGATACATTTCATTGGTAAAATCACCTAAAAGTTAGGGAAAGATTCATGGGAAATAAATGCCTATTTTCATTTGATAATCTCCTAATTATGATGATTAATTAATTTTCCATTAATTATTTGTTATTTTCTTAGAAACGCAAACAAATAAAATTCTAATATCCTAAGTAGATATAAATCTTAAAGTTTCTGTTTTTCAGCCCAGAGGACATTTGATAGTTTCCAAATTTGATCTTTAGAATAGCTTTGATATCAATAGCAATAGTATTTAGACTTATATACTGCTTCACAGTCCTTTTACAGCCCTCTCAAAGCAGATTACAGGGTCAATATATTGTCTCTAACAGTCTGGGCCCTCATTTTACCCACCTCGGAAGGATGGAAGGCTGAGTCATCCTTGAGCCTGGTGAAATTCGATCTGCCAAATTGTTGATAGCCAGCAATCAGCAGAAGTAGCTTGCAGTACTGTACTGTAACCACTTGTATCACTGTGGTTCATGATGATTTCCAGAAATAGTATTAATGATCTTCTTTCTGTAAAAACAGATTTTTATAAGACTTCTAAAAGGACATTTACTTACCAGAATGATACCATAATCACAAGATTTCCCACCAAAGTAACACATATCGGTAATCCTTGATTTACAATTGATTGCTTATTGACCAAAGTTCCAACAGACCTACTTGGGGTCTAATGCATATTCCATGTTCTGATAATCCCATTATTGCACTTTGGGTGCTTGGCAACTAGGTCCTTTTGATGTCCATTTGTGGGCTGCTGAGATTATATGACCGTGTTTTACAACTGTTTTGTCAAAAGCAGTTCTGTTTTTTAGTGAAATTGGCACCAAAGTGTTGATTCACTTAAAAACTGTGGCATTTGCTTAACAACTGCGGCATTCATTTAACAAGTACACAACAAAGGTCATAAAATTAGACTGGTCACATGATCAACCTGCTTTACACGGATATCATGACTTGGTTATTGGACAGATAACCCATTATGTTGGTATGTAACTTGAGGATAGCCTGTAAATTCAGAATGTAGGTGGTTGAAATAATTATTTTCCTGAATCTTGCAAGAGCTCCATTGATGGATTTGATGCCAAACAGAGGCGGGGGTAATTGCTGAAATTGGGGTTTTTTTGGGCAGGGGCTGTTCTTCTCATCCTTGTACATATCTCTAATGAAATCACATTCAGGGTTGTGGGATGATGTTTAACAGGTTAGGATTCAGTGACTTTGTTGATAGCCATGGAAATATTACAATTTGCCAGCAAGTCCAGATATGCCCTAAGAATAGGGCATACCTTGAATAGACTATTTCTCATTTGGGCATGGCAGCTTGTAGAAGAGGGGCAAGAAAGGACAAGTGACAAAATATACATCACTTACATTGATCTATTTCCTCTTTTTTGTCTTGGGTATAACTTACCATAATTCATTCCATTTTCTCTAGCAAATACAATTACCTGTCATCTAGAGTTTACTATTTTAATGCTCTTCACCCTTAATCACTTTTTCCTTTAATGGGGTGGGATTGGATTTTTTAAATTGCCCTAAAAACGACAGGTAATAGAAGAGCTGTGAGTTAAGATTGGCAGGGGCTACTTTGTGTTATCTATCTTCTTATGTATTCAAGTTTTACCTTGTGGCATTAGTCCAACTGAGTGAAGATTGAGTGGGAATTGTAGAATTAGGCTGTAAATGGAAACATTACGATTCTCTATCCCTTATGGCCCATTAATGTTATTACAGCATTTCAGTTTTTCAGGTATTTACTGCTTAGAGAAATGGTTGATTTTTTTTCCCTCTCTGGTATAAATCAAACCACACAGACATTTCAGCATTCATGTACAATTATTAACATGCTTAATATGAAATTTCCTGTTCAATATGAATGGAAAAACACATCTGTTTTATATGTTGTTACATCTGGGCACAATGCCTACATTTCGATTTTCCAGCAAGCACCCATGTACTAAAAAGCATTTTAATAATTGTGGAGTGCACATAAAATAGCTTTTAAATTCTGCCCTTGTTTTTCTGAATGAAAAATAGTTAGGAACAAGAACAAAATAAGGAATTTGCCTATCAGATCTTTGGTCTATAAATAAAATGAGAACCTTTGTCACCATGAAATAAAATGTTCTTTTCCAGCTTTCAAGCAGCTTTAAAGAGGCAAATTCTGTAACATTCAGCATAAGTTTTTTCCCTGAGTGCTGTGTAATAATTATTTATTTTTACTGCCACTCCATATCTAGCAATATCTTTCCTTAAAGCTGTAATGTTATCCTTTCTACCAAGAATGTCTGACAAAAGCAGAGCCCTTGGCATTTAAGAGTGTGTTGGTCGTTCCTATAAAACGTTTGCAGCAGGAGGGTGCCCTTCACAAGTTGAAATTATTGGAATAAACAGTTACAAAGCTAGTGTGTATGGATACGTGTATGTCCAAACTATTAAATGTATGCTCCTAGTTTGGCTTACATGTGTCATTTTTATGTCAGGCTAAGTCCAAGAATGATGAGCAATTCATCCAGAATTTAGTTCTTGGTTACCTACAACACAATAGACAGAATCTTGCCAGATTCTATTCTTGCCCTAACTAATATACCCTGGAAGATTCTAGGGAGTGGCTATTCTAACTCTCTTCCTCTGTTACCAACCAATTCCAGGCTGTGTCATCTCTTGTCTCACCCACCCACCCCACCCCGTTTCCTGGGAAACTGCTGCTTCACAGTAGTCCATTAGACCAGCTCCCCCTTAATGGGCACCAATTCTCAAAGATAGGCATTGCACTGTTCTTCACACATTTATTCTCATTTTTATGGGAAACAGAAGCATTCAGGGAAGAGGAATGCTGAAATGCATTTTTACTTTGGAGCATTTAATCCATTTCTCTTTAAAAAAATGATGATTAAAAGAAAAAGATAATCTGATAATGCAGAAAGCCTGACAGGCATAACAAATGGTCAGCAGAGGGCACATTGAAGTCTACACAAGCTGCCCTTGGGATCTCATTGTCAATGTTTTGAAATAACCAATAATTAAATAACCTGAAGCTATAAAGGTTATTTACCAAACTATTTTAAAATGCCTTCCACACATACAACTGACAGAATAAATCAAGTTGTATTAATCTGTATTTCTTCTAAACACACAAGGGGTCACAAAAGCAATCACAGTCAGCAGATCCAATCTGATATTTAGTTCTTTTTAATATCTTAATATGGAATGTATTTGTAATGGTGGTCTTTAAAATAGCATTTGCTTTTCATTGCTTGCCCAGAAAGTGCTCTAATGGAATTGGATGGAGAGTTCCAGAATACTCAGCCCTGGACCATTCCTGGGAATTTGGGAAGTAGTCAGCCTGCTCATCATGAGGGGATAAAGCTGAAGTAGACCCAGGCTAGACTAAAACCAAAAATAAACTAAAACCAGGTGTTATCCTTGAGGAGCCCTGGTGGCTCAATGGTTAAAGTGCAATGTTGCAGGCTAACTCTGCCCACAGCCTGGAGTTCAATCCTGATGGGGTTCAGGGTTGACTAAGCCTTCCATTCATTTGAGGTTGCTAAAATGAGGACCCAAATTGTGTGGGATAATATGCTAATAATGCTTCTGCACTGTAAACTGCCAATAGAGTGCTGTAAAATGTTATGGACCGGTATATAAGCCGAAATGCTGTTGCTATTCCATTCATAATATCCAAAGTTTAAACATTTTCTCTTGTTTGGTTTCTGAAAAAACACTCAATCTTGAGTACAGTAATTGGAAACATTATTGAATTTTTGTTTAAATGTTTAAAATACCTCTTCTTGGTTTTAATGCTTCCTGTGTTTTTGACAGCAAATCCAGTTGAATTTAGTCTATCTAAGCTTTGGGGCAGACCTAGTTAGTCCTTGCTTGGGAGATCAATAAGAAATTCCAGACATGTAAGTGAAACTAGCACAATGAGACATTACATTCCTGGAGGAATGTAAACTACCTCTGTATGGTTTGCCAAGAGACTTACCCTGAAGACAGCAGTGCGATTTGCAGAGTCAGTGCTGCAATCATTCTTGAAAAGTAAATCATTATAGCAATAGCACTTAAACTTATATACCACTTTACAGCTCTCTCCTTATACTACCATTATGCTATCCCAAAGAGTACAAAAGGACTTGCTAGAGCAGTTGTCTCATCTTAGTCAAAAAGTCCTCCTAGGCCACACAGAAGCCTGAGAAATGTTTGGGCTTCTAGGTTTTCAGCTTCAGCTGTACTCACAACATCAGACCAACTGAGTCTAACATATCTTTTGAACCACTTGTCGCCTGCCAAGTGCCTGATCACCCCATATGCTTGTAAACCCATGTGAGCAGTAAAACCAGAAGGTCTATCGCCCACTTAGTGAGCCATAATTAGATCGCAGGTGGGTTGTATTTTGTTTCATGGGTCCAAAGCTACATAGGCCTGTTCCAAAAGAATGCACTTGTCACTTGTAGCAAGCTTTTATTATAATCCTGTAGGTTGGCTGCTAAAACTCTGTTAAAATCAAATAGCTTTCAGGAGTCTTACTACTACTAGAACTGTAGTCTTGACCTATAAATGTGAATGTGTGATTATGTTTCTTCCCAATGTGGGCCTTTTAATTTGCTCACAGTGATTTCAGGTTATTTAAAAAGCTCACCTTTCCTTCCTTCCCCCACTTCTCTGTCTTTTTAGACATTGTCAACTGTGACTTAAAGTCAACGCTGAGAGTGCTCTACAATCTGTTCACCAAATACAGAAACTTGGAATGAAGAAAAGCACATCAGGAAGCCATGGGTGGCAAAATTGGAATCAAACCAACCAACCAAAAAGCTCTCCTTTCTTTGAAGTCATTCTCAATTTACACTATACTTTTTGAAAAGAGAGGGCACTATTTCCTGGAATGTTCTTTGTTGTTAAATTTAAATATTAGGACAGTTTGAATTCAGAAATATTAGAAAGTGAAATCTGCTGGAAGGTAATAGGTTTGATTGGCAAAAAGCAGGTTGCTAAACGAATTAACTCTTGGTTTTAACTGTCTTTTAATTTCTCAGAGAATAAGCACCAGGCACAAATCCTGATCCACAACCAAGCTAAGCTAAATTACTGCCAAACAGAAACAGGAATCTGCTCCAATGAGCTATTTGAAGAAAATGTCATTCACACTGTTTGTATATCTGTGGAGGGTCTGTTTCATTTGCCCAAGCTTCTCTAGTGCTTCTCCCTTTCATCACAGGGTTTCTCCCTGCTCTACAAAGGACATAATTAGAAACTCAGACTCTGACTGCATTGGGCTTTTTCATCAATACTGGAGTTAAAACAGTTCTAGTCTATACTATTTTGCCCTATACTATTATGACTGATAGGAACAATGCCCCCCTTCTTAGCAGCACCCAAAAACTTTTAGCATTCATGCCACAAATTGCATGGTCCATGGAATAATATAAGTTGAAATTTGTCAGTTTAATTAATTTATGGATTCTATTGTATATTCTCTCTCTCTCTCTGTGTGTGTGTCTCTTTTTCTCTCTCTCACCCCTCTACTTGTTGAATGTTTATTTGGGGCAAATGATTCATTTTATTTATGATTCAAGGACATGAGGGAAAGGAGGGAGGGGAAAGAAGACGCACACACAGAGAGAAAGACCATGTATAGTTTGATGATGAAAATAAAACAACTTGTGTCACTACAAGGGGCCAACTTTTTGTTCCCATTATATACATTCCACGTATTTTTTCATTCCTATTAAGTCTGCATGAATATATGCAACTGTGCACTTAAAATAACATACAGTATAGTATCTTTGATGGTGAAATAGTCTTGTTTACTTGCAAAGACTGAGGTACGAAATATGTACATACTTTTAAAGTGTGGAAAATATACAGCAAGAAAGTGCTATAAAGGTTGGAAATATAACTCGGGTTAGTTCTGCCAGGGAACTGAAAGAAAATAAAAATAAGCTTTGTTTATTAATGATAATGAAAATGAAACAATATAATTGATAATAGTAAGATAGAAGGTTTAAAGAAATACAAAATAAATGTTTAACTTGTTTTCTGAATACCTCAGATGAATGAGAAATTCTAAACATTTACAGAAAACCAGACAATGCTATACTGTTGGTTTTGAGCAACAGAATGAGCTTGTATGCAGATAAAGTATAAATTTTTAGTATAATATATTTTTATTCAACTTGATTTACACTTATTTTGTACTGAAATTTTAGAGCAGTTTAAAAATGTATGGAAAATGGTAAACTTAAATGTAAAATAATAAACTACATATTTTATAAAGTTAGATTCTGATTTTAAATAGATCTTTCATTTAGGGTCTTTTGGTATTACACATTAACTTTGTTTTTGTAGTTCAAAGAAAATTGTTTACGTGATATATGGTCATGCCTTTTGCCTTCTAGAAGCTGATACAGTGCTATAAGTTATTCAGTGGCCCAGATCCAATTTCATCCAAAACTTCAAAAAAAAACTTTAAAAGTAGTAAATTTGCCATGAGGTATTTTATATATTGCTCAAATTAATATAAGAATTGTCTTTGAGGAGTTATATCCCCTAGTAAAACCTTTGTTCATATATTTGAATGTGATTTTTACATGTCATTTTTCCTTGTATGAGGGTGGTGATATAGATGATATATAAAATGTATCTACATTATTTTATATGTTCAAAGGGACGAGTTCTCTGTGAATTCTTGATCTTTGAACTTTGCCCATTGTCAAGAGGCAGGATTTTATGTTTAAGGTTCAGAGATATTGAATAAGACCATAGCCCAGAAAGTGACCATTCTCTAAAATTCTCTTGGATTATTGGATTCTGGATTTATGTTCCGTTTGGTTTAACCTCTTTGAACAGCAACATATTTCGCCATGTGCAGAAGCTGCAGGGAAAAGCTAGATGCTGACTGCTTGCATTGCAAAATCAAAGTTAATACTATGAAGGGGAAAAGATTGGAATAGTTGCTGATTGCCAGGAAAAGCAACAATTCCTCATCAAGTCATTATTTATGCTAAGTAAGGAAGAGGGGGAAGTTGCATCATGCCAACCATTTATGATCCCTTTTTTTTAAGAGAAAAAAGCACAACACTTGACAAACTTGAACGCTTGTGGCCAATCTAGCCAATTTACACAAAATGCCAACAAGTAATAAAAAAAAAATCTCTCATTATAGGATAACATATCCAATGTAAAGATGAAACAATAAGCATCCCTTGTTGTTATTGGGTACAACTTAACTGTTTAGTTTTATAAATAAGATTTGTGTTTTATCCACTAAAGGGACAAATTCTTGAAAAATATATAATTAGTCAAACAAAAGTAAAACAAGCAAAATTGAAAAAAAAAACCCAGCAAAACAGTATTTTTCCATTTCTAATCAGGCCACATAGAAACCAGATGGTTTCTGTATGTGTGGAAACAGTATTATATTGAAATTTGAGTTTCTAAGTGAAAGCAGAACTTTCAGTTGTGCAGAGTTGCAGCAGCTTAATCTACATATATGTTAGATTAAAAAATTGAAGTGGAATTCAACCCACTCTCTTCATCTACTTTGTTTTCCCAGTTATATTTCTGAACAGGCTTTGTCAGTTGTATCTCTGAAAGGAGAATATAGCGCAAATACACATGGTTTCTCAACAGACAAGAGTTACGTTTTTTTTCTGGGTTCAGGATGATGGGCTACATATATAGCTGCATGTTCTTGGCAAACAGACCCCTGTGATATGGGAGGGAGGTAGCCTATATATCTATAATATCCATGCTTGAACATCCCGAGTACATTGCCTAACTTTAAAGTGCTTTCTGAAAATCATGATTTTGTTAATTGTGTTTTTTTATGAACTTGTCTAACCACAAAATGAAGTTTTTGAACTGCATTTTGATCAAAATTACAAACTAGGTATTTGATAAACAAATGACTCATGAATACTGAGTTGCTTCCATTTTCAAATGTACAAGTGGTTGACAATTGAAGGTGCTTTTCATGATTTTGCAGAATGCGTAGATATATTTCTAGCAAGTTGTGTTTTTATTGAAGATCTATTTCTATACTATATATATATATATATACATATATATATATATATATATGTTTTTTTAAGTTTTCACGGGTACTTACATGTGTGCTGTTCAGCTTCCTTCGGGTATTATCCCACATCATTGTCGTTGTGCTTTTAAAGTTGTAGCAATGTTTCGGCAGAATCTCATCTGCCATCATCAGGCTTCTGTATTGAGTTCGTATGTACGTTCGTTCACATACGAACTCTACAGAAGCCTGATGATGGCAGATGAGATTCTGCTGAAATGTTGCTACAACTTTAAAAGCACTACAATGACGTGGGATAATACCCGAAGGAAGCTGAACAGCACATATATATATATTGAACATGCAATTGTTTGATAATATTCATACCCAAGCATTACATAGCTTACATAAATGAAACTTTTCTTATATTTCTCATGGAGATATATCATCACTATGAAGCTAATATGCAACAGAATCTATAGATTATATCCAATATTTATTTCATTTGAAAAAATATAGCAAAAATATACTATTATGCTAACCGCTTATTTCTGTATCAAATATAGATTTTGGATCTATTAAAATTCATGTTTACCGAAATGCATACATTTGTCATGTTTCTCTGATAATTGAAGATCTGTTTTATATAGGATCTGTCCCTTTGATTGTTATTGAAGTTAAGGAAAGCTTTTGGGTCAACCCTGCCTAACCTATGATATCAATTATTTTTCTTGCTGTTCATAAAAATAAATATATTAGAAATAGTGTACTTATATGTAGGATTAGCAGACTCTCTGGATTTTGAAAACCACAGGCCTAGAGGCTGATAGAAGAAAGGGAAGATTAAATAAGAACCACTGCAGTAGTGTAAATGGCCATGGACTTTTTTGTTTTGTTTAAAGCTTCTCTTTCTTACTTAGTGAACTCCATGCCTATGGGATCGTGTCTAGCTTCTGTCGACTCATAGCTTACGAAGTACAGATTTTTGAACAGGTGCCTATGTGCAGAAGGAGAATTCATGAACGCCATGGTTTGCACATTCCTATCTCTTTGAAAATGTGATTGCTCTTTGGTGCTCTCTGAGCTTTGTTGTTTTCTTGCAGACATTTCATTACCCAAACTAGGTAACATCATCAGTGATAGTAAGGAGTGCAGTGTGCTGTCAACTTTAAATTCTGATGGCTTGCCTGTGAGTGTGGTTAATGAAATGTCTGCAAGAAAACAAAAAAGCTCAGAGAGCACCAAGGACCCCTCATGTCAACTCTGAACTACAAATATTAATATAAATCTTTTATTAATATGATTGCTATTGTTGCACAGCTAATAATGGCCATGTATTTACACATAGTATTAGGAAGTTCAGAATTTAAATCCTAAAAATCTAGAGTTAAATTCAATGTGTGAACAGGTTTCTGTGCACAAGATAGACTCATCTCTCACTTTTGCTCTTGTGATGAAATCTGCTGCAGTACTTTCAGAAATTCTTTGCTGCAGATTCTCTGATTGTTTGTGGGTGGGAGGAATGTTTTCAGCCAATGATAATGGAGTGAACAGTCAGAGATCAGAGCAACACTGTGAAAATGCCCTTGACACCCAAGGCTGAGAAATGAGTGTCAAAAAGTCTGTCATCACATTAGGGCAAAGGTGACACTAGAACTGAATAAATATAGCTAGATTCCTAGATTCTGCAGTAGCTGATTCTCACTATAAGGACTTCTTTGGCATCTGCAGTAAAGTCAGCTTATCTATTTGAATCTTGTGCTTGACTCCTCTGCTGCTATTTTCATTTATCTAATGCCCATTGCCGGGAAAAAATATGAAATTTTGTAAGCAGGTTCAATCAGACCCAGTACTGAACATTGACCTTGTTGATGATAGGTTTGGAATGGGATAGTACATCCATCCTGGCCCTCCTTAATTTCAGTAGCCTTCACTGCTATCTCCAGCACAAGGGATTGGGAGTAAAAAGTACTGCATTATAGCAGTTCTCCTTTCTCCAGGGCTGCTTCCAATCAATGGTGTTGGGAGTGTAGAAGTTAAACCTGAGACCACTGCTCTGTGGCAAGCCTCAGGGCTTTTCTCTTCTACCATTCCTATTTAATATCTACCAGAAGCTACTAGATGAGGTCATGCCATTTTGGGTTTCATATTATCAATATGCTAATGATACCTAAATTATATCTTTCAACCTCAGGCCAACCAAGTGATTCTGCTATCTTCCTTTCCCAGTGGCCTCCACCCAGCATCTGAAAGCTATTGGGATCTGGATGAGAGAAATAGGCTTTGGCTCAGCCCTGGCAAGACTAAGTGGCTATTGGGTTTAAGCCCCTAAATCTGGGTGTTTCCTGTCTTTAACTCTGCCTGGAAATGCATTTCCCCAGATGGAGTAGTTCAGGGTCCTTTTGGATTCAGCTAGGGAGATGTTTTCACAGTTTTGTCTTCTGCAACAGCTATACTCATTTTTGGATCACAGTGACTCATGCCTTTGTTGCTTCCTATGGAGCATGGTCTATAAGGAACCACCCTTGAAGAATTTTCCACAGCTGCAGCTGGTCTGGAATGCAGTGGCACAATTAAATTTGGTGTTTCTTATTATACCTATATAATACCACTGCTGTGCAAAATGCACTGGTTTTGAGAAGGCTACTGTTCCATATTAACATTCTTGGAATACCCTCACCTGATTGGTTAACACGGACCATGTGATTGGATGAGAGAACAACAGTGATTGGATAGTAAAGAATCAACCGCTATTGAACGCACTGATCATGGGAAATTCAGAAAGCTGTCATTGGATGCGAGCTGCCGGCAAGCCCTATAAGAAGGGCTGCCATGGCTCTAAGGTCTAGCACAGATCTATACCTTTAATAAAGAGCTGAAGTTACGCTGGTCTCGAGTCTCTTTTTCCCACAACTCAACACTGGCGATGAGGATGGGATTCTGAGACAAAGAGACCAATCGAGCATGTGGCAACTGAGCTGAACAACCGACAAGATGGCCGGCAGCAACTCGCCACCCACACCATTTGATCAGGCAACCGAAGACTGGGAATCATACATCAATCGATTCCTCATGTTCCTCGAGTGCAACAACTTGAAAGATGCAAATGACCACAGGAAGAGAACTGTGTTCCTGACACACTGCAGGCCCACAGTGTTCAAGATGGCCAAAATGCTGGCCAAGCCCAAAGATATAAAAGAGATGGCATGGCCAGACCTAGACCGGCTACTCTGAAACCACTACGCCCCGGCCGTTCCCAACCTCATCCGGAGACATGAGTTCTACCGACAGGATCAGAAGGATGGAGAGAGCATCGGGGACTTTGTGGCAGCCCTAAGAAACATCAGGGGTACGTGCGGTTTCTCCAACATGGATGAGGCTCTGAGAGACCTCATGGTTCTCTGGTTAAGAGATCCCATACTCCAGAGCAGATTGATGGCTCGGGCAGACATTACGGTCACCGAGGCCATCGCTGAAGCCACCGTAGCCGAGGCTACAAAGAAGTCAGCGGCCAAGATGCGCCAAATGAATGCAAGGGACCGGCAGATAACTTCAGAGACCAACTCATCACCAGAGAAAAGACCCAAGGTTGGTCACAAAGCCACAACAGCACACCATGAGGACGTTGTTTCCTCCCCCAATACCGAAGACAAGGACGAGGAGATCCACGGATTACAAGCAGAACGAGACCGACAGGAGCGGAGAGGTCATAAGTCAGGTTTTCAGTGCGCCGGATGTGGCGGCAATCACCCCCATTCAGAGTGCCGGTTCTTAGATGCCATTTGCTGGCACTGTGAGAAACAGGGGCAAAGGTCTGCCACAACAAACGAAACTACAGCCCGAGGTTACGTGACAATACGCCCCCCCAGGAACCGGGACAAACATACAGAGAACTGTTGGAGCCGCAAGGGTTGAAAAAACTGGCTCAGCAAAGCCCGATGGAGAGAAGAGATACACCAAACAGTCACCATCGGGCATTCAAACAACACCGACGCCAGAAAGGTGCACGTGCAGGTCAGCATCGAGGGCAGGCAGTGCAACATGGAAGTGGATTCCGGATCCTACCTCTCCATGGTATCATGGGACATGATCAAGTGGTTAGTGCCCAGCTTACAAAAACGGGAACTGGAGAGTCAAAAACTAACCATCAAAGACTACCAGGGGAACCGGATCCCTGTGATAGGAATTGGACATTTCCACATTACTTTCAAAAATCATGGGAAAGTACTTCCACTAACCATCATGGACAGAGACTGCCCAAGCCTGTTAGGACTCAAATGGTTCGTGCCATTAGGAATCGAGGTGACGGGCATCAACCACGTTGAGGAAACAGACTGGGAGGAGGAACTCATGAAGGACTTCCAAGAGGTTTTCGATGGACAATTATGCAAGTACTGGGGGTCCCCAATATTTAATATGAACCTCAATATTGCCCCAATCCGTCTTAAACTGAGGCGAGTTCCATTCACACTCAAGCCTAAAATCGATGAGCAACTAGACAAGCTCATCGTGCAAGGGGTCCTGGAGCCAATAGATCACGCACACTGGGAGACCCCAATAGTTACTCCGATAAAACCAGATGGGTCAGTGAGAATTTGTGGTGACTACAAAGCCACCCTAAATAATGCACTGCAACAGAATGCATACCCAGTTCCGGTGGTACAGCACCTCCTACACTCACTAGGGGGAGGAAAAGTCTTTGTGAAGCTCGACCTGGTGCAGGCATACCAGCAGCTGCCAGTCGACATCGAGACTAGAAGCGCAAACCATTGTGACCCACAGGGGGGCTTTCCTGTGCAAAAGACTCCAATTTGGAGTCAGCCTGGCACCAGGGTTGTTCCAGAGCTTAATGGAATGATTACTACAAGGCATAAAAGGAGTGGTGCCATACTTTAATGATGTCTTGGTAGCAGCCAAAAACAAAAGCCAATTGGGGAGCCGCCTCAGGGAAGTCCTGCAGAAGTTTAAAAATGCAGGACTAAAAGGAAAAAAAGAAAAGTGCCAGCTATGCACAGAAAAGGTAGAGTTCCTGGGATACCTAGTTGATAAAGACGGAATTCATCCCACAGAAAAAAAGATTAAAGCGATCAAGGAAGCCCCAAGACCACAAAATAAACCAGAGTTACAGGCTTCCCTAGGACTAATTAACTTTTACAATGTTTTTTGCCACAAAAGGCAATGACGGCGGAACCTCTGCATAGGTTACTCGACAAAACAGCCACCTGGTCCTGGGGCAAGTGGGAAGAACACCGCATTCCGGAAAATAAAAGATCTCCTCACATCGGAATCAGTCCTCATCCAATACAGCGAAACCCTACCACTAATGATTACCTGCAACGCCTCACCATTCGGCATCGGAGCCATATTGGGCCATACTCTGCCAGACGGGAGAGAAGCACCGATTGCATACTTCTCTAAGACATTGTCAAAGGCAGAAAGGAACTATAGCCAGCTCGACAAGGAGACACTAGCAGTGATCACCGGCGTGAAGCGTTTTCACGAAGACCTGTACAGTAGGAACTTCACCCTTATCACCGATCACAAACCACTCCTGGGAATCTTGGCAGGGAACAAGGCCACCCCTAACATCTTGTCACCCTGACAAGGTGGTCCAAGTTCCTTGCCGCCTACAACTACCAGCTAATACATCGCCCTGGGAAAAGCATCTTGCACCCCGATGCATTAAGCCATTCCCCCCTGCTGGATTTAGAGGATGACCCAGCACCCACCACATCCACCCTGCAAATAGAGACACTGCCCAACCTGCCAACGACCGCGTGAGACATTGCTAGAGAGACAATCAAAGATGGGAAACTGGCACGGGTTTTGAGCTGGGTAGAAAAAGGGTGGCCGGAAACTGAGAACAGCGACCAGTTTAAACCTTTCCGGAACTGGCAGACTGAACTATTCTCCAAAAAAGGATGTATTTTATAGGGCGGCAGAGTGGTGGTTCTGGAAACATTGCAAACGAGAATATTGGACATGCTGCATGAGGGACACCCAGGCATCATAAAGATGAAATCCCTGGCCAGAAACTACATTTGGTGGCCAGGGATGGACAAAACCATCGAGACATGGGTGGCAACATGTGATAAATGTCAAAGATCCAGGCCAAACCCTCCCTCCGCACCAACCCTTGAGTGGGAAACACCCAGGGACCCATGGTCAAGGGTTCACGTAGACTTTGCGGGACCGACAAAAGGTCACACCTTTTTAATCACAGTTGATGCTTACTCCAACTGGTTGGAGGTAAGCATTATGCAATCCACCAGAACAGAAGCAGTCATAAAAAAACTAACTAAGCTTTTTGCCACCCATGGACTACCAGAGTTGCTAGTCTCTGACAATGGGCCACAATTCACGGCATTGGCATTTGAACAATTTCTCACCGAACGGGGCATACAGCATGCCTTGACAGCACCCACTCATCTGGCGGCGAACGGGCGGGCGGAACGAATGGTCAGATACGTGAAAGATGCCCTAGAAAAAATGGATGCAGGGAGCATACATGAAAAAATAAATAAACTAACTAAAAATAAATAAACTAATAATACAACTTATAACACCCATCTCAAAAACCAACAAAAGCCCAGCAGAGCTCCTCATGGGAAGAAAACTCCAATCCCACCTAGACAGACTGCACCCAACATATAATTCTGAAAAACCACCAGACTCGTCTAACAGGTACTGCACATTTAATCCGGGGGACACAGTTTATGCTAAAAACTTTTCAGGGGACCCGCTCTGGGTACCTGCCAAAATAACACAGGTAACAGGTCCCCGGTCATACTGGCTAGAAACGGAGGACGAAAAGAATTGGAAACGACATATCGACCAACTAAGATTGAGAACAACCTCCAACAATATGAACAATGCACAAACACCACAAAAAGGCTTAAATAAAAAAATTAGAGCAGGGGGAGAAACCCCAAGCATTTCCAAGAGGAAGGAGAAAATCCTCCCACAGCACAGTGGCAAACCGAACATGCCCAACCGACACAAACCAAGCAACCACCACCAACACCAATAAATAGAAAAAGAAACCAATAACACTTACCAGCAAATGAAGGCAGTAGAAGGGAACCAGCAGAAGACGACCCACGCGGAACCTCGGCTATAAGAAACAGCCAAGCCAGTTCAACCAGCCCGGAAAGACCGGCTGGGAACAGAGAAGCTGACAATTCAACCGACCCCAGTAGACTGGGTGGGAGTTGCAACGAAAGGCGTGACTCACCCTTGCAGGCAGTTCCATACAGAAGAGCAGGAGCGACAAAAATCCCATGCGAACCAGCTGAAGACCACGCAACAATTGAGCTGTGCAGGTCAAGTAGGCAGGTTAAAAGCCCCGCCTACCTATGGGACTACATCACGTAGGATGGACCAAACCAAGAGGGGAGGAGTGTTCCATATTAGCATTCTTGGAATACCCTCACCTGATTGGTTAACATGGACCGCACTGTGATTGGACGAGAGAACAACAGTGATTGGATAGTAAAGAATCAACCACGATTGGCCGCACCGATTGCGGGAGATTCAGAGAGCTTGGATGCGAGCCGCTGGCAAGCCCTATAAGAAGGACTGCCGCGGCTCGCAGGTCAAGCACAGATCTATACCTTTAATAAAGAGCTGAAGTTACGCTGGTCTCGAGTCTCTTTTTCCCGCAACTCAACAGCTACTGTGTACAATGCTTGGTGCTTGCTATCAACTATAAAGCCCTACATTTGCTATTTGCAGAATCAACTCTTGTTTCTGCATATCCCAGCAGATCTGACAGGGAGGATGGGCTCCAGGTCTCTTTCATCAAGAGGTGTCATCTTTTTGGACCCAGGAGCCATGCCTTCCATCTGGTAGTGCCTATCCTATGGAACAGCATCCCTGCAGAGGCCCAGATGGTTCCAACTCAGTTAGCTTTTTGTAAGGCAGCAAAGACCAGGCTGTTTCCTGAGGCTTTTGGGCTAGGTTAGGCGAGTTCTGCTGGTAATGCTGCTTTTATGACTTGGGTTTATTGTTTTAAGCTCAGGTGTCATGGCTGTGTTGTTTTAACCTTGTTGGCAGCCCAGAGTTATTAGTGCAAGATGGACAGCCCTATAAATCATATCAATAAATGGCTAAATCAGATAGGCTAAAGAAACTTCCTGACAAGAATATTGTTCCAATTTGAAAGCAATCCTGAACATCTCTGGTACTATAATCTTGGCTGGGCTTGAGAATTAAGCCAAATTATTTCTGGCTCAGTAAGAGTGTGTTTGAAACTGCTGTAAACCTAACATTTTCTTTAAAATGCTACAGCTCGATTAAAGCTTCTGTACAGCCTCAAACCTTCACTCAATGGTTGGGCTTGAACAGCCTTTGCAGATCTTTTGAAGAGGAAGGTGACTTGTTAGCTGGGCACCTCAAAATATCCACTCAAGATTATTTTACAAGACGAATGGAGTCAACCTGAGGAGAATTGCATAAACTTCATTTTATCATTTTGTGTGGAAAGAGAGTTCAGACTATTTTGCTTGACGACAGTGACTGTTCAATCTGCCTCAGTCTTGCAAAGTTGGCAGAACCTCCTTTGAGGATTGGGGATGAAAAATGGGAACAGTGGGGAAATGCCCTGAATTAGCAGAGTTACGGGTTTGTGTATTTATCCTATTTTTCCAACTGTTGTTCTTCTGCCACAATAATCTGCCAGCACTGTAAGTTCATCTTGTGGTAGAGATATAGATATATATATAGAGAGAAAGATTGGTAGGTAAGTGAGTAGATAGAAGTAGATATAGATGAGAGAGAAAGATACACACACACACACACACACACACACAGGGTTTTTAATACAACAAACTTATGAGACTGATTTGCTAATCAATTATGGTTTCATATAAAGATAAAAGACAATCAGTGTAATTGATATTGGATTATTTTAAAAACTGATCTTTTGATTGATGTTCCAAATTATTCTTCCTGATCCTTTTCAGCCTTTTATTTGTTCAGCATTAGCTTGCTACATTGCAAAATTATGCTTGTATTTCAGGACAGTAGCCAGAATGTCGTGTGTGTGTTTTGAAAACACATGGTTTGTGTGTTTCTTTTGATGTAGCTTCCTCACCAAAAGTGTTTGTTAAAATTGTAAGGAACAAATCACATCGATTTAACTAAATTGCTTTCCAAATATCAATATATAGGGTTTTTAGTATAAAAACTTTATAAACACCATAGAATGTAACAGCTATCATTGTGGGGGGTTTTATGGGCTGTCCTTTCCTGTTACAGGTAAACTAGCATAACTAAGGGCTTCCATTCTTTCAGAAGTCATCTAATGAGGTTGAGAGGTTAGAATCAGGAATTTGAAGCAAGTACTTAACATCCCCTCCTGTGCATTAGGTGAGGTATAATCAATAAGCATTGAACTCCCTAAACTAAACCAGCAATCACTGCGTGGTAACTGCTGCTACTGTGTATGTGTGTTAATTTAATACTTGTTTGAAGTCAATTACAAATTGGCAAAATTCTTCTAACTCTAGATTTCAATACATTTTGAAATTTGTTTGATATGGGGAGGATAGGAAATGGGCTGGTGTTGGAAGTATATTAAGTGAATAATGTGAGAACTGCAGGAAATATTTCCTATAATGTTCATGATCTTTTGACACCCCCTGGTCCTATGCAGTTTTAATTTTTATAAATTATTCTCTGTCATCCAGATAATTTAAAATGGTGCTTTTCAATTATTCTGTCTAATAAATCAGTTCACCTTCAATTGCTACTTGAGTAACATTTTTTAAATCTGTTATATGTACTGTGAAGCAATCAATAATGTCTTTTGAAGACTGTTTCAGCATACATAATCATAATCTAATAATTGTAATTGGTGGCTATATGTGTGAAATTATTCATGGGAAAAATAGTTATTTAATACATCTTTCTGAAATAAAATGTGTGGTTCTTATTTAATAGAATATTAATAACTAATGTAAAAATAGCTAACGTTGCTCCAGATCTAACCCTTTTCCCCATACTCAAGGTTGCTTGAGATGGATCATTTGTGCCACATAGCAACTTTTTTCTTCTATAAACAAGAGAAGGTTCTAAGATGATGTGTTAAATGATACGGAATATGTGTTCAAAGAGAGCAAAGAAATTTGACTGGATGTTTCTTAGGATCTGAAGATGATGTGATCTGGGGAAATGCATGATTGTTATCCTCTGAGATTTTGTTTTGCATTGCTTTATTAAACTAAATCAGCCTAAAGTAAATTTTTTAAGAAGTATAACTTTTTCTGGGATATTTATTAATACCCCAAAAGGAGGCTGAAGAGAAAATTAGACTTGGTAATGCATATCCTTCCAGAGCTAGCAGTAATAGAGAAATATTGAACATGAGCATATTTTGTCTCCTAACTATTATCTACAGGTTTTGGTATCATAAATAATGATATCTTGGAATGAACATCTCCCATTTCATATTATTGGTGATATTTTTGAGCTACCAATCTTGGTCATTGCTGAGCTACAATTCTTCACAATGTATTCAATTGAAGCTTTTTAAAATGTGTTCTGTACATTTTTTTTTAATTGGCATTCATGATAGATCTCCCATATCCAGATAAGTTTATATGGAATGTTTTGCTTTTTACACTCTTTATGGATATTGTACCTTCCAGGATTTCCAACAACTAAGTTTTTGGAACTGCTTTCTATTCTTTCTAGTTTGACAAATAACTTAGTTTGGAAGAAACCTAGTGACTATTGTAGGTAATGACGCATATGCATGGCTTTGAGGCAGGAAATTAACGAGCATATGGTTCAACATTTGAAATGATCAGAAGTGTATCAATTTAAATATATGCCACTAAGAGTTCTCTCAATATTTGATTTTTTCTATGCCCATCCTTTATGGCGCCACTGACTACAAAGGTTAATAAATAACAAGCAAAAGAAATTAGATGCATAACATCGGAAACAGAGAAGAAAACATAGCTAAATCTAGTTTCCACTAGCACAATTTCTAGTTCTTACATTTTCTATCATTCCAACTACCCTTCCTTCCTTGCCTTTTGTTTTTAATCCGTATTTGTAAATTGGAAAGGATGTGTGAGAAGCCCTTCTTTACTTCCAATGAATAAGAACCACAGAAGGCACATGGCTTGAGCTCAGTGGCAAAATACAAGCTTTGTAAATAAAAGGTCAGAAGCAAGAGTTGGCAGGGGTCGTTTAAGCCCTCAATCCAACCGGCTGCTCAGGGCAGGGATCCAAATTAAAGCATTCCCGGCAGATGGCTGTCCAGCCTTTGCTTAAGAACATCTAGTGAAGGGAAGTCCACCACCTGCCTGGATAATTAGTTCTATTGTCAGATTGTTTGGGGAGATATATTTTTTTCTAACATTCAACTAGGTCTATAGTCTGCATATTCTGTACTCTGGAATACTGAAGAACCCACCTTTTTTTTTTCTCCTCATGAGATCTGTCAATCGATTCCATGCATATATTGAGATCATCAATGGTAGAAGCTGGGTTTGTGTGATATGTCATGCTAAAACCAAAAAAACCTCTTTACAGTTTGGTGTAATGATTGGACCAGAAGGAATTTAAACCCTTCTCAGAGGTAATTTTAGTAATACCCTCCTTTCTTCATCTCCCTTTTACCAGAAAGTTATGAAGAACAATAGGAGAAAAATATTCTGGTTGATACTTTTGAAAAATGGCTGCATTGAGGATGGTATTTAAAGGAATGTGATTTGTGGGAGATCATCTTAAACTCTCCTTTTTATGTTACAATACTGACCATGACATCCCTGATCTTTTGCTATATTTTTTAAACCTGAATTCTGTTTATTAATCATACCATTAACAGTACTATATATTTTGAAGTTGAGAGAAAAAAGGGACATAAAATTTTCTAGATATTGAATTGTATGCATCAGACATGCAATACAATCTATTGAACATACTATCTTTTTAGCATTCTAGTCATAATTCTGATTTACATCTTAAGTCATGGTGTCCAAATTGTTTGTCCATCTTTCTCACACACGTTGTATGCATAAAGATATCACTCTACTTCACTAGTTAGTTTTAATTAACTTGGCCTGGACACAAGCACTTTTTACAAACAAAAACTATTAGATGAATTGTAGCTTTCCATGGAGTTTTATGAGCTCTTGTTGGAAACATACAGAAACAGAACTGAAAACATGAGGCCACAACAGTCAATGTTCCCATTTGATTCCATGACCATGCCTCTAATTAAAACCAGCAGTATAATTCTCTATTTTAGTGATCAAGTTGCCACAAACATTTCCCACTCACTAAAAATAGAAAACTGAAACGAAAAAGAATATGAAATGAAAAAAATGTACTTTCAGAACAACTTCAGTATAATGGATTTTTTTGATCCAGTTATTTGCATATAATTTGTTTGGTACAAAAGGAAAAAGGAAATTGAGAAGTGGTTATGGATAGAATTAAATGCCTTCCTCTGGTGACTTACATAATAACTGGCTACTGAAGCTGGGCTGGAACAAAAATGTTTTTTATTTAAATCAGGGACAGCATGCCCTGACGCCCCTCTGTTGCAAATGTCCTTTCCATTACATCTCTGAATCAATGTGTGTTTGTGTTGGTCTTCCATTTTTCTGCTTTAATGCTAAGTAAAGAAATACAGGATACTTTGGAAATCAAAAAAACTAATGAAATCAGGCATTTGAACCAGCCCAGTTAAAAACAGCAAATAGTCAAAAAGTTGTATTTCCTTATGGCTAATTAAAGGCTCTGTCACACTGCCCAATGGATGCAAAACGGACACAACGGACGAGCAAAATGTTCCATCCGTTGTTATCCGCTCTCAAAAGGGGCAAAAATTTGCATAACCAGAGCGGATAACACGGACACGGGGAGGACGCAGAGCGGATGGAAAGTGGATGCGGAACGGAAGCCCAGCAGATGGAAGCGGATGGGAGTGGATGGCACATCCGCTAGGCTTCCGGGGGGGCTCAGCAAAGTGGACGCGGAACGGATACAGCGGATGCACAGCTGATGCACAGCGGATGCACAGCGGATGAAGCAGATGCAGAGCGGAAGCCTAAGGGATGCCTGGCGTTAATTGCGCATGCGGGGGGGATGCATTGCATAAGCCACGCGGATATAAAGGGAAGCAGCTCGCACATGGCCAGCATTCGGAGGAAAGACCTGCTGCAGGATACATCGAGTCCTTGCCTGCCCTGCCTGCATGCCTGCCTGCAAGCCTTGCTGCCAGCCTTCCTGCCAGCCTGCCAAGCCTCCTGGCCAGCCTCCCTGCCAGCCTTGTTCTCTGCCTGCCTGCCAGCCTTGCTGCCAGCCTGCCTTCCAGCCTCCCTGCCAGCTAGTCTGCCTGCCAGCCTTGGTGCCTGCCAGCCTCCCTGCCAGCCAGCATCCCCACAACAATGGGGAAGAAGCGAAAGTCTCAGCAACCTGCCGCCATCCCTAGCAAGAGGGACAGGGCCACCCTCCCGCCCCCTATCCCTGACTCTGCTTCTGCTGGGGCTTCTGCTGCTCGGGCTCGCTCTTCTGGTGCTGGAGCTTCTGCTGAAGCTGCTCCTAGCGGTGGTGCTTATGTTGCTGTGTACTCTGCTGAAGCTGCTCCTAGCGGTGGTGCTTCTGCTGAAGCTGCTCCTGGTCCTGCTCGAACTGCTTGTGCTCCTGGTCTTGCTCGTCCTGTTTGTCCTGCTCGTGCTCCTGGACTTGCTCGTACTGCTCGTGCTCCTGGTCTTGCTCGTCCTGCTCGTTCTGCTCATGCTCCTGGTCCTGCTCGTGCTCCTAGTCCTGCTGGTGCTGCTGGGGCTGGTGTTGCTGGGGCTGCTGGGGCTCCTGGTGCTTACTCTGCTGCTGCTGATCCTGGTCCTGCTTCTGCTGCTGATGATGATGACGATGACGATGATGATGATGATCCTGCTGCCGCTGCTGCTGCTGCTGCTGCTGCTGATGATGATTATGATCCTGCTGGTGATGATGATGATGATGATGATGATGATGATGATGATGATGATCCTGCTGGTGCTGCTGCTGCTGGTGGTGTGGAGGAGAAGCCCCTACCACCTGGGAGCCCCTCTGATGAGGGCCCATCTGGTCCTGCCAAAGGGAGGAAGAGGCGTATGCGGGGATGGGAGAGGAGGCAAAACTTCATTGAGGAGGAACACGAGGATGAGGTGCTGGAGTGGCTGAGAGAGAATAACTATCTGTGGCGGAAGGGACACTGGCTGTACAGGGACACCAAAATGAAGCAGGCTGTTTGGAGAGAGAGGGCGGAGAGTATGGGTTACACTTTGGAGGTGCTCCTCGGCTGGTGGAAGCACATGCACACCTGGTACAGGAAGCTGCACCTGAAGAAATCTGGCCAGCCCACGGTTAAGCTGACAGACAGAGAGACCTACGTCATGGCCAGGTGCAGCTTCCTGGAGGGTGAGATCCGCCACCGAGGAGCACCAGGAGCCCCTCTCACAACCCTCTCTCTCTGGCAGCCTGCTGAGACCCAGTCCTCTTCTGGCCGAGAGTCAGTCCCTGTCTCCAGGCAGGTTTCTGTGGAGCGTGCCATGGCGGAGAACCCGCAGACAGGTGTAACCATGGTGGAGCGCGTTGACTCCCTGGTGCGGTAGGAGAGAGGAGACATCGAGTCCACCACAGTCGTAGCCACATCCACCCACCCCCAGCTCCGCCTCCACAGAAAGGCAGAGAGCCAGACAGCAGGAGGGGCAGAGCCACACTGTCCTGCTGGAGATCAGGGACACCATCCGCACCAGTATAGATCTCCTCTCTCAGCTGATCCACACCGACTCCTCATCCTCCAACCGCAAGCCCTTCCTCATCTATGTCAACCAGACCCTCAAGAACATGGAGGAACCCCAGTACCAGGTAGTGAAGGACCGGATCACCGAGCTGCTTCACAACCCTCCTGATCCAGAGGAACCTGCTCCCACCCAGTCCAGTTCTGCTCCTCCACCTCCACCCCAGGTGATGTCCCTCCCATTCCAAGGCTTCCCACAGCCCCTCACCTACCAGGGCTACGGCTACCAGGAGGTCCAGCAGCACAGGCAGCAGCCCTTCCCAGTCCAGGCACAGAGTCATCGGGCAACACCGTTGCCACCGGTTCCACTGATGCCACCAATGCCACCCACGACAATGATGCCACCGACGACAGCGATGCCACCCATGCCAGTCCTCACCCAGCTTCAGACCAGACAGCCCCACTACACTACTCCTTTCTCCACCCCACAGCCAAGCCCAGCCTCAGTACATCTCTCATCAGTACTGGGGCTGACACCCCATGGCATGGAGGAAGGACCTCTCAGCATCGCGGGTCTGAGCCAGCTGTCTGAGAGCTTCCTCAACACACCGTCCCCTGTTGTCCTCTCGGGGCCAGGCACCCCAATGACGATACAGACCAGCACTCCAGCACCACCCACCTCCACAGCACCTGAACCCTTCACCCCTGGGACTGGGCATATCTCCGAGTGACCAAGAAGAGTTCCAGAGACTGGGGAGCTGGCTACCTGTGGACTTTATTTGGACACTTGACTTGGGTCATTTTTTTTTACAGCTTGTTGTTCAATAAAGTTTATCTTTGATTCACACACTTGCTTCATTTCTTTTCTTTGTAATAAAGTCTTGGTGGAAACTTTTAGAATTGGTTTAAGCCTTTGCATGCTTATGGGATGGGTTAAGATAGAAGTGGGGTGGGCAGGGATACCTTTGGGATGGGTAATAGCTGTGGGATAGATAAATCTCCAGTGCAAGCATAGTGGGACTGTATGGTCCACCCTCCCAGGTGCCACACCTTTGGCCCTTTATTATCAATAACAATGTAAGCATTGATCCACACATTTGAACATAAACACAACTCTTTATTAAATGCCCTGTTCATTGTAGGCCCACCCAACATACATGGCCCAATCTCATCCGTGTGATGAGACAGGCTGAAGGAAGCATCCATTAATCATCTATCATCCTGTCTTGCCACTCCACTGCTCCAGCTGGGGAGTTGCACCAGTGTCTCAGGAGGTTGCGCTGCTTCTTCCCTTCACGTGAAGCTCTGTTGGGGCCTTGCACATCCTCAGTGTCGATCAGGTTTTGCCCTTGCCTCCATTCCCCAGGCTCCATGTCCCCATTGCCTTGCTGGAGGTCCACGAGCCTGTTCTGCAAGACTGGGTAGCGGGTGCACATGAGATTGTGCAGGATGCAGCAAGCTTCCACGATCCTCCTCACAGTCTCTGGGCGATGCTGCATGGTGGTGAGAAGTACCTGGAACCTGTTGGCCAGGATACCAAAGGCGTTCTCCACCACCCGCCTTGCCCTGGACAGCCTGTAGTTGAAGATCCTCTCTTCACGGGTGAGGAGTCTGGAAGTGTAGGGCTTCATGAGGTAGGTTCTGAGAGAGAAGGCGTCATCCCCCATGATGAAGTAGGGCACATCTTGCATGTCGTTGGGCAGGGGGTCTGGATCTGGGAAGCCCATGATGAGGTTGCCTTCCAGCCCCTCCTTGAGGTCACTGGCGTTGTATACCTGGGCATCTGAACATGAGCCGCTGCCTGAAGCATCGATGTACATGAACTTGTAGTCAGCATCGACCATGGCAAAGAGGACGATGCTGAAGAAGCCCTTGTAGCTGAAATAAGTGGAGCCCGACTTGAGTGGTGCTTTGCAGGCCACGTGCTTGCCATCTATGGCTCCAACAGTGTGTGGGAAGTTCCACCTCTGATACCACTGCTCTGCAACTTTCTTCCAGCCTTCTTCACTGGAGGGGCACTGGAGGAGCTCCTGCAGGTATTCTTCGATGATGGCCTGCACCACTTCTCTGACCACAATGCTGATGGTGTTGTGGGCACCCTCCAGCCGTACTGCATGCTCCTGTAGGTAGTCCCTGAGGCCAGGTGGCGCAGAGTGAGTGCCACCTTGAGCCCAGGTTCCAGGCTGGGCCGGAAGTTGGTGTTTGCCTTGGTCAACCTGGGTGTCAGCCGCTGCACAACTTCGTCAAACATGGCTGGAGGCATCCTCATGAAGTTCTGGAATGCCCAAGTGTCTTCGTTCCTGAGCTCCACCATCAGCTTGTTGTACAGTCCGTACTCTGCTCTTCTCCCGATCCATCTTTGGACCCAGACGCTTCTTGGCCGCCTCCTTTTTCTTCCCGTAGTAGAGTTCACAGAGCCTGTAGATGGCTTCGCACTGTTGCAGAAGGATGGTGGCTGCCAAAAGGACTGTGTTATGATCCACGGTTGACATGACTGGATGCTGTGGAAGAGGAAGAGTCAGATGAAGGCTGCAGAGGTCTGCACAGCTGGGCTGCTGGTCTGAAAGTGAGATGCAGATGAGTTGCTCCCCCTTTTTATAGGCAGTATAGGTGTCCCTTTGCATCCTCTAGGCATCCTCTAGACATCCTTAATATCCGAGATAGGTCCCCTCTACGAACGTTTTTTCCGTTTTAAACACTTTGTTTTTGTTTCCATGCTGTATCCGTTCTGCATCCGTTCTGCATCCGTTCCGCGTCCGTTCCGCTTCCTCCCTGTGTCCGAGCGGATGCGAGTTGCGCGGATGCGCAGCGGATGCCTAGCAGATATAGCGGATGCATAACGGATGCAGAACAGATGCAGAACGGATGCCTAGCGGATGCAGAATGGACGCATTGGATACATTTTCCGCACAAAAGTTTTGAGCAGCCCAAAACTTTATTAGTGGATGAAACGTCAATAAACGGATGCTGGACAGATGGAGAGGAAGCAAAACGGAGGCAGTGAGTACATCGCGTTTTGCAATGGATGGCAAGCTTTTTTGTCCATTTTACATCCTCTTTGCATCCTTTGGTGCAGTGTGACAAGGGCTTTAATACTTCAGCAGGGGTCTCTGCAATGAAATCTAAACGTTGTCTTGGAATCTATTCTTGGAGAATTAAATCGAGTAATAATTATGGCTCTGTTGGTGAAAGTTCTATCTCCTTTTTCATACATATATCCAGAGCGAAGTACAGTAAATCTGTATTTCTTAACCTGTGGTCCACAGTTCTGCAGGGGGGGGGGGGGACAATGTCATCATGACATGGGGCTCCATGAAGACTTGAAGAAATGTTGTGATTTAAATCTTGAGTTAAGTCTTGGTGGTCCATGGCCAAAAAAGGTATTTTAAAGGGAGTCCGTGGTGAAGAAAAGATTGAGAACCACTGCAGTAAATCATTGTCTAATATCATTCTAAAAGATTGTTCTCATGAAGCTTGTGGTGAAAGCAATATAGTTGGCACTCCTCTTCAGACATGATAGCACTTTAACTATTTCAGTATATTAAACTTCATGTGGCAAATCATGATGTTCCTGGGGCCGGGATACATGAAGTATGTTTTCATTGAACAAAAATATCTGCCATATTCCCCTCTTTTTAAAATATGCCAGGCTTGAAGTAAGAATTGGGTTTGTTTCATTTTTTTGGTACAGTAAAAGATAAGAACTAATGTATAAGCATATCATCCTTGAAATGGGCCTTAAACTAAATATCAACTATCTTTTCCAAATGATAATATGTCACAAGAAGTGAAAGAAACTACTTTCTGAATGGTAGTTGAAGATTGTTAGCTATAATTAAAAAAAAAGCAACTTATTTTAGGTTGTCATTTTGGACATGTAAGCATTCAGGAAGCACTACACAACTTGATCAGGGCAAAGCAATAAACATAATCTACATAGACTTCTGTAAAGCCTTTGATTCAGTGGTACACGACAAACTACTCCTAAAACTAAAATCTTATGGTATCTCTGGACACCTGCATAGAATAGATAGAAGCACTCTATCTGGATAGAAGCACTCCTGTCAAACAGACAACAAATGGTCAAAATTGGGAGTGTCCTATCAAATTTTGTACCTGTCAATAGTGGTGTCCCCCAAGGCAGTGTTCTAGGACCAACTCTCTTCATACTCTACATAAATGATCTCTGTGATCACATTACGGGCAACTGCATTCTCTGATGATGTAAAGCTATTCAACACCACAGACAATACTGCTACCCTTCAAAAAGATCTCTACTATGTATTAGAACAGTCAAATGGCAACTTCAAATCTCAACAAATAAATGCTCTGTCCTACATATTGGCAAAAAAAATCAGAAAATAAAATACAGGCTGAATAGTCAAGACCTTGTTGATGTTCCAAACTCTGTCAAGGATCTTGGAGTACTCATCTCTAATGATCTAAGTGCTAGAGCCCACTATAACTACATAGCCAAAAAGGCATTAAGAGTTGTTAATCTAATCTTATGTAGCTTTTTTCTCTGGTAATATTACACTACGAACTAGAGCATACAAAACATTTGCAAGACCAATAGCTCATCAGTCTGGAACCTACATTACATATCTGATATTAACACAATTGAGAAAGTCCAGAAATACTTCACAAGAAGAGTTATCCACTCCTCTACTCATTGCAGAATACCTTGGACCACCAGACTTGAAATTCTAGACTTAGAAAACATAGAACTATGCCGCCTTTGGTCCAATATAAGTGTAGTATACAAAATCATACATTGCAATGTCCTACCAGTCAATGAATACTTTAGCTTCAACCATAACAATACAAGAGCAAACAATAAATACAAACTCAAGGTTAATTGCACCAAACTTGATTGCAGGAAATATGACTTCAGCAAAGGAGTGGTCAATGTCTGGAATACTCTTACCTGACTCTGGTTTCTTCCCCAAACCCCAAAAACTTTAACCTTAGACTTTCTAATATTGACCTCACCTAAGAGGTTTGTAGAGGGTGTGCATAAGCACACCAACGTGCCTACCATCCCTACCCTATTGTTTCTTTTATTTTTCTTATATGTATCCATGTATTCATAACTATGTTTTTACTTATATCTATTATCTTGTAAGCAATTAACAAACTAAGTAAAATAAATAAATAAAAAATAAAACTATTGTTGCCTCATTTCTCTTCTTTTAACTGTCCTATTGTGCTAACCATTTTTTAAGAGCAGCATTCTGTCACTGATGTTTAAACAAAGCTTCCGGTTTAAATCCTTGATTAATCCAAATGACTCACAGGACATAGTATTTTTGTTGAACTTTTTTGAACTTTTTGTTCAACTCGCATCAGATTTGGAAATGTTATTCACATCTACCTGAAAGAGAAAACTGATTCTTAGCATTCAGATTCTGAGAATCTCAGGCTTTGTATAAAGGAAGATCTGCAGAAAGGAATATTTTTTAGCTGTTCTATCAGCCTCCAATCTGAAATATCCGCTGGCTTAAAATAAGGACGACTGTATCTTCATTCCAGAACCTGGGAACAGCCTTGAATATGGTGAGATTTACATCTCAGTGAGATATATTGTATTCAGTGTAATTGTTCTCCCATGTTATAATATTAAAAAATGGGAGTCTTTTTTGTCTATCCTAAGTAAGGAGAAAAATTTCATTTGGCAAAAGGAAATGAAACTGCCATGTTGAATGTGAAAAGCAGGTTAAATGTATAATTGTACAAAAATGTCTCCAAAAACTACACTATTTTTTAAAAAATGTATGTCATCTCCCTCTTACGTCCTATATTGGGACTGAAAATACTTGGCAAATGACCATATTCTTATGGGAAAACTTGCTGAGAGGTTGAATAGAACATGGGAGACATGAAAAGCAAAGATTGAGGAGCGTTCTAGGATGCCCTGAAAATGATCCAATTCTTCCTTTAAAATGCCCAGTCTGTGGGTGGAAATCTCATTTACTTTGGAAGTGCACTTAGAAAAACAAATGGCTGAACTTCTGGTTCGGGCTTCTTCAGCAACGGACTGAAATCCGTGATTGTGCATAGTTTTGATCTGTGCTCACCACTGGAGCACCCCGAGCCACCCAGATTTGGGGCTGAAGCCACCCCGTAGAGGTGGTGAAGAAGGGAGAGTCATCAGCTGGATTGAGGAGAGTTGCATCTCTCCTCCTCAGCTGGCCATTACTCCCTTTCCCAAAGGCGGTTGCAGCAGTGGTCAGAAATGGCCACTTCAAAGAAGAACCTGACCGGACAAGATTGTGCAGGAGGAAGTTTAAAGGAGAAAGCTTGACTGATCCAGTTGAATGGAGAACATCTATTTAAGGTACCTGAAACCTGAATTTTAAAGACTAATACTATTCCTAAAAAAGATCTTAAGCGGCGAAAGAGAAAGGGCAAGGACATGGACTTGGCTTTTTTTCCTCTCACATTGACAGTTTTAATTCACTTGGGACGTTAAGAAGAAAATATTCGAATAAGAAATTGATACTAATCCATTTTGACATTAATAGGCTATTTTTAGCTGAAAATAAAGTATCAAAGGGATAAAGATTCTTAGATAATTTAAAAAATTTTATTTAAAAAAGACAGAAAGCAGAGATGGGAAAAAGGAAACAAGAGGGTGGAATCTGGAAAATGGAGAAGACCACCTGGAACTTTAAAAATATCGATAATGGAATTTTAACAAGGCTTGCAAAAGATATATTGTAGCTGAAACTTTGTTACAAGATAACAAAGCCCCTGGAAAGAGAAAGTCAGAAAAGAAGCAAGAAACAGTTTTGGATTATTGGATGATTCCTGAAATTTTGGATGGTAGATCCCAATGAAACAAAATAAAATTAATTGGTGGTTGTTTAAAAAAAATTAAAATGGCATCACTCCTTGAAGAGTTAAAAATGAGACTAAAAGAACAAAAAGAAGAAGCACAAGAGGGAAGAGGATCTTTTGGCTTCATATTTCAATTTGTAGAAATGGAGATTTTGAATTCTGAAAAACAGCAAGAAACGCTGGCAGAACAAGAAGGCTAGGATAAAGAAGAAGCCATCTTTAATGACCAAACAACTTTAAGCGGGGTAAAAAAGGGAAAGGGAGTTAAAAACTTAAGCATTGAAGTAACAACCAAAGAAAAGGGTAATTTGAAAAGCAATCATAATATCAGGATGAAGCAGAAGGGAGGGTCACAGAAGGGAGAATCAGATAGAAAAAGGAACAAAAAGGGGAGGGAGAAGAGAGGAAAGAGGGAAAGGAAAAGAAGCTTAAAGGAAAGAAACAAGATTTAAAGGTACAGGAAAAGCGTACAAAAATTAAAGGTATAAACCTATTTAAAAGACACAGAGACAATGGTAAAAATTTAACTTAAGGAGAGGATTCTGCAAGGGTGCATGGGATAGTGTTGTTATGTTAGAAATAGAAAAGGGTTAGAAAATATGTTTAGATAATTAAAGTGATAGAAAAAAATGTATTAATGTGTGATGGAATATTTGTTTGTAGAGAGAATAAGGCTCTCAATGATTTAAAAAGGTTTTAAAAAACCCTGAAAAGTAACATGGAAGATTTTTATCAGTTGACAAGATGAATTTGAATAAGAATAATTTATTGACCACTGTTAATAACTATTTTGTTTTTTATTTAAAGACATTAATAAGTAAAATATGAAATATAGATGATTAAAGTGAAAGACAACTGATATTACTAGGTAATGTTTGTTAAAAGAAATAGAAATGTAAAATATTGTTATTAATGGCAGAGCTGTACTTGAATAGAATAATTATTCCGTTTACTATTGTCATACATATATACACAGATATATATATACATATATACTTTTTTCTTTTAAGAATTTAGTGTGTATTTTGAAGGGAATGTACCAAGCAGAATTTGACTGAAAATAGGTATGTGTTATAAAATAGAGGTTAAAAAAATGAATGTTATAACTGTAAAGGTGTAACTTATTTTTTTAAACAAGATTTGAAAAAGATACAAAGGTATTACACTCCATCTAGTAATTACAGGGGAAAATTTGTTTTATGAGAAAAGATAATATGAAATTGTAAACAGGACAGATGAAAATATAAAAACATTGATTAGAAAGATTTTAAAAATTAGAAAAAGATAGGTAATTGAATTAAGAAAGGAATGAGATAATTTAAAATAAGGCTACAGGAAGTAAAGAAAAGGAAAAGCTATTGAAAAAATTGTGAAAATAGTTATAAGATATGGATTAAAATGTATAAGATAAATATGTATTGAGTTGATGTCTGTATGTCCCCCAAGGCAGTGTTCTAGGACCAACTCTTTTCATACTCTACATAAATGACCTCTGTGATCATATTAAGAGCAACTGCATTTTCTTCTCTGATGATGTAAAGCTATTCAACACCACAGACAATACTGCTACCTTTCAAAAAGACCTTGACTATGTATCAGAATGGTCAAACAAATGGCAACTTCAAATCTCAACAAATAAATGCTCTGTCTTACATATTGGCAAAAAAAAGATCAGAAAACAAAATACAGGCTGAATTGTCAAGATCTTGTTGATGATCCAAACTCTGTCAAGGATCTTGGAGTTCTCATCTCAAATGACCGAAGTGCTAGAGCCCACTGTAACTACATAGCCAAAAAGGCATTAAGAGTTGTTGACCTAATCTTACATAACCTTTTCTCTGGTAATATTACACAAATAACTAGAGCATACAAAACATTTGCTAGACCGATACGCAAATACAGCTCATCAGTCTGGAACCCACATTACGTATCTGATATTAACACAGTTGAGAAAATCCAGAAATAATTCACAAGAAGAGTTCTCCACTCCTCTACTTGTTGCAGAATACCTTATGCCACCAGATTCGAAATTCTAGACTTAGAAAACCTAGAACTATGCCGCCTTTGGTCTGATCTAAGTGTAGTATATAAAATCATATATTGCAATGTCCTATCTGTCAATGAATACTTCAGCTTCAACCATAACAATACAAGAGCAAACAATAGATACAAACTCAAGGTTAATTGCACCAAATTTGATTGCAGGAAATACGACTTCAGCAACAGAGTGGTCAGTGTCTGGAGTACTCTCCATGACTCTGTGGTTTTTTTCCCCAAACCCCAAAAACTTTAACCTTAGACTGTCTACTATTGACCTCACCCCTTTCCTAAGAGGTCTGTGCATAAGTGCTCCCCTTTCCTAAGGGAGCATGCATAAGCGCACCAACGTGCCTCCCATCCCTGTCCTATTGTTTCTTTTATGCATATATTTTTATTTTTCTTATATGTATCCATGTATTCATAATTATGTTTTTACTTATACCTGTTATCTTGTAAGCAATTGACAAATAAAAATAATAAATTAAATAAATAAAAGGAGAAGTGATAACCCGGATAATCCTGGGAAATGAAGTCCACATGGCCTAAATTGCTATGGTTGAGAATTTTTTTTTTTTTCCAAATGAAACCAGATTGTATACACAAAGAGTGATGGTATACTCTACTGTAAATTCTTTCCATTTCTTGTGTACAAGGATCCTTTTTAAAGCTTCAAAATGACTATGAAGTATACCATTTTCACATTCAGACAACTCAAGACATTATCATTGCATAGTGACCACGTTCAGCAACATCTTTCTGAAATTAAATTGTCCCCCATGCCTTTTGATTTTTCATAAGGCCCTCAAAACTATGCTGCCAGGCCTGGGGGCTCCCAGGGGATCAGAGTTTTGTCCCAATAATTTCATTGCTGTGGGAATCATTTTTCTACTCCCTTCACTCTGTATTTTTGTTTTATGCTTTTTATTATTGTGATGTTTAAAATTTTATTGGTTCTGTAAAGGTTGTCTTATTTATTGTATGCCACCCAGAACCCTCTTTATAGGGGAGATGGATAATGAGTCCTGATACTTTTGTGGGAGAGCTCATTTATCAAGATAGGTATCCTATTAAGATTTCACAAGCTTCCCCATTGGATCCATCCCATGTTGCTCAGGAAAAGTACGATTCTTCTCAGGAATTCTCTCTCTCTCTCTCTCTCTCTCTCTCTCTCTCTCTCTCTCTCTCTGTATTTCTATGTTACTTGCAGTCTGAACCCACAAAGTTTTATAACTTCAAATTATAAGCAGAAGGAATTTTCTTTTTAAAATGTGACTTAAAATATACGTACCTGAAATGTAAGATATACACAAATACACATACACACATAATTACATGGAGGAAAAATGATCAGATCAAGTATTAGTTAATACTGTAGATTTGGTAGTCAGTTTTAATCTTTTTTTAAAAGAGTACATATAAAAAAGTTTGGTTTCCTGTACCAATTTGTCAAATATAAGCCACCAGAGCCATTTGTGAATAACATATATTGTGAAATAAAGTAAGCAGCTTTATTTAGTTAGTTACAAGAATCTCCCTGACTGCTTGTCTTCTCCTGGGAACAACCAAAAAGGCTTCATAGATCACAGGGGAGATAAAACTTATACCTCTTGGCTTGGAACTGCGCAAGGACTCTAAGTTAGGTCCTCATTTGACCCCTCCTTCCAGCCTAGCTGGCAGATTTCCAACACTAATGCATTTTCAAACATCTGGGGATGATGGAAGTTGTGGTGTAATGTATCTGAAACTCATCCAGTTGGGAGAAGGATGATAGTGTGGTTTTCTGTACTGAAACATCATGTTTCTCCAACAATACGGCCTCCACCAATAGGAAGGCCCAGCATGATTTCTAGGCATGAGGTGAAATTAAGCCCCACCCTCAAAATTTAGGCCTATTTAAACCATGTGTTTCCCCGCCATTTCTCACATCATTCGTTAGAACTACACAAGGTGAAGAGAAATGGGGGGGAAGGGCGGGGTGGGGTGAGCAGGTAGCCTAGACTAGAATACCCCGATCTACTGATAGAACATCAGCTGATAGAAGCTCTCCAAAGGTAGAGTTCCCAGCCACTTCAGGGCAAGGCATGAATGCCCGTGTCCCTTCACCATTAGGCAGTGTCTTTCAGGTGATGGAAGCTCCCCAAGGGTAGTCACCAGCCACTTTAATCAGCCGATAGAAACAGCCTCACGGCAAGGGGAGTGTGCATGTGCGCTCACCCTGAGGCCGCTTCTACCAGCCGATCAAAGTGGCTGGTGATTGCCCTCGGGGAGCTTCCATTGCCCGAAAGACACTGCCTAATGGCAAGGGACACGGGCAGCCATACCTCACCCCAAAGCAGCTGGGGACTCTGCCTTCAGGGAGCTTTCATCGGCCGATAGAAATGGCTTTGTGGAGAGGTACATGCGTATGGACCGCTCTAGGTGGGGGAAGAAATTAAGTCACCCCCGAAAAGATGGCCTAGCCTCAAGGAGGGGTTGGAACACAACCTCATCATGGGCTTTCCAGATCCAGACCCCCTGCCCAACAACACACAAGATGTGCCCTACTTCATCATGGGGGATGACGCCTTCTCCCTCAGAACCTACCTCATGAAGCCCTACACTTCCAGACTCCTCACCCGTGAAGAGAGGATCTTCAACTACAGGCTGTCCAGGGCAAGGCGGGTGGTGGAGAACGCCTTTGCCATCCTGGCCAACAGGTTCCAGGTACTTCTCACACCATGCAGCATCGCCCACAGACCGTGAGGAGGATCGTGGAAGCTTGCTGCATCCTGCACAATCTCATGCGCACCCGCTACCCAGTCTTGCAGAACAGGCTCGTGGACCTCCAGCAAGGCAATGGGGACATGGAGCCTGGGGAATGGAGGCAAGGGGAAAACCTGATCGACACTGAGGATGTGCAAGTGCCCAACAGAGCCTCACGTGAAGGGAAGAAGCAGCGCAACCTCCTGAAACACTGGTGCAACTCCCCAGCTGGAGCGGTGGAGTGGCAAGACAGGATGATAGATGATTAATGGATGCTTCCTTCAGCCTGTCTCATCACACGGATGAGATTGGGCCATGTATGTTGGGTGGGCCTACAATGAACAGGGCATTTAATAAAGAGTTGTGTTTATGTTGACGTGTGGATGATTGATTACATTATTATTGATAATAAAGGGCCATAGGTGTGGCACCTGGGAGGGTGGACCATACAGTCCCACTATGCTTGCACTGGAGGTTTATCTATCCCACAGCTATTACCCATTCCAAAGGTATCCCTGCCCACCCCACTGCTATCCTTACCCATCCCACAAACATGCAAAAGCTTAAACCATTTCTAAACGTTTCCACCAAGACTTTATTTAATAAAATAAATGAAGCAAGTGTGTGAAGCAAAGATAAACTTTATTAATCACAAGCTGTAAAAGAAAAATGACCCAAGTCAAGTGTCCAAATAAAGACGACAGGTAGCCACCCAGTCTCTGGCACTCCTCTTGGTCACTTGGAGGTGTGCCCAGTCTCAGGGGTGAAGGGTCCAGGTGCTGTGGAGGTGGCTGCTGCTGGAGTGCTGATCTGAAGCGCCACTGGGGTGCCTGGCCCCGAGAGGACAACAGGTGACGGTGTGTTGAGGAAGCTCTCGGACAGCTGGCTCAGCCCCATGATGTTGAGAGCTCCTTCCTCCATGCCATGTGGTGTCAGCCCCAGTACCGAGGACAGATGTACTGAGGCCGGGCTTGGCTGTGGGGTGGAGGAAGGAGCAGTGTAGTGGGGCTGTCTGGTCTGCAGCTGGGTGAGGACTGGCGTTGGTGGCATCGGTGGCGTGGGTGGCATCACTGTCGTCGGCATCATTGGCGTGGGTGGCATCGGTGGCATTGGTGGAACCGGTGGCAACAGTGTCACCCGATGACTCTGTGCCTGGACTGGGGAGGACTGCTGCCTGTGCTGCTGGACCTCCTGGTAGCCGTAGCCCTGGTAGGTGAGGGCCTGTGGGAAGCCTTGGAATGGGAGGGACATCACCTGGGGTGGAGGAGCAGACCTGGACTGGGTGGGAGCAGGTGCCTCTGGGTCTGGAGGGTTGTGAAGCAGCTCGGTGATCCGGTCCTTCACCACCTGGTACTGGGGTTCCGCCATGTCCGTGAGGGTCTGGTTCACATAGGTGGGGAAGGGCTTGCGGTTGGAGGATGAGGAGTCGGTGTGAACCAGCTGAGAGAGGAGATCTATGCTGCTCCGGATGGTGTCCCTGATCTCCAGCAGGACAGTGTGGCTCTGCCCCTCCTGTCTGGCTCTCTGCCTTTCTGTGGAGGTGGAGCTGGGGGGGGGGGGTGGATGCGGGTAGGGCTGTGGTGGAAGTGCCGTCTCCTTTCTCCCACTGCACCAGGGAGTCCTCCACATGCTCCACCATGGTTAAAACAGCTGTCCACGGGTTCTCCGCCGTGGCACGCTCCACAGAAACCTGCCTGGAGACAGGAACTGACTCTCGGCCAGAAGAGGACTGGGTCTCAGCAGGCTGCCGGAGAGAGAGGGTCATGAGAGGGGCTGCTGCTGCTCCTCGGTGACGGATCTCACCCTCCAGGAAGCTGCACCTGGCCATGACATAGGTCTCTCTGTCCGTCAGCTTAACCGTGGCCTGGCCAGATTTCTTGAGGTGCAGCTTTCCGTACCAGGTGTGCATATGTTTCCACCAGCCGAGGAGCACCTCCGATGTGTAGCCCAGACCCTCCGCCTTCTCTCTCCAAGCAGCCTGCTTCCTTTTGGTGTCCCTGTACAGCCGGTGTCCCTTCCGCCACAGATAGTCATTCTCTCCCAGCCACTCCAGCACCTCATCCTCATGTTCCTCCTCAGTGGAGTATTGCCTCCTCTCCTGTTCCCGCATATGCCTCTTCCTCCCTTTGCCAGGACCAGATGGGCCCTCATCAGAGGGGCTTCCAGTTTGTAGGGGCTGCTCCTCCACACTACCAGCAGCAGCAGGATCATCATCATCATCAGCAGCAGCAGCAGCAGCAGCATCACCAGCAGGACCAGGAGCACGAGCAGGACCAGGAGCACGAGCAGGACGAGCAAGACCAGGAGCACGAGCAGGACCAGCAGGACCAGCAAGTCCAGGAGCATGAGCAGGACCAGCAGGACCAGCAGGACGAGGAGCAGCTTCAGCAGAGTAAGCACCAGCAGAAGCACCACCTCCAGGAGCAGCCTCAGCAGAGTAAGCACCAGCAGAAGCACCACCGCCAGAAGCAGCAGCATCAGTTCCTCCAGAAGCAGAAGCAGCAGAAGCCCCAGCCACAGAAGAGTGAGCCTGTGCTACAGAAGCCCCAGCAGAGGCAGAGTGAGGGCCAGGGGGAGGGAGGGTGGCCCTGTCCCTCTTGCCAGGGCTGGCAGCAGATGGCTGAGGCTTCCTCTTTTTCCCCATGTTTGTGGGGTTGCTGGCTGGGAGGGAGGTTGGCAGCAAGGCTGGCAGGCAGGCAGGCACCAAGGCAGGCAGCAAGGCTGGCAGGGAGGCAGGCAGCAAGGTTGGCAGGGAGGCAGCACCAAGGCAGGCAGCAAGGCTGGCAGGCACCAAGGCAGGCAGTAAGGTTGGCAGGGAGGCAGGCAGCAAGGCTGGCAGCAAGGCTGGCAGGGAGGCAGGCACCAAGGCAGGCAGCAAGGCAGGCACCAAGGCTGGCAGGGAGGCAGACAGCAAGGCAGGCAGCAAGGCTGGCAGGATGGCAGGCAGCAGGACAGGCAGGCAAGGCACTCAATGCGTCTGGTAGCAGGTCTTTCCTCAGAATGGTGACCTGCTTCCAAGCTGCTTCCCTTTATATCCGCGGGGCTGATGCAATAAATCCCCCCCACATGCGCAATTAACGCCAGGCATCCGCTAGGCTTCTGCTGTGCATCCGCTATGCTTCTGCTGTGCATCCGCTTCATCCGTTGTGCATCCGCTGTGCATCCGCTTCATCCGCTCGGCGTCCATTCTGCATCCGCTGTATCCGTTCCGCGTCCACTTTGCTGAGGTCCCCCGGAAGCCTTGCAGATGTGCCATCCACTCCCATCCGCTTCCATCCACTAGCTTCCACTCTGCATCCATTTTCCATCCGCCCTGCGTCCTCCCCCTGTCCGTTCCTTTCCGTGTTATCCGCTCTGGTTATGCAAATTTTCGCCCCTTTTGAGAGCGGATAACAATGGATGGAACATTTTTCTCGTCCGCTGTGTCCTTTTTACAAACGTTTTGCATCCGTTGGGCAGTGTGACAAGGCCTTTACACAACTTATTTGCATGTGACTGATGGCACACACAATTAAAACAAGTTAAACAATCAATATAATCTAGCCATTAAAACAATTTAAAAATTATGATAAACATACGGGGGAGACAAAAATCAGCTTATACCAATCATTTAATGGGTTCCATTTTTCCATTGGATGCCCAGATACCCATGGCAAAAACCAAGTTTGGAATGCCTTCTGGACCTCATCTCAGGGGAAATGATGTCCTAAAACACCATGACAGAAAAGGCTATCCTCCTGTCTGTCCCTCCAATGAAGTTGTTTGGCTGCAATATGTCTATCCTGCTGGACCTGATGGAGCAGATAGATGTCCCTCAAATAATCTGATCCCATGCCATATAGGGCTTTAAGGGTCATCACCAGCACCTTGAATAGGGCCTGGAAGCAAAATGGTAATCAATGCAGCTCACATAGCAGAGCTGTAGTGTGTGTAGATCTTGGAGCATCGATAACTGCCTGCATCATTGCTTTTTGCACCAGCTGAAGTTTCCAGATATTATTCAAGGGCAGTCCCATGTAGAGTGCATCACAGTAGTTTATTCAGGAGGTGATTACGGCATGGGTGACAAAAGACTAGAGCCACATGATCCAGGAAAGGATGCAACAGGTGCACAACATGAGGCTGTGCAGAGGCCCTCCTGACCAGACCACAAGTACAAAGGACTTCCAGATTTTGTACTAGAACTGTTTAAATCTTTGTTGGCAGGTAATGGGATTGAGTACAGCGAGATGGATCACATTTCCTGAGAACAAGTTGCCTCTCTTTCC
This sequence comes from Laticauda colubrina, assembly GCA_015471245.1. NCBI lineage: Eukaryota > Metazoa > Chordata > Lepidosauria > Squamata > Elapidae > Laticauda > Laticauda colubrina. The sequence goes on along the minus strand of BLBF01000017.1, from coordinate 15,923,530 downwards.
TGTCATATTGCTCCCAATCTAGGCCTCCCAGGTTCCAAAGTTTAGGTCCCCACCTGACTCAGTAGCATAAAACCAAAGGGCTTAGATATCCAGATCCACATATACTTCTGACACCATTCTCAACACCACCAGGAACTCTGATCACCATCCCTTATCATCTGTCCATCCATTCTCCCCTCCATGCCAGTTACTCTTGCCAACTAGATAAGAGTCACCATCCTTACTCTTCTACTGCTGTCCCCAACTGGTTCTCACCTGGGAAGAAGAAACAGCTCCTTCCACAGGAGGGGAGCCCCTCTGCCATCCATGATACAGTCCTAATGCAATCCTCAGGTCTCCAGATGACAATATCTGTTTCAGCAAGGCTAAAATGACACCCACCCTCTCCTTCTCCTGCCTCTGACAATGAAGAGGGCAGCGTAGCCCTGGTGAAGCAATGCATGACAGCTTCCAGGCACAAGTCTCCCCCTGTCACTAACTTTTGCGAGACTGGCCACATCAAATCGTTCTTCACTGCTTAAAAAAAAAAAAAAAGGCATAATAGTCAGTTCTCTAAGTCTCAAACAATCCAGTCACTGTAAAGAGCTGGGTGGCAAAGAATCTGATTAATTTTGTAACCCATTCCCCAGGCTTATTTCTATTCTACATTATGTGAGGGTTGCCATTCCAAACCATTGGCAAATGACATTCCTGCCATGGTGCCAGTGAAGTCTGAGAGACTGCAAATGGCATGCTTTGTTGAGAAGAAACAAGCAATGTGATTATCAGGGAATGCTTTAGTGAGCACATTATCTCTTTTCTATGAGGGAAAAAAAGTGGGAATTGGATGTAAGAAATTGTTTAACATCAGGTCAAAATACATATTTATTGAATTCAGAAGAGCCTCTGGATTTTGTTTCAACCTAATGGATTCTTAATTTACCTATCCACTAGATGGCAATAGCAGATGTGATTGCATGTTTTTAGACTGATTTTAGCTTAGCAAGTCAAAAAGAAGAAAATGTTATCCAAAACAATTGAACTCATATAATATAATTGGTTGTGCCCTCTGTTTTTCTTTGCCTTTCCATGATTTTTTAAAATGCAATCGCATCATAAGCATGTGTTTTTAATACTGAAATCAATTTTGAAGTGCTAAAGACCTAGTGTCTCCAGGGTGTTTTGCAACTATTTGAGTGCTAGGAGGACTGTTTGCAGCTTAAGTGAAGCTAAACATTTGTCTCTCTAAGTATGAGCTGCCATCAGAATAAAACAGCAATATTTGGAATGATAAAGAAAAAAACTATGGCATTTTGTTGAATTTGTGCCTGTTTGTAATTGGGATTAAAAGTATGCAGGAAAGCAACAGCAACAAAAAGTAAAGAGAAGAGAAGAGAAGAAAAGAGAAGAGAAGAGAAGAAAAAAGAAAAAGAAAAGGGAGAAAAGAGAAATAAATAAAATCCATATGGAATATATATGACATGAAATCTCTGGAGACAGAGGCAGCGGACCAAATTATTTGCCTGTTGTCCCCATTTATATGCAGATATAAATAAAAAATGAACTGCAAATAATGGATGGGCACCATTCCATATGTTTGAAATCTGATAATACCACTGGCCAAGGATATGACACTTCAGACAATAGAGGATGGCAAAAATAGAGGAGATTATGGATTGATATGTTTCCATTCTTTTGTTACACATCATACATACTATTTGGAGGTGGCATTCCTATGTCCCCTTCCCCATAATTGCTGGATTTGAAGGACAATTCAACATATTTTTGATACACCACAGCATTAAACTTTACTTGCCTTGTTCAGAAATAATCATCATCTGCACATGTGCTGTTCAGACAGTAGTTCTGCATAAGTTATTTTGCTGGTCATCCTTGGACTGATCTAAATTAATTAATGTCTGCTGTGAGTGAATTTTTTACCAAATCAGAAGCTACAACATTATTTGTGTCACTAAAACAGTATTGGATTCACCAGAATGCTCTAAATGCTCTAAATAAATAGGATTGCTCTATTAATAGATTCCCTGAAGGATCAGTCTCAAAACAGTTGTGGAAATATTTTAGTTTACCTGAATATTTTCCAAATTTACCAATTTCATATTGTTTTGGGGAAAAATCAGTGTACTCCCTGAACTGTCTTGAACAATGAACAATATAAACACGAACATTTATAAAATTATAAATTGTTACCGTACGAGAATCCAGATTACACAGGGATGCTTCAGGCATAACAATATGAAATGTACACTTTAAAGTATTTTCAGTGTAAATGAGCAATTCAAAGAGCTGGAATTGTGCTGTGTATACATTCGATGTATATGTTATGTTATTTGCCATCACTTAATTCTCTGATCTGTCCAACTCCAAAGCATTGTGCTAATTACAGTTCATTTAATGTAAAAATTTAAACATTTCTAGCAAAGGAATACCACCTCCCAAAGCAATCCATTCTACTGTTGAACAGCTTTATTTATCAAAAATTGTTTGATGTCCAACAGAAATATGCTTGTCATTTAAGCACATTGTTTCTTTTCTGTTTTCTGGAAAAACACAGAACATTTTTTTCTCCAGGTTCCACATGACAGCCTTTGATATTCTTGAAAAGAGTTATCTTGGCTCCTTACAGCTTTTTCTTTAACACAAGAAAGATACTCAGTATCCAATCTCTGAAAAGTATTTTCCTTCCAGGCCCTTTATCATCCTCTTAGCTCTCCTCTGGAAATGTAATCAATGTATTTCCTAAAATCTGGGCCCCAGATGCAAGGTTTTTGATGAGGTCTAGATAAGGTGAGGTCTGAGAAAAATAGAACAATGACTTAAATATCTGGAAAAGCACAGAGACTATAATGTAATACCTGCTTAACATAGAATCAGCAAAGCACACTTGTTGGTTATGATTGTTAGCCAATTCTCTCTCTTTGATGTGAGTTTTCCTGCATTAAAATTTTTAATTTTTCCTGTTAATTCCCATATTTTGTGTATCTGACACAGGAATCCTTGAAAGCTGCTCAATGTATTTAGATATTAATGGGAAGCAGCTAAATTTTGACCCAGATAAACTCAAGACATAGGTGCTATGGGATATTGGGGGTGGGGATGGGGGGTTGGTTTGAAGATTTGTCAGTGACCTAACAGAATTAAGGTAGTCTTTCAATCACATCCTGAATGTGCACTCCACACATCTCGGTAGACAATAAGCTACTGCTTTAGTCCCTCTCAATAGAGAGTATTAGATCATTGTTGCCTTCTCCTGATCCCCAGTCCATGAGGCTTGTGCTAACTGCTGTCAGTCTTCAAGATCTTCTGGTATTGCTTTGCATCTTTTCGACTGCCATAAGTAACGGGGGGTGGAAAAGGGAGGTAGGAATAGTTGGGGAAGTGAGCTGGAGGAGTTACATTCGTCTGATGTATAAATGGAAGGGGGGAGCATAAAATAGAGTTAGGTTTCTATTTCTCGCTTAGCTTTCTTCTCTCTGCGCAACAGCAACCCGTTATCAAAATATACCAAGGTCAACGGACAGAGGCCTCATCATCACCTGAAGATGCCCACATGATCATATCCACAACTTCTAATTGGAAGTGTCATTTGAACTATTGGGGGTGGGAACATTTCCATCACTTTCTATATGTGAATTGCGCGCCTAAATTCTCAGATTCAGAATTCTTTGGTTGCTACCACTTCACTTTCAGTAAAATATATCTTTTCTCTAAACTAACGAGTCTAAGTATTTCTTTCCTGGATTTTGAATGGAGTTCTGCCTGACATTATTCTGAATCTCACCCCACCTGCCCACCCGGAGAGAATACCCAATTTTCTTCTGAGGGGGCCTGGACATCATGTCATCTTCAAATAGTGACCAGGAGGATCTGGGAGCCATTGGAGGCCAAGATTCTTTGCTGGCGCAGGAAGCCCAATCGCTAGCAGAGCTCAGTCTGGAAGAGGATCCAGCTGTGAAGCCCAGATGGTCGGTGGGAGTTGGTTGGAAAGATCCGGAGAAGGATCCCCCCCCCCCGGGGTCACAACTACCCGCCGGCGTGGAAAAGAGGAGCCTTGGCAAGAGAAGGAAAAGAGGGAACTCTTGCTGGATCAAGCCAGGAAACTCCTGAATGAAGCCTTTGAACAACCTCAAGCTCCACAAAGGTATGAAGGGGGAGGGGAAGCAGCCCCAGCCAGAAGAAGCAGAGCAACTCCCTCTCCCATAAATCAACCCGATCCAGCAGCAGTCTCGGGGCCTTCGGCGGGAGGTGTGATTCCTAGAAGGCGTAGAGCTCCTAGGCTGCCTCCGTGAGAAGTAAAATACGGAGGGGATCCCAAAGCCTTGGAATTTTTCTTAGCTCAAGTATGGAGCCATATGGAGGAGTATGGGGAGGATTTTCCCTCAGAAGCAGCCAAAGTGAGGTGTGTTACCAGGGCTCTGGAGGGAATAGCGGCAGAGTGGATGGTGACTTTGCATAATGATAATGCTCCTCAGTTGCTGAATTATAACCTATTTATGGCTGCACTGCGGGCTAGGTTTGAGGACCCACTGGCGGAGCGCAAGGCCCGAATTAGGATGAAAACCATAAAACAGGGGCGGAGGTCTGTGGCTGATTACACTCAAGAATTTAGGCAGTTAGCAGGCCATTTCCGAGGCTGGCCCCAAGAAGCCCTGATAGAACTGTTTAAAGATGGTTTAAATGAAGATGTGTACCAGAGATGCACTGCTAGAAGAGACCCCAATAACTTGCAGATGTGGTACCTGTTGGCAGAAGAAGTGGAAATTGATTTAATCCAAAGTAAACGGCGGGGAGGTTATGGGTGGAGCAAGTTTTCCCCCTCGCGCTCTCAAGAGGCTCCTAAACCTCAGAAGGGAGGAGTGGCGGCAAGACCCAACCCCTCGGCCTGCTTTCGATGCGGGAAAGAAGGTCACCGGGTTGTGAACTGCAGAGTCAAGTTGGAGCCAAAGGGGGCACCAAAGGAAGGAAAGAAACCTGAAAAATCCCCAGCGAAGCCTTGCGAAACAGCACTAAAGTCGAAAGAGACAGCAGAGGTCGCCCGTCCCGCAGGAGAGGAATCAGAAGCCCCAGTGACCCCTGAGGAGGAGGATTCTGACTCGGAAGACCACTTCCTGGTAAGTCCAAGTGTGGGCCCTATGACCATTCCGGTGAAGTTGAGGGTACCCAATTCAGGGGTCGAAGGGGAGATGCTAGCCCTGTTAGATTCTGGGTGCACCAGCTGTATAATAAACATGGAAGTAGTGAAGAAAATGGGCCTAAAGTTAAAACCTTTGAAGATGCCCATTTCCTTTTGCCAACTAGATGGATCAGTGGCTGGAGGTTGCCCTACACGTTTTGTCACGGAACCTATAGAAATGGTCATGGGAGAGCATGATGAAACCCTGCGTTTTATTGTGGTCCCTGGGATGGAGCAACCATTAATACTGGGATTGCCCTGGCCCCGGAAATGGAACCCCCAGGTTAACTGGAGAAAGGGGTTGTTGCGCATACGCACAAAGCAGTGACCGGGAGGAGGGGCCAGATCTCAGCCGAAGCCTGGGGGCCTAATTGAAATAGCTTCCACAAGTACTGAGCCCATAAAAGATGAGGAGAAAATTCCTAAAGAGTATTGGGATTTAAAGGAAGTGTTCAGTGAGAAGGCCTCGGATGAGCTTCCGCCTCACCAACCAACAGACTGTGCTATTGAGATTTTGCCTGGGGTGAAGCTCCCGAAACCAAAGTTGTACTCAATGACCCCATGGGAATTGGAAGAGCTAAGATTGTTTATTGATAAAAATTTGGAACGTGGTTTCATTCAACCTGCTAGACCCCGGGTAGCGGCCCCAGTGTTGTTCCGTGAAAAGAAAGATGGTTCCAAACGCTTGGTGGTGGATTACAGAAATTTGAACGCTATTTCTGTGGAAAACGTGTACCCCCTTCCTTTGATGAAGGACATGTTGGCCCATTTAGTGAAGGGAAAGATCTTCACGAAGTTGGATTTGAGAGAAGCATACTACTGGATTCGAATTAAGGAAGGGGATGAGTGGAAGACCGCTTTTAACTGCCCGATGGGATGTTTCCAATTCAACGTTCTTCCTTTTGGTTTACAAGGGGCCCCAGCTGTATTCATGCAAATGATCAATCAAGTGTTACATGAACATTTATACAGGGGGGGTTTGGTTTATCTTGATGATATCCTTATCTACACAGAGACCCTGGATGAACATGTGAAGTTAGTGCGGTCAGTTTTACAGAAACTGTGTGCCGCTAAGTTGTATGCTAAATTGTCAAAGTGTGAATTCCACCAAGACAAAATTGACTATTTGGGATATCGCATTTCATCCGAAGGCATAGAGATGGATCCAGAGAAGGTGCGTGAACCAGAAAACAACTTCAAAGCTTTTTGGGATTTGCAAATTTTTATCGGCAATTCATCCCGACGTTTGCTAAGATAGCAATGCCCATCATAAATCTCTTGAAAACAAGAGGGGAGGTGAAGCCGAGGCCAGGAAAGCCGCTGGAGTGGTCCATGGAGTGCCAAGCCGCTTTTGAAAAGCTAAAACGACTGTTTGCTGCAGAACCAGTGCTGAAACACCCGGATATGGACACTCCTTTCGTGATTCAAGCTGATGCAAGTGATGTAGCTATTGGAGCGGTATTACTTCAAATCAACGAGAAAGGGACCTTACAGCCTTGTGCATATACCTCCCGTAAACTGTCTGAAACAGAGAGAAGATGGGCCATCTGGGAGAAAGAAGCTTTTGCAGTTCGTTGGACCTTGCTGACCTGGAGACATTTCCTGGAAGGAGCAAAACACCCGTTTGAGGTATGGACTGATCATAAGAATCTGGAAGCCTTAAAAACACCCCGGAAGCTGTCCCCTAAACAAGTTCGCTGGGCCCAGTACTTCAAGCGATTCAATTTCTCATTGAAGTACATTCCAGGCGGGAAGAACTTCATGGCGGATGCTCTCTCTAGACTACCTCAATATAATAGTATGCGTCAGGAGGTGATAAGCCCAATTGTCTCAGCCAAACACCTAGCTGCCCCAGTGGTCACCAGAGCCCAAAGGAAGAACCAAGAAGTGGTTTTATCGAATGACCTTACCGAACAATTAAAAGAAGCTTTAAAACTGGACGAATGGTTCCTGGCTCATTCAAGTGACTATACAATTAGAGATGGTTTGGCTTGGGTGGGGGCCAAGTTGTATGTGCCACAGGTACTGAGAAGCCAAATACTACAACAGGCTCATGATTCTAAAGCAGCTGGCCATTTCGGATTTGTGAAGACCTTACATCTGGTTAAGCGGCAATTCTGGTGGCCTACTTTAAAGAAGGACATTGAAGCTTATGTAGCTAGCTGTCCGATTTGTGCTTCGGCAAAGAGACCTCCTGGTAAGCCAGTAGGATAGTTACAAAATGTAGCTAGACCAACGACCCCTTGGAAGGAAATCTCTATGGACTTTATAGTAGAATTACCTGAAAGTGGTGGAAACACGGTCATCTGGGTAGTGACTGATTTGTTTTCCAAACAAGTACATTGCATACCTTGTTCCAAGATTCCCTCTGCTAAGACGCTGGCTAAACTATTTATATCACATATCTATAGGTTACATGGCGTCCCGGAATGCATAATCTCTGATAGAGGGGTCCAATTTACCTCAAATTTTTGGAAAGAGTTCCTGAAGTTAATAGGCTCCTCCCAGGGGCTAAGCTCTGCCCACCATCCCCAAACCAATGGGGCCTGTGAGAGGACTAACTCAGATGTTACATAAATTATCAACAAGATAATTGGTCCGAATTACTACCATTTGCCGAAGTGGCATACAACAACTCCGTACACAGCAGTACTGGATTTACTCCATTTAAAGTGGCTTCGGGACAAGATTTCGTTCCCATACCTGAACTTCCTCGTGAAAAGCCCAACATCCATTCGTTGGATGAATGGATAACTCAACTCCAACTTAACTGGCCAGTAACACGCAAAGCATTAGATGAGGCTCATCAAGCTCATAAGAAATTTGCAGACAAGAAAAGATCCCCACAGAAAGAATATAAAGAATATAAAGTGGGCGACAAGGTTTTCCTGTCCACCAGATACCTGCAAACCACTCAAAAGTCAAAGAAGCTTGGTCCTAAATACGTTGGTCCATTCACAATTGAATGGATTATAAATCCTGTAACGGTCCAGCTGAACTTACCCAAAACTCTTCGACGAATTCATCCGGTTTTCCATGTTAGTTTGCTAAAACCTGAGCGTACTTCTGACCTAAGGCCCATCCAGACTGATTCTCCCATATCAATATTGATTGAAGGCGAACAACATTTTGAAGTTAAAGAAATTTGGATTCTCGCAAATGGAGGGGTCGACTCCAGTATCTTGTAGCCTGGAAACATTTCCCTTCTTCACAAGCCGAATGGGTTAATGAAACCGATGTTAAAGCCCCTAAGTTGATCAAAGCATTTCGTTCCAAGTATCCTGATAAGCCTTAGGAGTGTATTGTTTTGAAATTGTTTAATGATTAATAATTGTCTTCATATTCTCTCCTCTCTCTCTCTTCTAGGACTTCTAGGACTGATGATTTCCCTTTTTCTAGGAGGGCCGAATGTCAGTCTTCAAGATCTTCTGGTATTGCTTTGCATCTTTTCGACTGCCATAAGTAACGGGGGGTGGAAAAGGGAGGTAGGAATAGTTGGGGAAGTGAGCTGGAGGAGTTACATTCGTCTGATGTATAAATGGAAGGGGGGAGCATAAAATAAAGTTAGGTTTCTATTTCTCGCTTAGCTTTCTTCTCTCTGCGCAACTGCAACCCGTTATCAAACTATGCCAAGGTCAACGGACAGAGGCCTCATCATCACCTGAAGATGCCCACATGATCATATCCACAACTTCTAATTGGAAGTGTCATTTGAACTATTGGGGGTGGGAACATTTCCATCACTTTCTATATGTGAATTGCGCGCCTAAATTCTCAGATTCAGAATTCTTTGGTTGCTACCACTTCACTTTCAGTAAAAGATATCTTTTCTCTAAACTAAAGAGTCTAAGTATTTCTCTCCTGGATTTTGAATGGAGCTCCGCCTGACAACTGCTTTCTATCCAAGAATCAACAACATCATTGGCAAGGAGCTCATGGAATCAATTTTGAAAGTCCAGGAACTAAATTTGGCTTGGTTCTTCATGTCACATTCCTCAATCTCTCAATCTCATCTGGCTGCCTTCTTTCTTCTGGGCAGCTTTCCTGCAAGAACACCCTGTGTTTGATAGAGGAATTTCCCATCTTCTCTGAAAAGTGGGACGGTGAGCCTTAAGTCCTTTCACCTTCTTCAGCCAGCACATATAGAAAGTGTATTTCTTATTGTCTTCAAGGAGGAAAAAACATGTCAAGACTGCAATCATGACAGCAGTTTGTTCCATCTGCATGTTCTTCTGATAATAAACAACATCAATCATAACAGCAAATAAAGTTCTGTTCCTTGAACTGCCATGGAAAACTCTTGTTTGCTTTCTCTGTTTGCTCACTCAGTATATTTGCTTTCTGAGAACTGGCTTCCTTATATATCCCCTGGTGCACCTTCAAGGAAATTAGGAGGAACGAATTGTCTAGTCATATACAATGGCTAATCAACAGCACTCAGGAAGTAAGTCAGCAGCTCTAATCAGTCAACAGACTCCTTTCCTTAGTCCTTTCTTCCTCTTCCTCCTCCTCTTTCTTCTGCATCTTCCCAATCCTCAGCTGAATTTCCCAGGCAAGCTTGTTTGTTTTCTTTATTTGTTCGCTCAGCGAGCTTCACGGAGACAGATGCAACATTTTTTTATTTGTTGTAATCTGCATATTAGAACTATGATTTGGCTGAGAAAAAGCACGTGCATTTTTAGACTGCATCAATACAGATATTGTTTCTAAATCACAGGAAGCAAGCAATTAATCTTTCCAACTCTGTATTAGTCAACTTTCCATCTCATGCATCATGTCCAAATGTTAGAAAGGATTCAGAAACTGGAACAAGAAGGCTATGAGGATGATCAGGAAACTATTCCTGAATTTGAACAGTTCCTACACTATTGGCCCTTCCTTCATTGAATGGGTGCATGTGTATGGTGCTTTGTGTTTTTAATTGAGCCTTAATTTAGCTTTAGTTGCTTTTTATGTTTGTATGCATCAATATAATTGTTTATTGTTCATTGCCCCCTGAGTTTCTTGGATCGTGCATAACCATATAAACTGGATACATAAAAAGCGCATACATAAAAAATAAAGTTTAAATTACAAGCAGGTTGATTTTAGGTGAATATTAGGAAAAATAGGAGCACCTTAACAATGGAAATAATTATCTGGGAAGTAAGTGGTGATTTCCCATTTCTAAGATGTGTTCAAGTAGAGGCTGGACAGCTATTTGTCACAGATGGATTTACATACGAAGAAGAGGTTAGATCAGATGGCCTAAATGTCCCCTTTCAACTTTATGAATCTATGATTTTGTGACACCATTGCATGTCAAAAAAAGTTCCTTAAGCTAGCAGCCCCCAACCTTTTGGGCACAGAGATCAGTTCTGCAGAGAGGTTTTTTTTTTTTGTGGACTGGAGTGGTTTGCATCCCATGGATGAGGCTTTGCTTGTTTTTACTAGAGATGGTATTCAACCAGTTCTGACAGGTTCTGGAGAACTAGTAGTGGAAATTTTGAGTAGTTCAGAGAACTGGTAAATAGCACCTCTGGTTGCCCCCCCCCCCCATCTCTTGGCTGCCTCCCAAGTCCCAGATGATTGGAGTCCCAGCTGATCAGCTGGATCTTCTTTTGTTGCCCTGCACAGGAGAACAGAGCTGGAAAGCAGGTTAGTGGGGTGGGGAGGGAATGGGGATTTTGCAATATCCTTCTTCTGGATGGAGTGGAAATGGAGATTTTGCATTCTCCTGCCATGCCCAGCAAGCCACACCCACCAAGCCACACCATGCCCACCATGCCACGCCCATAGAACTGGTAGTAAAAAAAATTGAATACTACCACTGGTTTATATGGATGGATTGCTAGCATGCCATGGACTGATGCTGATGGACCAGGGGTTGGGGACCCTTGCCTTAAGCTACATTGTGCCAACCCTTATTTTGCACTTATAGCAAAGCACCACTGCACTTAGACTTATATATTGCCCCTTAGTGCTTTACAGCACTATCTGGGTGGATTTATTTATTCATTCATTCATTCCATTTGTATCCTGCCAAATTCCTGCCAACTCATAAAAGTGTACAAAATTAAAAAAAAAAAAACAGAAAAAACCCAATTATAAAAGGAAAAATGGCAAAACTGGGAAATAACATTCTACTATGAAAAAGGGGCCTCAAGCCCTCATTGCCAGCCAAAAACCTTGGCAAAGAGTCAAGACTTCAAAAGCCCCTCCAAAATGTCAGTAGGAGAAAGCCACCGAGATCTTGGGTGCATCCTTATTGTTCCATAAACTATGGCTGGATTCCCGCCCAATATTCTAAGGGAAAATCAAGAAAACTACTTATGGATATGTCATATTTTGAAACAAGACATGCTATGATATTGAGGGCAATACTTATGGCACACTCAAATATTTCAAAAGAAATGTTTATAAAGGGACATGATCAGGTGTCTGATATGACAGGGTGTGTTTCTTTCCATAAAGCACTTTCACATGATAGACTCTGGAGAATGAATGAACAATAGTTTGACCAGAAGGTTTTCCTTGCTCCTCTTTCTCTCTCTCTAGACGTGGCTCAAATGTCTTTTTGTGTAGATGTGTTTGGTGTGTGCCTGTGTGTATAGCTACCCAGCTAGATCTACACATATATACCCACGCTTGCAGTTTTTATGTGACAGGAAATAAAAGATGACAATAAATTATTTTCTGCTCCTTCAGATTCTTTATACAAGGTTCAGAGTTGGGGGCTGCCTTCATGTTAACATTTTTCATTTCTCTATCAGAGGTGATTTGATTTCTTTGTCTGCTCCCAGCTTTTGAATAAAATCACATTACCTGGCATAGTTTTTAAAAGCCTGAATTTTCATGCTGTGTTTCGATTGAACAAGGGTTCCCAGAACTATTATTTCCTTATTTATGTTGATAAATGTTTAATCATCTAGGTAATGTACTGACAAAAAAGCCCCTTTATTCAACATTACATCTGGTGCTTCTGAAACAAATTTTACTGATGCCTTTATGACCATTGATATGTAACACAGCTCATTATTACTATAATAGGGAAGGTGGGTGGGGAGAAATAACCCTGACATAATTTCTCAATTTGCCGTATCAAGCATGGTGTATATGTTATATAAGTTTCAGAAGGGTTATCTTTTTGGTTCTTTTTCTTATTTATAAGCAGGGACCTCCACAATGGGAAAGCAGGCAGGAACAAATGAGATAATCCCTGTAATAATATGATAACGCTTGTGATGCATAAAGCTATGTATCAAACATCCTAGACTTAGAATAACTTTATTGTCACTTTGAATGTACACTAGTCAGCGTACATTAAAATGAAATTTCATTGCATACAACTCTCAAAGGATCTCCACCTCTAATGTACACTAGATAAACATGACTAAATAAATAAATACAAAATTACGCATATATATGACATAAAGAAACAACACAGTCTAGTTTGGATGTATACATGTACATGGTGAGAGAAACAAATCTTGCAAGTTTACTAAACAGATGGCATAGGGAACAAAGCTGTTACAGAATCTGGTAGTCCTGCTAGAAATACTTCGAAACCTCCTCTCAGACAGGAACAACAAAAACAGACCGTGAAGTGGGTGTGTGGGGTCTCTAACAATGTTTTGAGCTCTAAACACACAGCACTTATAAGCAGTATCCTGAATAATGGGAAGTGAGCTTCCTATAATCTTCGCCATTGTCCTTACCACTCTCTGAATGGACTTTCTGTCTCAGGCATTGCAGCAACCAGAACAAACAGCAGTGCAGTTTCGTTAAAATGCTTTCAATTGTTCTTCTGTAAAAAGTGGCCAGGACAGAAGGAGAAAGATGTGCTCTCCACATCTGACACAGGAAATGCAGATGCTGGTTTGCGTGCTTCACTAAGGATGACGTGTGGAGAGATCAATTCAGATTGTTAGTTATCTGTATCTCCAGATACTTAATACTATTGACCACCTCTATAGCTGCACCCTTGATACTGAATGTATTTATGGTCATACTGTATGTATGACCATGCAGGTTCTTTCTAAAATCTAGGATGATCTCCTTCACTTTATTAACATTTAGAAATAGGTTACTTTTATTGTGTCAGTCCACCAGAGCCTTCATGTCTCTATAAGCATCTATGCTCTATCAGCTCTATAAGCATCTATGCTTTATGATGCTCTATAAGCATCTATTCATTATTATAAAGAACTTGAATTGTATATATATATATGAAACCAGAAACACTGATCAAACAAACTCCAAGTCCAATAAACACAGACCAAGACTCCCAACCAATCAGGATGTAGAAAAAAAACATCCTGGCACAGCAATAGGCTAGCCTCAAATTTAAAACCAACGCCTGTGATAGCCTGACCCACACACAAACTCCATACAGAAGCCTGATGATGGCAGATGAGATTCTGCTGAAACGTTGCTACAACTTTAAAAGCACTACAATGACGTGGGATAATACCCGAAGGAAGCTGAACTGCATTCATATATATATATATATATATATATATATATATATATATGAAT
>BLBF01000017.1:15887849-15905677 GCA_015471245.1 Laticauda colubrina | reverse complement strand
AGTTAGTTCCTGGTTTCAAATTTGAGGCTGGTCCATTCTGATTGGCTGGGAGCCTGGATCTGTGTTCATTGGACTTGGAGTTTGATTGATTGGTGTTTGTGGTTTCTTCTGTCTGTTTTGTGGCTTTGATTGGCTGGCAACACTCTGTTTTTGTGTTGGAGGCTTTCAGTGCAGCTTGGCTCCGTGTGAAGGGACGGCTGCTCTTCATTAGCAAGCTGCTATTCATTAGCAAGCTGGGTTTCACCTGGGTGCCTGGTGGGGGGGTGTTTGGGTTGGAGCTATCAGAGAGAGTCTGTTTTTGCCCAGGTGTTTGCCTGGCTTGTGGCATGGAGATCTTTCTATTTGAGAGTGTGCAGGCTTCCAAATGATTGACAAATGAATCAATCAAACTCCAAGTCCAATGAATACAGATCCAGGCTCCCAACCAATCAGAATGGACCAGCCTCAAATTTGAAACCAGGAACTAACTCTATACAGAAGCCTGAGGATGGCAGATGAGATTCTGCTGAAACGTTGCTACAACTTTAACGCGACAACTTTAACAGAACTACAATGACGTGGGATAATACCCGAAGGAAGCTAAACAGCACACGTGTAAGTACCCGCGAAAGCCTAAGAAAACATATATATATATATATATATATATATATATATATATATATATATATATATAAATATACATATATATATGAATATACATATATATGTGTGTGTGTGTGTGTGTGTGTGTGTGTCTTTGGTTATTCGGGTTTTCTCCTGCGTAAAATTGGAAGTATTTTGGCGATGTTTTGACGAAATCTCATTTGTCATCTTCAGGCTTGTGTCTTCGGCTTTGTGCTTCTCGGAATAATGTGAGCTTGCAGCTGTTTTTTCTTTTTAACTGCCAGTGGGGGTGCGACTTGACTGGGTGGGGGTTTGGATGTGTTCTGATTGGCTGGGGGTGTGTTCTCATTGGTTGGGGGCCTGGCTGTGATCTGATTGGTTGGGGGGTTGGCTGTGTTCCGATTGGCTGTGTTCAGTTCAGGTGGGGGCTTGGCTGTGTGTATTCATGGAATCGCTTGACTCCAGTTATTGCTGCTAGTGCCTCTCTGTCCAATTGGCTGTAGTTTCTTTCTGCTTTGGACAGTGTTTTAGAATAGAACGTGATCAGTGCTTCTCTCCCATTTGGTAGTGTGTGGCTGAGTACGGCTCTGACGCCAAACAGTGATGCATCGCAGGTGACTGTCAATGGCAGTATTTCGCTGTATTGGATTAACACAGATTCGGATGTCAACAAGTCTTTTATTTCCTGGAACGCAGCCTCTTCTCGTCGTCCCCAGGTCCAGGTAGTTGTCTTATCCAGCAATCTGTGTAATGGTTCTGCTGTCGTTGCCTTCTGTGACAGAAAGACATTATAGAAGTCAATGAGTCCCAAAAATGCTTGTAGGTCTGTTTTATTTCTGGGTCTGGGAGCTTCTTTTATTGCTTTGATTTTCTGGTCCGTGGGGTGGATTCCCTCTTTAGGTACCCCAGGAATTCAACTTTAGAGGTGGCTAACTGGCATTTTTCTTTTTTTTACTTTGAGTCCCGCTTCCTGAAATCTGTGTAAGACTTCTCTGAGGTGGCTTTCTAGTTGGTTCTTGTCACTAGCTGATACCAGCACGTCATCAAAGTATGGGACCACCCCTTTTATTCCTTGTAACAGGTGCTCCATCAAGCTTTGGAACACCCCTGGGGCCACGCTGACTCCAAATTGCAGTCTTTTGCATCTGAATGCCCCCCTGTGAGTCACAATTGTTTGTGCCTCCACTGTTTCAGGGTCGACTGGCAATTGCTGGTATGCTTGTGCAAGGTCGAGCTTTGTGAAGACCTTGCCTCCCCCAACAAATGTAACAGATGTTGCACCACCAGAACAGGGTATGTGCTTTGTTGTAGCGCGTGGTTTAGGGTGGCCTTATAGTCTCCACAGATTCTCACGGACCCATCTGGCTTAATCGGAGTCACAATTGGGGTTTCCCACCTTGTGTGGTCTATTGGTTCCAATATCCCCTGTGCGATGAGTTTATTCAATTGCTCATCGATATTCGGTTTTAATGCGAAAGGGACTCACCTTGCCTTTAACCTGATTGGTGCTATGTTCGGATTCAAATTAAATGAGATAGGGGACTCTCGGTACTTGCCTAGTTTTCCATCGAACATGTCCTGGAAATCCCTCATCAGGCTCTGCTCCCAGTTTCGGTGACGCTGTTGATTCCAGTCACTCCGATTCCCAGGGGCGCGAAACATTCAAGTCCCAGTAGGCTTGGGCGATCCTGGTCTATGATTGTTAATGGGAGAATTGCTATGTGCTTTTTGAAATTAACTTGGAAGTGTCTGAGTCTGACTACGGGGATCCTGTTTCCTTGGTAGTCTTTCAGGGTCAGTTTTTGGCTCTCTAGTTCCCTTCTTTGTATGCTTGGTATCAGTCTTTTAAGTGTGTTCCATGATACCACAGACAGGTATGAGTTGGAATCCACCTCCATCTCGCATTGTTGGCCTTCGATGTTGACTTTCACATGTACCTTCCGGGTGTCGGTTGCGCTCGAATGCCCAATGGTTATAATTTGGTGTGTCTCTTCCTTCCGGTAAGTTTCATTGAGCTGTTTGCTTCTGTTTTCTCGGCTCCAACAGCCCCCTGCCTGTCTTTCTTTCGTTCTGGGAGGAGTGCTATCTCTTTGTCTGGGGCTGTAGTTCTTTCAGTTCTAGCAGACCCTTGCTATATGTCTCTGTCTCTTTCAGTGCCGGCAAACCACATCTAGGAAACGGCACTCAGAATGGGGGTGGTCTCCTCCACACCCAGTGCACTGGAATCCTGACTTACGTTCTCTTTTCTCCTGTCTGTTTCATTCCAATTGGAGTCTGTGTATTTCTTCTTCCTTGTCGTCAGTCTTGGACAAAGACTCAATGTTCTTGTGGTGCATGGTGGTCTTGTGGGTGCCCTCTGGTTTCTTCTCCTGGTGCTGGCTTGTCTCTGCCGGTTTGCCGTATTCTGGTTTTATGGTTTGCCGTATTCATTAGCTGCACTGTGGCTGCTGATTGTTTAGTGGCTTTGGCTGCAGTGGCCTCAACGATGGCCTCAGTGACTATGATGTTTGGTCAGGTTAGTAGTCGGCTCTGCAAGGTGAGGTCTCTCAGTCCTAGGACCACGCGGTCCCTCATGGCTTCATCCATGTTGAGGAACTTGCATGCCCCTCCAATGTCCCTTAGCGCCGCTATGAAATCTTCGATGCTTTCACCTTCTCTCTGGTCCCATTTATAGAATTCATGTCTCCGGATAAGGCTGGAGACGGTTGGTGCATAATGGGCCTTCAGTATTTTTTCCAAACCTGGCCAGGCCATCTGCTTTACGTCCTCAGGCTTGGCCAATGCTTTGGCCATCTTGAACACTGCAGGTCCACAGTGTGTCAGGAACACGGCTCTCTTCCTGTTGTCTGTAAGTCATTGCTCTCAAGGAACATGAGGTATCTGTCGATGTACGATTCCCAGTCCTCCGTCGCTGGGTTGAATGGTGCGGGTGGCGAGTTGGTGCCGGCCATTTCATCTGCTTGGTTCTCATTGCCACATGCTCAAACTGGTCTCCTTGTCTCAGTATCCCACCTTCATTGCCAGTATTAGATCGCGGGGAAAAAAGAGACTGTAGACCAGCGTGATTTTCAGCTCTTTATTCGGTTCCTGGAATCAGTCTAACTGCGGAGCCGCGGCAGCCTTTTCTTTTAGCGGCTGCTCATGGTTTGCGGCCAATGACGGTTCCTTGAATTCCCCGCCGCTCAGGCGGACCAATCACAGGGCGACAATTGTTGACCAATCACCGTCGCTTGAAGAACCAATCAAATTGTCGTATTTGTGGACCAATCAGAAAAGGGTATTTCAAGTATGCTAATATAGAACAGACAGCATTCTTGTTTCCCACTTCTTGCTGCAGGAAAAGAGAAGATGGAGGAGTCACAATGAATGAGAAATCCAAAAGGGGATCTGAAACAGAGAGAAAAAAAGGAGAGAAAGATATGTGTCTCTTCCCACACCTACTGTAGGCCCAGGTTCCACCCATTCCTTGCCCATGTCTTGCCTGCCATGTCACCCTGATAGACAGAACATTCCTGATCAAAATGTATTGATCCATGTTATAGTGGTCATATTTATATTCTCTCCAAAGTCCAACTCTTTTCCCCCAGAACAGATTGCAAGAATTAAAAAATATTGCCTTCAAAGCAAGCCCTAATTTTCACACAAATCATTTTTATTGTGCTTGGCTATGTATACCAGAATGACCTTAAGGTAATAATACCCAAAGGCCTGAAACAAGATTCAAATACTTATGAAAGCAAATTTAAATACCGTGTCCACAATGTCCTTCTACAGTATACCTGGGTACCATTTTTGTGGCATCTTGTCCCTCCCTGCAATCGCTTCCCCCAAAGGATGTTTCGGAGAAGATCTCACCCTGATTTTTCTTGCTATCCAATGATCTTCAAATTGATAGATGGTGAAATTGCACCACTAGCAATATCAGTTCATGAATGACATTTTCAAATTCCAGCATGCAATAATCTAGACCTTCTATCTCTGCACCTGCTTAGTGAGAATAGAAACATATAGCACAGCTTCTGTGAAGGAATGCAGGAAAATGTGCTGGCAATTCTTGAGAGGCTAGTGTCTCCCATCTTTTCCTGGTCCTTATACAAATTGACTACAGGCCCCAGGTTGCAAATGCATCTTATAAGAACTACCTTTAACTCTGATGTGCCCTAGAACAACGGTCCCTAACCTTTGTGGCCCGGATGGGGAGGGGGAGAAGGGAATCTTTGTGGGTTGCATGAGCAGTGGGCTGGCTCGTGCGCATGCATACAACCCTTGTGCAAGTGGTGGGCCAGTGCATATGTGGACAGCTTTGACTTGCACAAGCGGAGGGCCAGTAAACATGGGTATGAGTGCCTGCCAGCCTGCCATTCATGCAAATTGAGCTGCACACATGTTCCAGCCAGCTACTTGGGCAGCCCAATTCTGAATAGGTCATGGCCCAGTAGTGGGCAATGGCCCTGTGGTTGAGAAACTGTTCTAGTGGGGGCGGAGCTGGCGTCATGACAATACGGCATGCGATCTTGGAGGTCTGAGATCGCTGCTGATATCTTTGCTCCTGGACGGTCCAATCAGATCTAAAGTGTCCCGAAGAGACGGCAAATGTAAAGAGCACATCCTGATGATCCCAGGGATATCGCAAAGTCCCTGGTAGATCCAGGAGAAGCTCTTTTTGCCAGCAGCAAAGAAGCAGCCATTAAAGCTGCTGAAGTTGGGACAGCTCCGAAATGGAAGAGAACAGAAAGAGAGAGTGTGCCGGTTTGGTGAGAACTTTTTTTATATTTTCAGATTTGAAAGGACACTCTAAAGGAAAGAAAGTATCTGTAAAAGTTTTGACAGAAGTGATGAAGCGACGATTTTAAACAAGAATGTCAAAGTAATATTTTTTTTTCATTGCTGGATTTTTTATACATGATCTTATATTTTGAAACTGGACTGATTTCTTTCTTTTTTTTAATTTATTCTTTTCTCTATTTTGATTTTAAAAAATTTTAAGCCAGAGATTCCCTTATAGTTATTTTTTAAATACCTTTTTTCTTTTTTAATTAATTCTTATTATATTTTGCTTGGAAAGGGAGAGGGGGAAAGTGAAAGCTAAAGAAACTTTGTAACACTGCCAACTAGAGGCTTGGAAGTATCCTAGTTTTTTTTACCAGAAAAAGCTGAAAAAGAACTGAGACTTTGTTTCAAGGATATTGCCTGGTTGATAAAATAGAGGGAAGAGCATTGGAGAATATTATTGCAGGTGCTCTTCTGAGTTTCTATCAGCAGCTGGAATCTGGTGTTGAAACTTAGGAAAAGAAAAGGTGATAAGCCTTTGGAGAAGAGAGCTATAATAAGAGCCTTGGATAATTAAACAAAGTGCAGTGTGCTTTTTTTTCATTTTTTCTAAGCTGTGCTACCCCCCCTCATCAGTTTCTTTTTTTTTTTTTTTTTCGGAATAGCTATTTGGATTTTTGGCTTTCTGGAACTTGTCTACCTTTCATATTGGTTTCTTTATGGTTTCTTTTTATATATCTTTTTATATTTGAGATTTCTTAATTGGATTAAGGTGTTGAAGAACCTGAAGAATCTTTTTCTTTTCCTTTTTTTTTTTAGTCTTTTTCCTCACCTCTTTGCCTTTTTTGGGACTTTATAATTTTTCTTTTTTTGTGTGTCTGTTTATGGTGTGCTTATGCCCTTTTTCTTTACTTTTGAATTTTTATTGTTTTCTAATTAATCGATTGGATTAAGGTATACAAGAGCCTAAAGAATTATTTTTCCTTTTTTCTTTTTAATTATTATTACCAATTGGTTTTTTCTTTTTTTCCCCACTATTTTTACTTGGAATTGTAATTGGTTATTTCACAACTGGATTAAGGTCTAGAAGAATTTGAAAGATTCTGAATTTCTCAAAATGAGCAGGAAGTTAACAACTCCTGGTTCTTCAATTTCTGCTTCCTTCTCTCCACCATCAGGAGGACAATGCTCAATACAGACAATTAAAGCAAGAAAAAAAGCAAGAAAAAGTGACAGAGATATATAATTGACTCAACTGAGAAAGTTGAATCATTTTACGCAGAATTTTTTAAAGAGGAGAAAGAGGTAGAAAAAGAAATTTCATTAATTGAATTCCAAGAGGACTACCAAATGATGACTGGAAAAGAAGAAGGTGCAGTAGGCGGAAAGGAGGAGACTAAAGAACAATGCAAACCTAGATCTACAAGAGCTGTTAAACCTAACTACAAAATTTAACCGTGGAAGAAAAAAAATTAATTACAATCAACATAAATGGACTTAATTCAGCTGTTAAAAGAAGGAAAATTTTTCATAAATTAGAGAAATTAAAATTTGATATAATTTGTCTACAAGAAGTACACATTAAAAAGCAACATGAACAATTGCTGAAATAGCCAAAATTAGAGAAAATATTTACTTCTTTGACACAATGCAAGAAAAGAGAAGTGGTCCTATGTATTAAAAATATTACCCCAACAAAATTGATATATAGTGATGATGATGGAAGAATACTAACAGTGGAAATAATAGGTAATAATATAAAAACACTCCTAATTGCAATTTATGCCCCGAATGACAATCAAGAAGAATTTTATAAAAAATTACACATGAAAATAATTGAACTGGACTATGCTAATATAGTTTTGATGGGAGTTTTTAACGGAATTGTAGACAATAAACTGGATTATATAGCACAGAAAGCAACAAAGCAAAGCAGAAAGATCCTCCCTAAATCCTTTTTTAAAATGGTGGACGAAATAAACTTAAAAGATACATGGAGAGGAAGAAATGCTAAAACCAAACAATACACTTTCTATTCAAATAGACATTTATCATGGTCCAGAATTGATATGATATGGATGTCAACAGAGTTATTAACCAATATTCAAGAAGTAAACATTGAAACAAGTACTTGGGCAGATCATAATCCAATGACAATTAAATGGAAAGGACAAAGAAGAAGATCTAGATGGACGTTAAATAATACTATTCTAAAGGAAAAAGACTTTACACAGTGGATGGAGAAAGAACTGGCTTTCTTCTTCAGAGAAAACAAAAAAGAAGATACATCAATCCAGAATGTATGGGATACCATGAAGGCATATGCCAGAGGCTTGATAATAGACTATACAAGGAAAAGAAATATTATGAAAAGATTAGCCTCTAAGGCATTAGAGGATGAGTATAAAGGACTTGAAAAAGAGTGACAGAAAATGCCACAGAAAAAGGATATCAAGTTAAAAATGGATATAACCAAACATAAAATGGGTCTAATAGAAAAAGAAGAGCGAGCACAAAAAATTAGATGTGCTAAACTGAAATATTTTGAAGATGCAAATAAACCAGGTAGATGGTTAGCATATAAATTGAGAAAGGAGAAAGAATCAAGGAAAATATTGCAATTAATAGATGAACAATGCCAAGTTTGCTGTGGTAGCAAAGAGAGAAGGAAACCATACAAGACTATAATGAGAAATTATATACACAAGAGAATATTGATGAGGAAAGAGTTAAACAGTATCTACAGAATGCTAATCTACCCCAGATACCTAAAGAGATTGAAACAATGTTAGAAAGCAATATAACGATGATGGAGCTAACTGAAGCACTCACAAGCAAAATAATGGAAAGGCGCCAGGCCCAGATGGACTTCCAGCAGAATTTTATAAAACATTACAAGAATCGCTGAACCTTCCATTGTTAGAAGTTATGAATGAAGTTATGTTAAAGAAGAGGATACCTAAAACATGGTTAGAAGCTTATATTACACTTATTCCAAAACAGGAGGCCGATCCACTACAAATTAAGAACTATATACCTATTTCTTTACAAAATGCAGATTATAAAATTTTTGTTTCAATATTGGCAGAAAGACTTAAAAATATTTAAACAGTTTTATTCACTCTGATCAAAATGGATTTCTGCCAAAGAGACAAATTAAAGACAATATGAGAGTAATTTTGGACACTTTGGAATACTATGAGGCTTATCCTGAAAAACAAATGGCTTTGATATTTCTAGATGCACAGAGGCATTTGATAATGTGAACTGGCGATTCATGTTGTTATTGCTGGAACAGATGGGCTTTACTAGAAAATTTACTCAAGCAATAGAAGCTATATATCATAAGCAAACAGCAAAGGTAATGATAGAGGGAGAATTGACAGACTCAATTGATATAAGAAAAGGAACAAGACAAGGATGCCCACTGTCACCCTTGTTGTTTGTGTTAACCTTGGAAGTGTCAAACAGAAATATTAGAGAAAAAAAGGATATAAAAGGGATGAAAATTAAAAAGGAAGAATTTAAACTGCAAGCATTCGCAGATGACTTGGTTTTCATCTTAGAAGATCCACTAGAAACAGCATCAAAATTGATAGAAAAGTTAGAGACATATGGAAAGGTGGCTGGCTTGAAAATAATAAAGATAAAATAAAGATTCTGATAAAGAACATGTTATCAAGACAAAAGGAAGAATTAACAGATCTATTGAAAATCCAGGTCATGAATAAGATCAAATACTTGGGGATATATTTGACAGCAAGATGCTGTACACTAAAAGAGAATAATTATATCAAGCTCAAACAGCAAATTGCACTTGATTTGGCGAAATGGGAAAATTTACAACTGTCATTAATAGGGAGAATATCAACAATCAAGATGAATATATTACCCAGAATTTTATATTTGTTTCAAACAATTCCAATTAGGCTTGGAAAAGATTATTTTGAAGATTTAAATAAAATCATGTTGAAATATATATAGCAAGATAAGGCGAGAATAAAGTTAAAACTTTTGCAAGATGCTAGAATAAGAGGAGGATTTGATTTGCCTAATTGGGAGTTGTACTATCAAGCTACGAAACTGATGTGGGTAAAGGAATGGATAACATTAAGAAATACTAGATTGTTGAACATTAGAAGGACATGATCTGTTGTTGGGGTGGCATGCTTTTTTATGGTTTAAAGGAACGAAAACAGAGAGGTACTTTAGAAGACATTATATACGGGAGTCTTTGTGGTTAAACTGGGAGAAGACTAAAAGATAACGTTATTTGAAAATTCCAGTCTGGTTATTGACTATTGAAGCATTTTCTTATCCTATAATATACAAAAAGGAACAAAAAGTTAGATATGGTGAAATGCTGAATGAAAAGGGTGAACTTAAATCTATGCAAAAATTAGAGGAACAAAGTATAAAGATAAATTGGTTTTCATATGTGCAAATAGAATCAAGGTATGATAAAGATTTTAAAACAGAAGATTTTTATGATAAATTGACTGATTTAGATAAGATTTTGACAGGTACTGATGAAAAGGTGATTAAAAAATTATATGGATATTTATTAGAAATTAAATTAGAAGAACAAGTTAAAAAACTGACTGCTTGGGGGAAGAATTTTGGATATGGGATTGATTTAGAGAAATGGCAAAAATTGTGGTCTCAAAATGATAAAAGACAATGTCAACAGCGTGTAAAGAAAATTTGTATAAGATGTTTTACAGATGGCACTTTCCCCCAACAAGAATAGCAAGAATGTTTAAGAATAAGTCCGAAAAGTGTTGGAAATGTCATCAGACACCTGGCTCATACTACCATATGTGGTGGACATATTCAGATGCTCAAAAATATTGGACTAAAATCCACATGTGGCTGGAAAAAATGACAAATAAGCATATAAACTTGAAACCAGAGATTTTTTTATTGGGAATTTTGCCTGAAATATAAAGTAAAGATTTGAAATATCTGATTGTAAATGTATTAACAGCGGCTAGGATTGTATTTGCTAAAAACTGGAAAAATGAAAAGACACTATCACAGGATGAGATCATAAAGGAAATATTGGAATGTCCTGAAATGAGTAGATTGACATTTGAAATTAAAGAACAAGAGGATAAACAATTTTATAAAATTTGGGATCTATTCTATCAATGGTTAGATAACAAAACATAGTAATGAAATATGTAGATTTTTAGAAAATAATAAATATATAAAGATGTATTTTCTTTTTATTTTCTTTTTTTAAATTATATCTACAAAATGATTCTAGGATAGATCTGGGAGGATAATATGAATTGTTATAAAATAAACTAAGTCAAATATGATTGTTTTATAAAACATGAATGAATAAAAGTATAGACAACTATTGATTAATAAAGATATTAATGTACTTGATATTTGATTGAAAATATGAGAGGGTGTATAATGTAATTGTAATTGAAGACTACGAAATGGTAGCACAAAACAATCTGTAAACCAACCGGCACACTGTATGTATATATATATATATATGGAAGATGGCTGAATGTTTTTATGTTTTGTTTATGTTTGTTTTAAAACCAATAAAAATAAAAATAATAATAAAAAAAGAAACTCTGCTGTACAGGATGAGAAAGGAGGAAAAATTCCAGCTTACTCAATTGAATCATATTGTTCCTCTTAAGACTGAAGTGTGCTTTTTCACCTTATATCCAAGCCCAGCCATTTGTACTAATATGAGGGGAAAAATACTATAAATAGATTCAAAGCCACAGAAATTTTCACCAAATGCTTACATCTTTTTAAAGAAATTTACCAAGTATTTTAAATGATGTATATTCTTTCAAACAAGCTATTAACATATTACAAAAGCATTTGCATGATATACTAAGTCAAAGCTACTTTCCTGTCCCATGGTATATATCAGATGATGCCTCAGGTTGTGATTTATTGTGATATGCTAGTTTTTCTATACTTGAACTCATATTCCAGCCATCTTTGTGTGGGATGGTGAAAAAAAATCTTCTGCGTTGACTTTTTACAAGGAAATAACATGAGGATCAGATAAGGGTCAGAGCCTTTGCAAAGAAGGCATGGGAATTAAGATTTCCCAGGCAATTTTATTCTCTGCATGCCTGCTGGATTGGATAATGTAAACATTTATGAACAGGTAAGATACTGCAAAGGGAGCAGCTCTCATTTTGTGCTCACTCCTGCTTCCCACTCTATGTCCAGAGACAAAAGGGAAAATTAATCACCAAATGCTTCCCATCATTTTGGTTGAGACAATAAACTGGACCATACTGGAGATGAATAAAAGATTGCAAAACAAATGCTTAAAAGGCTCTTCCTACACCAAGACATTGATTTGGACTACATATTGTGCCTGGGACAAAAAAAAATCTGATTACTCCATTTGAATGAATGGCCATTGTCAAAACTTGAAAGTCACAGGGGCAGTTTGAACTAGATATTTTTTAGACATTAACATGCAGAAAAAGAGTGAGAAGTATTACACTGCTAGATGAGTGCCTGTTTTTGGCCTGCTACACATGTGCCTGTTTCCGATCGATGCACCCATCATTTATATTCATTGTACCTACAAGGGGATGCAGTGGTGCAGAGGCTTAATGATACTGAAACTGCTGGCTAGAAATGGTCTGTACTCTAGCAGTTCGAGCCCAGCTCTGTGAGACAGAATGAGCTCCCGTAGCTTGATTCCTAGCTCCTGCTGCCCACCCAGCAGTTCAAAAGCATGCTATAGTGTGAGTAAGTAAATGGGTACCACTTATAAATGGGAAAAATCTAGCTGCGTTTATGTGTGTGGAGAGCAGAAGCCAGTGCTGGACCTGACTGGATGCAAGACATCCTGACACGAGATGAGGCAATACTGGCGGAAGAGCCTGGAAGAGCCAGAAACCTGAGTGCCACTAGTTAACTAGTGTAAAGCTAGTTTCACACACACACACCATAGCCCACCAAGGATAGGCACGTAAATGCTGAACAGAATGAACTAGCATTCTAGGCTGTCAGGACTGCATTGCACATCTAGCATGTTTAGAATTCTCTGACATTGTAAGCCATATGTTAAATTGTACCTGGGAATAACAAGACATATATTTTTTTAAAATTTGGAGGATATGAAGTTTGCAACAATGGACTTAGTTTCTAATTATATTTAGAAGTGATGCAATGTCAGAGCTAGGGGCTAATGTAACAGATTATGGTATACCATGGCTTTTTATAGATGTTTGGCATTACAGAGTACACTTTGTCACAAGCAAATAAGCCTTTTTGCCTTGATCTGATAATGTGAACTCAGCAATTATATTTACGAATTGGTCTTTCAGGCATTTGTTAGTCTTAGTACATCACAACATACTGACAGAAAAAAGGGCTTTTTGAAAAAGAAGATGCAAATATAAAACATACATTGTTCCATTTAAACCTGAATCCAGGAGGATTTTACTTCAATTTTTTTTTCCAGTCATAATATTGGGGATTTATGCTAAGTTTTGTCACTGGATGGAATGAAGAACTTCAGAATTCAGATTTTTCTTTGGATCAATTCAAGACTGGTTGTTGGACTTCACTAAAAATCCTTGTTTTAAGATCAGCCTTTCATGTAATACTATATATAATGAAAGTGTTTTTAAAGTGTAATCCATGAAAATGTTATTTAATTTAGTTTAAATTAATTAATTTCAAATTATTCAAAATTAGTTCAAATTATTAATTAATTTGAATCAACCTAAATTAATTCAGGTTATTTAATTTAGTTTAAAAATAGTGGGTAAATCCTTTCTTAGAGTAGGGCAGATAGTTTGGGCCTTCTACAATATTCTTACAGTGAATCAAGTGAAGACCTAGTTTTTAAAAACTTTTGCAAGTTTAAAAAATGACTTTGATTTACCTCAGAGTGCTTCTTGGCAGATTATTCAGCTCCAGTATTTGTTGTTTGATAGATTTGTTCCAGATGCTTTTACTGCGTATGCATTTCTCAATGGTTAGAGGTTTGGGAAGAATTAATCTGACTTCTAAACCACTAACCCTTTTGTATAGAAAGCTGAAGGAAGTGGATGGCATTGTTAGTTACTTGTGCAACCTCTGGAATAATATGCTTGAATGTCCTGTTCTGGTAAACCAGTGGCGTTTCTTTTAATGATGCAAACTGGGTTTTCTATAGTTTTAAAATGAGGTTACATGGAAAAATATGGCTTGAACACGAGTGACTGGGAGTTGCTTGGAGTTGAAGAAGTGCTCAGGTTTAATAATAAATAATTAAATATGTTGGATATCTTGGAGAATATTTAATGTGGCTTCGTGGCAAATGTCTCCCATTCAGGACTTGGATCATCAAATCACACTGTTTAGACTTAGACAGCAAATGAGATTTCATTGTAATAGAGAAATGTGCATTGTGACATGTCCCATATGTCTGTGATTTATTGTTATATTTGGAGCAGCAAGCAGCAGGATTGTCAATGCAGATAGGACATACAATAAGAGTTTGGTCTAGTGATTAAGGCACCAGACTAGAAAGCAGGTGACTGTGAGTTCAAGTCCTGTTTAGCCACAGAGCCAGCTGGGTGACTTTGGGCCAGTCACTCTCTCTCTCTCTCTTAATCCAACTCACCTCACAGAGTTGTGGTGGTGGGGAAAATAGAAAGAAGACGGCGTGATGGATATGTTTGTAACTTTGAGTTATTTATAAAAATAATAAAGATGGGATACAAATAAATAAAATAATAAAAATAATACAATCTATACAAAGGTGCATGTTCGTCTTTCCTTTTGCCCTAGTATATTGTATATTGCATCAAAAATGTCTGGGGGTTTTAAGTAGGAGAGCGAGCTAAAATAAATATACTACAACACTCAAAGAAAAAAAAATCTGTTAACCGATCTGAATGCAATGAACTGTTGATGTGTGTTGTCGGATAATAATGGAATAAGGGGGGGGGGGTTCCAACAAAGGGGCAAAGAAAATGATTTTTGAGCAATAAGGTAATTTTTATAGCATTTTATATTATTTATATAGGTTCACAGACTTTTATTTTTCAAAATACTATTTATTAACTTTGAAGTTACATTATATAGTTAATATTATTGTATGGCTATTTCGGCCTTTTGTTTAGACACCATAAGGTACAAATTTAATAAATCTAGCCTGGTTTCATGTATCATAATATGTATAGTTTTAGTTATTAATAAATCTTTTTCCCATGGCAGAAATAAAAAACAAGCAGAGCAAAAAGTTCCAGCATTCCAGATAATCTGAATAAAGTAGTAATCAATGATGAGATTTCTGAAATGGCTGTGTTCCACTGGACATTAAATTCCATTAAAATGGCCCCATCCAAAGCTCATTTAGCATCTGATTTTCAGCACTGACCTCTGATAAATTGAGCCTGTAATTCTGTAACCACAATGAATTGAACAGTAATTTGCTGAGTGAATTAACAAGCTGTTAGACATCAGAAGCCACTTGCAGTACCTGTGGTTTATAGTGGACGAAATAATTTATGAACACCAAAATTACACCCACAAAATTAGGGTTAATGGGAGCTCAATGTCCATATGCAAAAGTCAATCCTGAAGCTAAGTTTTCCAGCAAGCATTTTGTGAAGGGGGCCACTAAATCTGGCAGAAATGCTCTACAGCCACATGTAAAGATTAGAAACTGCTTATCCCAGAATCTCTGAGCTGGGACTGGAGAAAAGGCCCACATACCATGGGGGGAAATCATTAAGATAACCACAAATAATCAGTATTGTACAGAAATAATTTGAATGAATTGCATCTTACATAATTTTCCTTGAAGAACTTCAGTTGAAAGAGAAGCCCGTATTGTTAGTTTTTTTTTCTTTTAAAAAAAGCTCAGTGTGTTTGATAACAGTGTTCAAACCTCTTCCTAGGGCTGAGAGGGACTGACTCACTCAAAGTCACCCAGCTGATTTAATGCCTTAAAGCAGGACTACAACCAACAGTCTTCTAGTGTATAGTTCAGTACCTTTAACCACTATATTAAATTGTTGTTGGTTTGAGCTTCAAGTTTGGCAATTTGGCTACAAATGTTTCATCTCCATTTGAGGAGACATCTGTTATACCATATCATACCAAACAAATCATAGTTTACCAATGTCTGGGGTTATAAAGCAAAATCCCCAAAGCAACTTTATCGCTTCATATGTATGAACCTAGCTATGTAGAGATGGGTCAGAAATGACTGCAACTAACAAGAAGCTAGGAGTTCCTTATTAATTCTATCCCTAATTGTGCACTCAATAAACTCCCACGACATGCAGTACTATAATATCCAGTTGATGAGTGTACACACCTACTTGTAAGTTACCCCAGTGTTGGGCATCGAGAACTTTTCATAACCTTGCTTACCAGCCATTGTTTTTAAATGTGCAAAATGGTCTCTGTTTGGTGCACACATAACATAGAAAAGTGATGCAGTCCTGTAGAGGAAATAATCTAGCAATGTGTTTATGGTCAATTGAATATTTTGATTTCAAGTCTTGCCAATATAGTTGCTTGACTATATGTATTTTAACTATGGTTTATTAACTCAAACTAACCAAATTTGTGCAATCTGCTGTGCCATAAAACCCAGTTTGGGAATTACAAAGGCCATGTTCATATTGCACCAAGCCATCTTAAAGCTTAGCATGATTTGTCTGTCTTTGGCATATACCTGCTCAGATTCAAAAACTCCTAAAGCAGACTTTAAAAAAAACCTAAATACAATACACCTTCAACTTGCCCAAGTAAAATTTAATATTTTGTTGCATTTCAATGGATGGATGGATGGATGGATGGATGGAGATATCACTACATTCTAACAGTGGTTAGAATGCAATATTGCAGTCTAATTCTGCCAACTGCCAGCAGTTCAATCCTCACCGGCTCAAGGTTGACTCAGCCTTCCATCGTAGAGGTTGGTAAAATGAGGTCCCAGATTATTGGGGGCAATATGCTGAGACAGCTGTAAAGCATTGTGAAACAGTATATAAATCTAAGTGCGGTTGCTACTGCTATTGCTATGACTAGAGTAATATACAAAAATAAATATTTGGTTGTGCCTTTCCATTGTAGAACTTCAAGTAAGCAAGAAAATGTTCCAGTGATATCATGTTAGGATATGTCCATTAGTGACAATGAACAATATATATACGAAGAAGAGCAGAAGACACTAGGATCCTGCAGATTTGAGGAATTTCCGTTTGTTGTACCAAGTCATTTAACTGATAGCAGAGTCTACGAGGATCTTTGTCAGGAAAAAAACTGCCTTGTTCAGTATTCTAGTTGCTATAAAGAACATGTGGCAGAACAAGTCAACTTTTTAAAAACACACACACACTCTTGGAAAAAATAAATAAAAAAAATACAGAACATTTATAGTTCAGGGTTGAAATGAGGGATCCTTGGGTTTTTCTAAGATTGTATAATGTAAAAAAACAACCAAACTAGATTACATCATCAATGCTACTAAGGAGTGGGATTTGCTGTCATTTTATATTCTAGTGGCTTGCCCTGTCAGTATTGGTGGGAGTGGTCTTTGAGTTTTTTTGGTTGGGCTGGTTACTATTAGCTTGTTTGGCAGTTCCTTGATTGGGGTATTATTTAATTCTTGATTGTTGGTCTGATATTAATCTTGGTGTTTATGCTCCTCACAGGGTGATTATTGGTAGAGAGGTGTTTTGGTGGTTTTATTCCCATTTAGGCTTGTTGATTGCCTCTTTTGCACAGGAGGTAAATGTTAGGTTTATGTGTCTAAAGATAAAAGTTTCCACTGTCCAGTTGTGTCTGACTCTAAGGGGCGATGCTCATCTCCATGTCTTAGCTGAGGGAGCCAGCATTGTCCAAAGACATTTCCATACACATGTGACCAGCACGATTTACGTGATAGCACACAGAAAGATGTTGCCTTTCCATCAAAATGGTATCTTGCATTTGCATGCTTTCAAACTGCTAGGTGGGCAAGGACTGGGACAAGTAACGGGAGCTGATCCTATCGCGCAGGGCTTTCAGGCTGACAAACTCAGCATCTTTAACTGCTGAGTCATCACACTCCTTTTTATGTCTCTATTGATGGCCAATTTGTCAGAGTACCAGACTATCAGGAATTCTCTAGCACTTTTGGACTTGACTTGGTCTAGGATGGTCAGTTTCCAGTTGACAAAAAAAGTCTGTCCATATGTGTGGAGACAAAGTTCTCATGATGTCTGAGAGCTGGACTAGCTGACCTAAAGGTCCCTTCCAACTGTTAATCTTTCACTGGTGTTCATTGGTATGTTCTACTGGTCTTCATGCATGTTTATCTTATGTATTGGCTGTTGCAGTCTTTACTCTCTATGTTGTAGATGACTCCTATTTTTTTCTTCTGGATCTCTTTTGGTTTACTTAGGGCAGGTGTATCAAACTCAATTTCACTGAGGGCCACATCAGGGATGTGTTTGACCTCAGAC
>BLBF01000017.1:15785349-15882849 GCA_015471245.1 Laticauda colubrina | reverse complement strand
TTATTCCTGTGTTGGAGGGGTACTCTTTTAGTATTTTCACAGCTCTCCACAATGCATTTTAGATTTCTTCATATTTTAATTCATGTTTGTGCCATGATAATTTGTTAATAAAGTTAGCCATAACTTTGGAGTTCTAGTTGCATTAAATATTTTCAACACTTTTTAGATGCATTGTTTAGGAAAACAGTTTGAGCCTTTGATTCCATATTCTCCCCTTTTGCTAAATGAAAGTAATGGAATGATAATATCTGAATGTATGTGATGTTAATAATTATTGATGTTCAGTTCTGCTGAAGACATTTAAAGTTATCAATAGCAACTGCACAGTCTGTTAGATGTATGATTGATATTGTATTTAAGTCCATTAAAGTTATCACAAGGAAGAGACTAGAGTGAAGTATTGGTTTTGAAAGAAAGTTTAGTAAACAGTGGAAAAGAACAGTTTTAGCACAACTAAGAACTTGGCCCTTAGTGAATTCCAGCTGGAAGATTTTTAGTGTAAGAAGAATGTGGCTCTTTATGTGTGTTGGTTGAAAAGCCACTTTAATAATTTGAAAGTAAATTTTCCCCCCTTTTGCTTAGATAGTGAATATATTTTTGAAAGAGGTAGCCTTTTATGGTAATTCTCTATTGCTAATGAAAGTTAAGATTAGAAACATGAACACAGTAAGCCTTAACATGTTTGTAAAAAGTAAAAAGACATTGCTAGAGTTCAGCAATTAAATTATATTAAAAAAACTTTTTTAAAATGGATATATCTAGAGGCATTAAAACAAGAAGGGGTGGAATTAGTATTCTAGTTGTTAACATGAAAGTGTTGTGTAGATTTGCCCAAAGGTATATTAGAACTAAATTGCAAAAACTTCTAAGCAATGGAAAGTTGAAGGGAAAAATATATATATGTTTTTGTGTATGTGTATAATATAGTAATTGGGTAGCCATTATCCTACTATAATTCTGTATGATCTGTACTTTTTGTGAAAATCATTATTCTATTTTAAAATAATTTGGGCTTTTTGTGAAACTTGGTGTGCCACTTGTGCATTTAAGTAAGGTATGAGTATCTTATATGGGTATTTTTAAGTTTTTAACCTAGCAGGTTTTCTGGCACAGTTATGAATTTCACTCTGTTTATCTGAAATGGCTTGATGCCTTGTTTTCTAAAGCTGCTTCATTAGTTTAGGATTTAAATATTTGTTGCATCAAAGCCCTCATATTAACATGGGATGTGTGTTTATTTATGCTGTTATGCAATTAATTTTTTGCTGATTTGATTTTTAGGATTTTTATATTCTGAGAATTGTAATCTAGACAGCAATTCAAAAGTAAGAATGTAGCTAAACATACAATGTGGATATAATTGTAAGCAAGGTTTATACTATATGTTTTTTCTCATTATGGTTCTGCACAGAGATTGAGATATATTTAAACAGAAAGTCATTCATGCCTCCATGGTTTACTGTAGTGGACTTTTTTGTCAATTACCTAGTAAATACAAAAAAAGAACTCTAATATGAGTGTATTTCAATTGGAAATATGTTTGTGCTATGAAAATTATAACACTTTATGTGGAAGCTGTTGCTTTTTGTGGCTGAATATTGTCTTCACTGCATTTCTACAGGATCATGTAGAAATCAGAAATGTAGACAAGCGACAGTTAACCATTTTCTATAAAAGTCTTATGATAAGTGTCCTTTTGTAAATCTAATTTATGTAATAACCAGTTGGTTCCCAAATCTGTAAATATCCTTTCAGATATCAAAGACACATCAAGTTAACTGATCACTGGAATCTTTTTGACCAGAGGGTATGTGGGGGGAGGGGAGATGGGAAATATGCATGTTCAGAAGCAAATCTGCTACATTAGTTGTGGATTTCTCCTTGAAAGTTCTTGCTTGAAGATGAGAACAGATTTTAATACAATACATGCAGACATTTTTTTAAATTATTCCTCAACAAGGGCAAAGTGATCTCAAGCTGATGTTTTATGATGATAAGAATTGGAATCAGAAAAAAATGTACCTTTTTTTATTTTTACGTTTCATAGTCACTTTGTAAGCCTTGCATGCCACCTTGTTTGACGAACATTCTTATATCACAACAGCCATATTGCAACTTGTAGTGTTGGCATGTATCATCATGATTGGCTTGACCCCCTGGAATTATGATTAGGCTGATAGGATCCTATCTCATAATGCTGCTTGGAGTGGAAAGACTTAACTGGGGATTTCTAAAGTAGATCATACTGTGGTACAGTATTACAAAATCCTGATTAGTTGTTATAGGAGGATTTTTAGATGTTGAGTCTGTGCTGGAAAATAATCTTCAGTGTTAAACAGACGCTTTCCTGGGAATGCTTACTCACAAATAACTGTCTCTAGGATCATAGACTATATCATAGGCTATTCCATACCCCAAGGAAACTCTTATAAATTCTCAAGTGGAATTTTATAGATATTGGGTATTTTATTGAAAGAAGTTCTTTTCAGCAATTTGAAACTTGAAATAATTGAATGGAATTATGTGATTATGTCCTGTACAATGTATGTTATTTTGTAACCTGTGCTCCTAAGCTATTGTAATGTAAATCTCAACAACACTTGGGTAACCAGAATACTTCAGAGCAAAAGTTTGCACCTCAGTTTTATTAATTGAATAATGGTATTAATTGAAGGAGGGGGGATATTGAGTTAAGAATGGAAACCTATAAGTCTCCTAGCTTTAATGTAAAGAACAGGTTTTACAGGAAAGGTAAAGGAAGAATTTGAAGAAAAAAAAAGAGAAAAGGGGGTTGTGAAAATCACCGACTTCCCTTTACTTTCAAATAATAGAAATTATAATAGGATGGTTTTAAAATAGCCTAATTCTTTATTATATTTAGTCAAATAAAATCTAAGTATGCTAATAGTTTTTTGTTTTCTTTTGTTTCAGCAAAAGACACAAAGCAGCCTAATGTTTTGGCAAATTGACAATTATTTCTTTTACCAAGACCATTAAAAAAACTATTAGTCAAATGAGAATAATTTCATTTCCATTGATCTCTAATATCATTGTGTTGTATTATTTTATCAGGACATAAACTGAAAGCTACTATTAACAATGGGAAATGTTAAATTATGTGAGAACATATTGAATTTACATTCTCTGCAGCTAACTCTTTAGTTTAGTGCATCTGTTGCATTGCTTTATCCATAGAATTTCTGAATTATCATAATTCAGTGTAGTACTAGCTTTTGGAAGGAGTTCAGTATGGAATTTTAAATTAATATAAAGGCATCCTAAGGAAAACCCAAAGTGTTAATAATATGTTCAGTTCAATAAGGATTTCATGTTAAAAATTATCTTATTGGCAGATCAGATGATAGCAGGGACCCTTTAATTATTTTAACTCATTTTTGTGTGCTGTATGTTCTCTCTTACCATCCATACATACTAAATTGAATTTATTTGAAAATATATGAGATCCAGCTCATAATGTCAAATTAAATACTATAAAGGACTGTTACGTATATTAATAAACTTTTTTGTCATGAAGGCTTTGAAGCAGTTGATTTGCTGTCCTAAAAGGATGCTTTTAAGAACATCATGAAAACAAACAAACAAAAAAAGAATGAAAAGAATCTTACAATCCTTCATTGTAAATCAAATGTGAAGCTATGACTTCTACAGAAGGCCAGTTGTAAATAACTTTTTTCTATTACTTCTTTCCAAGTTACCTTAATGACGTTGGTTAAGACAATAATTTCTATTTTCTCTTAATGTTCTCAAAGTTCTTGCAGAACACAATAATTATTTCCAATTTGCTAAACTGATACAATTTGTTCACAGGATTTATCAGCATTATATAAGATCAGAGAATTAATTTCTTTTGCAGTTGCAAATGAAAGCTTCCCTTCCCCCTCAAAAAAAATGTTTTGTTCTTTGCTACAGTGCTGCACACAGTGTTGTTGAAATGCATAGAAAACCCCATTGAAACAAAATGACTTCATTGGAGTTGGCACGGTAAGAGCAGGCAGAATCCACCTTGGCCATGCTGAAATAAAGGAAGCCAAGTGTTTTAAATAGCCACTCCCCTTAACCAGAATGTTTTGAGAGAAGCTCATTGTCTCCCTCTGAGCTCTAGCAGTTTGCCTGCCTCTGTTAACTCTCCCAAACCAGACAGCTTGCTTTTGAAAGTTGACATCTGGTTTACTCTTTGTTCACCTGTTTTTTTTTAAAATGCAAATAGATGTGCATGCAATTGCCTTAGAGGCGTTTTTGTTTCTTTTCTATGTGTCTGGGGTGGGATGGGGTGAGGTGGGGGAAAATGCCATGGAGGGTTCTGTCAAATAATGCTTCCAGTAGAATACTATACACCCTGTTGTTACATTAGTATCAGACCAAAAAGAAAAAAAAAGTTTTGGCACCATATGGCTGGTTTATGTTTCAGATAAGTTATCAGTGAATTTAGCTGATCAATAGTAGTTTTATGCATTTCATGTTTGGATTTCCAAGAAGCTTGGCTAATTTAGATGAAAATATTCTTTGAATGCTACAGGAAAAAAACAGGGTTATCTTTTCATTGAAATTATTTATTTGCTGAAATATAATGTAGTAACAGACAAATTACTCTACAGTATATATTTCAATTGTTGAGTTAAGTTTGCAGAGTTATGGAACCCTTGACCTTTTTTTTAATAGAAAATTCTGCCAATGGCTTAGCAGGTAACTGAATTAATTCAGTGCTTGAATAAATTTGGGCCCTGTGGAATGACCTGGAATTCTTTTGTCTCTTTTTTTTCTTCTTCTTCTTCTTTTGGAAAAAAAAAACTTTATTGAAAGTTAACATATTAAAATATATACAAATGTATCTATAAAAGAAAAGTATGTTGATACATTTCACCATCGTTTTCTTAACAATACAAAATCTTAAGGCCCTGTCACACTGCCCAACTGATGCAAAACGTTAGTAAAAAGGACACAACAGACGAGCAAAATGTTCCATCCGTTGTTATCCGCTCTCAAAAGGGGCAAAAATTTGCATAACCGGAGCGGATAACACGGAAAGGAACAGACGCGGGGAGGACGCAGAGCGGATGGAAAGTGGATGCGGAATGGAAGCCCAGTGGATGGGAGCGGATGGCACATCCGCCAGGCTTCCGGGGGACCTCAGCAAAGCGGACGCGGAACGGATACAGCGGATGCACAGCGGATGAAGTGTATGCAGAGCGGAAGCCTAGCGGATGCACAGTGGAAGCCGAACGGATGCCGAGTGTTAATTGCGCATGCGGGGGGGGATGCATTGCGTAAGCCCCACGGATATAAAGGGAAGCGGCTCCCAAGCAGGTCACCATTCGGAAGAAAGACCTGCTGCTGGACACATTGACTGCCTTGCCTGCCCTGCCTGCATGCCTGCCTGCAAGCCTTGCTGCAAGCCTTCCTGCCCGCCTGCCTCCCAGCCTCCTGGCCAGCCTCCCTGCCAGCCTTGCTCTCTGCCTGCCTGCCAGTCTTGCTGCCAGCCTGCCTTCCAGCCTCCCTGCCAGCCAGTCTGCCTGCCAGCCTTCCTGCCAGCCTTCCTGCTAGCCTTGGTGCCTGCCTGCCTGCCAGCCTTCCTGCCAGCCTTGGTGCCTGCCAGCCTTCCTGCCAGCCTTGGTGCCTGCCAGCCTCCCTGCCAGCCAGCAACCCCACAACCATGGGGAAGAAGCGAAAGCCTCAGCAACCTGCCGCCATCCCTGGCAAAAGGGACAGGGCCACCCTCCTGCCCCCTGTCCCTGACTCTGCTTCTGCTGGGGCTTCTGCTGCTTGGGCTCGCTCTTCTGGTGCTGGAGCTTCTGCTGAAGCTGCTCCTGGCGGTGGTGCTTCTGCTGGTGCTTCCTCTGCTGAAGCTGCTCCTGGTCCTGCTGGTCCTGCTTGTGCTCCTGGACTTGCTCGTACTGCTTGTCCTGCTCGTGCTCCTGGTTTTGCTCGTCCTGCTCGTGCTCCTGGTGCTGCTGGCGCTGCTGGTGCTTACTCTGCTGCTGCTGCTCCTGGTCCTGCTGCTGCTCCTGCTGCTGCTGCTCCTGCTGCTGCTGCTGCTGCTGATTCTGTTGCTGCTGATTCTGCTGCTGCTGCTGCTACTGCTGCTGCTGATGATGATCCTGCTGCTGCTGCTGCTGCTGCTGATGATGATGATCCTGCTGGTGATGATGATGATTGTGATCCTGCTGGTGCTGCTGCTGGTGGTGGTGGTGGTGGTGTGGAGGAGCAGCTCCTACTACCTGGGAGCCCTTCTGATGAGGGCCCATCTGGTCCCGCCAAAGGGAGGAAGAGGCGTATGCGACAACGGGAGAGGAGGCAATACTCCATTGAAGAGGAACATGAGGATGTGGTGCTGGAGTGGCTGAGAGAGAATGACTATCTGTGGCAGAAGGGACACCGTCTGTACAGGGACACCAAGCGGAAGCATGCTGCTTGGAGAGAGAAGGCGGAGAGTATGGGTTACACTTCGGAGGTGCTCCTCGGCTGGTGGAAGCACATGCACACCTGGTACGGGAAGCTGCACCTGAAGAAATCTGGCCAGGCCGCGGTTAAGCTGACGGACAGAGAGACCTACGTCATGGCCAGGTGCAGCTTCCTGGAGGGTGAGATCCTCCACCGAGGAGCACCAGGAGCCCCTCTCACTATCCTCTCTCTCCGGCAGCCTGGTGAGAGCCAGTCCTCTTCCGGCCGAGAGTCAGTCCCTGTCTCCAGGCAGGTTTTTGTGGAGTGTGCCACGGCGGAGAACCCGCGGACAGGTGTTGTAACCATGGTGGAGTGCATGGAGGACTCCCTGGTGCAGTGGGAGAAAGGAGATGGCGTGTCCACCACAGCCTTCCCCGCATCCACCCCCCCCCCAGCTCCACCTCCACAGAAAGGCAGAGAGCTAGATAGCAGGAGGGGCAGAGCCACACTGTCCTGCTGGAGATCAAGGACACCATCCGCACCAGTATAGATCTCCTCCAACCGCAAGCCCTTCCTCACCTATGTCAACCAGACCCTCAGGGACATGGCGGAACCCCAGTACCAGGTGGTGAAGGACCGGATCACCGAGCTGCTTCACAACACTCCAGACCCAGAGGAACCTGCTCCCACCCAGTCCAGTTCTGCTCCTCCACCTCCAGCACAGGTGATGTCCCTCCCATTCCAAGGCTTCCCACAGCCCCTCACCTACCAGGGCTATGGCTACCAGGAGGTCCAGCAGCACAGGCAGCAGCCCTTCCCAGTCCAGGCACAGAGTCATCGGGCGACACCGTTGCCACCGGTTCCACTGATGCCATCAACGCCAGTCCTCACCCAGCTGCAGACCAGACAGCCCCACTACACTGCTCCTTCCTCCACCCCACAGCCAAGCCCGGCCTTAGTACATCTGTCCTCGGTACTGGGGCTGACACCCCATGGCATGGAGGAAGGAGCTCTCAACATCATGGGGCTGAGCCAGCTGTCCGAGAGCTTCCTCAACACACCGTCCCCTGTTGTCCTCTCGGGGCCAGGCACCCCAATGGTGCTTCAGACCAGCACTCCAGCACCAGCCACCTCCACAGCACCTGGACCCTTCACCCCTGAGACTGGGCACACCTCCGAGTGACCAAGAGGAGTGCAAGAGACTGCCTGGCTGGCTACCTGTGGACTTTATTTGGACACTTGACTTGGGTCATTTTTCTTTTACAGCTTGTTGTTCAATAAAGTCTATCTTTGATTCACACACTTGCTTCATTTCTTTTTTTTTAATAAAGTCTTGGTGGAAACTTTTAGAACTGGTTTAAGCCTTTGCATGCTTGTGGGATGGGTAAAGATAGCAGTGGGGTGGGCAGGGATACCTGTGGAATGAGCAGGGATACCTTTGGGGTGTCTAATAGCTGTGGAATAGATAAACCTCCAATGCAAGCATAGTGGGACTGTATGGTCCACCCTCCAATGTGCCACACCTATGGCCCTTCATTATCAATACGAATGTAATCATTGATCCAAACATGTCAACATAAACACAACTCTTTATTAAATGCCCTGTTCATTGTAGGCCCACCCAACATACATGGCCCAATCTCATCCGTGTGATGAGACAGGCTGAAGGAAGCACCCATTAATCATCTATCATCCTGTCTTGCCACTCCACTGCTCCAGCTGGGCAGTTGCACCAGTGTTTGAGGAGGTTGCGCTGCTTCTTCCCTTCACGTGAGGCTCTGTTGGGACCTTGCACATCCTCAGTGTCTTATCAGGTTTCGCCCTTGCCTCCATTCCCCAGGCTCCATGTCCCCATTGCCTTGCTGGAGGTCCACGAGCCTGTTCTGCAACACTGGGTAGCGGGTGCGCATGAGATTGTGCAGGATGCAGCAAGCTTCCATGATCCTCCTCATGGTCTGTGGGCTATGCTGCATGGTGGTGAGAAGTACCTGGAACCTGTTGGCCAGGATGACAAAGGTGTTCTCCACCACCTGCCTTGCCCTGGACAGCCTGTAGTTGAAGATCCTCTCTTCACGGGTGAGGCATCTGGAGGTGTAGGGCTTAATGAGGTAGGTTCTGAGGGAGAAGGCGTCATCCCCCACGATGAAATAGGGCACATCTTGCATGTCGTTGGGCAGGGGGTCTGGATCTGGGAAGCCCACGATGAGGTTGCGTTCCAGCCCCTCTTTGAGGTCACTGGCATTGTATACCTGGGCATCTGCACATGAGCCGTTGCCTGAAGCATTGATGTACATGAACTTGTAGTCAGCATCGACCATGGCGAAGAGAACGATGCTGAAGAAGCCCTTGTAGTTGAAATAAGTGGACCCCGACTTGGGTGGTGCTTTTCAGCCCATGTGCTTCCCATCTATGGCTCCAACGGTGTGGGGGAAGTTCCACCTCTGATACCACTGCTCTGCAACTTTCTTCCATCCTTCTTCAGTGGAGGGGCACTGGAGGACCTCCTTCATGTATTCTTCGATGATGGCCTGTACCACTTCTCTGACCACAATGCTGATGGTGTTGTGTGGCACCCTCCAGCCGTACTGCATGCTCCTGTAGGTGGTCCCTGAGGCCAGGTGGCGCAGAGTGAGTGCCACCTTGAGCCCAGGTTCCAGGCTGGGCCGGAAGTTGGTGTTTGCCTTGGTCAACATGGGTGTCAGGCGCTGCACAACTTCATCAAACATGGCTGGAGGCATCCTCATGAAGTTCTGGAATGCACGAGTGTCTTCGTTCCTGAGCTCCACCATCAGCTTGTTGTATAGTCCGTACTCTGCTCTTCTCCCGATCCATCTTCGGACCCAGACGCTTCTTGGCCGCCTCTTTTTCTTCCCGTAGTAGAGTTCAGAGAGCCTGTAGATGGCTTCGCACTGTTGCAGAACGATGGTGGCTGCCAAAAGGACTGTGTTACGATCCATGGTGGACATGACTGGATGCTGTGGAAGAGCAAGAGTCAGATGAAGGCTGCAGAGGTCTGCAC
Organism: Laticauda colubrina; assembly: GCA_015471245.1. Taxonomy (NCBI): domain Eukaryota; kingdom Metazoa; phylum Chordata; class Lepidosauria; order Squamata; family Elapidae; genus Laticauda; species Laticauda colubrina. Next base: position 15,873,431 of record BLBF01000017.1, on the reverse strand, counting down.
AGCTGGTCTGCTGGTCTGAAAGTGAGATCCAGATGAGTTGCTCCCCCTTTTTATAGGCAGTATAGGTTTTCCCCTAGGTGTCCCTTTGCATCCTCTAGGCATCCTCTAGACAACCTCTAGACATCCTTATTATCCGAGATAGGTCCTCTCTGCAAACGTTTTTTCTGTTTTAAATGCTTTGTTTCCGTGCTGCATCCGGTAGGCATCCGTTCCGCGTCCGTTCCGCTTCCTCCCTGCGTCTGAGCGGATGCGAGTTGCGCGGATGCGCAGCGGATGCCTCGCGGATATAGCGGATGCGTAACGGATGCCTAGCGGATGCCTAGCGGATGCAGAACGGATGCATTGGATACATTTTCCGCTCAAAAGTTTTGGGCAACCCAAAACTTTCTGAGCGGATGAAACATCAATAAACGGATGCTGGACGGATAGAGAGGAAGCAAAACGGAGGCAGTGAGTACAGAACGGATACATCGCGTTAACCAACGCATGGCAAGCTTTTTTGTCCGTTTTACATCCTCTTTCCATCCGTTGGTGCAGTGTGACAGGGGCTTTAGCTGTATTTATACATTCCAAATGTCTGTCCATTTCAACAGATTCTCATTGACCATACAAGTATACAAAATATATTTTTTCTCTTTTTAACTTATATCTTTCATATTTTGCTGTCTATCCATTGGTACCAGTTATTCCAAATTGTATAGTATTCCAAGTTCTCTTTGTTATTCAATTCATGGTGAGTATCCATTTCTGTGCATTCAAAAATTTTACAAATTATTACCCCATCTGACGGTGTGGTCCAAGCTTGTGCTAGTGCAATTCTTGCTGCCGTAATAATATGTATCATCAAATAATTAATTTTTTTAGGGTATTTGCCCTTAATAATTCCCAGGAGAAACAATTCAGTGTTTCTTGTTAAGTCTTAGAACTGATCTGATCATCTTTTTCAAAGATTACACCAGAGAAACTATTTTTGAAATTGAATGGATTACTTAGAAAAAGAAGTACTGTAGATTCTAGATACTAAATTCATTACTGATGAATACATTCCAAACTTGGGAATTGGATATAAAATCAATATGGTTCCTTTTCAGCCCAGCAAAACAATTTAAAAAAATGTTGTCATCTGTAAGTTATTGGTAAAATACTAAAAGGATATTTTAAACTGGCCCAGGACCCTACCTGCATGCAAACAACCTAAACATATAGTGTCTGTATGTTTCTGTTTAATAGATCAAAACAATAAATATAATTCATCACACATTCTGAGAATTCTTATGACATAAACACTTTTATGGATTCAATGTTAGAATATAACTGCAATAATTGAAAACAGTGCAGTGATGTGACTAATGCTAACTTTGGTAACATTACATTAATTATGTCATTAATTTGATTTGTTTCTAGATTTCAGAAGATTTGAGAGATTTTAGAATAGGCACAGAATGCAATGGGATTTTTTTCTTTGCCTGTTCTGTGTTTTTGGTGTAGAAAATATTGGTTCCAACAACCTTCCATTTTTGCAATTGAATGATTTTATCCTCTGTTGCCTTCTGACCCTTCCAAAGAATCATAGTTCCTAGGATGTCTTACTTGATGCATTTTTGTTTAAGATTATACCCTGTACTTTTTTGTCTCTTTTCCATCCAACTTGCCTATACTACTTTCTCAAGGATATTTTTCTATTGTTTTTTTCAGTGGTGGGATTCAGCTGGTGTTACTACCGGTTTGATGACTTCGTTCTGCGTGCGTGTGTAAAAAATACCAGACACTGTGCTACCTCATTTGAAAAGCTTCTTTATTCCTGCTTTTTCAACCTCAGCTGTGCTGCGCAAAGCAGCTGAGGTTGAAAAAGCAGGAAATAAAGGACAGGTAAGAGCCTGGTCGGGCAGGTAGTCCAAACAGCAGCAAACAGAGAAACGGTTCTGTGTCTGCTGCTCCTCAGAGCTACTGGTTCTATAGAACCGGGTAAAACTGGTAGCATCCCACCCCTGGTTTTCTTCTTTTTTAGGGATGACTGTTGTTTTGATATTTCAATTTTCCATAGTTATGAATGTGCCCCTTTCAACTTCTTTTCTAAGCTTTTTCTTTTTTAATAAGAAAAAATCACCTGTTGCTACCATTCTTATTTTTAGAAGTGGTTGCCGGTTTCTCATTCAAACATTAGTTCTTTATGCAAATTAGATTGTTTAGTATGAGCTTTTCCTTTCTCAGTTTATGAGTTGCATGGCAACATTTTCCAAATACTTAGTTTTATCTAAATAGTCCATTTAAGCCAGTCAGTTTAATATCTCTGTCCTTTCTAAGATCTTAATATATTAGTGTCTCTGTACCGAAGAAAATGATATAAAACTTCTGAATCATCTTTAGATTATTAATCCTAGAAAGACATTTTTAGAGAGATAACATGTTTGAGAAAGTTAATATGATGAATATAAATTTTTTATTCAGTGTGCTGACTTTTTAGAATCACCTTACCATTATTTTCTCTTACTTTGAAAATGATCAGAATAATAATTGTTTTGCAGCATTCAAGTATTGTCATCTCTGTCTCAATCCGGATCTCTGTTATCAGCTGCAGAGGGCTTCAGGAAAGCCATGCCGGCCACAGAAGAAATTCCTGAAGGCCTCTGACAGCAAAAATGAGGCCAGGGTTGACATGCGCAAGTGAGGTTAGTCAGTGGATGACATCCCCCGAAAGTAACACCTTTTTTGGTGTCAAAAAAAAAAAAAAAAAGACAGGGTCTTATTTTCAGGGAAACATGATATATTCACAATAAATTGCAGATAAAATCCATACATTGATTGCAAATATAGGAAGCATTGCAATGCTTTTAGTTTCCATCTTTTTAAAATGCCATCTGGAAGAAAGCTTAACTGTGTGTGTGTGCATGTGTCCAACAATAATGAAGGAGGCATGGTGGTGACAGAAAAGGATTAGTGGGACACCTTGGCATAATTCATCTCAACCTTGAAGACTCATTGGCATTTCGAATGGGGAGGGATAAAAAAAATTGGATAGCATTTCAGACCATACATGGCCTAAAAAAAAACTGACATGAACTGACCGTAGGTAAAAGAACAGGCCAGTTTTCTTGCTAGAAATAACATTATTGCTATAAGATGTTGTGTACACACATGTGCACATGCAAACTATATTTGTATATTAATGAAAATCTAACAACATTGGATGATGCACAGAAGAATGTTAACATGAAAGCAGTTTCCTAGTGATCATAGAAATAATAAATAAGAAGGAGCAAGGGGATAAAACATATCTTCAGGGGAACAAATTCCATAGTATCAAGGCTATTATAGAAATTCCTGTCTTCATACCATGTTCTTCTTGAACATAATCTGTGTGAAGTAATCCAATCCTATGCTATATAGATTTTTATAGAAGATATAAATCACTTTGAACTGGGCATTTATTCTTTATTTCTCCAATGAGCTGCTCAGAGCATCCAGTAGTGGGAGGTGCTTAGTCTCCGCATTCACAGGCTGAATGCCACCCTCCAGTGGTTCCTGCCAGCGATCCGGCTGAAGCAACTCCAAACACAAAGTCAGGGTTCCACCCAAGGCTCTCTTATCTCTCCTCTGGTGGTCCAAACCGATTATCAACAGAGGCTGTCTCTTCAAGGAGCCACAAAGACTCACCATCACCACAGATGCCAGTCTGTTTGGATGGGGAGCTCAATTTCAGTCTGTCAAATGCACAGGCAGATTGGCTAAGCAGAGCCACCATAGATCAATCGGAGTGGCGCTTCCACCCATCTCTGTTTCAAGAAGCGGCACGGATATTTGGTCAGCCGATGGTGGACCTATTTGCTTCCCCTCTCAACTCAGCTCCCGAGATTTTTTCCAGGTACCCATCCTAAGGGGCGGAGAATTTCAACTCGATCCGCTGTAGTTGGCCCCGGGTCTCCTGTATGTATTCCCTCCACTTCTGCTGGTTCTCAAGGTCATCCAGAAGTTACTAGACAAGAGAGCACAATTACTTCTAGTAGCAACTTACTGGCCAGATGGCCATGGTTTGCAGACCTCCGCAGTCTCTTGGTAGCTCCCCCCTGGAGAATTCCATCAGAATCTCATTAACTCAGGGGCCCCTTCAACATCCGGACTCTCAATGGTTATAATTGACCATCTGGAGGTTGAGTGGAGTGGTTTGAAGGCCGGAAAGCTCTCCAATAGGGTTACCGACACTATCCTAGCTGCCAGACGCCCCTCAACAATTCACATTTACAACGCCACATGGTCCACCTTCTGCAAAAGGGTGTAGTAAGTTTCAAATTGATCCTACCTCTCCCTCTGTCGCTCAGACTCTAGAGTTTTTATAGGAGGGACTTGATAAGGGGTTGTCACTCAAAGCAGGTGGTGGCCTTGGCATCAGTTCTCACTTGCGAGGGCTTCAGTTCTCTTTCATATCATCCATACATAAGGTTTTCCCTTGAGGAGCCTCCAATTTACACCCTCTAGCAGTGCACCGTTATCCCATCTGGGACCTTATCAAAGTCCTTGTGGCTCTGACTAAGGGACCTTTTGAACCTTTGAAAACACCAAGTCCTCACTTCTGACGTACAAAGTAGTTTCCCTTGTAGCGATCACTTTCACTCGTCATGTTTCGGAAATTGGAGCCTTGTCCATCAGACAAGATCTCTGCATTTTCATGCTGATCGAGTGGTTCTTCGCCTCAATCTCACATTTATGCCCAAGGTCAATTCGGCCTTTCATAGAGCACAAGAGCTTATTCTTCCAAATTTTTGTCCCAGTCCATCACAGGGGATGGAAAGACAATGGCATAAGTTTGATGTGAGGCGTGCACTGCAAATCTATATCAAGCGTACAACGGTTTTTAGGAAATTGGAGGCTTTATTTGTGTTCTTTCAGCCCAATATTCAAGGTTGCATAAGTCTCACCATCTACGATAGGCCGTTGGATATGGGCTGCAATAGCAAAAACATATCAGACCCAATCTCTGCAGGTGCCTAAGGGCATAACAGCTCATTCAACAAGGAGTGCAGCAACTTTAGCAGCATGCGTCACACAAGCATCAATAATTGAAATCTGTCGGGCTGCGGCTTGGGCTTCACCATCGCCCTTCATTAGACATTACAAAATTGATGTGCTTGCTTCTGCTGAGGCTTCCTTCGGCAGAATAGTTCTGCAAAGGGTCCACAGAGACCAGGAGGAGATTCCAGACCAGACAGAGTCCCACCCATAGGGCAGGCCAAACTTTGGTATGTCCCACTACTGGATGCTCTGAACAGCTCATAGGAGAAAGGGCATTAGTACTTACCTGATACGCCCATTCTCTTTGAGCTGTGAAGAGCATCCAGCCCCACCCTTTTTTTCCATCTGGTGGGGTCCTGTTTCAGCCAATGAACTTTTTTATATGTGAGGATGAGAGCGCTTTTTTCTCTCGTCTTCGCCAAAACTGGGGAACGCTGAGGAGTCACGTGGTGGAGGAGGAGCGTTCCACAAATCAAGCTCAGCCTGTGAATGCAGAGACCAAGCACCACCCACTACTGGATGCTCTTCACAGCTCAAAGAGAACGGGCGTATCAGGTAAGTACCAACGCCCTTTTTCATCATCTGTAGATAGATGACGCAGAACATAAGTAGAGCTACATATCTTAGTAGGTGAAATAGAGCTTTCCAAAAATGTGCCATGAACTGGCAACCTCTTTCAGAAATGAGATGATTCGGTCAGAAATCTATTTAATAAAAGGATGAATAATGTGAGGAATAGAGGAGAGGCTGTGACAGGAAGTGAAACATGCAGTCAAGAGAGGAAAAATAAGTTATTGCCAGAATGGTATCCAGGACCTTGAGACAGAGTACTTCAGAAATAAACTTTGAAGCTGCAAAAGAGAGAGTGTAACAGTTGAAACACATTGTTGAAAAGACTCTCTTAGCCTGCAATACTTGAGACAAGAAGCAGCACAGACTTTGATATCTTCTCTAATGGAAGGCCATTAAAAGTCACAGAGAAGAAGAGTGATTTTAACTAATCCTAAATCTCTACTCAACTGGCTATTGTGACTGCTGTAAGACTTCTCTTAAGAGAAGGAAAAAGATCCAGTATAGCTAGTTGTTGTGAAGCAGTCCCTCCTGCTCCCAAGAAAAGATGATGAGGGGGAAAAACTAGGGATACTCTGAAAGTTAGCTGTCCAAGCCAGTAGATATGTGGGATAGAAGTCAACTTCTCTTGTAACAACCTGGACTGAAACAATTTTTCAGGGTCTCTCAGACCTCTGATTACTAATATTTATTATACATGAGTAGTCTATTTTTAAATGAGAAATTAACATGCAGACAAGTTAAGATTGGAAGATTCTGATCCATTTTCTCACTGGGGATATGTTTTGTCTCTTTTTAAGGTGGGATAGGTTGCACCTGTTGGTGGCTTTGGAAATAGCTGCAAAACTTCTTGTCATTGTGACAACCAGCTGTCACAGCAGGGCAGGTGCTGAGGGGGTGACAAAGATTTCCAGGTGCAGAATGAATGTGGGAGGATCATAGTACAAGAAATAATCCAGTTTACATGTTAAGTCATTGGAGTTCTTGTTCTGCAGGCTGGGAGATATACAAGATAAGTTTGTTAAAATGGGAAAAAATGTGACCTTGTGACCTTCTGTATAAATCTATGAGAAGTTGGAACTTTGTAAGTTGCTTGATACATCATGGAAGATGATGCTAATGTTCTAAAGCATCTTTGATAGCCAAAAACTCTTCAGTAAAAATACCATAATTTGGTATGTTTCTCCTGGTTGGGAGGTCGTCAGTATTTTGGGGGAAAAGATATAGGGGAACAAGCTGTCATCAAACTCTGGAGCAGATTATGGAAACTAATCAGCAACATTCTGAACCACAAAGGACAGTGTGGATCTGACTAATGAACAGTAGTAAAATAAATGCTTATTTGAACAGAAGAAAACCTTTTGGGGTTTTGGAATCCTACCTGAAAAGGATCCTTTTCTTGATAAGAGAGCAGTACAGTTGGCTGGAAAGGGATTCTCAGTTTACATCCAGGATGTGAGGGGTCTGTAAATATTTTCACAGCCCTCTTTTTGACTTGTGCAGTATACAGATCCTCAATGGAAGGCAGGTTGGTAGCAATTGTTTTTTCTGCAATCCTAGTTATCCTCTGAAGTCTGTGTCTTTTTGGGTTGCAGAACCAAACTAGACAGTTATAGAGGTGCAGATGACAGACTCAATAATTCCTCTGTGGAACTGCATCAGCAGCTCCTTGGGCAGTTTGAGCTTTCTCAGTTGGTGCGGAAAGAACATTATTTGTTGTGCTTTTTTAATGATGTTTTTGATGTTAGGTGTCCATTTTAGATCTTGAGATGATAGAACCTAGAAATTTGAAGGTCTACTGTTGATGTTGTGTTGACTAGTATTGTAAGAGGTGGTAGTATGGGAGGGTTTCTCCTAAAGTCTACCACCATTTCTACAGTTTTTAGTGTGTTCAGTTCCACATTGTTCTGGTCACACCACGAGGTAAAGAAAGAAAAGAAATGGAAAGAAGTTCCAGTTTCCTTTGCAGTGAATGATTACAAAATTACCCATTCCTCTATGACAAACTTTTTTTTTTTTTAAAAAATTCAAAATCACAAATCATGTGCATATTTTTCATGCAAATAGTGCAGGTATTTGCTAAACCAGTACTCTGAGATTATCATACTTGGAGGATAATTATTTTTGATTCAGGAAGTTGCCAAAGTTAACCCAGTGATATCCTTTAGGACTGTTAACAGGACATCTGGGCTGCAATCCAAGCAAGACATTGGAATTGATCCAGTAACAGTGGAATTGTTAGAAATTCTGTAGATGTTATTTAATCTAGAGATTTGAATATATGCTGCCTTGTCATGTCTTTTGTGAATAATGTAAAGGCAAATGTACTGTCAAAGATTCATAGTGAACATAGTATTTCCCTCCAATCTTTCCAGATAAAAACAAGATTAGCTAAATAAATTTATTAATAATAAATAAATTTATTACAATTGGAAAGTTACACATATAAGCAAGTTCTTGTCCCATGGCACCTTCTTCATCCACTAGTTAACATGGTTAAAACTAGAGCCCCTTTGAGTCTGTGGTCAGGAGGCTGCTCATTTCCTGGCCTTGAAGGTCCTTGTCACCTGCCTCTTGTTGACTCAAAAGCTGATTGTGAGAATCAGAAAACTCTGTCATACAATTTCAACTCTTATATTCTATGTGAAATATTGGTGTACAGCTTTAACTTATGGGAAATTGTTCTTGAAATTTTGGAAAAAGTATCTGCTAATGAAAAGAAAAATATCTTTTGCAGGCAATCAAAAAATGTCATTATCTCATGTTCACATATTTTATAGTCAATGAATGAAATATTTTGGACATGGCCTGTTTTTCTAAAATATAAAATTACAACTACTGGATATATCTGATCATGGCCTAGATGCAGTTTAATGGTACCAAATATCAGACTGAAAACTGTGTTAAAACATAATTTCATAACTGTGTGTAATTCCTAGAACCGTCTGGTGCTCATAGTTTCCATGCAATTTTCCAGCTGATGATTGATATAATTGAGAAAAATGGGTATTGAAGATCAGTCCATCTGGAGAATATCCTGTTGTAGAAAACATTTACAATATATCACTGAAACACAGTTTGGTCACTGTAAAGTTGTAGATTGTAGAAGAAAGATGGTGTTTTAGAGTTGCCCAGTGATTTGTGCATTACAGCAGATGGCAACACCAAAGTGATTTGACTCATCTTGAAAAGGCTAACTTGGCTAACTGGTTAGTACTTGAATAGGAGCTTACCAGGAAATTTCAGAGATGTTGATTAGATTGAAAAGTAAATAAATAGAATATCCCAGAATGCTATGAAAGAGACCATTCCTTGCATAACTTTTATCCTCTTGTGCTTGAAAGTCTATCTCCAGAAATAGCTATACTAATAATGTCTGCTCTAGTCATTTTAAAATATGGAGAGAAAGATATTTGACAGATACGTAGATAGCATGGTCATTCTCCTATGAGCTGTTCAGAGCATCCAGTAGTGGGAGGTGCTTAGTCTCTGCATTCACAGGCTGAGCTTTATTTGTGGAATGCTCCTCCTCCACCACGTGACTCCTCAGTGTTCTCCAGTTTTTGCTCAGCCTCGTGCGAGACAGGCAGTGCCTTGGATACTTCTTTGACTGAAACAGGAATATTAGCAGGTTGGATTGCAATTCGGTTTTCCTTTGGTTTTCTTTGTCTTTAGCCTTCAATCCTTATCAGTCTGAGAGTCCGGTTTAAGGGAAGCGCTGTTCACGCCCCCCCCCCCAAAAGAGGTGGCAGGAGGCTTTTGGAGCTGCTCTGCACCACCTCCCCACAGCCAAAATTTCCTTACCACTGCCAGTTTGATTACCGCTGTGTCTTTATTCCGTTTGCTTGCTAGCAGCTTGATGTTTCGTTTTAAAACTCGTATCACCTTTACCCCCCCACCCCCAAAATGCCATTTCTTCAGTGGGGAAGTTAATTAGTATTAATTCCCCTTTTTTCTCTGCCGGTCTGTTGATTTGAGAGCTCAGGCTTCGTTTGAGCTTCGGCTTTGCTTGCAAGGCGGTAAGCTGCTGCTGAGAAGCGCGCAAAAAAACTTTAACTGCTGGATGCCATCTTGAGTGCCACCTCGTGGCTATGCGCCTTGTCTGTCTTTTCTGAGCTGTGTGAGGTATTTTCTGCTCAAAGCAGCAGAATCCCTCCAGGATTCTGAGAGCAATTTTACCCTCATTTTGGCTACCTGCACTTGAGGATAATTAATTCGCTTTTAAAATTGTTGGCTTAACCCTCACAGCCTCATTCTCAGTGGCACAGCAGCAAGCACCTAGGCCAGTGTCCGCCTGTGCAGGGAAGCTGCTGAAGGCCCTTACAATCATCAATCTTGGCCTTAGGCATTCGCTATTTGGCTAATTGGATTACTCATTAATATTATTATTATTAATATTATCATTAATATTATTGATATTGGAATATAAATATATCACTACTCATAGGAGCAATTACAAAGCAATTATAGCAATAATATAATAATTATTACAATCATAATCACTCATGGTAACAAACTACTTAACAGTATAATATTTTAATTTTCAATTAAATATTACTGAGATACGACTCATTTTTTAAATATATATATCTATATATATACCAGCAAAATAAAAAGAACAAATAAAATAAAAGGGGGCAATAAGAACTTTATCAGGGCAACCATTTTTGACTCAGATCGGACCCTGGGCATGCCAACCGCCTTGTACACAAATTATATTCAATTACTGTTATTCTAATTTTTACCAAAATGGCAGATGGTGGCATCTCTCAGGCACCTTGCTTGAAGGCAGAAGCCAAATCAAAACACAGTGGAAATTCTAAAGCCTCAGAAAGGGATGCCTTAAGGCACCATAAGGCCTTACAAAAGCAAATAGACAGATATACTCGGGAGGTCCACGCTGTATCTCAGGGTGCCCCCTCTTCCAGTCCGTCAGTTTCTTCACACCCTCCTCCTCCTCTAGATCTCTCCCTTTCATCCAGGTGCAGCTTGACTCCACAAGGACAACAGGCCGAAGTGTCTGGAACACCAACCAGACGGGCCCCTGAAGCCACATTCACTCTGACAGCCGCTGGTCTTTGCCAGGGTGACAGCTTAATTGAGGAGGTTCCAGAAAGGATGAAAGCCTGGATGGAGATGGCTATTCGCCAAGGGATTGCAGCGGGGCTTCAACATGCGGTAGTGTCCAGACCTTACCCGATAGACCAAGAGCTCCAACCACTGAGGTCACTGACCAGGTCGGAACAACATCAGACCCAGGTACATTTACAGCGGGAGACCTCCCTCCAAGGGCCGGAGGAGGAGGAGGAGGAAGTAGATCAAATCTTTCAAATGGCTGAGTCTGAGGTGGGATCAATTCACGATAGCGAGCTCCTGTCAGAGGCAGACCCCTTAGAAGGGGAAATGTCTGAGGATGAAGGTCTTATTCCTGACCAGCCTGCTTTTACAGGCTTATTCTAGCCACAGCTTTTCAAGTCTCTCTTGTTTAATGCAAAGAACATTGCAGGCCTAAACAAGCCAAAACCTTCTGACACACCTGACCCTTCAGGGGAAGGACCAGATGACATGATCTTCAACCAACCGGTAGTTGAAGCAGAGGTAATTCTAATCCCACCCATATTTTCGAACCTGGTGCAGAAGGAGTGGGCTTCTGCAGTGTTATACACCTCCCCAACTGGACAGGATAGGAAATATTTCAACTTGGACCCTGATTTTGCAAAGTTACTGGGCACTCCCGAGATAGACGAGCCTATAGTGGATTTAGTGTCCCCCTATATTCCCAGTGAGGCACTGGAGGCCTTAAAGCCAGAGGAAAAATGGGTCGAGCTAGCCCTACGCAGACCTCATCAGTCTGATGCGTGGCCTATGAGATCAGCCACGGCTGCCTCCTTTTTCACGCGGTCATCTCTTAGATGGCTTCGTCGTTTGAAACAACATGTTCCTTCTTCTAACATCAGGGCACACTAAGACATTGCCAAACTTACGGCAGCTGCTGAATTCTCTGCCGATGCTCCCTATCACACAGTCAAGTTTTCAGCAAGGGCCATTACCTCGCATGTCATAGTGCGTCGCTTGCTATGGTTAAGACACTGGCAAGCCGACTTCAAACACAAATCCAAGCTGGCCTCCTCCCCCATTGTGGGAGACAGATTGTCCCTTCCCTGGATCTGCTACTAATTGAAACACGCAACAAATAGAAAATTCTCCCTTCCCTTTTTCGGAAGTCAGATTTCAGAAGCCCCCAGTCCTTTTGGAGGGGATCCTCTCAATCTTTCTATCAGGGATCCTTCTCTTCCAGATACCAGAGACCCCCAGTAGTTAGACCAGGACAACAACCAGATAGTTCCGACTCAGTGGATAGAAGTAGAAGAGGTGGTCAATCCAAAAGATCCTTTCAGGGAACAGGGAACAGGCCCTTCCGGCGAACAAGATAACTCCCGGGACCCAATTCCCATTGGCGGATGTCTTAAATTATTCGCTAACCAATGGGACTCCTCTACCTCTGACGCCTGGGTCAGAGATACAGTTAGATTTGGACTTGCGCTGGAGTTTAGATCCACTCCCCCAGATTCCTTCATGTCATACCCTCCTTCCAGAGACCCGGTCAAGCGTAATCTCATGGATTCCGCTATCCAACATCTAGTGGATATACGAGCCATCCAACCAGTAGCGACCAACCAACAAGGGCAAGGTTTTTATTCACATCTTTTCATTGTGGGGAGCTCATATCCAGTCGCTCACAACCCAAGGCCGATGGTCCATCATAGAACAGTCATGCAGTATAAACTGGCTGGAACTTTGCGCAGTACTCCTGGCCCTTCGGAATTTTTTCCCCCAGGTACATGGTCAGCACATACTGATACTGACAGACAATGTAACAGCCAAAGCTCACATAAACAAGCAGGGGGTCTCACAATCAAAGCAGCTAATGCGGGAAGTGGAGCACCTGTGTCGCTGGGCGGAGAATAGCATACTTTCCATCAAAGCAGAACACAGTTTGGGTCTGTCGAATACACAGGCAGACTGGCTATGCAGGACCACCATAGATCAATCAGAGTGGCGCGTCCACCCATCCCTCTTCCAAGAAGTGGCACGGACATTTGGTCAGCCGGTGGTAGACCTATTTGCTTCCCCTCTCAACACTCAGCTCCTGAGATTTTTTTCCAGATACCCATCCCAAAGGGTGGAGAATTACAATTCGCTCCACTGTCGTTGGCCCCCGGGGCTCCTGTATGCATTCCCTCCACTTCCACTGGTTCCCAAAGTCATCCAGAAGTTACTAGACGAGTGAGCGGAATTACTTCTAGTCGCGCCTTATTGGCCCAGATGGCCATGGTTCGCAGACCTCCGCAGTCTCTCAGTAGCCCCCCCCCCTGGAGAATCCCGTCAGACAGAATCTTATTAACTCAGGGGCCTCTTCGACATCCAGATCCTCAATGGTTACAGTTGACCATCTGGAGTTTGAGCGGAGTGGTTTGAAGAGCGAAAAGCTCTCCAACAGAGTTATCGACACTATCTTAGCCGCCAGAAGCCCCTCAACAATTCGTATTTACAACGCCACATGGTCAACTTTCTGTGAATGGTGTTGTAAGCTTGAAATTGATCCTGCCTCTCTGTCACCCAGATTCTAGAGTTTTTACAGGAGATACTTGATAAGGGGTTGTCACCTAATACGTTAAAAAGGCAGGTGGTGGCCTTGGCATCAGTTCTCTCAAGGGCCTCAGTTCTCTTTCACATCACCCACGCAAAAGATCTTTCCTTCGAGGAGCCACCAATTTATGCCCTCCAGCAGTGCACCATTATCCCACCTGGGACCTTAACAAGGTCCTTGTCTCTCTCACTAAAGGTCCTTTCGAACTTTTGAAATTGTCAAGTCTCCAATTTCTCACGTACAAAGTAGTTTTCCTGGTAGCGATCACTTCCACTCGTTGTATCTCGGAAATTGCAGCCCTTTCTGTCAGACGAGATCTCTGCATTTTCATGCTGATCGTGTGGTCCTTTGTCTCGATCCCACATTTATGCCCAAGATCAATTCGGTTTTTCATGGAGCTCAAGAGCTTATTCTTCCAAATTTTTGTCCCAGACCATCACAGGGGATGGAAAGACAATGGCATAAGCTTGATGTGAGGCGTGCTCAGTGAATGTACATCAAGTGTACAGCAGCTTTCAGGAAATCAGAGGCTTTATTCATGTCCTTTCAGCCAAATTCTCAGGGTTGCAAGGTTTCACCATCTACGATAGGCTGTTGGATACGGGCGGCAATAGCAAAAACATATCAGACCCAATTTTTGCCGGTGCCTAGGGGCATAACATCTCATTCAACAAGGAGTGCAGCAACCTTGGCAGCATGGGCCACACAGGCGTCAATAACTGAAATCTGTCGGGCCGCGGCTTGTGCTTCCACATCGCCCTTCATTAGTCACTACAAAATTGATGTGTTTGCTTCTGCTGAGGCTTCCTTCAGCAGAAGAGTTCTGCAAAGGGTCCATAGAGACCAGGAGGATATTCCAGACCAGACAGAGTCCCTCCCATAGAACAGACCAAGCTTTGGTATGTCCCACTACTGGATGCTCTGAACAGCTCATAGGAGAAAGGGCATTGGTACTTACCTGACATGCCCATTCTCTTTGAGCTGTGAAGAGCATCCAACCCCACCCTTTTTTTTGTCTGGTGGGCCTGTTTCGGCCAATGAACTTTTTAGTATGTGAGGATGAGAGCACTTATCTCTCTCGTCTTCGCCAAAGCTGGGGAATGCTGAGGAAGAGTCATGTGGTGGAGGAGGAGCGTTCCACAAATCAAGCTCAGCCTGTGAATGCGGAGACTAAGCACCTCCCACTACTGGATGCTCTTCACAGCTCAAATTGAACGGGCGTGTCAGGTAAGTACCAACGACCTTTTACCCACCCATATAATAACTGTGTTTTATGTAGATGGGCTGTGGATTGTACTGTGAAAGCCAGTGTCTATAGCAATAATGTGAGAAATGTACTCTCTTAAAAGTAAAGGTTAGGGTTACTGTGGTGTTAAATTATATGGAATCTGTCCATCTATGAAAAACTCTAGATTTATTGTGAACTAAGCAGAGCTAAAAGAATTGTTTTACTGCAATGGTGAGATTCTTATACTATTTCAAAATCTTGGCTTGTTGATGTGATAATTTTCTACTTATGAATTATTTTTCTTTCAACACAATGGAAGGACTGGAATTGGATGGGCCAAGATTCAATCTGTTATGAAAAAACTGTCTTTATTTCTTCCTTCCTTCATCCCTCCCTCCCTCTCTTTTTTCTGTATGATAAAATAATGGAAATAAAGATTAGACTGCCAAGTTGGAAGATAAATCTAGGACTTTTGCATTAGTTTTTACCAAAATGCATTTTGTTTGATATGCAGATCAATCTTTGATCTGATCCAACAGCATTACACTTCTAAAAATAATGGAATCATTTCAGGTAAAATTTGTCCTCACTTTAACTGCCATTCCTCTTCATGCTTGGAAAATATACTTCAAAGCATGATATGATTTTTATTCAAAAGTAAACCATGTTTCAATGGTGCTTCTTCCTAAGTAAGTCACATAAGGAGATACCACAATGCTTAATTTAGAAAGGTTCATAAATTTAAACTGAAGTATTCTAGCTTATGTGGATTTGAATTAGCCAAGAGGTACATTCTGGAACTGTTGCAGGTTCTCTACTTAACATTTTATTTTATGGAGTTGAACATGTAGAACTTGCAGACCAGTCTTATGTATTAAGAATCAGTTTCAGAATATACATCTCTTTAGCATCAGGAATAAATTATTTTCTCTTTAGAAGTTACGACTGTAACATTTATTAGTATGTATTGTACAATTTATTGTATACTTCTTGGATTCACTTTTAAATGAAAAGACACAAAAACACTAATAAATAAATTCTATGTCTGCCAAATATTAAAATGTTAAAAATTTGAATATTTGACTGGGTAAGCAGAATTGTGCCTGAAAACCAGGCTATCCATATTCAGTTCAAAGGCTTAAGTGTGTATGTATGTAAAAGATGTGTTTATATTTATGTTCCAAATAAAACATGTTTATATTTTATTTACATCACTCTACATTGGGCATAAGTCAAATCTGTTATTGCCTGTATCTTTTTGCAGTGTTATTGCATTTCCTTTTTCAGAAATGAGAAGTCAGCAGTATATCAGCTCTTGTTGAAACATCTGCTTGAGGATTTCAGTACTAAAATATTGTCTAGGCTAATACTGTTAATATATAAATACAAGTAAGACATATCACATTTTTGGATATATGTTAGAGCTGCGTGTATATGAGCATTTTTAGGCGTCAATGAGCCTCTAAACCTGACCTGTGGATTGTCATGACATGTTTTGAAATATTAAGTGAAATCTGGCATGTGAGATTTTTGAGAACCAAATGAAAACATTTTTTTTTAATGTAGCAGGCAGCTTTTAATGTTTCTTCTGCACTGAAGAAAATACAGTATTGTAGGCTATTTATTGCTAGGTATGAAATACAGGTTGAAGAGCCTTCTATTCAGCCAGCTAGGCCTGAGGTAAACTCTATTTCACAAAGGGAATTTTGATTATGGTCTCCAGCTTTATAACACTTTCAAGAGGCAAGTGGGAAGAGCTACCAAAAAAAAAAAAAGGGGGGGGGAGGGGAAGTAAGTTGGATTGGAGCCACTAACGTCATCTAAGTAAATCTGCTCTAGGACTGAAGCCATAAAATGATTGCCAGCTTCAAACTGCACTTTGGCCTTTTCTTGTCAATGGTTACATTTTTTTTCCAGCATGCTATCCTTTTGTAGTTTCTGTTTAAATGTGCTTGCAGTATTGTGTTCAATCTAAAAGTCCCAAGTTATCCTCTTTTTCTACCTTCCCAGCCTCCCTGTGTAGCCGGGCCTGCTAATGGCTTCTGCCTTTGTTCATAGAAATGTTCAGATCAAGTGGGGGACAGCATTTTTTTCCCCAAATGTTGAAGGAATTGGAAATTTTGTATCTGCACTTTGAGCCTTCCACATCTTCAAGAGTCTTAACAGAATGTTAATGTGTGAATGTTGTTTTTTGGCAGATTTTTGCGAAGCATACAATTGAATGGTCCAAAATTTTGGTGTTGTCACTTGGTCTTTGATTAAATCAGAATGGTATAAATATTGCAGATTGACATTAGTTAAAGAAATTTTGATTAAAAACATGCCTGTAGAGTTTATTTTCCCATTTAATTTCTGGGAAGGGGAGGTTCCATAACACATTCGATACCTACCTGTTACTTGTTTTTTGTTTTGAATACTGTATGCATGTAGCAAAAACAGCATTATGTTTCAGTTGCAAAGTCTGAATGATTAATTGCCAGTCCTTCTTAGGTCTCTTATAAATCTTCAGAATGATTTTAGATAATACAGTAATCGGAACATACATGTTGAAAAAGAAGCTGAAATCAAATGTAAATTGAAATGATAGGGTTTTCCCCATCCCAGCCATAACAGAGATTTGTTCTGCTTTTAAACTATGAATTAAGCCTCATTTAGGCTTGATGTCAGGTTTCTGAATCTTGTGATTAGGAGCATATTAAAACCAGTATCTTGCTCATGAATCATTAGATGACTCAGTTCCTGAAACCACTACAAGCTTCTCAGTTTTTGGTTACAACCAAAAGCAGGAAATTCAGTGCTGAATAACTTCCTTTCCTAGTGCTGGCTATATCAGGGTCAGTGGTTAGTAGATGCTGCTTTTGTAAGCAATAGGAAGATGTTTGCCTCCAGAGCTCCGTTTGCTGAAGCAGTTTATGATCTGTGGTCTTGGTTATGAATGTCTGAAGATTGAAATCTGCAAAAGTGAATCAGAACTATTATCTGGATTTTTCAAGAATAAAATATAGTTTATTTTAAAAATACATAGAACACTTTTTAACTCTTACTTTTTCCCCAAAAAAGTTTTTATTTTTTAAGAAAAAGCTTGGTAGGAAACAGGCTAAAAGACACAAAAGCACAAAGAGGAAAGAAAAACTTTAGGGGGAAAATGTGATTTGTCTTCCTCCCTATTATCCTTCCTTAAATAGCAAGTCTCAGCCTAGCCTTGGCTGTGTTTGTCTTAAATATCACCAAGGCCAGGATGAAGTTTGCTCTCTAATTCAGCCTTGGGTGCTACTAAATCCATTTCTGTAGGTGAACAACAGCCTGTACATTGACTTGGGTCCAGCAAATGCAATTTTGTCCTGGGCCTAATATTTTTTCCTCACACATTCTGGACAAAACAGATTTCTTTTATTATATTAAGAGCTTTTCTTTTCCTTTTATTCCCTGCAATAGTTTTCTAAACCTGAAATTTTCTGAGCCAAAATAAATTTGACATTACAATTGTTTTCAGATTGATTGGAGACATTTAGATGTTGTACCTTGTGTAGTGGCCTGGTAGTTGCCTGACTACCATGAAGTAGTTGTAAAGCAATGTACCTGGGATGGGGGTGTTGTTGGGATTTAAAAGCAACATTTGCTATTAATGATATCCTGAGGCCAGTAGACATGCAACTATGTATATATGTATATATGCTGTTAATTGGCTTTTGCCATTCTAAGTTCCAAAATGAAAGCTTTCAAATTACAATAGATTTATAGCACAAATACAAATAGATTCATTGTGAGGTAAATAGGTAGGTTCCCTTTCCCTTTCCTTCTTTTTGAGATTAGAAAAAAAATGTACATCTTAGGTGTGGTAAGTAATCTAATCCTCAGTGTAGTAAGAATTTGTGATATGTTTTGCTGTGTGGCTTTCATGTCGCTACTTCCCCTCAGGTTTAATTCATGGAACAGCAGGCATTCAAATTTGGAAAAATAGTAGAGGAATTTCTGCTGCTTGAAGCATTTTTGAAAGACAGGCCATTTTGACTATGAGTATGCAAGAGAATTCTCATGTAGTATGTTGCATCTGCCCTTGCTGATCCTCATACTTTACTGTCCTTAATGATACTATGATTATTAATGATGATGCATTCCATAAATTCCACTAACTTTCCTACATTCCATGTCATCATCATTTACATTGTTTTTGGAAGTTCTTCCAGGAAAAGCTTTCAAGAAGTTATTGTGCTTTGTACCCACAAAGGGGGAAAAGTGAAGTCACAACTCTGAAAAGAGCACTCCAAGAGGAATGCAAGGTCAAAGGAAGGACATTATAAATGTCTGTCAGCAGAAATTCCATCTTCAGGCACAACATGACCAGGAAGTTATTTCCAAGGTCATTAACAAGAGAAGTCAGAAATATAGGCAACAAGCCAAGCTGAAAACAGTGGCTTGGTAAAACTGCTGTGGACATTATTTCAGCACCTGTCTATTCCCTTCTGAAGGCTTCTGTGCCTTGCTTGTAAGTCTCGATACTTTTCAAGGATGATCAAGTTAAATATCTCTCTGCCAAATGTAACTCCCAAATAGATTATCTGTTCCCAGATCACATGTTCCTTCTTCTTTCTGCCTTTGGGACCAACCTTTGAAATACCCATGTCATGTTTATCTTCTGTCTATCCTGATCAAGACTATTCTTTGGGCTCAGCAGTAAGGTCAGACCATTAGGGAATGCCATCTGACCTTTCTCTAACTTTAGAATTTAAAAGTGCTGCCCAAAATTGTAACTGCTATCACCACATTTCAGGGACAGCACACTTTGCAGTTGGGTTTTGGCAAAAAAAAACAAACCCAAACATATGGCCTCCTTGAGTTGGTCCCTATGGAGCCATCCCATCAATCTTTCTCTGCCTGCATTAATATTTAATACAGAAGAATGACCAGGAGGGAATATCTCTGTTCCTGAGAGGGACCAATGGATGGCAAACTGATGGTTCAAATTAATTTTTCCTACTATAAAACTCTGGATGTGCTCTTTCTCTCTCTATACGTATTCATATGAAAGAATGGATTTAGAAAACTCTAAATACATTCCTGGGATTCAGTTGAAGTTAAATGTTACATGTTGAAATAATTCATCAACCAAATTATTCTAAAATTGATTAAATCAATAGATTAAAATATTTGGAGATTAGCTTAAAACTTATTACTTCAGGGCTTCATGTTGGAGATTAGTGTGAAATAAATTATTTGCTAAGAATTGATTTACATAACCATGCTTTTCATCTGATTCAACTAAATAAGTATACCTTTCTGGACTTATCTTCCCCCTTCCCCTTAGGTAGCACTTGGCATATAACAGAAGTTCAGACTTTATCCCCTCCAAACACTCAGGCACCTTAATGTACTCAGTCACTATAAAAATCATTATATTTTTTTCTGTGACACAAGTTGAACACCGATGATAATGCTTGAAAAGATGTACCCAAATCAGGCAAAAGAACAGCTGAACATCTGGCAGATAGCATATGGACCATGACCCTATTGGAGGGTATGAGTTGGAGGTCAGCTACCATTGATTTATGTTTCAAATTAGAAACATTTAGATTCTGAAAGCCAGCCTTTATTATGTAAATAGGAGCTCATCTGAAAATTTTGGGGGGTAAGGGGAATGAGAAACACCTTAAGATACTTGATTGAATCACTTGGTGCCATGGTTCCATCTAAGTTGGAAGGAAGCAAGAACTATAGAGATTTCAGTAAGGTATCTTTAAAGCTAATCTGGGATAAATATAAAATCTTAAAAGCTATAAGGGGACTTTCCCACCCATATTTATAGTGAACTAATTAAGGCAGAGTCTATCTGAATAATTTGAAACTTTTCACATGTTCTTGTCACCTGGGCTACCATTTATTAGATTAGCTGCTAACTGACTTGCGGAACATCTCTTATTGTTGATGTGAGTATTTTTCAAATTTGGCAAGTATAAGATGTGTGGACTTCAACTCCCAGAATTCCCCAGTTAGCTGGTCTATGCAACTTTCTCAGTCTCCTCACAGTCGCTTATGATTCCAACTAGAAAATGTAAGTAGGTATGCTTAATATATGGTAAAAGCAGAAATTAAATTTGGAGTCTTTTAAAATATCTTCCTAAAAAATTAATGCAGGGATTAAAGGCCCTGTCACACTGCCCAACGGATGCAAAACTTATGTAAAAAGGACACAACGGATGAGCAAAATGTTCCATCCGTTGTTATCCGCTCTCAAAAGGGGCAAAAATTTGCATAACCGGAGCGGATAACACGGAAAGGAATGGACGCGGGGAGGACGCAGAGTGGATGGAAAGCGGATGCGGAACAGAAGCCCAGCGGATAGGAGTGGATGGCACATCCGCTGGGCTTCCGGGGGACCTCAGCAAAGCGGACGCGGAACGGATACAGCGGATGCACAGCGGATGAAGCGTATGCATAGTGGAAGCCTAGCGGATGCACAGCGGAAGCCAAACGGATGCCGAGCGTTAATTGCGCATGCGGGGGGGGATGCATTGCATAAGCCACGCGGATATAAAGGGAAGCAGCTCGCAGGTGGCCAGCATTCGGAGGAAAGACCTGCTGCCGGATACATCGAGTCCTTGCCTGCCCTGCCTGCATGCCCGCCTGACAGCCTTCCTGCCAGCCTGCCTCCAAGCCTCCTGGCCAGCCTCCCTGCAAGCCTTGCTGCCAGCCTGCCTTCTAGCCTCCCTGCCAGTCAGTCTGCCTGCCAGCCTTGGTGCCTGCCAGCCTCCCTGCCAGCCTCCCTGCCAGCCAGCAACCCCACAACCATGGGGAAGAAGTAAAAGTCTCAGCAACCTGCCACCATCCCTGGCAAGAGGGACAGGGCCACCCTCCCGCCCCCTGTTCCTGACACTGCTTCTGCTGGGGCTTCTGCTGCTCGGGCTCACTCTTCTGGTGCTGGAGCTTCTGCTGAAGCTGCTCCTGGCGGTGGTGCTTCTGCTGGTGCTTACTCTGCTGAAGCTGCTCCTGGTCCTGCTCATCCTGCTCGTCCTGCTCATGCTCCTGGACTTGCTCGTCCTGCTCGTGCTCCTGGTCTTGCTCATCCTGCTCATCCTGCTGGTGCTGCTGCTGCTGCTGCTGCTGCTGCTGATCCTGCTGGTGATGGTGATGATGATGATGATGATGATCCTGCTGCTGCTGCTGCTGCTGGTGTGGAGGAGCAGCCCCTACTACCTGGGAGCCCCTCTGATGAGGGCCCATCTGGTCCTGCCAAAGGGAGGAAGAGGCGTATGCGGGGATGGGAGAGGAGGCAATACTGTATTGAGGAGGAACACGAGGATGAGGTGCTGGAGTGGCTGAGAGAGAATGACTATCTGTGGCGGAAGGGACACCGTCTCTACAGGGACACCAAAAGGAAGCAGGCTGCTTGGAGAGAGAGGGCGGAGAGTATGGGTTACACTTCAGAGGTGCTCCTCGGCTGGTGAAAGCACATGCACACCTGGTACGGGAAGCTGCACCTGAAGAAATCTGGCCAGGCCATGGTTAAGCTGACGGACAGAGAGACCTACGTCATGGCCAAGTGCAGCTTCCTGGAGGGTGAGATCCGCCACCAAGGAGCACCAGGAGCCCCTCTCACAACCCTCTCTCTCCGGCAGCCTGGTGAGAGCCAGTCCTCTTCCAGCCGAGAGTCAGTCCCTGTCTCCAGGCAGGTTTCTGTGGAGCATGCCACGGTGGAGAACCCGTGGACAGGTGTTGTAACCGTGGTGGAGTGCGTGGAGGACTCCCTGGTGCGGTGGGAGAAAGGAGACGGCACTTCCACCACAGCCGTAGCCGCATCCACCCCCCCCCCAGCTCCACCTCCACAGAAAGGCAGAGAGCCAGACAGCAGGAGGGGCAGAGCCACACTGTCCTGCTGGAGATCAGGGACACCATCCGCACCAGCATAGATCTCCTCTCTTAGCTGGTTCACACCGACTCCTCATCCTCCAACCGCAAGCCCTTCCTCACCTATGTCAACCAGACCCTCAGGAACATGGAGGAACCCCAGTACCAGGTGGTGAAGGACCGGATCACCGAGCTGCTTCACAACCCTCCAGATCCAGAGGAACCTGCTCCCACCCAGTCCAGTTCTGCTCCTCCACCTCCAGCCCAGGTGATGTCCCTCCCATTCCAAGGCTTCCCACAGCCCCTCACCTACCAGGGCTACGGCTACCAGGAGGTCCAGCAGCACAGGCAGCAGCCCTTCCCAGTCCAGGCACAGAGTCATCGGACGACACCGTTGCCACCGGTTCCACTGATGCCACCGATGCCACCCACGACAATGATGCCACCGACAACAATGATGCCACCCACGCCAGTCCTCACCCAGCTTCAGACCAGACAGCCCCACTACACTACTCCTTCCTCCACCCCACAGCCAAGCCCGGCCTCAGTACATCTGTCATCAGTACTGGGGCTGACACCCCATGGCATGGAGGAAGGACCTCTCAGCATCACGGGTCTGAGCCAGCTGTCTGAGAGCTTCCTCAACACACCGTCCCCTGTTGTCCTCTCGGGGCCAGGCACCCCAGTGGTGCTTCAGACCAGCACTGCAGCAGCACCCACCTCCACAGCACCTGGACCCTTCACCCCTGAGACTGGGCACACCTCTGAGTGACCAATAAGAGTGCCAGAGACTGGGTAGCTGGCTACCTGTGGACTTTATTTGGACACTTGACTTGGGTCATTTTTATTTTACAGCTTGTTGTTCAATAAAGTTTATCTTTCATTCACACACTTGCTTCATTTCTTTTTTTTTTAATAAAGTCTTGGTGGAAACTTTTAGAATTGATTTAAGCCTTTGCATGCTTGTGGGATGGGTTAAGATAGCAGTGGGATGAGCAGGGATACCTTTGGGATGGCTAATAGCTGTGGGATAGATAAACCTCCAGTGCAAGCATAGTGGGACTGGATGGTCCACCCTCTCAGGTGCCACACCTATGGCCCTTTATTATCAATAATAATGTAATAATCATCCACACATGTCAATACAAACACAACTGTTCATTGTAGGCCCACCCAACATACATGCCCAATCTCATCCGTGTGATGAGACAGGCTGAAGGAAGCACCCATTAATCATCTATCATCCTGTCTTGCCACTCCACTGCTCCAGCTGGGGAGTTGCACCAGTTTTTGAGGAGGTTGCACTGCTTCTTCCCTTCACGTGAGGCTCTGTTGGGGCCTTGCACATCCTCAGTGTCTATCAGGTTTCGCCCTTGCCTCCATTCCCCAGGTTCTATGTCCCCATTGCCTTGCTGGAGGTCCACGAGCCTGTTCTGCAAGACTGGGTAGCGGGTGCGCATGAGATTGTGCAGGATGCAGCAAGCTTCCACGATCCTCCTCACGGTCTCTGGGAGATGCTGCATGGTGGTGAGAAGTACCTGGAACCTGTTGGCCAGGATGCCAAAGGCGTTCTCCACCACCCGCCTTGCCCTGGGCAGCCTGTAGTTGAAGATCCTCTCTTCATGGGTGAGGCATCTGGAAGTGTAGGGCTTAATGAGGTAGGTTCTGAGGGAGAAGGCGTCATCCCCCACGATGAAGTAGGGCACATCTTGCGTGTTGTTGGGCAGGGGGTCTGGATCTGGAAAGCCCATGTTGAGGTTGCCTTCCAGCCCCTCCTTGAGGTCACTGGCATTGTATACCTGGGCATCTGAACATGAGCCGTTGCCTGAAGCATCGATGTTCATGAACTTGTAGTCAGCATCTACCATGGCAAAGAGGACGATGCTGAAGAAGCTCTTGTAATTGAAATAAGTGGACCCCGACTTGGCTGGAGCTTTGCAGGCCACGTGCTTGCCATCTATGGCTCCAACGGTGTGGGGAAGTTCCACCTCTGATACCACTGCTCTATAACTTTCTTCCATCCTTCATCAGTGGAGGGCACCGGAGGAGCTCTTCCAGGTATTCTTCGATGATGGCCTGCACCACTTCTCTGACCACAATGCTGATGGTGTTGTGTGGCACCCTCCAGCCGTACTGCATGCTCCTGTAGGTGGTCCCTGAGGCCAGGTGGTGCAGAGTGAGTGCCACCTTGAGCCCAGGTTCCAGGCTGGGCCGGAAGTTGGTGTTTGCCTTGGTCAACCTGGGTGTCAGCCGCTGCACAACTTCGTCAAACATGGCTGGAGGCATCCTCATGAAGTTCTGGAATGCCCGAGTGTCTTCGTTCCTGAGCTTCACCATCAGCTTGTTGTACAGTCCGTACTCTGCTCTTCTGATCCATCTTCGGACCCAGACTCTTCTTGGCCACCTCTTTTTCTTCCCGTAGTAGAGTTCACAGAGCCTGTAGATGGCTTCGCACTGTTGCAGAAGGATGGTGGCTGCCAAAAGGACTGTGTTACGATCCACGGTGGACATGACTGGATGCTGTGGAAGAGGAAGAGTCAGATGAAGGCTGCAGAGGTCTGCACAGCTGGGCTGCTGGTCTGAAAGTGAGATGCAGGTGAGTTGCTCCCCCTTTTTATAGGCAAGATAGGTGTCCCTTTGCATCCTCTAGGCATCCTCTAGGCATCCTTAATATCCGAGGTAGGTCCCCTCTGCGAAGGTTTTTTCTGTTTTAAATGCTTTGTTTCCGTTCTGCATCCGTTCTGCATCCGTTCTTCCTCCCTGTGTCCGAGCGGATGCGAGTTGCGCGGATGCGGAACAGATGCCTAGCGGATATAGCGGATGAGTAATGGATGCGTAGCGGATGCGTAGCGGATGCAGAACGGACGAATTGGATACATTTTCCGCACAAAATTTTTGAGCAGCTCAAAACTTTCTGAGCAGATGAAACGTCCATAAACGGATGCTGGATGGATAGAGAGGAAGCAAAACGGAGGCAGTGTGTACAGAACGGATACATCGCGTTAACCAACGGATGGCAAGCTTTTTTGTCCGTTTTACATCCTCTTTGCATCCATTGGTGCAGTGTGACAGGGGCTTTAGATTTTGAGCTGCCTGAAATTGACCTGAGGATGAACAGCTGTTATTTTTGTATTTGTTTCCTTATGTGGTATGAGTGAAACATTTTTGCATACTATAAAAGATTGCATAGTAGTATTTAATTTTATTTCTTATTTTATTTCCTTTCAGAAGATTCCAGAACTGTTTTCCACAGAACTAAATAAAACAGACTTCAATACAACCAAAAATTCTTTTAAACAAAATACAAGATGCATTATTTTTGATCTTAAATGGCAAGCCTTGTTTTGGCACAGCTCTAATTATATGTATAGTCAAATAATATACAAAGAACCCTGTATTTTAGATTGCATAATTGACAATATTATCTCAAATGTTATAAATCTCAGAAATATACTGCTAATTGACCAACAATGTGTTTCATTCTTTACTGACAATGCAAAGTTCTGTACAATTTGACATGTTTGAAATTTGTGCCTCCCAATGATACATGCAAGACTTAACTTAGTAGAAGCAGCAAATTTGATGTCAGTTCAAGAGGTGACTTATCACTATAATGTGGATTTCAGGTGGGAATTAGAAGCCTAAGGCATCAAGTTGTTAATTGTCTATAAACCCAGTCATCAGTGGCTAGTGATTGATTCATTAATTAAAATCAATTTAAATAGATTGGTAAGCTTTCTATAGCTGCTTATCTTATTAATAGGACCAAAGCAGTGTGGCCTTCAAATAGGTTTAGAGAAAATACAGCTAGCTTGAAGAAATGTTTCCTCACATTTACATAAATAGACAAACTTTCTTTTTTTGTATATATATTTTAAAACTTGCATTGAGTTTTCCTCAAACCACAGTTCTTTTAATCTTTGTATGAATGCTTGTCAGGAGCATTTTCTGCTCTTATCAGATATATAAATCTTAGAGGTGATTTTTAAAAACTTTTTTTTAAAGTTTAGATATCTTTGAATCATGAAACTTTTAATACTGTACTGCTTCTTCATTCATCACAGCCATGTGGTGTAGCAGTGAGATTTACTATAATCAGAGGTAGATGAGGTACCTCTATTTTAAATGCATCTGTTGTAAAAAAAAATATTTAAACATAAACCAGCAAACTAAGGATAAGATTTCTATTACAGGTAGTCCTTGATTACAACAATTCATTCAGTGACCCTTCAAAATTACAATGGCACGATAAAAAGTGAGTTATGATAAAAAGTGAGTTATGACTGTTTTTCACACCTACGACCATTGCAGTATCCCCATGTCATAAGTCAAGGACTATCTGTATTTGCTTTTCTACTAATACATATGTTTTCTGTGAGAATATTATTATAGCTCCTTCACAGTGCCCTTTTGGATATAGTGAAGGGGGCCACAACTTTAACTGTTTCAAACCTATGGTTCAGTTACAGTACAGAACTGGTATAAAATAGCAATTTTGACAAATATAAACCCTTTAATGTTATTCCTTTCTGAAGAGATAAATTGTTATGCAGAGTGTTCAAGCAAAACTGAAATCTGAGATCAGAAGAAAAGGCAACCTAGTTACAAGTAGTTTACACCAATCCGGTTCATCAGATTAATAATGGTAGATCAATCATAGGATTCATAATGACAAGACCAGTCCTCTGAGTAACTGAAATTATGGAGAGCTAGTTTTGGACAGTTGAACAGTTCAAATTTTGGATGTTGTGTAGCTTACTGCTACAGGAACTGCACTCTGGATGAACCTGTAATGTTTAAATACAGTGATTAAAAAACTACCAAAAGGAAGGCAAGGATTTTTGAGAAGGAAGTAAAATAAGAGTAGTTTTGGTGACATCATTGATCTGTGCATGTGTGAAAACAGGCTCTCAAACTCACTATCATAAGAACTGTGAAGCCTCTTTTATATTTTACACCAAGGATGCTGAAGGCATCTTTAATATTTTTCACCAAGGATGCATTCATTTTTGTTACTCAGGAGTAAATTCCAGTGTCCAGAAAACACATTGTTTCCTCATGAAACGATCATTAATTAAGCTTGGTTCTTCATTTTTTTGTACATTGTTGAGGCTACAGGTAGTCCTTGATTTATTATCACAACTGGGACTGGAATTTCCATTGTAGGTTGCAGTTATAAGTGGAGTCAGACTCAATTTTATAATAATATGATAGTTTTAAAGTGAATTACAGGGTGATAAAGTGAATCCAGATTCCCCCTAGGTGTTTTTGTCATTTTTATGTTGCCTCCCTGCCCCAAAAGGTAGTAAATAGGGATCATGTGACTACAGGATGCTGTAACTGGTCATATATGCAAGTGGTTTCCAAGCACTCAATTTGTAATCATGGGACCAGAGGGTGATGCAACAGTTGTGAGTACAGGTCATCAGTCAATTTTTCTGAGATTGTAACTTTGAACTGTAGTTAAAGAAATGGTTGCAAATTGAAGATTACTTGTGTTGTAAGTGGGTATGCGTCATTTAATTTTGTTGTGCTGTTAATATAGGAATCCTTGAAATGGTGCCACCTGATGGAGACTTTGATGGCATACCATTTCAGAAATGGTGCCTGTCCTCTTCTCAGTGTGGTTGCTCTGACCCTGCTGTCCAGTAAAAGGTTTTAAAGATAGGTAGTCCTCGACTTACAACAGTTCATTTAGTTTGAACTTTTGAAGTTCAAAAAACATTTGAAGTTACAACAGCACAGAAAAAAAGTAATTTACGACCATTTTTCACATTTACAACTGTTGCAACATCCTCATAGTCACGTGATCAAAACTTGGATGTTTTGCAGCTGGTTCATATTTATGATGGTTGCAGTGTTCTGGGGTCATGGGATCCCTTTTTGTAACTTTCTGACAAGCAAGTGGGGAAGCCAGATTCACTTAACCACCGTGTTACTAACTTAACAACTACAGCAATTCACTTAATAACTGTGGGAAGAAAGGTTGTAAAATGGGGCAAAATCCATTTAGTGAATATCTCAGAAATGGAAATTTTGGGCTCAATTGTGGTTATAAGTCTAGGACTACCTATATTACTTTCAAAAGTGCTGGAGACAATAGGAATAGGTTTCCGTTGCAGTTGATTGAATAAGCAATACTGATACTGTTGACTTTTAGTTTTATTTGTTTGGGGGGGGGGGTTGTACACTAAACAATTTCAGTTGGATGGCCATAAACATTCTATAAATGAATAAATAGTATTAAAAATTCTTAATTTAACTTCTGCAGTTATACTTCATACACTACAGGAAAGTTATCAGGAATTACTGTACTATCAAATGCATCTAGAGGACAATAGTCTGAAGACAATTACTGTAACACCCACTAAACTGTTTATGAACAGTCATGATAGAATCATGAATTCTGAGATTGTTTTTCATGGTTCTGGGACCTTATTTTAGGCCAAATTCTTGTCTGGCTGCTAGACTTGTTCCTCAGAAAGAACTGGACAGGCATTTCTTTCCTACCAGGCTTATAAAAAAGTATGCTAAGGGTGACATTCTACATGTATATCTGTACCACATCTTTTGAATGTTTATCTTTCTTCTGGGGTAAGAATTGCATAATTTGGAAAGTCCCTGTGAGACATTTGCATCACATAATATGAATGAGGTTAGAAGGAGGTATATACACCATGTGGTCACAGGGACAAGATTGGCAGTCAAGATAAGTCTCCTATTGTTGTTGCTCTCATGGTGGACAGAACAGATTAGAAATCTGAAAACTAATTAAATAAAATGGGACTTTATTCACAAAAGTCAGTTCAGATGCTTACCTCAGCTGGAGATCATGTTCCTGAATTGCCAGTATACGATTGTCCATCCTTCTTGCCATATTCACAATGCAATTTATATTGAGACACAAAAAAACACAGCAGCTCAAATTATGCAAAACAAAAAAGTGTAGGTGCTTTTTACATTTCGTTATGCTCACTTCTGAATTTGGATACCATGTTCATGAATTTATTGCATTGCTCTCTTTACTAAACAGAGTCCTTACATCCAACTAAAACTTCCAGTGTTTTTATGTCAGATCTTTGTCCTGCACCATTCCATACAATACAATTCAGACAGAAAGAGTTTGAGTGAAGATTACAAGGACCCAGATTGTTGGGGGCATGTGCTATCTCTGTAAACTGCTTAGAAAGGACTGTAAAACATTGTGAAGCGGTGTATAAGTCTAAATGCTATTGCTACAAACAAAAAAATTATAGAAGTAAATGAAAAGATGCCTAAACTAACAGCAGTTCAGAATAGGATAGTTATTTGGTGCTATTTAAGTTGGGGAAGAACATTTGCTTACTTGGATCCTCCCCCTTTTTTATTTTTCTAATATCAAGGATTAATATGGGAGCATCTCTTTTTGGCCAAATTTCCTCTGGTAGGTAGATCATGGTCTCCAAGGAGTAGAGCTTTGAGAACAAGAAGATTGATCCTTGCAAATGTTGACTTCATGCTTCCCTTTGGGAGCTGAGCTGTATTATGAGACTACCCTAATCCTCAGGCTTTTAAAGACACCCCCACTCCCATTTGATAACAATGAATGCTTTCAGTTTGATCTTGTATATACTCTTTCAGAAATAAGCGTGCATTTAGATTTCAGTCTTGGAATGAAGAGGAAAGAATTGCAGTCAACTTTAACTTAAAAACTTTCCCATTTTTTAAAAAATGAAGATAAAATATCAGAAAGAAATTCTATTTTGGGCACCTGAAGACACCAACTCTTTGCATTTCTTCCTCCATCATAGTTAATGCAAAATCTGTTTAGTTTCATCATTAAAAAATTACAATTCCTTTGTACTTTTATTAAGGTGCTTTTTGTGTCTATAGGGTAAAAAGGGAAAACACATGACAGAAAGAGAAAAAAATCCTTCTTCCCTGTTCATGGTTCAAGCCTCTGAAACAGTAAACTTACCCAAGGAATCATATTTCGGCAAGCAGAAGCAGGCATTGGTGTGAAGCTAAAGCAAGTAGTAAGTTCAGAAGGTGCAGTTACAACATATAGAAATCTGAGACACTAATTACTTTTTTACATGGATTTTGAGAAAAAAACTGGAAGTTGGCTCTAAAATTTAGATATTCCTTTCTTTTTGCTTGTCTTAATGTAAATTCAACTTCTCCCCATTTGTCTAATCTGTTTAATTTGCTTTACAAAGTCTTAAGCAGATGGTGAGTTGACTCACAGACCTCAGATGTTCTGATGGAACTTGTAATCAATATTGGAGACTAACAGGACTATTACATGCTTTTGGAAATATTGAAAATTTCACTCACCCATACTGTGTAGTTAGCCAAAAGGCTGGACTGTTTCCCATCTTAATCCAAGTTAGTTAGGCTAAACAGGAAATGATTTCAACGGAAGATAATGCCTCTCCCCAGCACATAAAAGGGCTTATTTCCCTCTATGAGAAATCATGGTCTAATTATATGCACAAAGCATCATGGAAGGTTGCTTCTGGGTCAAAAAATGCATTTTGAAATATGCTTGAATTCTGCCATACAACTTGAAAGATTCAAAACTTGCTGCTTCCTCCAGTAAATGATGTAGTCTGTCACACTGTTCTTTAAGTGAGTTGCCCAAAAGTTATTTTATTTCCTTCCTTCCTTTTCTATGCAAGTTACTTTTTATTTCATTTCAGAGCTGCAGTTAGGTTTAGAAATACAAAAGAGACAAAAACACATTGCTGACTATTTTATTTGTTTAGAAAAATCCTGTATACGACAATATGAAATGAGTTAATCAACATTAATGGTTGATGCAATTATTTTCCCCAGTGGATCTTCCAATATTGGTTATCCCTGAATAGGTTGATGTCTGGAAGGAATTCTGGGAAAAAAAGCTATTGCTCCTTTTACATAGGCGCCATGTTTCAAACACAATAATGATTGTTTAGACCCACATATAAGCCACGTTGCTCATGATGCATACACAGCTTCCTATTGAGTGACACCTAACTATTATAAAATACTGCTTGAAATTTGCCTTAGATCAAATATATTTCAGGTATCAACTTTTTGAGAATATCTCCTCTAGCTTTAAATTGTAAATAAAACTCAGAGAGAGTTGGGGTTTGGATTTAAAAACTAATCTCCACTGCCAGTCTTTTTGAATGTGTTGAATATAGAAATAGCATGTTGCAAGGAACATGATAGTCAAATACATTTTCCAGGATTAGGCTTATGGATGCAAATAAACAATTATATGATTCTTTTTATGAAAATAACCGTGGGAAATAAATGTTTCCCCCCCTCAACTGTCTCCTCCTGGAATGTAAACCACATCAAACCTAACCCTTTGAAGAAACTTTTGGAATTAAAACTTCACTCTCTGGGCATTTGTGGAGCAAGGACATGGCATTTTTGTTGCTGACCCATTCTGTGCTTTGAATCAGCCATCCCTGTTTTGTAATATGCCGGTCAGTTGCTCTCAATCAAAGCATTTCTTCAGCTATGCAAGGATTCCCTAGTAGCAATGTTTTGCTCAAATGATGGTAGTTGAGGGAAGTTTTCAGAATTTGCGGCATTGTTAGTTCTCTGCACATAGATGCACAGAGTTATTGTTTGAAATCTTTTTGCAAACTAGCCCTGTAGAGCAGGGATCCCCAATCCCTGGTCCGTGGACTGTCCCTGGGTTGCACAAACAGGTAAAGTCCCATCTGTGGGACGTAGGCAGCACATAAAACAATGCTTCCTCCAGTCCGTGGAAAAACCCGTGTCCACAGAACTGGTCCCTGGTGGCCAAAAGATTGGGGGTCACTGCTGTAGAGGATAGTCAGTAGTCAAAAAAGCCATTTTCATATAGACCTCATCCTGCCAGGTGCTTTCAATGCTACATCCTCATTTGGAGAGGATTCTGCTTCTGAGATCCACATACCCTCTTGGTTGCAAGTTTCTAAAATCTATCTACTATTTTAATATCTGGTGATCTTTCTGTATTAGGAGTTCTGAAGGAAGAATATACTCTCTTTGTTTAACAATGGCAATCTGTTCCTTAAATCGGAAGCAAAACTATCACTGAGCAAACACGTAACAGAGAGAGAGAGAGAGAGAGAGAGAGAGAGAGAGAGAGAGAAGATCACTGGTTGATTACATCTCATTTAGAAAAAGTTTTCTTATCCTGTGCCTGACCCATTTTCTCTTTTTTGTGCTCTGTCACAGGGCAGAGAGATTGCTTGAACAAGCTATCTTTTGCTGAGCTGCTTTTCTCCATAACTAAGCTCTTTCCTGGAAAGTGCTAACTGCAAGTTAAGCTCATCTCTGTGACCTTAATTAGTTGATTACAGCCCTCCCCACAGCTGGTGTTGCTACCTGAAACTGACCAGATCTCAGTCAGTTTCACACTGAAGGCTTTTGTTATCAGGTGTGTGAAATTTGGTCATAAATGCATGCATTTTTTAAAAAAAGTACCATTGTATCTGTGAGTGGTTGTTGAATGAAATAGCTGTTAAACAAGGAGTGACTAGATGTGTTTTAAGGTGATTTACTGAAGTCCAAGGTGATGCATTGCATCAGAATATTCAGGAACTCAGTGTAGTACTTCACCATTTTCCTTCAGGAACCAGTTCACCTTGGCCTATAATTGCTTTTACAAACTGCTGTGTTTCTTTCAACGGACCAAGAAGGAAATGCAAAAATAAGGCACCTAACCTAGTCAGTGGTACATGCCTGTCCCCACTTTTAACTCATCAGTTCAGGGGGGGAAAAAAGAATGGCTTGCATAAAGACTAGGTGAAACAATTCCTCCGCTGCATTGAAAAAAAATTGGCCATAAGTGCCCAGGAGAACTGAGGAGCTGGGAGGAAGAATTAAGCAAGAATTCCTACTGGTGAAAAACAGTTTGCTTCAGGCTCTAGCTTTATCATTGCAAATCTTTCTCAAGTACAGCCGTGTTGGAAGTTAATCAGAAATGGTATAAAAAGATAGAGCGAGATAGGACAACAATCCTGAATTCACACAAAATGTTTGACTAGTTGTAAGTTCCTGGAGAGTGATTTCAGGATTGGAGTATAACTGTACAATGTTCCTGTACAAATGCCTTCCATTCAGAAGGCTGGAATCTTGTATGAACATCTGTGCAATATTGGGAGGTAAAAGAAGACGGAGAGAGAAGCCATCAAGACAAAAAGAGTAGCTCTAAGATGTACAAAACTGCACAGTCTTTCCCCAAGTGAATTTGTTACTTTTCCAGACCCATTAATAAAGCGATTGTTTCCTGCGTACTGTAATGCAAAAGGGAGTAGGGTCATATGTATATAAATGCAGGTAATCCTTAACAACAGTTTGTCTAGGGATTGTTCAAAGTTATATCGTTGAAAAAAGTGACTTATGACCATTTTTCATACTTAGGGCAGCATCCTCTTGGTCATGTGATTTACATTCAGAGGCTTGATAGCTGGTTCATATTGATGATGGTTGCAGTGTCCTGGGGTCATGTGATCACCTTTTGCAATCTTCTGATCAGCAAAGTCAATGGGGAAGCCAGATTAATTTAACAACCATGTTATTAACTTATCAACTGCCATGATTCATTTTACAAGCATGGCAATAACAGATGTAAAATGTGGGCAAAACTCAACAAATTTCTCACTTCAGGACATAAATTCTGGGATTAATTGTGGTCATAAGTCAAGGACTATCTGTCTACCAACAGTGTCATCTTGATTTCTTCCCCTCCAAAATCCGGTCCCCTTCAGTCCCCTTCCCCCTTCACCCACTCTTCTTCATTAATTTATTGATCTATCAAATTTGTTGGCCACATATCTTA
Source organism: Laticauda colubrina (assembly GCA_015471245.1). Taxonomy (NCBI): domain Eukaryota; kingdom Metazoa; phylum Chordata; class Lepidosauria; order Squamata; family Elapidae; genus Laticauda; species Laticauda colubrina. The sequence continues at coordinate 15,839,327 of BLBF01000017.1, read as the reverse complement.
CCACGTACTTTTCTTTGCACTTAACTGTAGTTTTAGTTCCCTGAAAGTTTGAAAGTAGCTCCTTGGATTCCTTGCTCTGTGTCAAGCTAGAAGTGCTGGAGACACATTCTTTTTGCACCTTTAAAAATAGCATGTTTGTACGACAGCTGTAAGACTTGGTCACTCAACTTGAAATAGTAATCTTAAGCAGAGGTATTACCAAACCCTCAAATAAAAGCAGTGGGGTGAAACTATTATTATCTATGCATGACCTCATTCTATGGCGTAAGAAATTTAGATTTAATTTTGAATACTATGGAGCAAATTAATTCTTACTTTAATTTTCATGGCATATTCTAAGATGACGTGCTATTGTAATAAGCCAGCTGAGTCTAATATTTTGCTCCCATTTTACAGAGGAAAAACTAAGGCTAAGAATGACTAATTTGCTTGTAGCTTCAGAAGTGAGTGAGGTCAGGACAATGTTAGCACTTGTAGAATGAAAAAGGTGACTGAGGAGAAATATAATCCTGGTAGGTTGAACTACAATTCCTATCATTCCAACATAGTCTTGTTAGTGATTCTGTCTGAAGTGAGAATGATGGGAGTTGTAGTTTAACTTATGTGAAGAAGTCTGCTCGAAATCTCCCAGTGTGTTAGAACCAGAGTCTTAGTTGAGATGTGGATTGGTTCTCTGACTTGCTCAGTGCCCACTATCATTCAGTATTAATTATCGTGTACTATCCAATACTTGCAAATAGTGCTTAGGGTCATTCCCCCCCCCCACACCATGTTAGCTCCTTCAGTTGATGTTCACAAATCTAGTATAGTGACATTTCACAATTTCAGTGAATGGACCTTTTTCCCCAGTTGAATTTATACTGTAGGATTCTGGCTAAAAGGGAAAGACATTGTTGATAAATGGCTCTTAAATGAAATCCTGCATAACCCCATCATTATGACTTCAGGAAATATTTTCAATTCTATGTCCATCTGCGTGCACACATTGTGACCTGTACTTTGTCTTAGGAGAGCAAAAACATGTTGCAAATGTTGTGAAACAGTTCAAAATTTGGAAAATTATAGTGAGTGCAATTCGTTAGCTCCTCCTTTATATAAACACATTTTAAAGAAAAAGGGAGGGGGAATTGCCATAGCTACAGTTCAGTGTTTGTATAAAAGGCAATTGGGTTTTCTAGTAACAGTTCCATGATGCTTTTATAGAAAGGTCAGTAGTATGTAATTATGTGGCGGACTAGTGGCAGGTGCTGGGTTGAAGCAATTGCCACCCTACAAGTTAAATGTAATAATTATGCTGAGCAGCTACTTTGAAAAGTGTAGGACAATACATTACTTGGACAAAAAAATAATGCAGTGCTTGTCACAACATCTAATTTAGTAATATGCATAAAGAATAAACCAGTGTTTTTAATTTTCACAGAGATGGATATGCTGAGGTTATTCAAAGAGTATATTCAAATATTCTTGTATTGCATTTATAAGTTTATGAATGTAACATTTTGTTCAGTTGGATTGGCTACTGTTCCTTTTAAAGGAAAATAGGCCTCCTTTTTACCTGAGCTACCTGAACAATTTCCTTCTAGAATAAAGAAGCAGTTAAGAACAAAATAAAAGAAGCAGTTTTTAAATATTGAATCAGAAAGAGCTTTTCTTTTCAGAAAAAGTGAAACTGATTTAAAAACAGCTGAGGACTTCCCAGGCCCTTATTAGATTTTACATAGGCGTATCATTTGATAGTGTGGCAGAAGTTCATTTAGAAAAATAAAAGTCAGGAGGAGTGAATCTATTTTATTTTTTATGAAATGATTGTAATAAAGACCAGGATTTATTGTTTGCTGGTTTTCAAGTAACAACCAAAATAAGTAACTTGAGAAATCTGTAGTTAAGAAAGAGGGAGAAAACTAAGTGCAAATTTTCCTAGGTTGCAACTTGGAGTTGTGAGTAAATACACACAGGATTGTGTAAGAAAGATTAGGTGGAGACTAGATTTTGTTACATTTTGGGATGAAGAAACTGCACTTGCATAGCTAATGGCCTTCCAGGGCTCTATTTTTGCTGACAGAGGCACAGCGGGCCAGTCCTTTGCTGTTTCCAGGATAGTCCTGCGTGCCAGATCTTAGCACCCCAGGGGCCGGAACTGGCCTACTGGCCTTGAGTTTGACACCTCTGCTCTATGGGTTCTGTGTTAAATTTAAATTCATTTAAATAAGCTGCTAGATTAATTAAAATGGAGACAAATTAGTTACAAGGTTAATTATTGTCGACATGGGAAGATTCAAAATTTGAAGAATCAATATGTCTTGATTTAATTAAAAGATATTGGCAAAGATGGAATATACAAATAATTTAATGGTAAATTAGCTATTAAAAACTTTGGAAATAGTTGAAGAAATGGGTAAAGGTAAAGATGAAGCAGCAGTTGAATTTCTTTTAAATAAAAAAATCTTGTTTTCCATTTCTCTAATTCTCCTGTTGTGAATCAATTTCCAGAAGTTGTTTAAACAACATAAAAACAAGGTTAAAAAGCAGCAATCCATTCAAAATGCAAGTAGTAAGAGCTAAGCAATTAATGAAAACTATTTTAAAAATAAAGCTTATGAACAATCTCCTGATTTGTACCAGCTTTGCTTTTCCTGCTCTTTAGAAGAGAAATCGTTCCACAGAACTGGTGATAAGGTAAAAGTTATATTTAGTAACAAACTGATTTAAATTTACAGAATACAGCATAATAAAGTTGGAAGGGACCTTGGAGGACTTCTAGGCCAACCTTCTCCTCAAGCAGAAGACTCTATTCGAGACAAATGGATGGCTAGTCTCCTTAAAAACTTCTACTGTTGGAGCATTCACAAACTTCTGGAGGCTAGCTGTTCCACTGATGAATTTCAATATATACAAGAAGCAATGATTAAGAAAAATATGGGAGAAAGATAAAATTAGAAATGTAATGAATATGAGAAACAAATAATATGATGTCTAGAATTCTTACTATTTTTATTCATGAGAAGTGCAGCTTAAGTCCATCCTTAATTAAATATGGTCTTTTAGATGTGAAAGAGGCAAAATATACCACAGTAATAGATTCATGGAAGATAAATATTAGTAAAAAGTTAATGTATTAAAATAAGAATTGGATAAAGGAGTTGGATAAAGTAGCAGAAAAAAACATTTGTAAAATAATACCATTTTTTTGGGGGGGAAGAGAAAATTGATTTATTTTTTTTAAAGACACAATCCTATCATTTCTAAAAATGAGCAGGATGGAAACAGAGTCTGCTTTGTATTGTTTGTTATTCACTAGAATCCTTTCTTGTTCCATATTATCTGCAGTCAGCCAGCATTTGCAGCTTTATTTTGGAACTGGAGAGTTGTCCATTGTACAGTAGAAGCAACATAAAGCAGTCCTGCTTTTTTTTTTGCTTCCTTCTCGAGAAACAATTTCTTTTTGATGAAAGAAAAAAACTGGGGAGGAAATAAGTTTGCTATCTGGGAGTTTGCATTGACAAAATGCCAACTAACCAATACTCCAACCAATAGCTAATTAATAATCAGATAATACTAATGGTAGTTATAATGGAAGATTATAAACATTATTCTACATAAATAGAAATTCCTGGAATTGGTATAGAATATAATATAACATGCTGCATTTATATTTAACTCTTAGTGCCTTCATACATCTATACATAGGTAGTCCTTGACTTAAAGGCCAGGTCACATTGCCTGACGGATGCAAAACGTATGTAAAAAGGACACAGCGGACGAGCAAATTTTCCATCCGTTGTAATCCGCTCTCAAAAGTGCCCCAAATTTGCATAAAGAGAACAGAAAAGAACGGACGGGGGGAGGACATATCGCGGATGTAAAACAGATGCTCAACGGAAGCCTAGCGGATGGAAGCAGATGGCACGTCCGCAGGGCTTCCGGGGGAGCATAGCAAAGCGGACACGTAGCGGAAAGAGCGGATGCATAGCGGATGAAGCAGATCTGTAGTGGATGCAGAGCGGATGCATAGTGGATGATGCAAATGTGTAGCAGATGCGTAGTGGATCACTGCACATGCGGGGAGGATGCATTGCATCAGCCCCACAGATATAAAAGTAGGCAGCTCGCAAGTAGGTCACCATTCAGAGGTCACCTGCTGCCAGAGATATCTTCATCAGAGACCATGGGGAAGAAGAGGAAGCCTGTGCCATCTTCTGCCAGCCCTGGCAAGAGGGATAGATCCACCATCCCACCCCCTGGTGCTGACTCTGCTGCTGCTGCTGCTGCTTGTTCTACTGCTGGTGCTGCTCCTGTGGCTGCTACTGCTGGTGCTTCTCCTGCTGCTGGTGCTGCTTCTCCTGCTGCTTCTTCTGCTGCTGCTGTGATGGACCAGCCCCAAAGCCCTGAAAGCCCTGATGCTGAAGGCCCTGCCAGAGGGAGGAAGAGGCAAGGCAAGAAGAAGGAGAAGGGAGAGAGGAAGCAGTACTCCATCGCAGAGGAGCATGAGGAGGAGGTGCTGGAGTAACTGAGGGAGAACGAGTATATGTGGAGGAAGGGCCACAGGCACTGTCGAGACACCAAGTGAAAGCAGGCGGCTTGGAGACAGAAGGCGGAGAGCCTGGGCGACACTGCTGATGTCCTCCTCGGGTGGTGGAAGCATATGCACACCTGGTACGGGAAGCTGCACCTGAAGAAGTCTGGCCAGGCTGCGGTCAAGCTCACCGACCGGGAGACCTATGTCATGGCAAAGTGCAGCTTCCTGGAGGTTGAGGTCCGCCACCGAGGAGCAGCCCCTCTGTCTACCCTCACTCTCAGGCAGACCACAGACAGCCAGTCCTCTTCTGGCCAGGAGACAGCGACCATGTCCGGGCAGGTGTCCACAGAGCGCCCCGCGACAGACCCCCCCAACAGCTGCACACCCTATGCCGGAGGACGTGGAGGATTCTCTCACACACATGGAACAAGAAGAAGCAGCGACCACCAGGGACCAACCCACACTCACCCTCAGCTCCACCTCCACCGAAAGCAGGCAGAGAGGCAGACTGGAGGGACAGAGCCACACTGTCCTGCTAGAGATCGGGGACACCATCAAGACCAGAGCAGATCTCCTCTCTCAGCTGGTACACTTTGAGATTCCATCCTCAAACTGCAAGCCCTTCCTCACCTACATGACCCAGACCCTCATGGACATGCCCGAGCCCCAGTACCAGGTGATGAAGGAGAGGATCACGGTGCTGCTGCACCACCCTCCAGGCCTAGCTGAACCTGCTCCCACCCACTCCAGGTCTGCTCCTCCACCCCAGGTGATGTCACAGCCCTTCCAAGGCTTTCAACAGCTCCTCTCCAACCAAGGCTACAGCTACCAGGACTTCCCTCAACAGAGGCAGCCCTTCCCAGTCCAGGCACAGGTTCCTCGCACGCCACAGATGCCACCGACGCCACCGATGCCACCGACGCCACAGATGCCACCGACGCCACTGATGCCACCGATGCCACCGATGCCACAGATGTTTCCTCGCATGCCACAGATGCCTCGCCTCACCTAGCTGCACACCAGACATTCCCACTACACTCCTTCCTCCACCCCACAGCCAAGCCCGGCCTCAGAACATCTGTCATCGATCCTGTGCCTGACATCCCAGGTCCTGGATGAAGGACCTCTCAACCTCACTGGGCTGAGCCAGCTTTCTGAGAGCTTCCTGAACACACCATCTCCTGTTGTCCTCTCAGGGCCAGGTACCCCAATGGCGCCTCAGAGCAGCACTCCAGCCACTGCCACCTCCACAGTCCCTGTCCCCTTTACACCTGAGACCATGGACATACCTCAGAGTGACTGAGAACATTGCCAGAGACTGAGTTGTTACCTGTTGACTTTATCATTGCTTGGGACACTTTTCTTGGTTCCTTTTGCTTTTTAAATAAAGTCCTACCCTTTACTTAACTGTTATTTATAAAGGTTATCTTTGCTTCACACACTTGGGTCATTTCTTTTACTTCATAAAGTCTTGGTGGAAAGTTTTAGAAAATGGTTAACCCTTTGCATACTTATGGGATGGGCAGGGATACCTGTGGGATTGGTAATAGCTGTGGGATGGGCAGGGATACCTGTGGGATGGGTAATAGCTGTGGGATGGGTAATAGCTGTGGGATAGATAAGCCTCCAGTGCAAGCATAGTGGGACAGTATGGTCCACCTTCCCTGGTGCCACACCTATGGCACTTTATTATCAATAACAATGTAAGCATTGATCAACACATTTCAACACAAACACAACTCTTTATTAATGCCCTATTCGTTGTAAGGCCACTCAACATACATGGCCCAATCTCATCAGTGTGATGAGACAGGCTGAAGGAAGCATCCATTAAGCATATACCATCCTGTCTTGCAACTCCACTGCTCCAGCTGGGGAGTTGCACCAGTGTTTCAGGAGGTTGCGCTGCTTCTTCCCTTCACGTGAAGCTCTGTTGGGGCCTGGTACATCCACAGTGTCGATCAGGTTTTGCCCTTGCCTCCATTCCTCAGGCTCCATGTCCCCATTGCCTTGTTGGAGGTCCACGAGCCTGTTTTGCAACACTGGGTAGCAGGTGCGCATGAGATTGTGCAGGATGCAGCCAGCTTCCACGATGCTCCTTCCAGTCCGTGGATGATGCTGCATGGTGGTGAGAAGTACCTGGAACCTGTTGGCCAGGATGCCAAAGGCGCCTTGTCCTGGACAGCCTGTAGTTGGAGATCCTCTCTTCTCGGGTGAGGAGTCTGGAAATGTAGGGCTTCATGAGGTAGGTTCTGAGGGAGAAGGCGTCATCCCCCACAATGAAGTTGGGCACATCTTGCATGTCGTTGGGCAGGGGATCTGGATCTGGGAAGCCCATGATGAGGTTGCATTCCAGCCTCTCCTTGAGGTGACTGGCATTGTATACCTGGGCATCTGAAGCTGACCCGTTGCCTGAAGCATCGATGTACATGAAGTTGTAGTCAGCATCGACTATGGCGAAGAGGATGATGCTGAAGAAGCCTTTGTAGTTGAAATAAGTGGACCCTGACTTGACTGGAGCTTTGCAGGCCACGTGCTTCCCATCTATGGCTCCAACGGTGTGTGGGAAGTTCCACCTCTGATACCACTGTTCTGCAAGTTTCCTCCAGCCTTGTTCAGTGGAGGGACACTGGAGGAGCTCCTCCTTGTATTCTTTGATGATGGCCTGCACCACTTCTCTGACCACAATGCTGATGGTGTTGTGTGGCACCCTCCAGGCATACTGCATGTTTCTGTATGTGGTCCCGGAGGCCAGGTGGCGCAGAGTCAGTGCCACCTTGAGCCCAGGGTCCAGGCCGGGCCGGAAGTTGGTGCTCTGCTTGGTCAACCTGGGTGTCAAATACTCCACAACTTCGTCAAACATGGCTGGCAGCATCCTCATGAAGTTCTGGAATGCACGAGTGTCTTTGTTCCTTAGCTCCACCATCAGCTTATCTTAGAGTCCAAACTCCGCTCTTCTCCCGATCCATCATTGGACCCAGACACTTCTTGGCCGCCTCCTTTTCTTCCCATAGAAAGGTGAAAGAGCCTGAAGAGGGCTTGGTTCTGGTGTTGAATGATGGCGGCTACCAAAAGGAGCGTGCGATGATCCATGGTGGAGAAGAATGGATGCTGTTGAAGAGCAAGAGCAAGGCTAAAGAGGTCTGCACACCAGGGCTGCTGGACTGAAAGTGAGATCCAGGTTATTTCCTCCCCCTTTTTATAGGAAATGTCAGTTTTCCGCTAGGTGTCCTTCCACATACTCCAGGCTTCCTCCAGACATCCTAAATATCCGAGATACATCCCTTATACGAACAGTTTTCCCATTTTAATGCTTTATATCCGAGCTGCATCCACTTTCATCCTTTCTCCGTCCGTGCTGCTAACGCTGCATGTCCGTTCCGCGTCCGTTCCACTTCCTCCCTGTGTCCATTTTCCACTGGAGCGGATTTGAGTTGTGCGGATGCGCAGCAGATGCCTAGCGGATATAGCGGATGCGTAACGGATGACAATGGACATATAACGGATGTTCCCCGTATGCGTAGCGGATGTATAACAGACGCGTTGGATACTTTATCCACTCAAAAAGTTTTGTGTAGCTCAAAACTTTTTGAGCGTCTGAAATCACAGTAGACGGATGCTGGACGGATAGAGAGTATGAAAAACATATGCAGTGAGTACACAACGGATGCATCGCGTTTTCCAATGGATGGCAAGCTTTTTTGTCCATTTTACATCCTCTTTGCATCTGTTGGTGCAGTGTGACATGGGCTTTAGACTATAATTGAGCCCCAAATTTTTGTTAAGTGAGACATTTGCAAAATGAGTTTTGCCCCATTTTAAGACCTTTCTTGCCTCAGTGGTTAAGTGAATCGCTGCAGTTGATAAGTTAGTAACCCAGCTGTTGAGTGAATCTGGCTTGCCCATTGACTTTGTTCATCAGAAGGTTGCAAAAGGGGACCGTATGACTTTGGTACACTGCAACCATCATCCATATGAGTCAGCTGCCAAATGTCTGATTTTGATCACATGATCATGGGAATAGTGCAACGGTTGTAACTATGAAAAATGGTCATAAGTCACTTTTCTTGGTGCCATTGCAACTTTGTACAGTCACTAAATGAACTGTTGTAAATTCAAGAACTATCTGAATATACTTCATAAATCTATACACAGATATAAGTACATATATATATATATAGATATATATGTGTGTGTGTGTGTGCTGTTCAGCATCCTTCGGGTATTATCCCACGTCATTGTATTGTGCTTTTAAAGTTGTAGCCACTCACAGACAAACTCAATACAGAAGCCCGATGATGGCAGATGAGATTCTGCCGAAACATTGTGACAACTTTAAAAGCACAACTGCAATGACATGGGATAATACCTGAAGGAAGCTGAACAGCATACATGTAAGTACCCGCAAAAACTTAAGAAATATATATATGTTTTTTTTTTTTTTTTAAGTTTTCGTGGGTACTTACATGTGTGCTGTTCAGCTTCCTTCGGGTATTATCCCACGTCATTGTAGTGCTTTTAAAGTTGTAGCAACGTTTCAGCAGAATCTCATCTGCCATCATCAGGCTTCTGTATACAAACATACAGAACATACATACAAACTCAATACAGAAGCCTGATGATGGCAGATGAGATTCTGCTGAAACGTTGCTACAACTTTAAAAGCACTACAATGACGTGGGATAATACCCGAAGGAAGCTGAACAGCACATATCTATCTATCTGTCTGTCTGTCTGTCTGTCTATCTATCTATCTTATCTATCTATCTATCTATCTATCTATCTCTGTCTGTCTGTCTGTCTGTCTGTCTATTTCCTATTTTATGTGTATGACATAGACAAAATGTAAAATTATTCTTCTATCAAAGGTATTTTCACATGAACTGCTGTACCACAAACATGAAGTGGTATTTCAATGCCTTGGAAGATTTTTGCACTGAAGTACTCTTCATTTCATTTGAGAAGGAAAGCCATCTATTCACACAATCAAATTAATGCTAACAGACAATTAATTTGGAACTCCTTGTGTCTTGGGAGTGAGTGTGGTGTTATCAGTTAAGACACCAGGCTAGAAATCAGGAAACTGTAAGTTCTAGTCCTGCATTAGGCACAAAGCCAGATTGGTAACCTTGTGCCAGTCATTCTTTCTCAGTCCTATGGAAAGCCACTTTTGAAAAACCTTGCCAGGAAAGCTGCAGGCACTGTCCAAGTAATTATCAAGAGTCAAGGCTGACTTGAAGACATGGATGTACGACTCAGTATTTCAACTTAAATTTAGTGTAAGCTGTCTTTTCTCCACCTTTGGAAAAAAGACAGTAGACAATATCCTTCTGTCTTAGAGAATTAAGTGTGCTAGTGAGTTAAGTGAATCTGGCTTCCCACTGATTGCTTGTTGGAAGGCTGCAAAAGGTGATCATATGACCCCAAGACATTGCAACTGTCATAAAGACATGCCAGTTGCTAAGCATTCAAAACATTTTTTTAAAAAATAAAGTTTTATTTGGATTTTCTCACAGAAAGTACAAGTAAAACATCTTTTTTGAAAATAGCATGGTCCCGGGTTGAATTTCTTTATACAGACACAAAACTCAGTTTCATGCTTCTTTTTGTATTCTATTCCATATCTTATACTATTTTACATTTTCTATATAGTTTTTCCCTCTTTTAATTTTCTCAATTTTATTTTGATTATCTCATCTCAATTCAAATCATTATATTTAGACTTTTGTCTGTTCTGTTTCAATTTCATATTATCTTTTCTCGTTAACAAATTTTCTCCTGCAGTTACTAATTGGAGTATGACACCTTTATATCTTTTAATTACATCCATTCAACTCTTATTTAAACTTCAATATATAGCTTAAGTTTATGACATTCAATATAATGCATAACTTCCAATCAAATTCTGCTTGGTACATTCTTATAATACACAGTATATTCTTAAAAAAAAAAGTTTGCAAATATATGTAATTATAAACCCTCATTCCATTCCAGTTCAGTTCTATCATTAATAATCATTAAAATCTTAACATCTTTAACATTTCTTTTCAATTAAATATCATACTTCCTTAAAAACACATATAATCTCCATAATTAATTTTTCCCTTATTTCTCTTCACATGTTTTATAAATCATTAAATATTCATTTTGTTACATTTATTTATTGACAAGCATTCTACTGAATTACAATAGATATTTTATGAGATTTTAATCATACATTGTTTCATATTTTCTAAAATTATTTCTGCTTCTAATATAACTATACTATCTTATGTACCTTTGCAGAATCCCTTTTTCCATGAAGTTTTCACCCATTATATTTAAATAGGCCCTGTTTCTCTATATTTTGTTTCTGTCCTTTATAACTTCTTTTCCTTTCTTTCTTCCCTCTCTTCTTCTCCCTCCCCTTTTTATCCCTTTGTCTCTCTAGTTCTAATTCTCTCTTCTGCGTTTCCGTCTTCTGTTGCTTTCTGATTTTATACTTATTTTTCACTCTATTTTTTGGGGGGGAGTTGTTTTTCCCAGTCTTAAACTTTCCATTCTCTTTTCCCCCTTTCCTTCCCCCCCCCCATCTAAGATTACTTGTTCATTAAAGATGGCTTCTTCTTTGTTGCAATCTTCTTGTTCTTCAGGCATTTCTTGTTATTTCTCATAATTCCAAATCTCCATTTCTAAAAACTGAAATACGAAGCCAAAAGAACCTCTCCCTTCTTGTGCATCTTCTTTGTACTTTTTAAGTTCCATTTTCACTTCTTCTAAAAGTGGAGCCATTTTAAACAGTTTTAAACAACCATCCAATTGATTTTAGTCATTCAAATACAATAACCAAAAATCCAGAAATCATCAAGTAATCCAGATAGTCCCAAGTTATATCTTTTTATTTCTTTTCCGACTTTCTCTTACTGGGGTTTTTGTTGTGATATTTCAGTTAGAATGTATCTTTTGAAAGTCTTGTTGAGATTTTGCTGTAAGTTCTTTTTTAATTCCAGGCAGTCTCCTCCCTTCCAGATCCTACCCTTTATTCTTTTTCTTTACTTTCCTGTTTTCAAAAGCTTTTAAGGATCCAGAAATCTTTATTATCCCTTTGACTTTTTATTTTCAGCATTAAATGCCTGTTGATGTCAAAGTGGATTTTTTTCCAATTTCTTGCTTAAGTCTCTTAGCTGTCAGTGTTGGAAAAGGAGAAAAAAAAACACCAAATCTTTTCCCTTTTCTCTCTCCTTCACAGCTTAAAAATCTTCTTAAATAAGGTACCCTAGAATTGAAACTGTTAAAAAACAATGTCATTGTTTTTTAACAGTTTCAATTCTAGGGTACCTTATTTATTGTTTTTGCTGTTTGGCCCAGTCAACCAAAACTTTATCTTCTTATCTTCCTCCTGCACATTCTTTTCTGGTCGAGTTCTTCTTTGTGGTGGCCAATTCTGACCACCGCTGCAACCACCTTTGGGAAAGGGAGTAATGGCCAGCTGGGGAGGAGAGATGCGGCTCTATTCAACCCTGCTGGCAATCTCCTCTCTCTTCACCACCTCTATGGGGTGGCTTAGCCCTGAAACCAGCCAGCTCAGGGCGCTCCAGTGGCGAGCACGGATTGAAGCCTCACAGAGCTTCTTCTGTCATTGAAGAAGCTCAAACCAGAAGTCCCTCTCAGCATTCAAATTTTGATCATATGACCATGAGGATGTTGCAATGGTTGGAAGTGTGAAAAATGGTTATAAATTACACTTTTTTTTCAGTTTCACCATTGTAACTTCAAACTTCAAACTTCAAAGTAATTAAACAAATCATTGTAAGTCAAGGACTACTTGCATTTTATTAAACAAGGTGTACCTATGTACCAAAGAAACTCTGGGTGGTGAAGAAAATAAAGCCACAATCGATAAAAAAAAACCTGTACAGAATATCAAGGCTTCTACACAGAATAAAACTATACAGAATATCAAGGCTCCCACCAATTACCCCATGATGGTTTCTTTATTCTTCTGGCCCCAGTGCAGTTTTGTTGCTGACTATCAGCCTAAACTACCTTGAAAGATTCTCTTTAAACTGAAGAAGCTTTTTGGATGAGAAGTGAAACTTCTTCAAAGAAAAACACGAAAATCCAGTTGCCTCTTGAAAAAGCACCTTTGGGATAACTATGACCTGAATGACTGAGAATCTTCATAGACATTTAGTAATTCTGTTTAAAGTAACATAATTTCTATTAGGAGAAATAAAGATTGAAAGACAGAAATATAAAAGCCATCACATTGAATATTTTAAAATTCTGTTGCTATTTACCCTTTAATAAACCTGAACCTATTCTGAGTGTCAATGATTATAAAGTCTTAGAATATATATTAGAGAAGTTTTTTGTGAATAGAAGAACAGAACAGAACAGAAATAGAATAAAGGAGAACAGAATAGAATAGAATAGAATTTTTTATTGGCCAAGTGTGATTGGACACACGAGGAATTTGTCACTGGTGCATAAGGTCTCAGTGTACATACAGTACATACATACAGCATACATACAAACATAAGCTCTCAGTGTACATACAAACAACAAAATGATAAATCATAATACTAAATCATAAGATACATCAGAAATCATAAAATACAAAATGATAAATCAAAATATACCAACAGGAGAATGTAATAGGAAAGACAAGAAGGATAATAGCAATATAGCCCTACTTTTTCGCTCAATATCCAGCATCAGCAAATTATATGCACAATCAGACATTCCTTTATCTCAAGATTCTTGACAGATAAGAGAACAAGTTTCTGGATAATATGCTCCTTCCTTGTCCTCTGGTATAGGAGAAATAGATAAATAGTATAAGGACTGAATAGGGAAAATGAAGTTTTCTTTCAGAAATTATAGAAATCAGGAACCATTGCAATAATAGGTAATATATGTAGCTCAAAGTTGATTTGTTGGATTTTTGATGTTCTGTGAGCTTATTTGTTTTCCTGCAGATATTTCATTACCAGGCTAGGTAGCTTTATCAGCCAACTGCACACACTCATGCCTTGTTGATGTTTCCTAGCATAGTCACAAAGCCTTTTATCAGAAACAATCAAGCTTAACGATCATCCAGAACCCAACAGTGGGAAACAATGTGCTCCCAATCTGGATTGAGATAAGTGTGCTAACTCTTTACCTCATCTTTCATATGAAAATGGTAGTTACTGTATCTATACTTGATAGACTGTTGTATCTGTATGGGCACTCCAGAAAAACCTGGAAAATCAAGAGTCATTCATTGGGAGAGCATATCTAGAAGTAGCTGTTCATTTCAGATGGTTGCTGCAACATCCACCCATCCTATCAATAGTGATATAAACCAGGAAGTAGAATAAATAACCTTCTTTATTAAACTTGGGTATGTGTATGTAACATTCAGGAACAACATATTGTATTCTCCAATCCTTTACACTTACTGAATAGCCAAACCTAACCCATTATAATAAAGGTTCTGGACCAGCTACTCAAACATCTTTAGTGGAAGAGTACAGATATCCAAGTTCATCCAATCCAATGAAAGAAACAGAGGATTCAACTGATAGTTTGCTCCAAGGAAGCACGTTAAAAACTTCTTAATGGCTGCAGGAGGAAGTTTTCTAAGGATCAAAGCACAGCCCAGGGAGTGATAAAATGTTGTGAGTTCCATAGGAGTTTGAATCAATTGGGTGGGAGAGCAGATATCCCCATCCTGGCAAATCCTTTGTCTTGATGATGTATTGACACAGAGACAAGCAAAGGCTTTTCATGCACAGATGGCTTGACAAAACAAAACAAACACATTTCACTCTCTGCGCAGGTGAACTGGCTTTTCCACAGAAAAGAAAAGAAGTGTTTACATGGTTATATATTTTCTTATCTACTCATCTGGATTCTTTCTTCTGAAGAGAAATGAATAAGCTGACATGCTTTGATTTTACCTGTAAGAGTGCTGGCTAATTAAAGTGCATTAAAGCCACATATTGAATAAACTGGCGTGAAAGAACAACTTGTCTGCACTTTAAGGAGATATAAGTTATGATTAAATTTGGAAAATTAAAACCTGATATTTTTTCAGACTTTCATAGCCTCTAGCCAATATTCCTGCTCTAATAGATGTGAAAGAAAATTCTGTAGGATCTATTGTATTTATTTTTGTTATACCATTTATTTGTTCCTCAGTTTCAGTGCTCTTTTTCTTATATCGGCAATAATAATTCTCTGTGTTGGCTTTCATGTGTATATTAGGGAGAAGGCAATCTTATAAGTCAAACCTACCTGATGACATACATCCACAAGAACTTCACTTCTTTATTATTGGAAGCCACACATTTTTTTTCTGGAAAGGCAACTTGTTCTAAAATTTTATTGCTTAAGTTATGAAAGCCGTATTTGTGGATGAAAGATTCTGCCAGATGATTAAATAAAATCTGCTTTACACAGTGTTCAAATTTATGAAATCCTCATGACACAAGTGGTTTCAAATTGCTCTGTATCTTTCCTTTTCTGCACCAACTCATCCATACTTGCACTTCTCTTCAGCCTTTGTAAGGTGGCAGAGAAGAAATAGAATTTGATCCGGTAGTGATATCCATTTTAGTAGAGGAAGGATACAATTAAATAAATCCCGCAGGGGATGAAATAAATGTGTAAAGGGTGAAGGTGAGATAAACATCTGAAGATAAGAAGCATCTAGTAGCCTCTTTTGCTGATGCCTTTTACTGAGATACACCTACTGATTGCTTTCAGTGTCTTGTCCACCATAATCTTTATTGTAGGTAGCACTGATAGGATGTACCAAAAATTATTGCTGCACAAAATTCACATACTTCGGTTATGCTCCTTTTTTGTGATCTTTTGACTGATTATGAGTAGCTGGATTTTATATTTTCTGCATTTGCAAAAGGCAGGTCAGTGTATATTACATTAAAGATATAAAACATAACTCTCCTCCCCTTTGTTTATTGCAAAAGGCAGGTCAGTGTATATTACATTGAAGATATAAAACATTACTCTCCTCCCCTTTGTTTATAGAGACATAGTTGTAACAAATTTCTGGTGGAGTCTCCTTTTGAAACCTAATAGTAGAAGAAAAAACTCACAGAAAATATGACAAATTTTACATTCAAGTAGCCTCCATTTAACCACAACTGCAACCGGCAACTCAGTGGTTAAGTGAAGTCATTGCTAAATGAAACCACAATGATGAATAGTTATTAAATGAGGCAATCACTAAATGAAGACTGCTTATATACAGCTTCAGTTTTTGATGGTCGTCTTTCTAATATAGGGGTCTTACTTACCCTCTCTATTTCACTGTAGTCGTGTAATTTTTGCTGATTTGTCAAAAAAACACAGTAAATGACTCGGGTACAGGTTCTGATTTAATGTTGATTAAACCAGGTTTAGCAAAAGCAGTTAACTCTAATAAGGCTAGTTAACTTTTTTTTTCTTTTGTGAGGCAAAAAAGAGATGTTCTCAAGAACAAGAGTTATGTTTTAGGAGCAATTACATTTTAGCAAAGATTTCTAAAGCTTCAGGGGGGAAAGGAGAAAAGGGCAAGCATGGACTGTCCCTGGCTAATTCTCATCATGCAAATCCATATTTAACTGAGCCTGTGAACAAATGTGTCTAATGTGCATTCAGAGTATTTATTTAACACTCAGTTTAATGGACTTTGAATACAATGGACAGATTTTCTGTTTGGATTTCATGGAGGTTTTGTCCATAATTGAGGTTTTACTGGGGATGCTGTCATTTACACCAATCATATAATTATGCAAATGATGTAAATCGATGCAAATTGAAGTGTAATGGACTTCCTTCCCCCTGCATTCACCTCTGTTTCATTATATGGAAAATATGCTGTCTATATGAAAAGTATGAATGAACTCATTCTGAGCAGATGCTGGAATTGATATTTAGTAGAAAATCACACTGAGGCTATTGGGATTAGGATAGTTCCTTGTATAGAACATAGGTCAGAAAGGGTGTTGGTACTTACCTGATACGCCCATTCTCTTTGAGCTGTGAAGAGAATCCAGTAGTGGGAGGTGCTTAGTCTCTGCATTCACAGGCTGAGCTTGATTTTTTGAATGCTCCTCCTCCACGTGACTCCTCAGCGTTCCCCAGTTTGGGCGAAGATGAGAGAAAAAAGTGCTCTCATCCTCACATACTAAAAAGTTCATTGGCTGAAACAGGACTCCACCAGATGGAAAAAAAGGTTGGGGCTAGATGCTCTTCACAGCTCAAAGAGAACGGGCGTATCAGGAAAGTACCAACGCCCTTTCTCCTATGAGCTGCTCAGAGCATCCAGTAGTGGGACATACCAAAGCTTAGCCTGTCCTACGGGAGGGACTCCGTCTGGTTTGGAATCTCCTCCTGGTCTCTGTGGACCCGTTGCAGAACTCTTCTGCCAAAGGAAGCCTCAGCAGAAGCAAACACATCAATTTTGTAGTGTCTAATGAAGGCCAATGGTGAAGCCCAAGCCGTGGCCCGACAGATTTCAGTTATTGATGCCTGTGTGGCCCATGCTGCCGAAGTTGCTGCACTCCTTGTGGAATGAGCTGTTATGCTCTTAGGCACCTGCAGAGATTGGGTCTGATATGTTTTTGCTATTGCCGCCCGTATCCAACGGCCTATCGTAGATGGTGAAACTTTGCAACCCTGAGAATTTAGCTGAAAGGACACGAATAAAGCCTCTGATTTCCTAAAAGCTGCTGTACGCTTCATATTGGGCAACAGAGGGAGAGGCAGGATCAATTTGTTGTAAATCTGTTGTAAATGTGAATTGTTGAGGGGCTTCTGGCAGCTAAGATCATGTCGATAACTCTGTTGGAGAGCTTTTCGCTCTTCAAACCACTCTGCACAACCTCCAGACGGTCAATTGTAACCATTGAGGATCCGGATGTTGAAAAGGCCCCTGAGTTAATGAGATTCTGTCTGATGGGATTCTCCGGGGGGGGGGCTACCGAGAGACTGCGGAGGTCTGCAAACCATGGCCGTCTGGGCCAATAAGGCGCGACTAGAAGTAATTCCGCTCTCTCGTCTAGTAACTTCTGGATGACTTTGGGAACCAGTGGAAGTGGAGGGAATGCATACAGGAGCCCCGGGGGCCAACGACAGTGGAGCAAATTGTAATTCTCCGCTCCATGAGATGGGTACCTGGAAAAAAATCTTGGGAGTTGAGTGTTGAGAGGGGAAGCAAATAGGTCTACCACCGGCTGACCAAATGACCGTGTCACTTCTTGGAATAGGGATGGGTGAAGGCACCACTCTGACTGATCTATGGTGGCCAGCTTAGCCAGTCTGCCTATGTATTTGACAGACGCGAAATGTGTTCTGCTTTGATGGAAAGTATGTTGTTCTCTGCCCAGTGACACAGATGCTCCGCTTCCCGCATTAGTGCTTCGATTGTGTGCCCCCCTGCTTGTTTATGTGAGCTTTGACTGTGACATTGTCTGTCAGTATCAGTAAGTGCTGACCATGTACCTGGGGGAAAAAATTCCGAAGAGCCAGGAGTACTGCGCAAAGTTCCAGCCAGTTTATACTGCATGACTGTTCTATGACGGACCATCGGCCTTGGGTTGTGAGCGACTGGATGTGAGCTTCCCATCTGAACAGACTGACATCTGTGGTGATGGTGAAACTTTGTGGTTCCTTGAAGAGACAGTCTCTGTTGATAAGCGATTTGGACCACCAGAGGAGAGATTTGAGAACCTTGGGCAGAACCCTGACTTTGTGTTTGGAGTTGCTTCAGTCAGATCACTGGTACAGTAGCAGGAACTACTGGAGGGATCTAGTGTGAAGGCGGGCCCAAGGAATAATAGAAATACATGAAATTATTTCGCCCAACAATTTGGATATGTCCATTAGGGACACCTTCTTAAGCGCCCTGATTTCCTTAACCAATTTTTGAATGCAATTTAGTCTATCTGGTGACAGATAAACTTTGCCTTCCACCGTATCTATGACAGCCCTTAAATGAATTAACCGCGTCGAAGATGTTAATTGACTCTTCTTCCAATTTATTAAGAAACCATGTTCTTGTAGGGATTATAATGTGTTCTGAGTGTCTATTACTGCCTGATGGGTGGAAGGAGATAAAATCAAAATATTGTCAAGATAACACTGGAGGCATACCGGGAAGTTCCTGAGGTGGGCAGCTAGTGCTGCGAGGAGCTTGGTGAAGGTCCTGGGGGCAGAGGCTAATCCGAATGGAAGGGCCACATATTCAAAATGGTGGTTATTGTCGCAGAATCTCAGAAACCTATAATGGAAGGGCCGAATAGCAATGTGCAGGTACACCTCCGTCAAGTTTATGGATGTGAGCACGTCCCCTTTCCTGATGCCCTGCAATATTGATTGGAGGTAATGCATTTTAAATTTGCGATATACTAAGAAATGGTTGAGACGTTTCAAATCTCATATTGCTCTCCACCCCCCTGAATTTTTTGGCACAATGAAAAGATGTGAATAAAAACCTTGCCCTTGTTGGTTGGTCGCTACTGGTTGGATGGCTCATATATCCAGTAGATGTTGGATAGTGGAATCCATGAGATTACGCTTGACTGGGTTCCTGGAAGGAGGGTATGACATGAAGGAATCACTAAACTCCAGCGTGAGTCCAAATCTAACTGTATCTCTGACCCAGGCATCAGAGGTAGAGGAGTCCCATTGGTCAGCAAATAACTTAAGATGTCCGCCAATGGGAATTGGGTCTCAGGAGTTATCTTGGTCGCTGGAAGGGCCTGTTCCCTGTTCCCCGAAAGGGTCTTTTGGATTGACCACCTCTTCTACTTCTATCCACTGAGTCGGACCTATCTGGTTCTTGTCCTGGTCTAACTAGCTGGGGATCTCTGGTATCTGGAAGAAAAGGATCCCTGATAGAAAGATCGAGAGGATCCCCTCCGAAAGGACTGGGGGCTTCTAAAATCTGACTTCTGAAAAAGGGAAGGGAGAATTTTCTTCTTGTTGCGTGTTTCAATTAGTGGATCCAGGGAAGGGCCAAACAATCAATCTCCCACAATGGGGGATGATGCCAGCTTGGATTTGAAGTCGGCTTGCCAGTGTCTTAACCATAGCAAGCGACGCGCTGTGACATGTGAGGTAATGGCCCTTGCTGAAAATTTGACTACGTGATAGGTAGCATTGGCAGAAAATTCAGCAGCTGCCATAAGTTTGGTGATATCTTTGTGCGCCCTGATGTTAGAAGAAGGAACATGTTGTTTCAAAAGATGAAGCCATCTAAGAGACGACTGCGTGAAGAAGGAGGTGGCCGTGGCTGATCTGATTGCCCATGCATCAGACTGATGAGCTTTGCGTAGGGCTAGCTCGACCCGTTTTTCCTCCGGCTTTAAGGCCTCCAGTGCTTCAGTGGGAATAGAGAGGGAAACTAAATCCACTATAGGCTCGTCTACCTCAGGAGTGCCCAGTAACTTTGCAAAATAAGGGTCCAAGTTGAAGAATTTCCTATCATGTCCAGTTGGGAAGGTGTATAACACTGCAGAAGCCCACTGCTTCTGCACCAGGTTTGAAAATATGGGTGGGACTGGAATTACCTCTGCTTCAACCACCGGTTGGTTGAAGATCATGTCCTCTGGTCCCTTCCCTGAAGGGTCAGGTGTGTCAGAAGGTTTTGGCTTGTTTAGGCCTGCAATGGTCTTTGCCTTAAACAAGAGAGATTTGAAAAGCTGTGGCCGAAATAAGCCTGTAAAAGCAGGCTGGTCAGGAATAAGACCTTCATCCTCAGACATTCACTCTTCTAAGGGATCTGCCTCTGACAGGAGCTCGCTATCGTGAATTGATCCCACTTCAGACTCGGCCATTTGAAATATTTGATCTACTTCTTCCTCCAGCCCTTGGAGAGGGGTGTCCCCCTGTAAATGTACCTGGGACGGGAGTTGTTCCGACCTTGTCAGTGACCTCAGTGGTTGGGGCTCATGGTCAGTAGCTATAGGGTAAGGTCTGGACATTACCACGTGTTGAAGCTCTGCTGCACTCCCTTGGCGAATAGCCATCTCCATCCAGGCTTTCATCCTTTCTGGAACCTCCTCAATGAAGCTGTCACCCTGGCGAAGACCAGCATCTGTCGGAGTGAATTTGGCTTCAGGGGCCCGTCTGGTTGGTGTTCCAGACACTTCGGCCTGTTGTCCTTGTGGAGTCAAGCTGCGCCTGGAAGAAAGGGAGAGATCTAGAGGAGGAGGAGGATGTGAAGAAATTGACGGACTGGAAGAGGGGGCACCCTGTGATACAGCATGGACCTCTCGAGAATGCCGGTCTATTTGCTTTTGTAAGGCCTTATGGCGCCTTAAGGCGTCCCTTTCTGAGGCTTTAGAATTTCCACTTTGTTTTGATTTGGCTTTTGCCTTCAAGCAGGGTGCCTGAGAGGTGCTACCATCTGCCATTTTGATTAAAATTAGAATAACAGTAATCGAATATAATCCATGTACAAGGCATTTGGCATGCCCAGGGTCTGATCTGAGTCAAAAATGGTTGCCCTGATAAAGTACTTATTGCCCCCTTTTATTTTATTTATTCTTTTTATTTTACTGGTGTCTATATATATATAAATTGTATCCCAGTAATAATATTTTATTGAAAATTAAAATATTATACTGTTAAGTAGTTTGTTACCATGAGTTATTATTATGATTGTAATAATTATTATAATATTATTGCTATAATTGCTTTGTAATTGCTCCTATGAGTAGTGATATATGTATATTCCAATATCAATAATAAAACAACCAATATTAATGAGTAATCCAGTTAGCCAAATAGTGAATGCCTAAGGCCCGGATTGATGATTGCAAGGGCCTTCAGCAGCTTCCCTGCACAGGTGGACACTGGCCTAGGTGCTTGCTGCTGTGACACTGAGAATAAGGCTGTGAGGGTGAAGCCAACAATTTTTAAAAAGCGAATTAATTATCCTCGAGTGCAGGTAACCAAAACAAGGGTAAAACAGCTCTCAGAATCCTGAAGGGATTCTGTTGCTTCGAGCAGAAAATACCTCACACAGCTCAGGAAAGGCAAACAAGGCGAATAGCCACGAGGTGGCACTCAAGATGGCCTCCAGCAGTTAAAGTTTTTTTGCGCGCTTCTCAGCTGCAGCTTCCCACCTTGCAAACCAAGCCAGAGCTCAAACGAAGCCTGAGCTCTCAAACAACAGAACGGCGGAGAAGAAAGGGGAATTAATACTAATTAACTTACCCACTGAAGAAATGGCATTCGGAGGGTGGGGTAAGGGTGATACAACTTTTAAACGAACTATCAAGCCGCTAGCAAGCAAACAGAACAAAGACACAGCGGCAATCAAACTGGCAGAGGTAAGAAAATTTTGGCTGTGGGGAGTTGGAGCAGAGCAGCTCCAAAAGCCTCCCACCACCTCTTTTTTTTGGGGGGGGGCGCAAACAGCGCTTCCCTTAAACCGGACTCTCAGACTGATAAGGATTGAAGACTAAAGACAAAGAAAAAAACAAAGGAAAACCGAAGTGGTTGGGGCTCTTGGTCAGTAGCCATAGGGTAAGGTCTGGACATTACTGCGTGTTGAAGCTCTGCTTAATTGCAATCAAACCTGCTAATATTACTGTTTCAGTCAAGGAAGTATCCAAAGCACTGTCTGTCTCGCACGAGGCTGAGCAAAAAACTGGGGAATGCTGAGGAGTCACGTGGTGAAGGAGGAGCGTTCCACAAATCAAGCTCAGCCTGTGAATGCGGAGACTCAGCACCTCCCACTACTGGATGCTCTGAGCAGCTCATAGGAGAATGACAGGTTCCTTTGAATACTGTGTGGAAGTTCCAGATGGTCAGCTCCAGAAGAAAAGCATCTTCTGAAATGTTGGATCCAGGAATTTATAGAGTAGGTCTCAAGTAAGATCTTTTTCCTTTCACTTGTCAAGTAATGTTTCTATTGTGTGGGTCAGATAAGAGATAACAAATAACAGATAATCAGAGTTGGAAGGAACATTGTAGGTCATCTAGTTTAACCCCCCACCCAAGCGGGAGACCGTACACGATTTCTGACAAATGGCAGTCCAATCTCTTCTTGAAAGTCTCAATTGATGACAACTTCTGAGGGCAAGCTGTTCCATTGGTTGATTATTCTCAGTGTCAGAAAGTTTCTCCTTATTTCCAAGTTTAATCTTTCCTTGTTCAGTTTCTATCCATTATTCCTTGTCTGGCCTACAGGTACTTTAAAAAAATAGATTGACCTCCTCCTCTCTGTGGCAGCCCCTCAAATATTGGAAGACTACTAGCACGTCTCCCCTGGTCCTTCTCTTCACTAAACTAGCCATGGCCAGTTCCTGTAACCGTTCTTCATGTGTTTAGTCTCCAGTCCCCCAATCATCCTGGTTGCTCTTCCTCTGTATTTTTTCTGGAGTCTCAATGTCTTTTTTATAATGTGATGAACAAATCTGGATGCAGTACTCTAGGTGTGGTCTTACTAAGGCTTTATATAGTGGTATTAGTACCTCCAACCTTTTGGGCACTAGGGACCGGTTCTGTGGAGAAAGGTTTTTCTGTGAACTGGGGGGGGGGGCGTGGTTTCACATGCTGTTCACAGATGGGGCTTTGCTTGTTTGCGCCACTCGGTTTCTGGCATTTCTCGATTTCTGCGTCCTGATGCCAATCCACGGACTGGGTTGGGGACCCTTGTTTTAAGAGACAAACCCTCCTGGTCTGAAGATGAACTTTCAATTCTCTTCAAGGATACAGTGGCTTTTAGTTGTTTATACTTAGCTGTAAAAGTTGACAGATACTCCAGTCTTGTTTTTTTTATTCCTGATTTACAATTAGGAACTAAGGTGTTTAAATCACAGCTTTGAAGAAATAGCTCATTCAGATGAGCTGACCTCGATAGATTTTTGAAAAACCTAACCAGAGTGGAGCTATTAACAAATATCAGACTATAGCCTCGATTGGGAAATAAAAAGAAAAAACTTGAAAAAAATCAATCGCTACCATGTTGTTGCCAAGAAAAGTATATCTGTGCAGTCACCAAGAATTTTGTTCTACTCAAATGAGTCTAGAACTTTTTAGGAGTGAGATGCTAAAGAAATTTACATGGGGGAAAGTTTAAATGTTTCAAATTGAAAAGTTATGATGGAGTGGGCAAAGCAGGCCATTTTCTAGGCGAACTAAATCATCATGAAAAATAAAAAAGAAAACATACCCTTAATCGGTCTAGATGGGGAAGATGAAGCTTAAAAGACGATATGATTTTGTAACTGGATCAGGAGAATAAGTAAAATTACAGGTGGATTTCCATTTTAAGCAGTAGAACAAGATATCAGATGATGTGGCTTTTCTATAGCAGAGAAACTGCATGTTATAAAGGCCAAGTCTGAATTGAACAAATATACTTTTGGTTTCTAATTATTCCTGAAACAGATAAAGCTAGGTTTATTTCATATGGATTCTTAAAAGCAAATTCTGTTTGTATTTCCAGGAGAAAGATGACTGGACATAACATGTCCTGTTTCTGAGTAAATGTGCATAGTTCTCTCAGCAGGCCTTGTTAAAGATCCTTTTGTACATTCTTTATGCATACACGTTGAAATGGAACAGTCAAGCTACATATGCTAAGGGATATGCTATTCTCAGGAATAGCAGATGGCCGTATCCTATATGATTTTTATCTGTGTTATATTTTAAGCATAGACATTCTTAATTAAGTTAGTTTTAGAAAAAACTGTTACTAAAATATGCATTTCATATTCACATTTTGTATGAGGGAGGGATGGCAGGAGAGAGGGGGGGGGGGGAAATTGCAAACTATGTGATTTTATCTGGGACATAGAGCAGTCTAAAATCTTTTAGACTTTTCTTTGTCATAAAATTCATTTCTTAGACCCATGATGGCGAACCTGTGGCATGTGTGCCAGAAGTGGCATGCAGAGCCACTTCTGCCAGCATGTGAGAGGTCGCCTGGAAGCACCCCACTGCGCATGTGTGCCTGCGCGCTGCCGCCTGATAGCTGATTGTCGGGTATTGGGCGCGGGGTGCGAGGAGTGTGTGGAAGATGCACAAGCATGCATAGGGATGCACAGCACACATGAATCTTGCATGCATGCTCAGAAGCACAGTGCACGGGGATCATACATGCATATGCAGAGGCGCATAGCACATGGGGGTCACACGCACATGCGCAGAGATACACATTGCACGTGAGGGGTTGCATGGGCATGCACAGGGGACCTGGGGGGGGGGCAGTATGCATTGCCTTCTGGGTGCTAATTTTTGGCACGGGAGCCAAAAAAGGTTAGCCACCACTATCCTAGATCATGCATCATACTGTGTTCAAGAAAGAACTCTTGGAAGATGTATTGATGCTGTTTGGTTGAATAATTCTGATAAGTGGATTTGTATTAATATACTTCCTACATTCCTGAAATACTGCCCCCAATGCCAAATTAAGAAACGAAAGTCTATGCTGTTGGTTTTGTGAATGATTTGCAGGCAAGCAAGCAATAGATGTGAATAAACAGTTTATCTTGCCAGATGGCATACAATATTCAATCCAAATAGGCACTTAAAAAATAACAACAGAGAAATCAGATTAGTGTTTGACTTTGTCTGCAGATGGTATACGGTAGGGGGACAGAATTGAGGATTATGTGAAATAACTTTCACTCCAAGGTAACCTGTCTGATAAGGCTATGGACATTATGACAGTGAAGCTCCTTTAACACTTAGTGGATAGAGGAATTGTTTGTTCTGTTGTATGCCTTTTTCCATTCCCCCCCCCCCCCAGAAAATAGACTTATACTTCCGGCTTGTAATAAAGAAGAAATTGTTACTTTGTGAGTAAATTAAACCTATGGTTTAATTGGCCAGCTACAGTTGGAAGACGCAGTCTGAGAAAAGAGATGCCTTTGAAAATGAAGAAGTTAGATTTCTTCCTTTATGAAAAAGGGGGAAAAATGTGTTTCTGTTTTGCTTTGTTTGAAAAACAACTTAGAAAAGAATAGTCAATGGTGTAGCAAAGTTATTCTTTTTAGCTCATCTGGGCAACATTAACATAACTGCTTGGCAGTTTAGAAAATTATGTGTAAAAATTAGGCTACATGCAGAAATAAGCTTCCATTCTGGACACATCAGTTTACCTCTATGCCATGCTGTAATTTCCCAGCTCAGAACTGCTGTTAGGGCTCATCTGCAGAATTGTTTCATGCTGTTCCTTGGATTGGTAAGTTAAATGGCTTTATAAGTTGGGACCCGCAACTCTGGTCAATAAGTGAAGCAATTGCTAAGTGAAAAGACAACTGAGTTCAACTTTTCTTTGCTTTACAGACCTGCTAAAATTATAAATTCAAGGACTGGTTGTAAAGTTACTTTTTCATCATCATTGTAACTGGGATGGTCACTAAATGAGCGAAGACTAGCTATAATTCCAAAATGCATCACTAGTATCCTATTGGCATAGATTATTTAGCTTAGAAGTCCCCAACTTTTGGGACCTGGGGTTTCTGAATTAGACCATGGTTGCAGTAGTACATATGGCTTACCCATGCAATAGTTCAAATGACCAGATGGTGGTAAATGATCTAGTGAATCAGGCTAGTTCTACATATGTCATGTAGCTGTTGAGGATTTCTGTCAATCGTTGTCTTGCTTTTTGTCTTTTCTTCTGAATTTGGAAGCACATTTGGGAGCAAAGTTCTGATCTGTGGCTATCCAGCAAGCCACACCCACCCAGTTATGTGACCAGCAAGCCACATGTGACAAGCCCTAGTCATGTGACCAGCAAGCCTCAAATTAGGCCACACCCACAAAAATTTGAATCTCGCCCCTGGGTGGGGGGCATTGAGGATGAGTTTGTAGCACCAAGGGACCAGTGGACTGAAAAAGTTTGGGAACCACTGCTCCAGAGATTGGTGTTTTGCTCTGCAGCATGTCAGCTTCTTTTAAAGAATGTTTAAAAATGTAAGTACCCTTTCAAAAGTTTTAAAAGCAAACTTTTAAAAGAAGAAGGGACCCAAAGGAGTACCAAGGGTGTTGTTTCAAGGTACAGTAGCTTCTATTTAGATAGCTCAATGTGGGATGGGGGTGTATGCTAAATAGCTTTTGATAAAAGAATAATCATTTATAATAGAAAGATGCAGATTGTTAAGGCAACTAGTTATTTTTAAATTCAGTCTCTATATTTCATTTTAAGAGCCGACACTGGATTGATTCACTGTTTTGATTGATTCGCTGTCCAGAATCCTGCACTTTTTACAGTCGTTCAAGGCTCCTACCACATGTGATGATTCTCCTTTGGTAACGAATCTGTAAGATTATTCATGCAGGAAGCAAAGGGCAGTTTATATGTCTAAATGGATGAGTAAGCTGAAGTTCTACATGGTTTTCTTCTCTTAACTCATATGGTCCTGATATGGAATAGATGTTTAAATAATTCAAAGAGGCAAATTAAGAGAGATATGTGATTTTAGCAAGTGGATCTTGCTGCTTTTGATGGCAATCACCAAACAAAAATCTTGCACAGTCACCCCGCTGGGACAAGTGTTAACTCTGTGAAAGGAGGGAGAGCTGGGTTTACATGTCAGAACATTACATTTGAGCTCCCCCAAGATTATGGTTGAATCATGTAAAAAGTTGGAGACCTTTTTTCTTGATGTTTTGTGTTTGCTGTTTGTTTCTTTCAGGAAAGATAATCCATGCCATTTTTGGTGAAAAACTCTGAAAGAGTTATAGAAGCTGATTATGGTAGATTAATTATGTTGTTTTTGAAATGCAATTTTAAAATAATGGTTTATAAAAAGATGGTTATGAAAATAATCAAATAGGCTAGATATGCTAGATGTGTGTTTTGGTTCCTTGGGTATAAAGAAAGAAGTTGTATTTGTCTGATCTGATCTCCGCTTCTCCCCGGAGATATATTATACAGGCCAGGGGTCACCAACCTTTTGGACCTCACCAAACTAATAATTTTAGATCCTAGGAACCACTAACTGGTTCTGTGGGTGTGGCCTAATTTGTGGGTGTGGCTTGGTGGTCATGTGACTATCTGGGCATGGCTTGTATGTAAATATTATAAATATTTATATAAATATTGATTTTTTATATGAAAAAAGAGCAACTTTTACCCAAAATCAGGCAAAGCAGGCAGATTGAGTTGCTCACAGAATCATTCAATGATCTATCTATCTGCCATCAGCAAGCTCAGTCTCTCAAACTTGTTTGCCGTGATTCTGCACTGAATTTGCTTGTAAGCAAACCTTCAGTCCTAAAGGAGATTCGACTGTGTTGAGCTGAAGATCTAAAGACTAGCTAGAAAACAAGAAATCCAACCATTTCCTGCTTCCTAGCTAATCAAAATCTCCCAGCACAGCAGAACAGATGATGGTCGGAAAAAGGAAAAATCGCAATTTAGCAGGCAAGTTTACTGGGTAAGGAGTGAGTGGGCAGGGAGGGTTCCCACTGGCCATGTGGGTGGTGCAGCCTTGTGTTTCTGCGCAGCCTGGATTAATTGCTTTGTGGGGGTGCTCTGGGGATGAGATTTCTCTGCAGCCCACCAAAAGTTTCTCATGGGCACCAGGTGGGCCGTGGCCCACCGGTTGGCAACCGCTGATATAGGCTACTACTTCCATGCTTTAGTTTCTCGAGGTGAAAATAAACCTTTTGGGGTTTGAATGATTTAAAATTCTCCCTTGTCAGGCTGTGACGGCCTGGAGTGAGTGTTGCTCTTGTCCTAGCTGCTTGGACTGAGTCTGTCGAAAAGGTTATAACTACATTTTCATTATTATTTTACCGAATTGGGATTAGTGCAGAATTTGCCAGAGAATGCAATTTTTACAGCAACTGTATAGTAAAGGTGAAGGGATTGGCAACTTGTTCTGATCCCATGTGTGTTGTCTACTGCTGTTCATTACACAGCTGCTTGTATGCCTCTACAAGCCTGTTGTTTTGCAGCAGTTATTTTGTAAAAAAATCTGCAAAAGTTGCTAGTACACAGGACTGTATTTATCTGTTCAGTCATCTGCATTAAGGCCACTCACTAATAGCCTGAAAGAACCACTTCATTTCTTCTGTATCAGAGTTTCCTTGTTAGTCTTCTGCAGGCTGTTCTTGCTGCAGGCTAATTACAAACCTTTCACAAGTGTTCACATGATGAAGTTATAGCCTGCATAATTGCAGTTTATACTTCCTTACCATTTGCATGGGTAATTTATGGACAGCCTCTTCTTTGGAGTGGCACGCATTAGCATCTAAAAACAAAATATATTAATTGGACATGTCTCCTGACCCAGAGATCACCTATCTATGTATACGGTACAAGTGTTTTGCCCATATTTACACAGATAAATGGAGGCACTATGTTGTATTAACTGAGAATGGAAGTACAAAATAATGTAATCATAACTATTTCCTCAAAGGTATCTACAAGCAAAGCATTACATAGACCGAAATAAGAGTCATGAAAAGATCCATGATGCTAATTCTTTGAGTCTTTACCAACTTGGCTGTGCCTGATGGGTCTTGAGTCTACATTTCTCAAGAACCTTGGATCAGCATCGGCAGTAAGAAGTTCTGATAACTTCAGGAGGGTGTCCAATTAGGGAAGTCCACGTTATAAATTTGAGATTTCTCATTATATTTTTTTTCCTGTGAAAAAAGGAAAATATAAAACAAAACCGCTGACCGCTATAGAAACGGCTGCATTGTAAATTCAGTACAAACCATTTTCAAATGTAGAGTTATGAAATTGCTTTATGGAGAAGATGCATAACATTCAGTTGTAAATAATTGCCTAGGACTGGATTGTACAAGCTGTATGCATGAAAGAAATTTTAGAAAGGAGTGGAATATTAGCTTGTGGGCAAGTGTTAAACTTGTTTTTCAAGTTAATCCTGAATATCTTTGCCATACTGAAGACTGTGATCATTCCAGAAGAAGCCTAATTGATTGCAGCATGTGGACTTGCTTCACTAGTAAAACAAACTTTCTGTCCTGGGATTCTCATTAGATCAGATTTATTTTGCCTGTGCAATTAATTAATAGTTACACTTGCTGCAGTTACTTTACAAATATCTGTAAACCTGTCTTATGGTATCTATTGGCTTTTCTATAATTCCTTAATAATTATGCATATGTGCAGCAGCAAGTGTTTCAGAAATTTATGAAGTTATTTTTCTTACATTTTATGCAAATAAGGCAATATTTTAATCTAGTTAATTTATTAGGAAAAGGGAGCCTTTATAATCTACGATGGCATACCTAGTTAAAAAAAGGCTGAGGTTTTGCTAATTTTTTCCAGTTTGCATTCATGTGCAAGTAATTTATTTCTACTGTCTGTATAAGCATAGTCTAGTTAATATTTTGTAAGAGCTTTAATCTTTATGTTCCTAATGAAGATGGGTGAGTTTTCAGCAATGTGTCTCTTTGAAACTACTAAATAGCTGAACTCAAATAGGCAGGCAGCTGATGGTTCATGAATGAACAAGTGTCTTTGGGACTAATGTGTCAACATAACAAGTGCTCTTCCAGTAGTGATGAATATTTCCTCAATCTCCTGGAAGTCCAGTTAATTTCCAGCTATGTTCTCATTCATTGCTGAGGATTACGGGAAGTCATGTCATCACTACTTCCATTTTAGCTTGTATTTGCTAGGCTACAATTGCTGATGTATATACTAAATCATACACGTACACATGCACAAATATAAACATTGCAATAATTTAATCTAGGGCAGAGTTTGCATTTTTATCAGCAGTTTGAGGCTGGTTGAATCATAGTTGTGCCCAAGTTGTCTAAATATATCACTCCCTTGGAGATCGAGAGCACACAGTGCTGTGGCACATAAGGGAGAAAGTTTCCTTATTCTCAGATTGATTTGGAAAGGATTCTTGACATCTGTCTGCCTAGTGATTGTGATACTTTCTTGTCCTGAATTTTGCTTCTTAGTGAAAACAACATGGTGACTTTAATTTTTGTCATCAGCCCAATCCTGGGACTGCTGGGATTGAATTGGTCAGTCTGCCTTTCTTTGGTCTTATTGTTGGATTGCATCTGGTTGAAATAATCTGGCCTATTAAATTAAATTAATCTGGAACAATTTGAGATTTCAGGATAAAACAGGTGGGATTGCTTTTGATGAGTTATGCCAGGGAATGGTTGAGTAAAATAAATAGAGCCCTGTTAACTTGGGAGACTTTTTGACAACATTTGATACTTGGTTGTGCCTTAGTGATTTAGTTTGAATGAATTCTTTTTATCACGTCAGGGTAAATGATGGTGCCAGGAGGACTGTTGCATAATCATGGCCAGCCTATATGCTTTCTGACCTTATTAAAGTTCTGGGAGAACTTTCCTAGAACTTTGAAGTGAAATGTATCTAAAATGCTTCGGATATTCAATCATATTTCTACTTTTTCACTAAACTTTGATAAAAGACTTCCTTGGTTAATATTGCGTTACACAGGGATGAGCAAGATGGAATTAAATCCAGTTCTCTTGGTCTGCTGAAACTGTTGGGTGCATGTAGTTTAATTTGTATTGAGAATATCAAGTTATTAGTCCAACGTGTTAGTTTATTCTACAGCAACAGTGATCTCTTCAAACAACCTAAAAAAAGAAAAGAAATGCTTCTGCACAGGTCCCGGGGCTCTGGTGGAGCTGTGCTTTGAGGAGAGTGGGGATCTGCTCTCTGGCAGTGTTGAGGATTCGGCTCTGCCCGTCGGAGGAATTTTGATCACAGGGAGAATTTGGCTGACCCTCCCACGCAGTTTCTCAGCCACTGCGAGTGGTGCCTTCACAACATGTTTTTTTCCGAGCCATTCCACAGCTGATCTTCAGAGCTCCCTTTGCCACTTTGCAGCTGTTCTGCCTGTGAACATTTGATTGCTTGGAGCCTAAGGAGCGAGTGAGTAGACCAGGCCATCCGAGGGCTAGCACGTGGCGGGTGGCCATTTTGAGTGGCAGTCAGCCATTTTGTTTTTTGTGGAGTGGCCATTTCCAGGGCCTCACAGCTAACATAGCTCACCTGGCACATGCAATAGGCAGCACTCCCACAGGGGAAGCTCCCAGCTGTCTGTCCTGTGTCTTGTGTCTGTCCTGTTTTGAGGATGGAAAGTGGAAGGGCCCAGTGGGACCTCTCTGCTCTGGAAGAAGCCCAGGGTTCTCAAGCCCCAGGGAGAAAAAGAAAAAGGGGCCATTCTGCAAATAGAGAAGCTGCAGAAAGGATCAGGGCCAAGGCCCTGGCCTCCAAAAGACTTCCAAATCAGAATTCAGGACTGAGAAGAGAAGGCATGCTGTTTTGGAAGAACAGTGCGAAGACACTGGAGCAGATGAGGAACCAGATCCAGCAATCTTCTCAGTCAGGGGAAGTACAGGTTTGCCCAGGGGTTATGGCTAGAGCAGGGGAGGCTGAATCTAGTTCTGCTAGCTGTCTCTTAGCTTGGTCTTCAGAGAGGGTGGAGGACGAAGTTTTACCCCAGGATTTAAGCAGGTCTGGGCCACACACATACCTGTGTATGTGTACATACCTCCATACACCTATCTGGCCTCATCACTGCCAGTTTCTTCATTTTTGTAACTAGAACAAGGATTTCCAGTAGCAGGCCCTTCCCTTCGGGCTTTCAGAGGCCCCTAGAGTCTTCACCAAGATCTTGGCAGCATGGGTGGCTTCACTCTGAGCGATTCCAGTGAGGGTCCAGTATTATCTGGACGACATCCTGATCCAGTCGACATTGCTGCCATCCACCTATCGTGACGTCCACATCACACTGCAGTCCCTGCAAGACCATGGTTTTTTTTATCAACTTCAAGAAGTTGAACTTCAATCTGTCCCCAATGACCAGATTGCTTCATTTTGGAGCAATCATTGATACATCACTCTGCGAGGTTTTCTATCCTCAGAACGTGGGGAGAGCCTCAACGACTTTATGGTTCAGATTCGAGGTCAGTGCACAGTTGCCTTGGGCCTCCTGTCCAAGATTCTAGGGAAAATGGATTTCCTGTATTGGCATCGTCCCATGGGCCCATCTCCATGCCTGGGCTCTTCAATGGTTCCTGCTCCCTTTTCATCGAGCAGAAACCAGCCACTCTTCCTCCAGGGTTCAGGTTTCACCACAGATCCTTTGTTCCCTCAGGTAGTGGCAATCCCCTGCAGTCTGGAAAGGGCATCCATTAATGGAACCAGACAGAGTACGGCTCACCACAGATGCTAGCCTCCAGGGCTGGGGGTCCTTCTAGCTGGCAAGATAGCCCAGGGGCTCTGGTCTCAGGTAGACAGGGCCTGCCCCATAAATTGGCTACAACTCAGGGCCATCTTCCTAGCCCTGAAGTATTTCCAGAATAGGGTGGCAGGTTGTCACATGCTGGTCATGAACTGACAATGTGGCCTCAAAGGCACATGCCAACAAATGGGAAGGACCAGGTCCAGGGCCTTGATGAGGGAAGCAGAATGCCTGGGCAGTGGGAGGAGAATTACCTTCTTTCCATCAGGCTGGACCACATTTTGGGGGTTGACAACACCCTGACCGATTGGTTGTGCTGGTCCAGAGTTGACCAACCAGAGTGGAGTCTCTATCCTTCCTTGTTCCTGGATCTATCCTGCAGGTTCGGAACTCCAGCAGTAGATCTCTTCACCATTTTTCAAAACACCGAGGAAGCAGATTCTTCACCAGGTTTCTGACCCAGGGAGCAGAGGGGAGCAACTTTTTGGAGCAAATGGCCTCCAGGTCTCCTCTATGCCTTCCCCCCTCTTCTGATCATTCCAGCAGTCATTCGGAAGATGGTGGAGGAAAAGGTGGAGCTACTACTCCTGGCTCCCCATTGGCCCAGGAGACCCTGGTTCACCAACCTGGTGAATCTGTCTAATTTAGCCATGGAGGATTCCGGCTAACAGGATCTCCCTCCATCAAGGAGCATTACTCCATCTGGACCCTCAATGGTTTCGCTTAACCGTTTAGCACTTGAGCAGCAATCTCTGAGGGACTCTGACCTCCCAGACAGGATGATAGAGACTATCCAGGCTTCCCGTAAACCTTCCACTACTTGCATCTACAATGCTACCTGGAATGCTTCTGTACTTGGTGTTCCAAGGCAGCCTGAGACCCCCTCTTTTGCATCATCAGTCGCAGATGTATTAATGTTTCTTCAAGATGGGCTAGATCAGGGGTTAGCACCTAACACACTTCGCTATCAGGTTTTGTTGAGAGGAAATATCTGGAGCATTGGATTGAGTGTGAGTTGGCCCGCCCAGGTGACAACCAAAGGAGGCTGATAGTGTAGAGTTTTTTTTTATGGTTTTGATCGAGCTTTTTTGCTCTAATGTTGCTTGGCAGATCAAGAATCATGTTAAATCTTCCTTTTGGAACATTAAATTAATTCTGGAAACTGGATATTTGTGAGTATAGTAAGAACTAAAAAAAACACTCATGTCAATCTGTCTTTCTGTTTCGGTCTTTGCAGTAACCACTTACTTGCATATTTTTATCATTTTATATATAACTTTTCCTGATTTTTGCATTTTCTGTGATTCATAGTTCAGCTATCACTTACCAAGCAAGCAAGCAAGCAAGCAAGCAAGCAATAAACAAACAAACAAACCTCTTTGAAAAAAATATAGAAACATGACTGTCACTTGACTGTTGTTGGAATATCACAACTGTGCACTGGCCACTGTACAGAGCAAAGCAAACAATGTTTTGGTTTACTCCAGGGAAAATAAAATATGTAGAGGGAGCAAGAGGCTTTTCAATTTACATTTTATTATGTATAAAATATTAATTCAACATTGAAGAGGTAATTTATATCCTGCCGGTTGCCATTTTGGAATGTATTCTGAAACGGTCAGCAACAATGAAAAAAAAACCAACTGTGATTGATAATCACATTTAGACTACCTCAATTGTAGATCTGGGATTAATCTTGTTGAAAATTGAAGGTCAGCAGTAAAATCTGTAGTGTGTGCTTCAAAGGGAGCATTCAAGTGCTGTCTACTGTTATTATCCTTAAGAGGAATTTCAAAGTCTCCAGCCTAGGGTACCAAATAGAAGGATTACATTTAGAAGAACAAAGACTAAAGCAGCAGCTTGTTTATGTTACACAAAACCTCTTTTAATTGGCTTTTGTTGTTGTTGTTGCATTTCTCTTCTGTGAACACTACAGAAAGTTGGGTTGTATGATTTCTCATACAGTAGTTAAGATTTTTGTATCTTTACAGTCACTGGTACTTTAAAGGTGGTTGGTTCAGAGTAATTTAAAAAGGTAGATTTCACCCAGTTTATTTTTTAGGGTTTATTATGACAAAGGAGGCAAGTGCTTATGCAGTGAAATCTCTACTTAGCCTTACTTTTTCTCTCAATGTGTAATTCAGGTATCATATTGGGGTCTTAGAGGAATGATAATTTTTTGCTCTTTATTCAAGAATCTATTTCCTGTTCCTTGTCTGTGTATATGAAATAAATATGAAATATAGGCACTGTCCCCTTTTTTTGAAAATTTTATTTGGGTTTTCACAAAAACAAAATACAGATAAAACATCTTTTTTGAAAACAGCATGGTCCCAGGTTATCACTTCATAGAGACACAAAACTCAATTTCATGCTCATTTTTATATTCTATTCCATATCTTATTACCATTTTATATTTTCCAGATACTTTTTCCCGTTTTAATTTTCTCAACTTTGTTTTAATTATCTCATCTCAATTCAAATCATTATATTTATACTTTTGTCTGTCCTTACAATTTCATATTATCTTTTCTTATTAAGCAATTTTTTCCCTGTAGTTACCAGTTAGAGTATAACACCTTTATATCCTTTAATGTTATCAATTCAAACTCTTATTTAAGCTTCAATGTACAACTTTAAGATTATAACATTCAATATAATACATAACTTTCAATCAGATTCTGCTTGATACATTCTTAAAATAGACACTATATTCTTTAAAAAGAAAAAAATAAACTAAAAAATAAACACACATTCTATTCCAATTCAATTCTATCAATAATATGCATTAAAATCTTAACATCTTTGACATTTCTTTTCAATTGAATATCATACTTCCTTAGGAACACTTATAAACTTTCCATGGTTAATTCTTTTTTCCTGTATTTCTTACTTATATTTTTATAAATCATTACTCATAATTAAAAATGTTCCCTTTTAATTCTCTCAATCATTTTAATTCATTTATTTATTAACAAACATCTCACTACATTACAATAAATATTTTATCCATCATCATATTTTCTAAAATTATTTCTATTGTAACATAACAATGCTATCTTATGTACCATGACAGAATCCCTTTTACAATTAAATTTTCACCCATTATCTCTAAACAAGCTTTTGGTTACAATCCTTATATCTTTTCCCTGTATCTCCATTTGTTGTTTCTGTCTTTTACAACTTCTTTTCCTTGCTTTCTTCCCCCTCTTTTTTTCCCTCCCCTTTTTACCCCCTCGTCTCTCTACTTCTAACTCTCTCATCTGTAATCCCCTCTTCTGTTGCTTTCTAATATTATACTTATTTTTCAAATTGTCCTTCTTGTTGGTTGTTTTTTCTTGTCTTAAACTTTTCACTCTCTTTCCCCCCTTTTCTTTTTCCCCTCGCTTAAAATTATTTGATCATTAAAGATGGCTTCTTCTTTGTCCCAATCTTGTTCTGCAAACGTTTCTTGTTGCTTCTCATAGTTCCAGATCTCCATTTCTAAAAATTGAAACACGAAGCCAAAAGAACTTCTCCCTTCTCGTGCATCTTCTTTCCATTTTTAAAGTTCCGTTTTCAGTTCTTAAAAGAGTGATACCATTTTAAAAATGTTTAAACAACCACCCAGTTAATTTTCATCAGTCTAGTTGCAAAAACCAAAAATCACCAAATAATCCAATAATCCAAGGCTGTTACTACTTGCTTCTTTTTTCCACTTTATCTTCCTGGGGTTCTATTATTTTGTTACCAACTTTGCATTAAAATGTATCTTTGAAGAATCTTATCAAAATTTCACTTTTAATTACAGTTCCATTCCTTAATTCCAGGCAGTCTCCTCCATTTTTCCAGATCCTGCCCTTCTATTCTTTTTTTGTCCTTTCCAGCTTTTAAAAGCTTTTAAATGTCTAGAAATCTTTATTATCCCTTTGACTTTTATTTTCAGCTTAGATGCCTATTAATGTCAAAGTAGATTTTTTTTCCAATTTCTTGCTTAAAGTCTCTTAGCTGTCAGTATAAGGAAAGGAAGAAAAAAAAACCCGAATCCTTTCCCTTCTCTCTCTCCTTTGCATCTTCAAAATCTTCTCTGGAAACAATGTTGTTAAGTTTAAATTCCAGGGTACCTTATTTGTTGCTTTTGCTGTTTGACCCAGTCAACCAAAACTTTCTCTTCTTATCTTCCTCCTGCACATTCTTTTCCGGTCCAGTTCTTTGAGGTGGCCATTTCTGACCACTGCTGCAACTGCCTTCAGGAAACGGAGTAATGGCCAGCTGGGGAGGAGAGATGCAGCTCTCCTCAACCCTGGAGGCAGTCTCCCCCCTCTTCACCACCTCTACCGGGTGGCTTAGCCCCAAAACCAGCCAGCTCGGGGCGCTCCAGCGGCGAGCACGGATCAAAGCCTTGCAGAGACGAGGTTTCGGTTTGTCGCTGAAGAAGCTCAAACCGGAAGTCCGGCACTGTCCTTAATGGTACATCTGATGTCCTCTGATAGTCCTGTGAATGAGAATGGGAGATGAAGTGAGTTCTGTTCAGGAATATCTTCTGCAACTGGATCCTGTACCTGCAGCAAGTCAGAGGCAGATCTATATTTGTCTCTTGATCTCCTGAATTTGTCTCCAAAGAAGCTAGAATGTGCTATTTCGTCTCTGCACTGAGTTAATGTTGCACGTGGAATTTCTATTTCTAGCCCTGTCATTACACATCTTCATGTGTCTTTCGAGTGGAGGAAGCAATTGGGAAGGCAGGAAGAAGATTTGATTGGTTTTGAAGTGATGCTGGTCGTATCCTTGTGTAAGTCTACAACTTGTGCTTAGCTTGGATGGCTGCACAGTTGCACAAAAGAATTTAGGAACTGATACTGACCGCAGCTCCTGAGTATATAGACACTCAACTTATGACCTGAATAGAGGCCCCACATTTCTGTTGTTCAGTGAGATATTTGTAAAGTGAGTTTTGCTCCATTTTACAACTTTTCTTGCCACATTTGTTCATGTGTTAATTATCAACTTCAGTTGATAAGTTAGTAACCTGGTTATTAAGTGAATCTGGCCTCACTTTGCTTGTCAGAAGGTTGCAAAAGACAGGTGATCCCTTGGACTCTGCAACCATCATAAATGTGAACCAGTTTACCAAACATCTGAATTTTGATAACATGATCAAATGGGTGCTGCAAAGGTTGTAATTATGAAAAACAGTTAAAAGTGAACTGTTATAAGCTGAGGACTACCTGTATCTTACCTATAAAAATAGTGAGTGAAGGATAAGATTGAAACAGTATACATTCTGCTAATCAAATAATGCGCATGCCAGTAGTGTGTAAAATATACAGTATTAAAAATGTATAAACTAGCACTGTTATCTAGTTTGGGTAATGAAATGTCTGTGAGGTAACAACCTCAGAGACCACCAAGGATTCCCCCTGCTCAATATTGAATAGTGGATACAACTAAATATTTGGCATAGCAAGCTATATCATGTTAATATTTGCTAAAATAAAAGACACAAGCCTTTTGAGATGTTTAGGGAGCCAGTTTGGTACAATGATGAAGGTGCTGGCCTAGAAAACAGGAGACCATGAGTTCTAGGTCCTCTTAGGCATGAAAACCAGCTGAGTGACTGTAGATCAGTTACTCAGCCCAGCCCAGCCTACTTCCCAGGGTTGTTTGGTAGGGAAAATAGGAGGGAGGTGTATTAGGTATCTTTAAAAAAAATCTAATAATATTAATACAATAATACAATATCTTCTCCTGTGCAGCTGAATAGCAGTGTTGGAACTGCAGTCGTTTCATTTTTGCAAAAACACAGTCATGTGCTGAAGAGAAACCTGAAAACATTCATTAGAACAATATTTTGTTTAACGGCTTTATGCAACATTTCGTTCAGGCAAGCAAATTTGGCAAAGCAACATTTGCTAAATGTTAAAACAAATTTACATACATATAAGAAATTCAAGTTTTCCAAGGTAATAAAAATAATGGTTTAATTTTTTTATGAGTAGTGGAAATAATAAGCATATTTACTAGGCTCTTAAAAGATAAGGCATTTTATTTTCCTTTTGAAGGACAATCTTGTGGAGAAGACTTTCTGAAAAACAGCATTCCATCCATGTTTCATGAAACAAGAAAGAATTTCTGGAATTCACATCTTCCACAAACTCTCAAATGAGCATATATAAATTATCCCCACCCTTTTGCTGGTGTTTTCCCCAACTTTCAGAGAATGCCCACTGATCACCTCCAAACACCACCAAAAAGGTTTCAGAATAGTATCAATATAAATCATGTTATATACAGTATGTGTAACAAAACAAAGGTAGAAAGTATAGCACTTTTAATTAATATTATATAATGGAATTTTAAAAAGCTAACTGGGCCTTTACTTGTCACGTGTATGCAAAAAGAAAAATAAAGTTATGGGAGTATGTTTACAGTATTTCCTCATGGCTAATATCTCAAGATAGTCCTAAATGGAGAAATTTTTTTCATTTCTTTTCATTATTTTTTAAGTTGTTCCATATAAACGTGCAAATCATTTTGGTGAACCTTTAGTTATTTGATCCGATTTGTGGAAAACAATTTGAAGCACAGGATGAAAGTTCTAATCAGGAAGCTTCAGAATTCTGAGTAAAGTTCATGTAGGTTCTAATAGTTTGAGATGCATTTTTATCTTTCTCAAATCCATTCCCTCTGGCATTCTCAGCTTCTAGAATTCAAAACCAGTATGTCA
Organism: Laticauda colubrina; assembly: GCA_015471245.1. Classification (NCBI taxonomy): domain Eukaryota; kingdom Metazoa; phylum Chordata; class Lepidosauria; order Squamata; family Elapidae; genus Laticauda; species Laticauda colubrina. The sequence continues at coordinate 15,799,939 of BLBF01000017.1, read as the reverse complement.
CACTTGTGTCTGGAAATACTGGAAATTGCAACTAATATATTAGCAGCATCCCCATGGTCACATGATCAAAATTCAAATTCTTGGCAAATGGCATATATTTATGATATCTAAAGTGTCCCTGAGATCATGTGATCACCTTTTTCAACCTTCTGACAAGAAAGTCAATGGGGAAGCCAGATTCACTTTACAACCATGTTTCTAACTTAACAACAGCAGTGATTCACTGAACAATTATGGCAAGAAAGGTCATAAAATAGAACAAAACTCACTTAACTGTCTTGCTTAGCAAAGTAAATTTTGGACTTATGATTGTAAGTGGAGGATTACCTGTATTAAATTTTCCTTTCCTTCCAGGGAGGAAAGACACAAGTAAAATAAAGCAGGTTTATTATGGACTTGGACTAGTTTATATAAAAGAAAGAAATACTGTAGATTGCAATGAGCATGGATACAATTTGGAATCGTTAATAGAAGTCACCAAAAATAGTGGAAATATTTTCACGTCTCCTTGTATTATAGCAGATGCATTGCTTTCAGCTGTGTCTGCTTGCTTAGCTTTTCTCAGGAATTAGGAAATTCTGGGATTTGGAAGGATTTTTGGCATAAATGTTATTAATTTTCTTAAAAGTGACGGTAGCAATACTTCCCACCCCCAAAATCTTGTGAATACAATTTAACCCATTCAAAGATTAGATACAGTATAAAAAACTTAAGTTGTACAGGCTAACATAGCTGTAAAAAAGAATGAAAATAAAGTTGCAAAGAAAAGAAAATATTATATGCATACTTTCTATAACACAAGAATTGTAGTTACATTCATAGGCACAATACAACTAATCCATCTTTAAACAACAAATTGAACCTTGAAAACATTAGAATTGCATTACCCAATATTTCCTTTTTATTGATAAAAGAGCCGCTGAGAATTGATATATAGTATTTTGTAAAGTACTTCAAGGAATGTATATTCATCTTTTCTGCTGCAGCTCAGGCAGGACATAATCAGAACTCTAAATAAATAAGGAAGGGTTTGGCGTTGGGGTGTACATGTATGTGTGATCCAGGCTCAAATTCACACAAATTAGAAAGAAAATTCTTGATTATGTAGAACCTTCCTTTTTTTCTTTTCTTTAAAGTTCCAGGTAAATTATTTTTACAATACCTAAAACATGAAGCACTGGCTCTTTTTGTATTTGAGGAAGATATATATTTCCACATTTAGAGCAAGTGTAGTTCCCATTGGCAAATGTTGGCTGTCTTAAACAATAATTTCACTTAGAAGTGAAAATCCTGCCCAGTTAATTTTATGAGAAAGCTAATCATTGGGCTAAATCATGTATAAAGTGATTAGCCAGCACTGATTATTTAGCACCTGCAAATTTGGCAGCAAAGTAAGCACAAATTTTTCTTGCTTTTTTTTTTTTTTACAAAGAAGGAATGATGGGTCTGCCTCTTACATCTCCCCCCCCCCATGTTCCCTTAAGCCAATTATATTTGCTTAGTATCTTCTTCCCTTTCTTCCCCACTGCAGCTGTATTGCCAGACATCTTAAAAAGAGATTCTCACATAATATTCAGAGTGACAACCACCAAAAAAAGAGGCAATAGTACAACTGGAGCTAAACTGTTGGGAATTGTCTCCTGTCACCGGTGTAAGTTCAGGACTAATGCTAATTTACTTCACGTGTTATCTTGATGGTGGCTTCTCTGCCAAGAACAAAGATATATAAACAGGTGCCCATGTTGTTATTTGGTAAAATGCTTGCTTGAAGCAGCACCTGACAATGTTTAGGTTGGTTTTTAACTGCCATTTGAAAAATGACTTGAAAATAGTACCTCAACCAGTGGTATCCATGTTACCCATTTCTGTAAAGATGTTTTATTTTATTCCTTCTAAATATATTCTGCTCGAGTAAAACATCTTAGTTATTTTCCTGGCAATGTATCTAGGATACTTTTAAAAGGAACTCTTTATATTTCTGTTGGACAAGCTGAAGTTGACTTTATAAGGACATGACTTTTATATTGTTGTTTTCTGTGATGATGCACTCAAATTGGTGCCTGTATAAACATGCAATGTGTGCTTGCTTGTTCCTCCATGTGTTCAGAATTGTAACATAAAATTGCATGAATTTTCTTTTTCTAACTTAACAGGAATAGCTATTTTGAATTAGAATGTAATACCTGCATGTAAAGTTCCCTGCTTCAGTCTTCCATCATAAGAGTCTTGTTTGGAAACAGACTAGAACTTTTCTGTCACATTTAACCTTTCTGGTGATGAAATGAGTAAAAACACAACTTCTTAATTTGATAAACCAAAGTGTTACACAGTCTAACAAATTTAGGATATGGTTTCTGAAGAACTGTTTCCTAAAATAAAAGATACATCATGTAATAATATCTCTATATTTGTATATTATTTTATGGTTGGTCTGATAGTCAGCCAGATGTTTAGACTAGTTTTGCATTTTTATCCATCTATTGAGTTCTTCCAAGGATCTTGGATAGGCAGACATTGTCTGATGCTGTTAAAGATGTTGAAGATTAAGCTATTCTAAATTAAGCTGCCTGACTGATGATGTTATATTTTGTTACATTTATTAGTAGCAGTAGTAGTATTGTGATAATTATTACAATATCCCTTGTAAGTCTTCTGACTCCAGGTGGTATTCCAAACATCAGTTATGTGTAGTTTAATAAAATCCAAATTAAAACTGAGCACAATCTGTAATATGATTTTTAATTATAATTGAAAGGACTTGCTGAAAGTTACAACGTTAGAAGCAACTTCAAGAAAGGTGAATTCCCCAAAATATGAATCACATATGGTCCTCTAGTTGTTAAGGCAGTATATACATTTTATTACTACTAATAATAATAAGCTCCTGATCCCTCAACATTGATGCAGATGGACATTGTAGTCAGTAACACTTGAAGAGCCATATGTTCTCCACTCCTGTTCTACTATTTCATACAGGCCTATAAGACATGTTACCACAACAGATTAGGCAACATGTTTTATGTTCTTAAAACAAAAAGAGCACATAATGTATTATAATTTTTAAACTATACACTAAACAGCAAGATCAAAGACTTGTAATAGCTTTCAGAGAACCTTATTAACTCATCTTAAAATATCAAAAACCTTTAGAAATACCCCAAGGTTTATATTTGTGTTACCTTCTTCCAAGAACTGTGATGAGCTTCAATTCCACAAAATTCCAGTTCTTATGCACCAAGGTCAGAACAATTTTTGGTAGTTCCACCTTAGTTTTGTTGCCATTGTCCTTGTTGTACAGTAAAAGTGTGAGTGAATACCATTTTGTTTTGCTTTGATATGTAGAAATAAGGTTTCTGTTAAATAATAAAACCTAGAAGCTTGCAATAAAGCTTCAAAAAATACTCTCAAATCCTGTGCCAAAGTTACTTCAGCCAAAATCCCCATTTAAAAAAAGTTTAGCTGATGCAGTTTGGATCAAGTCTACATGCCTATTCTATTAACAGGACAAGTGAATGTTCTATATAATGTAAAAAGGCAAGTGTGTATAACCTTCCTTAAATGTTTTATGTAGATGTTAAATAGCCTGGAGGAGTCTATAGGGCCGCCTTCCCACCTGGTGTTCTCCAGATGTCTTGAACTGTAATTTCCATCATCTCCGTGCAACAGAGCATGTCTAGTTCCCTGTGTAGATTATTCATTAAATAACCAAAGAGGTCTTTAACTGATAACTGATTTAGTCTCCTTTCGGGCTCAGATTCAAGTGAGTAAAATTTCATGATGGATAGCTGGAAGGATTAATTAAGATTCACATGACACAAAATGACAACAAAGTGGTAATGTTACCCATCTGACAAGCTTTATGAGAGACTCCTTGTTTAAAACAAGTATAGTGTAATGAATACTTAATGGAATCTATAGTCAGTTTTCAGGGACAATTGTCTGTTTCAGATACATAAAGCCTTTTAAGTAGATAAAATAGACTTAATAAAGGCTCATCAGTTATGACACTTGCTGCATATATGGATCATGTCCATATGATATCATGTCTCAGTTTTTCCAACATTGCCATGTATTTTGGATGTATAGAAGGGGGGAAAAATGGGGCATTTGTTTTACAGTTTCAATTTTCTTTTATGTGTGTACTTTCTCATAGACTGAATCATTTTTGAACTTCTGGGAATTGATGTGTGTGTGTGTGAGACAGACAGACAGACAGACAGACAGACAGACACTGACTTTGATGATTGGTTCTTGTTTTGAGATTGAATTCTTGACTTGGTTGAACTGACTATGCTTTTTCTTGTGCATCTTCAATCTGTCATCATGCAAACATTCATGGTCAAGGAAACTTGATGTGAAAATGCTCTGGACGTTTAGGAACTGAGGTGCTGCTTCTGTATCTATATAAACTAATCTCTGGACATATTTATGTGGAATAATGCCATTTTATTTATTTATTTCATTGAGTTGAAATATATATGGACCCAATGATATAAGATAAAAAGATGTTTGCTAACATTTCGGGGGGGGGGGGGAGGATGTGAGTTTGAAAGATTGTTTCATGTAAAACCATAATCTAAAGAACTCCTTTTTTCTTTAAAGTAGGAATTTCCAATCTTGACATCTTTAAGACTTGTGAACTTCAACTCCCAGAATTCCTCAGCCAGCTCTGCTTTACAGCATGAGAGTAGTGAAGTTTGCAAGGCTGTCGTAGCTGCTGTAGAAGCTGCTTCTAGGAATATTTCTGATAACCTTCTTATGAGACTTGCCGGAAAAGCAATAGGAATATGGAAACTGCCAGAGATGGATTTCCTGATGCGGTCCATTTCAGTCCAGCATTTTTAATAATACAAAGAGTGTGGCTTTGTTTGTATTAATGTGTTTTGCAGAACATTTTTTAAACATGCTTTCTTATGATTCTCCTAGACTGTCCCATCCCTACAAAGATCCACAAAATATCTATCTTCCTCTATAACATACATGTAAGAAACTTGCAGAGGGATTTTGTAACAGGTTGAATTACAGGTACAGGTCACTATGTTAGAATCAAGTCTGAATGTAAATTCAGGGTGAGATTCAATGAGAACTGTGCTGGCTAGACAGTATATAGTTAGTTTGTGAATGAGAGCTATTCCCTTAAGGGAATGTTTCATGGGAAATGTAATTAATGTCTCTTGGGAGATGTAGTGCATGTCATGTGGTCACATCTGTAATCTGATTGGTCATTAAATTGACCTCTGGTTGAGCTGAGGGAGTTTTTGGGTATTCCGACCTGGACCCCAGCATCATGCTGGAGGCTTCCTTTGGTATATCACTTTTCACACTATGAAGACAACAATGCAAAGATTGGACTGAATCTCAGCATAACTGTGAGTTATACCTTGAGGATGCCTGATATAATCCAATAAAGAAACTTTGTTTGGAAGCCTTTGTAGTGTTTAGCTCCTTATCCCAGGTATTTTGAAAAGATAAATATTGCCTGGGACAAGATAGGAACTTTGTAATAAATGCAATTACACCAGTCTAGTGCTATAAATATAAATAAGTGTTAATGTTAGTGAATGTTTTTCTGAAAGTTTTGATTACAAAGCTTGCATTGTCCTCCTTCCCAACTTTACAGTCATGAAACGAAGATTTTCTTTTTAGCTAACTTGCATATGTGAAGATGGATTATAATTTGGACATTACTCAAAATCAGGATTCATTAATTCCATCTGCTCGCATTCGTGTCAGAAACCCCAAATCACTTCAATTTGTATTTTTTATTTACATTTATATTCCATTAATTCCATTTATACCTTACTATTGGCAGTGCTAAACAGAATTAGAATTATCTAACATCTGGATAGCCACACATATCTGTACTGTAAACTGTAATTGAGATTTTCCAAGTTTTAACTTCAAATGCAGAAGCTGAAATATTGATAAATGGCAAATAAGAGTCAACACTTCCAACTTCATCCAGATCAGTGCCAGAAAATAAACCAGAACAGCATGCTAGTGTGTAAGAATTCATTCCAATTATTAATACTCGGTTAGTCTGTTCTCATAGTTTTACAGTAATAAAACACTAATCATCAGCCTAAATTTTTATTTGTTTTAAAAGCTTTACCTAGCCTGCCTCTTCTTCCCAGTTTCAGTGGCTATAATTACTGGTGGGCATAACAGAAATTATCAAATCATAATTTTATAGCAAAAAAAGTATTTTCTGAACACAAAAACAATTTTGATTTTTCAGGTGATTGCATACCTGAAATGGTATAGATCATGGGTGTCAAGCTTGAGTTCATTGAGGGCCACATCAAGGTTGTGTGTGATTTCTGGATGTGGCCAGGGTGGGCATGGCCAACTCGATGTCACTTGTATCGGGTGCACCTGTGGTGTCCCAAACAATCTTCCAGCAAAAATGGGCTCCTGAGCTCCATTTTCAGCTGCTACGGCCTCCTGCAACCCTTTGCCAGTGAAAATGAAGCTTGGGAGGACTGCCAAAAATGGAGCTCAGGAGCCTGTTTTAGCTGGCAGAGGCACTGCAGGCCAGTCTTTTGCTATTTCCAGGGTGGGCCCACGGACCATTGTTTGGGTGAAAATACACACTACTTTTAGGTAACTAGTTTTAAGGTAGCAATAAAACAAGTATTGTTTTTTTTTAAAAAAACCAAGTACTTACTGTAATTATTTGCAGAATTTGTGAGTTTAAGATGATCTTTGCATGCATAAGAAGGGGAGGCTGCTGAAAAAGAGATTGATTCCATAGTTCTTTTAGATTGAGACTTAGTTTCAAGGATGCAAATGTCATAGGATATGTTTCACTTGAATTATAAAAATAATTTATGCTGATGCTTGCAGTTTAAAATCACTTCTCTATCCTTGTATGGGATAGAGAAGCCCAATAAAATTTCAGAGGCCCTTAAAAACCTGTTAAATCATGCCTGGGAAACTTCCTGATGCAGATCAGTCAGTTGTAACCATGCTGAGCCAACTGTAGAAGCCAAAATTCCATGAAAATATAAAAGAAGCTTTCTTGGAAGATGATGTAGAGATTAAACATTGACTGGGCCATGTTGGTTTCAAAACTGTCAAGAGAAGAAAAGCAAATTCAGATTGTAAAATCATGTTTTTATTACCAGCAGAATTCATCTCTGTAAGATACAGTACACGTTTCCATTAAGAGTTCCCATATAATACAAAGCACTTTAATGAAAAAACAATCTCCGTTTTGAAAGAGCATGAGCATGATCATTTTGTAAAATTGGCTGTTAAGCAAGGTTGCTTTTTTTATGTGCAAAATATTCATGTACATATTTAAATTAACTCTGTCACTCATAATGGCTATCAGTTTAATTTGATGTTATTAGTCTTTCAAGTTATTATTTGAATAATATATATCTAGTTTGAATGATTCAGGCATCTTAAAAATAGGCTTTAAATTTTTCTTTCTGTGAAGAAGTTACTCTTCTTTACAGAAAGAGAATTTTAAAGCCTATTTTTAAGATGCCTGAATCATTCAAACTAGATATATATATTATTCAAATAATAACTTGAAAGACTAATATATACTATATATTTTAATATACTGATACATTTTTGTACTAAAATAAAAATAAAATTAGATGATAAAATATGTATATTACAACTTATCTATGGTATTTTAGTTCCCAGTGAGATATTTATCCTGTAAGAATAATGGGTTATTATAAGCTTCTTTGAAGTCCATATATATGTCTTTTAGCATACTTGAATTCTGCTTTTCAGTGATGGAGATTCAATTTTAAATTATCATAGATAATATTAATCTCATACAAAGATGTTCTTTCACAGCTATAGACAAATATACATGAATATGCACATGTGCAGTGTTTTATGTACACATAAATGTTTTATGTTATTTCCATACATTGGATAGAATAGTATCTTTGTATCTATGAGAGGTATATTTTATAAATATATAAAACATGGAAGGCAACAGTCCAGTTTTGAGACTAAGAAGTGTAAATAAGGAAGAAATCAGTGACTAATTGACACAATTCTTTATCTTAAAATAGACACACTCAAGAAACTAGGCTTTTATTTAAACCAAGCTTTCCATATCATATCCAGTCATATAGAAAAGATGTTTGTTATTATATCTATTGCATAGAATACATGCTACCTTAGATAAAATAATACAAGCACAAAAGGAAACAGATAAGTTTCAGAGAACAAACAGATATTCTTCTGTATTGTGAAAGATCCCTGATATTAAGATACTTGTGGAAAGTCTCACAAAAACATCCATACAAGGATAGTTATGTGTAGTTCTAATACTGATATTTTCTACCACAAATCTAGTTTTTGTTCCTATTTTTGATCAAGAATTGGTTCTTTCTCTGAAACCAGTAGATAAGCACTTTTTACTGCCAACTGATTTTACTATCTCCCCTCAAAATAGCCTAAATGTATCCTACCTCGAATAGATTATATCCTGTTTTTATTATAATTTTATTAAAAATTACAATTAAAAGATGAAAATCAATGCAAAAAATATATTTAAAAAAGAATAGAAGAAAAAGAAAAAATGGCCATTTTTTTTGCCACTTATCCAAAGGGTGGCTTTTTACACAATTTTCTCCAGCCCATTTCTTCACCAATTCTGTCCAATTCCATCACTAGCCTGACCAATTTACATACTTCATATTCTCTTTTTAACAAACAATTGGTCTTGAACAGAGTCTTACTCAGGTGCCTTTCCCTTACTCAATCTTCACTTCCCATTCTATGGCTGTGGGTCTGTGGGCTGCCTAATAATGGTAAAACTCTTTCTAAAGGCCCTGTCCCACTGCACTTACGGATGCAGAGAGGATGTAAAACGTTAAAAACAGCTTGCCATCCATTGGAAAATGCTATGAATCCGTTGTGTACTCACTGCATACGTGTTTCATATGCTCTATCTGTTGAGCATCCGTCCATTGCAATTTCATCCGCACAAGAAGTTTTGAGCTGCACAAAACTTTGTGAACGGATGAACTTTCCACCTTGTACGATGTAAATCCGTGACATACGAGCAACAAATGTTCTATGTCCGTTTATCATCCGTTAAACGTCCGCTGTATCCTCTCTGCATCCTCTGGGCATCCTCGCAACTCACATTCGCTGCAGCTGAAAACGGAAAGAAGAAGGAAACAAAAGGTACATGGAACATCTACACAGTGTTAGTAGCACGTAAATAGAAAGGATGCGCAGTAAACGGTTTGCATCCGATATACATCCACGCGGCATCCCCTTTCTTTCCTTTAGGCGTATGTGATGCATCCGCTTCATCCGCTATGCGTCCACTTTGCAATTCTCCCCTGGAACCCCTTCAGAGGTGTCATCCGCTTCCATCTACTTTCATCCGCTAAGCTTCTGATGAACATCCGTTTAACATCCCCGCTACAAACTACCCACGTCCATTCTTTTCCGTTCTGTTTATGCAAATTTTCACCACTTTTTGGAGCAAATGACAATGGATGGAGCTACCCCGAAATTTTGCTCATCCGCTGTGACCTTTATGCATATGTTTTGCGTCCTTCAGCCAGTGGGACCAGGCCTTAAGCTACTCTTTCTACTCTCATCTTTAGGAATATGCTTTCCTTCTGCAGCAACTCCAACTCTAGCTGTTGGCCAGTGTTCATGCTGAATGAGTTGAGCCAGGCATTGCTGGACATTTGACTTGGGATTGGTCCTCTTTTCGGCACCAGCCGCTAGCAGCCATTAGACTGCCATCAACAGCTATTCACAGACTATCCCAACATTGTCAGGCATCACTCTCTGGTTGCCAGTGGCTACAATAGACCCTTTTCTCCTTTCTCCTCATTGTTATTGCAACTTGGTTGTTATTGCAACTCTTTCTCTATTGCAACTTTTCTCCCTTTTTCTATGCTAGTTCATAACCAACAACCTTTCCTAAATCAAACATGCATTCCTAATTCTCCAGTAACACTTCCTCGACTTCAGTCACTCTCTCTCAAGTTTAGCTTTCCCAGATTTGGAAACTTAAGATTTCTATTAGATAATTACCAACCATAGCTCTTGGTCAGAAATTCACTGAAACAAAAGTCCCCTTCCCAAAGACTTCATTATCTATTTATAGAATTGCTGAAAATAGAATGTATCCTTTTCAGAATGTATTACTTCAAGCCCATATTAATAGAGCTATATTTAGCATTAATTTCACTGTCACTGGATCAGCAACTCCTTTGTCTGGTCAAGTTGCATGCGCAGAGTTCCACTTTCTCATCTATACATTTGTGGGTGTGTTCTACTGTTTCATCTCAATGATACCTGCAAGTATTTAAAAAAATGAATAAAAATTGCAGTTAGATGGATACTTTCTTTCAAAACAAATATTTTGAAATTTTCTTCTTCAAAAAATGTACTAGAAAATGTATAATTTTTGCTTTGAGACAGATGGTTTTATTTGGAGAAGTGTGGAATTCAAGGGATAGTACTATAATAATGTCAGGCTTAACATATAGTAGTATATGTGTATTGCAACACTGTATTCTGGATTGTGCAAAAATGGAATTCCTTTTCCATTCCCGATTATTTGGTTAATCTGAAGGAAATTCACATTTTCTTAGAATACCTATTTTTTTTCTTATTCTTCCGAAGGTGCAGGTCCTTTTTAAATTGTTCCTGTCTTCCTGTGAACTGTTTACAAATTGTTCAATCAATTGCTTGTTAATTTTAATTTCTTCCCTTTTCTAATGGTAGCTAAAGCCCATGTCACACTGCACCAATAGATGCAAAGAGGATGTAAAATGGACAAAAAAGCTTGCCATCCGTTGGTTAACGCGATGTACTCACTGCCTCCATTTTGCTTCCTCTCTATCCGTCCAGCATCCATTTATTGACGTTTCATCCGCTCAGAAAGTTTTGAGATGCCCAAAACTTTTGAGTGGAAAATGTACCCAATGCATCCGTTCTGCATCCTCTAGGCATACGGGGGACATCCGTTCTGCATCCATTATACATCTGCTATATCCGCTTGGCATCCGCTGTGCATCCGCACAACTCAAATCTGTTCCAGCGGTAAACGGATGCAGGGAGGAAGCAGAACGGACGCGCAGCGTTAGTAGCACGGATGGAGAAAGGATGAAAGTGGATGCAGCTCATCCACTCTGCATCTGCTCTGCATCCTCTACGCATCCTCTACGCATCCGCTCTGCATCCTCTACGCATCCACTCTGCATCCTGTACGCATCCTCTATACATCCGCTCTGCATCCTCTATACATCTGCTCTGCGTCCTCCCCATGTCCGTTCCTTTCCGTGTTATCCGCTCTGCTTATGCAAATTTTTGCCCCTTTTGAGAGCGGATAACAATGGATGGAACGTTTGGCTCATCCGTTGTGTCCTTTTTGCATCCGTTGGGCAGTGTGACATGGCCTTAAGCCTGTAGGCTCCTGTCAAAGGCACATCGAGTCAGCCGTATTTTCTTCCAATCTATGAGCTGGCAGAAAAGTTTTATTCCAAATATGGTGGATTGCTTCTCATGCTGACAAGTGATGCTGACCAACATGATTTAATGCGAAACCATTAAGGAAAATAATCAGTGGATTTCCCAGCTACAATAACTTTCCCGTCCCGTGTCATGTTCAGATGGAAAAAAATAACTGATAAACCAATTTCATTAAACTTTTTTTACAGTTTATCTCTCTTGAAAAAGTGTAAATGTTTGCATACAGCAAACCCGCATCAGACCTGGCAAGCAGCGCAAAAAATATCTGGTCAGATATAACAGTATGGAGATACTTTGAGGAAGCCAGCTTTCCAGTCTGCTTTGCAACCCAAACCAAAATTGCCATTGAGGGTAGTGCCCAGCAATTGCAGTGGAGGAGGCATGCCCGCAGCAGCATTAGGTAGCCATTAGGGATTAGGTAGATCCCAACCCTTGTCCATATCACCAGCCACAAACTTGTTGAAATATGTCTTCATGACAAAAATTGTATTGAGAGAAGAGGCAGAAAACTACTTAAAAACTGAAACAGAACAATTTAGTTGTCTCAGCTGTGTTCTGGAGATGAGACAAAGGGCAACGTCATGAGAACATGGAATGTTAAAAAGGAAAAGATACTTTTAATGTTTGGAAGGAGCTGCATAAACTATTGGATTACTGATGTTATAATGGTAAATATGTTCAAACCTTCTCCCCTCTCATTCATGATGTTCAGAGAAACATAACTTGCCTCCAACACGGTTGTTATGTGTTTGAGTGCTGTAGAATGACCTGCACAGTTGGTTGCAGAAGTTGCATTTGTATCACAGCCATGTGGGCTAGTATTTGGAAAATGCAACATCTGAGATAAATATAATTAGATGGATATAAATTTAAGCAAGAAACCTCTGGTTCTTAGTCTTCAGCTGATTTTTGCAACCCCTTGGTCCTTTCCTTTGCTCTTGACTTATTTATTACAACACTTTGTGTTGTCTCTTTTCTCTGAGTCGCCAAGGTTTCACAATCCTACTGAATGCCAACAGAGTTATTTTTATAGTAAGCTGATACCTTAAAAACAGAGCTAAACTGCATAAGCAATGAGGAGATGAAACAAGACTGCCTACATAAATCTGAGTTGGTGACAAAGGGTGCTTATTGGCAAGTGATAACTGCAAGGGAAATGTAGGCTATAAACTATGATATTGGTTTTGGTGAATGTCACTGTTGTGTGTAGAAAGCTTGATTCTTAAAAACAGCACTTACAAATCATAGCACAACGAGATGGTTTCTCTGTAAGGCTGTTGATCAAGTAAATCAATGTTCCTAATGGAGGTGTAATACTAGAATTTTCTCTGTGATTATCCATAGTTTGAATATCTACTTCCTTGAAGATATAAGATTGTGGGAGATTTTGCTAGTACTACACATGATGTATTTGTGCCTTTGTCATTTTGTTCTTGATGAGTTCTCGCAGAAGAAAATGCGGGGTAAAGTAAAAGAGAACAAGAGGCATAGAATTTAATAGCAGTGGATTTTGGGAGGCAATCTTTTTACTGCTGAAAGCATGAATTCACCCTCTCATCTCCTAGGAGCACATCATTAGCGGACTGTACCTTTGCAACTAATGAAGATTATGTTATTTCCTGATCAATGGAAATCTCTCTCTTTCTTTCTCTCTCTCACACACACAGCTAAGCAAGTAAAATCTAATTAAATTTGCTAGGTAATTACACTATAATAATGCCTAATCTTTTTATTGGCTTAGATCTCTAAATGCTTTTTTAAGAGTCTCTTTGCATATAAGATGACCTTACAAAAGACAGAATTCCAGATTACAAAAGCATTCAAGTGCTGCAGAGCCAGGATTGAAAACTACTGTATTGAAGCCATTTGCCATTCTTTCTCTTTGTATTTGTTTTGTTGTGTACCAGAAAACAAAATGAATATAACAAGGGTATTCTGATATCTCATAGGTGTTTGATGTTTCTGATTATTATTTTTTAAGGGATTTATTTTTATACACTTAGGTGTATCAAATTGGTCCACTTGCTCATGTACCTTTCTCTCAGATCACTGAAGATATTTGTGAAAACATGCTTCCAATATTTGTTGGTCTACCACCAACTATTAACAGTATGACCTTACATTTCCAGGATCCTTGAAAAAGGCTTTAGGTTCATGGTGAAATGTCTGGGGCTTTTTTCCACTGTTACTGACTTGGTAGTATCCTCAGGAAGAGCCCTACAGCTCTTTGAAGAATTACCAGGATCCCCTCAACTTGTAGATCAGTAATTGCCTGGAGATTTCTAGAAAGGAAATAGCATGTATAATGATGCAGCTTGTTTTGTTTTTGTCTGCAGTGTCTAGACCTGCTTTCCCCAAGTAGTATTGTCCAGGACTTGAAGTCCCACATTCCCTACCCAATCTGGAAATTCCTGGAGTTGCAATCCCAACCCTACAGGAAGGTAGCTATTATGAAATGGAGTGTTGAACATGGTCTGGGGCAGTATTTCTCAACCTTAAGCCCATGTCACACTGCCCAACGGATGCAAAAAGGACACAACGGACGAGCAAAATGTTCCATCCGTTGTTATCCACTCTCAAAAGGGGCAAAAATTTGCATAACCGGAGCGGATAACACGGAAGCGGGGAGGACGCAGGGCGGATGCAAAGCGGATGCGGAACGGAAGCCCAGCAGATGGAAGCGGATGGGAGCAGATGGCACATCCGCGAGGCTTCCGGGGGACCTCAGCAAAGCGGACGTGGAACAGATACAGCGGATGCACAGCGGATGAAGCGGATTCACAGAGGATGCACAGCGGATGCACAGCGGAAGCCTAATGGATGCCTGGGGTTAATTGCGCATGCGGGGAGGATGCATTGCGTCAGCCCCGCGGATATAAAGGAAGCAGCTCGGAAGCAGGTCGCCATTCAGAGGAAAGACCTGCTGCCGGATGGACTGGCTGCCTTGCCTGCCCTGCCTGCATGTCTGCCTGCAAGCCTTGCTGCCAGACTTGGTGCCTGCCTCCCTGCCAGCCTCCCTGCCAGCCTTCCTGCCAGCCTTGGTGCCTGCCTCCCTGCCAGCCTCCCTGCCAGCCTTCCTGCCAGCCTTGGTGCCTGCCTCCCTGCCAGCCTT